>CM077084.1:76257048-77457048 GCA_039513925.1 Platanthera zijinensis
CTATTATGAACTTTCATGGAAATAATCCAGAAATTTCAACCATTTTATCCTATTTTCTTATATAATTTAGTTTAATTATTCTAGTAGCCAAAACCACCAAGTTTGAACATGAAGTATCAATTTCAAACAAGATAATATTCCACCAAATTTATGTTAAATACAATATGAATATATAACTTAAAATTCAAAGTCTCCTAATTTTTTACCAAGGTTTAAGCAACTAATTTTAGATTTAATTATATCCCACATAAATCATTTTAAGAGATAAGTACAGCAATAATACTTTCAAAACTTCAGAAAAAATGCAACAATGATTGTAAGGACAAATAAATGCTCTAGGTCAAGTTTCATAGTTTATTAGAAGTAATGAGCTCTAAGCAATTATTGAATAATTTTCAAAGTTAATGAGCTTGTGAAGTAGGCACTGCAAAAATGTATGCAAAAATTCTTATAAAATTCATACATGATTAAGATGGTCTAAAACTCCTTATGCCAATTTGCATGACCTTCCAATGGTCAGTGGGATCATAATGACCAAATGACTAATTAGGGCAATCCCATGAGTTACAAAGGAAGTGTTAAGAATATTAATCCGAAATTCCCAATTAAATTACCAGAGGTTCAAGCTATCCTCATTACTACACTACCCAATTTTTATTATTGTTCAACTAGTTTTACTAACCTATTCTAGCACTACAATGTTTGTGCCCTAAAACTAGGGTTAGGGCTTTGTGGGGCCTACCATTTCAAAAATCCACTAATATTTTTACCAGAGGGCTTTAGATATCCTAGAATCCTCTCTACTAAATTTCAAGTTCATTCAAGGTCTTTTTGCCTCATGTCCTTCACAAGGCACAAAAGCCCTTCCTTAGGGTTTGGTCTTAGATCTTAGGGCAAATTTATTACAATCTACCCCATCTTCTATGGGGAGGTGTTAAAAGCCATACCAAGCCAGTGAACCCAATTTCAACCTCTGTTGGGGTGATTTGGCCACTCAAAACCGAAAGTGCACTTTTTGACCAAAATACCCTTTTTAAAGCAAGGCTAGGGTTCGCATGATTTCAGTTTAAACCACCTCCAAATGTGATGAAATTTTAACCAGAGCTCTATAATGACCCCAAGCAACACACGCCTAAATTTGGGTTAGTTTGGAAGTCATTTAGTCCCTAAATTAATTTACCCTAGATAAATTCAATAATTTCCAAAACTATAGAAAACTTGTCCCAAAAAATTCTTATTTTTGGGAAGGACCTACTTATATACTAGATGACGCCCTATCCAAATTTCAAGTCATTTGGACCAGAGATGAAGGGTGGGCATCCATTTTAATTTCTGCCTAGACCTAGGTATAGACCCCACCAAAGTGAGTGCCCTGGTCAAACCAGGCACCAAAAATTGGTTCAAACCAATTTTGAATTAAAGTAGACCCATAGGTGTACAATTTATGTGTTGACCATTTCCTTTGAATTAGCCTCTAGGTATTTTTAAAATTTAAAAACATTAAATACAATATATGTGACAGAAATGAAAAAATAACATCAATCCTATAGCTTAATTTTATTTCAGCACGAATCTTGGCACAGCTTGGACATCATCCGGTTGTCTTCCACCTCTAGCTGACGGTCCCGATTCAACCCGCCTGGAGCTTCTTCCAGCCGCTGCCACCGGCCATCCGGCCACCTCCCCGGCTGGCCACCGCCACCACAACCTCCGTTGAGGTGGTGGCTGTCGCCAAACAGCCGCACAGCCACGGAGGGCCTTATTCTGGCGAACCTGACAAGGTGAAAATCACGGAAAAAACCAGGAATTTTAAACTTGGATCGGGCTCAATTGAGCCCAAACCTTGGCCCTAAGGATTGCTATGAACTACCCATGGAAGAAGGAGTGGAGGAGGACATATGTGGGTGGGCTGTAGCCTTGGCGATCGTCGGATCGTCATGGTGGTGGTGGTGGTGGTCTGATTTCTGAAACAACACATTGAACTCCCTTGGCTCCTTCAGGTAATGTGTGGAATTGAATCCCTGGAGTCCAGTGAAGCTTTTAAGAAGGAGAGTTGGGGTGTTAGGTGGCTGTAGGCTGCATTGCCATTAATGGCCCCTCTTAGCCAAAAATTTCGGCCATGGTGGGTGGGGGATGAAGCATGGCTCAAACCAGTCAAAGACCAGCTGGTTGAAATGGGATTGCACTCCTTGTCCTAATGAATTGAATGGGGGGGGGTGTGGGGGGGTGGGGGGGTGGGGGGGTGGGTGTTGGGGAAGGGGGAGGATGAGCCCAAAGTCTTCTCCCTTTACTCTCTTCTCTTTCTCTCTCTTCCCTTTGAAGCTTTTTCTCTCTCCTACTCACCAAGCCTTAAATTTGATTTCTACCAAACCCAATGGCAGTCAACATGTTCATTTCATCCACCAATATAAGGTTGACCAAGTGAATTGGGCTTGAGCTTGAGTGAGCCCATTTGGGCTAGCTTGACCTAAACCTTGACTAGGGTTTACCTTGGTCAATTTGGTCTTTGAGGTTGCCCCTAATGGGTCCTTGGTGACCCATTGGCCTCCCTAAGGTCTAGGTGGGGTTGACTTGGCCCTTGGAGGTCACTTGACCCTTAATTAGGGCACTTTGACCACTTTTAGGGCTAGAGTTGACTTGGGTCAACCTAGCCTTTTTGGTTGACTCCAATGGGTCCTTGGTGACCCATTGGCCTCTCAATAGGGTTAGGACGGTATGTTGGGCTTTACGTGGCTAAGGGAAGGTCAGATGACCCTATGTAGATCAGGTTGACCAATTTAGGGTTAGAGTTGACTTCGGTTAACCTAGCCTTTTTGGTTGACCCAAATGGGTCCTTGGTTACACATTGACCTCTCACTAGGGTTAGGAAGGTATGTGTGGGGTCCACATGGCTAAGGAAGGTCAGTTGACCTTATGTAGGTCAGGTTGACCCATTTAGGGTTAGAGTTGACTTTGGTCAACTTAACCACTTTGACTGCCCTCTATGGGTCCTTAGTGACCCATTGACCCCACTTTAGGTCTAGAAAGGCCTTGGTAGGGTTATTTGGGCTTTACTAGGGCACACTACCCTTAGTTAGGGCACCTTGCCTAATTTAGGCCTAGAGTGGTTCTGGGTCAACTTGGCCACCCTGGGTCGCCTCCAAATGGACCCCTCGGGCTCTAATGGACCTTACAATGGGTTGATGAGACCATGGTGGGATCTTGGAGTCTTGGTAAAGCCCCATGGTTACCTTAAACTAGGGTTCAAAAATTTACTATTTATAGACCACAGTGGTCTTACCAAGATTCCTAGGTTCACTTGGCCTTCTTGGGCTTCCTAGGGTTTTGTCATGACCTAGTCATGACAAAACTACTCCTAAGGGTCTAGTTCTTTGATAGATGTTACAAATCCCAATATATAAACAAAAAAATTTCGTCTTCGAAATTCTAGTTATGCCCACGGGTTTCAAATATAGAAAGTAAATTGTAACATCCCGAGAGGTTGTGAGTAATACCTGACCGAAAAGCTCAGGGTACCTCTGTCGCATCAAGTCCTGAGGCTCCCATGTGTGGTCCTCTCGCCTATGATTCCTCCAAGGACCTTGACCAATGGAACCTTCTTGCGGCATAAGACTTGTATTCCCTTGTCGTCAATCCGACCGGTTCCAAGTGAACTGACTGATCAGATTCTACCGCCCATCTGTGGCCATAATCTGATGCTCCGGGCATAATAGAGCCCTTCTAAGAGAGGATACATGATGGCGAAGGCCATCATGATGGAGCACTTGGAGCACATGGAGCACTTGGAGCACTTGAAGATGGACCATCGAGGAGTGAGGAGGTTGAAGATATACCGGCAAAAGACTTGCGACGACGTAGCGGTCATGGCTACGGGCTTCGCTCTCGCAACAAAACTCGTGTTTGAATATTTTTCTTTATGGTGTGCTAATAGCCTTTTCATGAGTGGCTATTTTAAAACAATATTTTATTTCCTGCATTTCATTTTATGTGGTGTGTATTTAGCCACTAGTTTTTCATTTGGGATGTAAGCCTATATAAGGCTAAGACTCTTTCATATTGAGGTAGATTATTATTGAATAAGAATTGAGATTTCCTAAACCTAATTTTCTTGCTCCCTCTCCCTCTCTCCCTTGCCCTCATCTTAGCCGCCGCCCCCCTCTTTCCCTCCTCTCCAAACCGACGGCCTACCCCCTCTCCCTCCTCAAGAGATCGGCCAACCCCCTTCTCCCCTCATCCCCTAGCCGCCACCTTCCCTATATCCCTACCCAAGCCGACGGCCCTTTGCCTCTCCACCTCAAAACCGAGAGGTGACCCTCTCCTAAAGGAAGTTCGGCCACATCAAGATCTAGCAAGGAAGGAGGTCTTCTAGAGGATCCTCGCCGGCGTGACGTGAAAAGGATTTCAAGATTCGTCATCCATAACGCTCTTCCGTGGACATCAAAGGAGAAGCGATCATATTCGGTGGATCCACGCATCTCGGATCTATCATTCCGAGAGGGGTAACGAAATTCTACACAAGAGATTTCTCTTCTTAGATAATTCTAGTGGTGGACGAATTTTGCGTTGATTTCCGAAATTGTTATTTCTTCGTAGCTAACAAATAATAGATTAGTATTTTCGTTTGGTTTTCCGAAGGAATCGTAAAAGGATTTGGCACTCCTCGCTTTCTTTTTGTTGGGATAGATCCAACCACCTTTCGAATCGTTTGTTCTTGGTGGATCTATTTTGGTACAACTCCAAAGCTCGTCCGGGATCAATATTATCCCTTTTAGCCGGAAAGAGTTCGGCCTATAGCCGACACTCGATCTAATTGCGGAACGGCGATCCATATTGTTAGCGCGTGCGATAAATAAAATAATTGTAGTGGCTGCGTTTACGTTAGTGTGCGGAATAGAGGTCGTAGATCGTGTCAAGCGTCGTCGCGATCACGCGACGTGACTCGAAGAGACATCCCTACATCAATTTGGTATCAGAGGGAGGTTGTGTTGATTTCCCAATCGACACCATCCTCACTTTTATCATAGGGTTGTCTTTTCTTTACGTTGTGCACTTTCGTTACGAACCGTGTCAAAATCTGAATTTGGGCTGCATTTAGTAAAACTCACAAATTTCATTTTTTCCAAAATTACAAAAAAAATTCTGAATTTTCTTCTCAAATTTTTAAGAAAAAAAGTCTAAAAAAATTTTTCCTGTTGCTCAATAGTTTTGCGTCAAAAAAATCAAACGCGTAATTTAAGTCAGGTCAAAATCGTTGCTGGTACCGTTCGTTCATGCGCACTAGGCTGGGCACAGAGTATCTTCCCTCCACCTCACACATGGCCAACACCCAAGGCGACGAGCCTGCTCCGGCCACGATCGCCGAGCTCCGAGAAGAGTTTAACGCTAGATTTGACGCACTGACTCAGTTAGTTGAAGGGCTCGCTGTAAATCAAGCGGCGCCTCGAAACAACGGCGTTGGCAGAAACCGACTGGGCCCCCAACCCCCGGCAGCCAATCAGCGAGAGGAACGACAAAATAACCCACGTGACCTAGACGATGAGTACCCACCCCGAGGTCACTATGAGTTTGATGTGACAAGGGCCGTAAAAATGAACGCACCCTCCTATGATGGGATGGGAGAGCCCCAACTTTTCCTAGACTGGGTCATGGACATCGAGTGCTATTTTGAATGGCACGATCTAACTGACGCTGAGAAAGTGAAGGTCGCACGTATGAAACTGCTAGGAAGGGCCAAAACATATTGGTTAAACGAAGAGAGGCGCCTAGGAACTGTAAACGGAACACCCCCACTTGGGTGGACTGCAATGAAAGCGCTACTACACGACCAATACGTACCCACATATCACCGAACTCAAATGTTCGATGATTTAGCCACCCTTCGGCAAGGGAATACTTCGGTAGCAGATTATATGGGACGCCTTAAGGATATGATGGTGCGTTGCGATGTTCGTGAGATGCCCGAAGTTACACTCTCACGATTTCGTAAGGGACTCAACCCGGATATACAAGGGAAACTCTTGCGTTATGGTCACACAGACCTTAACACCACCTTCAATGCCGCCTTGGATATTGAAAAGCATAACGCCTATAAGTCCAAAGGGCGTAATTTCCAGAAAGGGAAATCCATCTTAGGCCCGCACCCTTCTTCATCCGCGCGTGATAAAGGAAAGTATCGATCAACGGACTCGGAGTCCATTGTCATTACCGCTAGGAATAATAGGAATCCCACCGTGAGCGAGTACCAATAGGACGAGTTAACAAGACAAATGCCACGTGTTATTCGTGCGGCATTCAAGGGCACTACTCTAGTGAGTGCCCCACGAAAAGCAAGCCTTTAGCTTTACTAGACTCTTCGTCTGAACCTGCTGATATCGTCTATGGAGCTGGCGAAGAATCTGACGCCGAGCCAAGTGACATTGAGGACGATTCATACATGATGGTGATGAGATGCATTTTAGCCACACCGCGAGCGTTGGATGAATATAACCGGACAAATATATTTACATTAAATTTTAAAGACGGTGAAAAATGGTGTAAGTTAATTATCGATAGCGGCAGTTGTATGAACGTAGTTTCGGAGAATGCCATCACTCGCATGCACTTAGTAACCGAGCCGCACCCACATCCTTATAAAATTGCGTGGGTAAACAAGACATCCATAGCAGTCTCTAAGCGATGCTTGGTTCCGATAACTTTGAAAAACTACGTTGATAAAGTTTGGTGCGACGTCATTCCTATGGACGTGTGTCATGTGTATTAGGACGACCATGGTTGTACGATTATGACGTGACCCACTTCGGTCGCGCAAACACCTATGAGTTCAAATTTAATGGTAAAACCATTATTTTGAAGCCGTCAGCGCCCAAGGATCCGTCATCTATCTCCAAAGACACAGTTGTACCAGTGGAAAAGAAAAGGATAAGCTTGATTAGTAGAAAGGAATTAGAACGTGAGACTTTTATGGATGGCGTTATATACGCGTTAGTATGTTTACAAGTGAAGGAAGAGTCACAAACTATTGAGAGCCTCCCATTGTCGCTACGAAATCTCTTGGAAGAATATAAGGATGTTTATCCGGTGGATTTACCACCCACGTTACCACCGATACGTGACATCCAACATGAGATAGATTTTGTCCCGGGATCTTCCTTGCCAAATCAGCCCCATTATAGACTCAATCCTTCCTCCCATGAAGAATTACAAAAATTAATTTCTGACCTGCTAGCGAAAGGATTTATACGACATAGCAAAAGTCCTTGTGCCGTCCCCGCATTATTAGTCCCAAAGAAAGATAAGACATGGCGATTATGTGTCGATTATCGGGCTATTAAATAAAATAACGATCAAATATAGATTTCCTATTCCCCGTTTGGACGATCTACTAGATATGCTTTCAGGAGCCGCTATATTCTCTAAATTGGATCTTAAAAGCGGTTATCATCAGATACGAATACGGGAGGGAGACGAATGGAAGACGGCTTTCAAATCTAAGGATGGACTTTACGAATGGCTAGGCTTGGAGAAGGACTTACCAATACCCAGTAACTTTTTGCACGATTGATGACCCAATTTTTAAGCCTTTTATGGGAAAATTGTAGTGTGTCTATTTTGACGACATTTTGGTTTTTAGCATTTCGCGGGAGATCATGAGAATCATCTAAGAACCCTTTCTTACCACATTGCGACAAAGAGAACTTATTTATTAACTTTAAAAAATGCGCATTCGGCGTGCCTTCTGTTGAGTTCTTAGGATACATCGTGAGTTCGGATGGCATCCATGTGGATCCCAAGAAGGTCCAAGCGATTAAGGAATGGCCGAACCCAAGAATATGTAGGGACGTTAGAAGTTTCCACGGATTGCCACATTTTAACGAGAGATTATTCCAAATTTTAGTAGTTATTATGGCACCCATAACAGAAATGTAATGAACAAAAGGAGAATTCACATGGACGAAAATCGGCCACTAGTGCCTTGCCAAACGATTAAGGAACGAATGTCTGAAGCTCCTTTACTCCGATTACCAGATTTTAGAAAAGTTTTGAACTATCATGCGACGCATCGGGGGTAGGAATTGGAGGAGTACTAAGCAAGAGGGACCACCCGCTAGGATACTCTTAGTGAGAAGCTAGCCGGCCGAAATTAAACTATTCCAAATTATGATCGTGAATTCTATGCGGTGATCCGATGTCTCTCCAACATTGGCGACATTACCTTATATCAAAAGAATTTGTAATATTATCGGACCACGAGGCCCTCAAATTTGTGAATTCTCAAATAAGATTAGTCCACGGCACGCAAAATGGATATCCTATCTCCAGGAGTACACCTTCATAATCAAGCAATTGAAGGAAACACTAAATCGTGTAGCGGACGCACTACGTAGAGTCACACTGTTATTAAATACCATGGAAGTGTCGGTCCATAGGATTCGATAGGAATAAAGGACGAATATATCCATTGCCCAGACTTTAAGGACATTATTTCGCCGCTAAGGATAACTCCCCTACTACTATTTCGGCATTCTATATTCGGGATGGATATTTATTCAAACATGTGCAATTGTGCATACCCCGGTCGTCTTTACGACATTTTATTATATGGGAGTTACATAGCGGGGGATTAGGCGGACATTTTGGGCGAGACAAAACGATCACACTTGTGGAAGATAAGTTCTTTTGGCCGCCTTAAACCCATGGTCAACAAAGTTGTAGGAAGTTGTCGTGTTTGTCAACTAGCTAAGGGAAACAAGACCAATGCGGGTCTTTACACACCCCTTCCGATCCCGTCGTACCATGGCAAGATTGTTAGCATGGATTTTATATTGGGCTTACCTATGACCTTTAGGCGACACGATTCCATATTAGTGGTGGTAGATCGATTCTCAAAAATGGCATATTTTATTGCAAGCAACAACACCTATGATGCTTCAAATATAGCAAAACTATTTTTCAAGGAGGTTGTAGCACATCGAGGCGTGCCCAAGACGATAGTGAGTGATCGAGATGTAAAATTTACAAGTTATTTTTGGAAGACACTCTGGAAATTAATGGGCACTAAGTTGATGTTTTCGTCGGCCTATCATCCTCAAACGGATGGGCAAACGGAAGTCGTCAACCGTAGTTTGGGAGGGTTACTTCGTTGTCTAGTAGGCGAACATAAGGGTACATGGGATCTTATCCTCCCGCATGCTCAGCTAGCGTACAATAACTCTAAGAACCGGTCCACTGAATTGTCCCCGAATGAGATAGTGCACGGTTATAAAGCGCCAGTGCCACTTGACTTGATTCCTTTACCACCTTCTTTTAAGTCAAGTCAATTTGCACTAGACTTCGCTTCACATGTTCACACCCTCCACGAGCACATTGGCAAGACGTTAGCTAAGCAATATTCTATATATCAATCGAATGCTAATGTACATCGGCGAGTAGTCTCTTTGAACATAGGCGATTTGGTTATGGTTCGTCTAATCCCTGAACGGATGCCTTCGGGCACCATAAAAAAATTAGCGAACAAGAAAGCCGGTCCTTTTCGAATCTTGAAGAAATTAGGCGAAAATGCTTATTTGTTAGAGTTACCTACTGATGGGGAATCTCCCCTGTGTTTAACATTTCCGATTTAAACGCTTTTTGTTGCTCCACCACCTGAATTGTCTATCTCTCCGTTTCATATTTCTACGAAAAATTCTAATGGGGTGGGGGTGAGTTAAATTCTGGATCGCTTTCTCCTGCGAAGTCTATGGGAGTATGCAGTTTATTGATGATGAAAATTGTTTTTCTGCTTCACCTAACGCTTTTCCGAGGTTTCCCCGGACAGATTTCTTGCCTGACAAGATTTTGCAGGATGATGTTGTTCCCACTACAGATGGCGACGTTCACAGGTTCTTGGTTCGTTGGCGTGGTCGTCCGGCTTCGGACGACTCTTGGCTCTCGACTGCACAGTTGGATCGTCTTGACGCGGACCTCCTACACCGCTATCTCTCTGACCACTCATCGGTGATGAGTCATTTTGAGCGGAGGAGGATTGATGGCGAAGGCCATCATGATGGAGCACTTGGAGCACATGGAGCACTTGGAGCACTTGAAGATGGACCATCGAGGAGTGAGGAGGTTGAAGATATACCGGCAAAAGACTTGCGACGACGTAGCGGTCATGGCTACGGGCTTCGCTCTCGCAACAAAACTCGTGTTTGAATATTTTTCTTTATGGTGTGCTAATAGCCTTTTCATGAGTGGCTATTTTAAAACAATATTTTATTTCCTGCATTTCATTTTATGTGGTGTGTATTTAGCCACTAGTTTTTCATTTGGGATGTAAGCCTATATAAGGCTAAGACTCTTTCATATTGAGGTAGATTATTATTGAATAAGAATTGAGATTTCCTAAACCTAATTTTCTTGCTCCCTCTCCCTCTCTCCCTTGCCCTCATCTTAGCCGCCGCCCCCCTCTTTCCCTCCTCTCCAAACCGACGGCCTACCCCCTCTCCCTCCTCAAGAGATCGGCCAACCCCCTTCTCCCCCTCATCCCCTAGCCGCCACCTTCCCTATATCCCCTACCCAAGCCGACGGCCCTTTGCCTCTCCACCTCAAAACCGAGAGGTGACCCTCTCCTAAAGGAAGTTCGGCCACATCAAGATCTAGCAAGGAAGGAGGTCTTCTAGAGGATCCTCGCCGGCGTGACGTGAAAAGGATTTCAAGATTCGTCATCCATAACGCTCTTCCGTGGACATCAAAGGAGAAGCGATCATATTCGGTGGATCCACGCATCTCGGATCTATCATTCCGAGAGGGGTAACGAAATTCTACACAAGAGATTTCTCTTCTTAGATAATTCTAGTGGTGGACGAATTTTGCGTTGATTTCCGAAATTGTTATTTCTTCGTAGCTAACAAATAATAGATTAGTATTTTCGTTTGGTTTTCCGAAGGAATCGTAAAAGGATTTGGCACTCCTCGCTTTCTTTTTGTTGGGATAGATCCAACCACCTTTCGAATCGTTTGTTCTTGGTGGATCTATTTTGGTACAACCCCAAAGCTCGTCCGGGATCAATATTATCCCTTTTAGCCGGAAAGAGTTCGGCCTATAGCCGACACTCGATCTAATTGCGGAACGGCGATCCGTATTGTTAGCGCGTGCGATAAATAAAATAATTGTAGTGGCTGCGTTTACGTTAGTGTGCGGAATAGAGGTCGTAGATCGTGTCAAGCGTCGTCGCGATCACGCGACGTGACTCGAAGAGACATCCCTACATCAATACATGGAACACGTCATGCAGACTTGACATCTCCAATGGCAGCTCCAGCCTGTATGCCAAGGGACCGATCCGCTCCCGGATCCTATAAGGCCCCATATATCTTGGGCTGAGCTTCTTCTTCCGATCGCATACCCATGAAACCCCATGCATTTGTCGGATCTTCAAGAACACCTGGTCCCCCACCCGGAACTCCACCTGACGATGCCGAGCGTCGTAATACTTAGCCTGTCGGCTCTGTGCCTCTAGCATCCTGTCCCGTATCAATCTCACCCGAGCTTTGGTGTCCTCGACAAACTCCGAACCTAAAGCCTTCAGATCCTAGTCCTGTATCCATGACAGTGGAGTCCTACACCTCCGTCCGTATAGGGCCTCATAATGAGCCATCCTTATGCTGGACTGGTAGCTGTTATTATATGAGAACTCGATCAGTGGCAACAGCTTCTCCCAAGGCTCACTGTGATCCAATATACAAAGTCGCAGTAAATCTTCTAGAGTCCGTTTGGTGCGTTCCGTCTACCCATCAGTCTGGGGATGAAACGTTGTACTGAATGTTAGCCGAGTGCCCAAGTAATTCTGCATTGATCTCCACTCCCTGGACATAAACCGTCCATCCCGGTCTGATACAATCGACCTGGGTACACCATGATAACGGACGAACTACTCCACGAACTTCCGAACTAACACACCATCCGAGTCATCCTTCCTGATCGGAATAAATCTGGCTACCTTCGTCAGCCGGTCGACGATTGCCCAGATCGAATCATTCCCCGTCCGCGATCGGGGAAGCCCATGTATAAAGTCCATGGCGATATCATCGAACTTCTACTCCGACACTGGGAATGGCTGCAATAATCCTGTGGGGTTTCTGTACTTTGCTTTCACCAACTGGCATGCCTCGCAATGGGTGACGAAGTAGGTGATATCCTTCTTCATGCTTGGCCAGTACATGGTTTTCTTCAGGTCCACAGTCATCTTCGTAACTCCCGGGTGTACTGAATACTGACTGCAATGAGCCTCCGTCATGATATCCTCCCAGACCTGGCCTCCCTCTGGTATGTAAACCCATCCTCTGAAACACACTAGGCCATCCCTCAACGAGTAATCTCCAGCAGTGCCTGCTTCTAAGGCCCGGAATATTGGCTCTAGCTGGGCATCCTTCCTCTGGCCATCTCTGACTCTGTCTCGAATGTCATCCATGGCAATCAACGACAATAGGTACTCCCGGTATAGCTCAGGTTGATCCTCGGACACAAAGGATATATGCATCTTGTCTAACATATGGACCAATTTTAAGGCCATCAACTGCATTCCTTCTCTAGGGTTTGCGGCCTTTTGGCTCAGCGCATCTGCCACCACATTTGCCATCCCTGGGTTGTAGTGCATCTCATACTGGTAGTCTGCTAGAAACTCCACCCATCATCTCTGCCTGATTTTCAGCTCTTTCTACATGTCCACATACCTCAATTTTTTGTGATCGGAGTATATGTCGCAGTGGACACCGTACCGATAGTGCCGCATGACTTTCAGAGCAAATATGAACGCTCCCATTTCTAAGTCATGCACTGGGTAATTCTACTCATGCTTCTTCAATTGTCAAGAAGTGTATGCTATCACATTACCATTCTGCATCATCACTGCACCCATGACCTGGTAGGAAGCGTCGGTATAGACCTGGAATCCTTCTTTCCCCGAAGGGAGGGCAAGTATAGGAGCCGTGGTGAGCCGACCCTTCAGCTCCTAAAAAGCCACCTCATATTGTGTGGTCCAGACAAAGGGCACATCCTTCCTTGTCAGGGATGTGAGTGGAAGGGAAATACGAGAAAATCCCTCCATGAACTTTCGGTAGTAACCGGCAAGTCCTAGAAAACTCCACACATCTGTGGTCAACTTCAGCTGCGGCCAATCCCGAACTGCTTGAATCTTGGCCGGGTCCACTGCCAACCCAGCACCACTGATGATATGGCCTAGAAAAGCCACCTCCCTCAATTAGAACTGACATTTGCTGATCTTCACATAAAGTTGGTGCTCCCGCAGTCTCTCTAGGGTCAGTGTCAGATGTCGTGTGTGCTCCTCCTCTGTCCTCGAGTAAATGAGGATGACATCAATAAACACGATGACAAACACATCCAAATATGCCTCGAACACCCAATTCATGAGGCTCATGAATGCCGATGGTCATTCGTGAGCCCGAAGGGCATCACGGAAAACTCGAATAACCCATATCTGCTACTGAAGGCAGTCTTCGGTATGTCCTCCTCCTGTATTCGCAACTAATAGTAGACCGACCTCAAATCCAATTTTGAAAAGAAATGCTCACCTTCCAGCTGGTCAAACAACTCATCTATCCTTGGTAGTGGATAAGTATTTCAGACTGTTAGTCGGTTTAGTGCTCGGTAGTCGATACACAATCTAAGTGTCCCGACCTTCTTTTTGACGAACAAGACCCGGGCTCCCCATGGTGAAGAGCTTGGCCAGACAAATCCGGCCTCCACTAGTTCCTGGAGCTGGCTTCGAAACTCTATCAGCTCCTTCGGGGCCATCCGGTAAGGGGCCTTAACTGCCGGCTTAGCCCCCGTCACTAGTTATGTCCGGAAATCCTTCTCCAGGTGCAGGGGTAGCCCTGGCAGCTTCTCTGGGAATATGTCAGCAAAAACTCGCACCACCGGGATATCCGATATATAACCCTTGGCCTCAGCCATTTCAAACAGCACCTCATAGACTTCCTCCCCTTGCAAGTGGGCCTTGACGGCCTGCACGGATGACAGCAAGAGAGGGGGAATAGATCTAATACCTTCGATGATGATGTAGGAATCCCCATGCCTCACAGTAATTCTCTTGGACATGCAGTCAATCTGAGCATCGTTCCAGTGCAACCATATCATTACCAGGATCAAATCAAATACTGGCATCTTCATGATCGTCGCTGGTGCATCAAATATCTTTCTACCGATCTCTGCCTCCATGTTGCAGTGGGCAGAGATGAACAGCTCCGATCCATTGGGTAATCGTATCCTCATCATCAAACCCGTGAATCACTCCATACCTTCCAACCCTTCCACGAAGGCCTCCGATACGAATGAGTGTGAAGCACCCGTATCGAACAGCGTATAAGCGGGCTTGCTGCTGATGAAAACTATGGCTGGGGGGGAGTTAAATGTCTTAGAATCTAGTTATGGTTTTCTTTCCTAGATTATCAATTCTATATCCATAAATTTAAGTGTTCAGGAAAGAAAACTTAAAACTTTTGTCGTGCCTGTGATCACTTGCTCCGGGTTCTGGGGTTGAGCCAGATCCGGTGCATAAACTTGCTCCCTGTCCTGCCTGTGATCTGCACCCATGTATCAACGTCCTCGGCCATGTACTCACCCTCTAAACTGCTGAGCATGCGGGGCAGCATGTGGTGCTGGTATAGGTGCTCCCCTCATGGGGCAGTTTATCCGGATGTGCCCTATCTAATGGCAGTTGTAGCACTCCGGCGGGGGAAATTCCATACCCCCGGGTCTCGGTGCCTCCCGCATCTGAAGAGGCTGAGGAGCCACTACCACCGGCTCCCTCGGCTCCTATCTCACCTCCTGACGAGGCTGGTCCTCTACTCTTCTTCCCTCTCTCCCATCAATGATGCGGCCCCGCCGCTGATCATTCCTTGCTCCCCGACCCTGGTCCTCCGTTGGCCTCTTCCGACCCCGAGTCGTGTGCCAATCAGCCTCAATCCTCTTGGCCATCTCTAACATCCGAGGTATAGGCCCGTCAGATACGAACAAAAGGGCCTCCCTCAACTCCTCCTGCAGACCCTTATAGAACCTCTTGGTGTATCCTGCCTCATCCAGCTGATAGGAGTCCGCAAACTGGGCTAAATGGTTGAACTCCCGGTTGTATTTACCACTGTCTTGTTGCCCTGCTTCAACTGTAGGAACCTGTCCTCCAGCTCATCCCTAGCCAACTGTGGAACAAAATGCTCCAATAATGCGGCCCTGAACTCCTCCCAAGTAATTTCTGCAACCTCCATATCCGCAAAAGTCGTATCCAACGATGTATTCCACCATCTCTTGGCATAAGACTCTAAGAAAGAGACCACCAATGACACCCTATCCTACCAGGGGCACCGTATCCCGATCAACATCTCGTACATAATATCCATCCACTCCTCCGTCCGAACAGCAGACTCTGTCCCTAAGTAGGATGGGGGAGAGAGTCCTCGGAAGATGCTCAGCCAATTGGCCCCCGGGTTTGGCTGTAGAGCCAGAACCTGTTGGGCCTTGAAAGCTTCCAGAATAGTTGTCAGAGTCTGCCCCATCTCCGACTGTAGGAATGTAGTGGGAATCGGGGGAGGTGGAGCAATATTAAGAGTCTGCTAGACTCCGCCCTGTGGTGTAGGCTGTACTGGGGGCTGCGTAACAAAAGCCAATTATAAGTAATCGCTCCACCCTAACTAAAAGTGGAAAATTTACATGTGATCCCCCATGTGGGCCCACCACTACTTCCTCTACTTAGTTTGTCCCCAAACTAAACTCGTGCGGGGGTGACCCCGGGATTGTGGACTGCTACTTTTCGATCGAGGTCATGCCTCTGATACCACTTGTAAGACCCCCCCCCCCCCATTTTTCTTTTTAAAACACCAGGTCTTAGGCCCATAACCACCGCTTTGCGGTGACACCTTCGCACCCTGGAAGGTCATCACTACAAAACGTCGATCCTGTCGGCCAAATCGATCACAATTGTAGCAAAAAAATAAATCAAGTCCACAGAAATCACATATATATAGTAAATAATCACTACGAAGGGAGTGTCCACAGATATAACAAAAATACTAAATCTTGGGCTTATGCCCAGTACATCAAGTCCTCACTACATATCTCTCATCGCGAAAGCAAAAACTAATATAAGTACTAGCGATCAGGACTCACAGTCCCTGCTATCTGAACCTCGGTACTAAACTGCCCGATCTCCAAACGTGCCGACCTCCAGGGCTGCTCCTCCACATGGGGCTCCATGGTCCCCTAAAATTATGTGGTTCAAAAACTGTTAGTCTAAAATACTAAGCCCCATCATCCCCCACCCCTCCCCCCATGACTCCTAGGCACCGAGCGGGGAGAAGGAAAGGAGAGGACATGAAAGTGGAGAATAACAAATAAGCAGATGGCGACGGAACTAATCTAGCAGTTCTAAAGTATATAAGACAGTAATAAAGGTATGGAAAAATTAAATAAGAACGTAACCTTAACTTATATGAAAATACATAAGCTAAGGAATCTTTTTTAGGGCTCCTATCGTATAAAAAGTCCCATACCAATTTATACGATAGGGTGTCTATTTTTCAGTAAGCATAAATATGTAATACTGAATAAAAACCTTAACTTTTAAGCACGCTCGCACGAACTTATAAACCAAGGGGTTGTTTTGCAGGGCCTATTGTATAAAGCGTCCCATATCACTTATACAATAGGTGTCGGGTTATATGCAATGATTATGCTATGAAATACAATTATGCCATGATATGAACATACAAGTGCAACTCACCCACTCAACTCTGTGTACACAGACCTTTAGTTCCCCCTTTTTGGAGCCAAACCTCCCAGAATACCTCCGTAGTGGCAAACGGAAGCGGTGGGTTGGGCCATGCCTGCCTCTAAACTGGTAATTGCACTACC
Organism: Platanthera zijinensis; assembly: GCA_039513925.1. Classification (NCBI taxonomy): domain Eukaryota; kingdom Viridiplantae; phylum Streptophyta; class Magnoliopsida; order Asparagales; family Orchidaceae; genus Platanthera; species Platanthera zijinensis. The sequence goes on from CM077084.1 coordinate 76,273,948, forward strand.
AGTCAAACCTATCGTACGCCTCAACGCTGGTGCACTAAGCGGAGCTCCTATGTACTCTTGCCGGCTGGCGCACCAGACTTTATTTGGCCAAGTGCTAAACCAAACTCGTCGAGTCAACGTGTTGGCGTCGGTGCATTGACCCTCCAATACCGAAGACCCACCACATAAAACTTTTTGCACATGCAATCTTATGTATCAGCTACTGAGCCAAAGCTCCCCGGACCATCCCGTCCGTCATAAACATCAACCGAGCCAAGGCTCACCGGGCCAACCAGCCCATCACAAACCATTACCGAGCCAAAGCTCGCCGGGCTATCATGCCCATCACCAAAACCGCTGGCTTACTGCCCGAGTGACCCAACCTATCTCCCCGAGACATCGAGGTGTGAGGAGGTGAAACCTTAGATTTACTAGTTACTCTTGTATTTCAGTTTTTCCTATAATTTAGGTTTTAGCCCAAGACTGCCCAAGGTATTCCCCGCGAAGGGCACTCGAGGGCACTAGTAACTACGATAGGCTAAAGCCCAAAGCTCCCTTTTGCAAATCACTTATTCTTATTGGTTAATACCAAACTCCTAGTCCTATAATTATTGTATTGGATCTAACCTAGTGTATTTGACACTTCCTCTCTACGGGAAAGACGATCTTTCGTCGATCCCGAGCACCACCTAACACTATCCAATCCAACCCTCTACTCATCCTACTTCCAATGATGAACTCATTTTTATTTATCCAAACCAGCAAACCACTAATCCCAACTCATGTGCCCAAATTTATACTCCAACATAATTTCTGCAATTTTTACTATATGCAGACCACTTAAGCTATATGGCATGTAAACTTGGAGGTACATCAAATAATCACCCAGTACTCCTATAATAATTATTCGAGGTCTATTATTACCTTTGTGACATAAATTTTGAAATTCACAATTTTCTATTTATCTGATAATTTATTTAATTATTCTAGTAGCCAAAACCCCAAGTTTGAACACGAAGTACCAATTTTAGACAAGATAATATTCCACCAAATTTATGTTAAATACAATATGAATATTTAACTTAAAATCCAAAGTCTCCAAGTTTTTTAGCAAGGTTTAAGCCCCTAATTTTAATTTTAAATATATCCCACAATAAATTTTTTTAAGAGATAAGTACAGCAATAATACTTCCAAAAATTCAGAGAAACTTCAAGGATGATTGTAAGGACATATGAATGCTCTAGGTCAAGTTTCATAATTTATTAGCAAGTAATGAGCTCTAAGCAAATTATTGAACAATTTTCCAAGTTAATGAGCTTGTGAAGTAGGTACTGCAAAAATGTATGCAAAAATTCTTATAAAATTCAAACATGATCAAAAGGGTCTAAAACTCCTTCTGCCAAATTTTCATGACCTTCCAATGGTCAGTGGGATCATAATGACCAAATGACTAATTAGGGCTATCCCATGAGTTACAAAGGAAGTTCTAAGAATATTGATCCAAAATTCTCAATTAAATTACCAGAAGTTCTAGCTATCCTCATTACTACACTACCAAATTTTTATTATTGTTCAAAGAGTTTTACTAACCTATTCTAGCACTACAATGTTTGTGGCCTAAACTAGGGTTAGGGCTTTGTGGGGCCTACCCTTTCCCAAATCCCATAATATTTTTACCAGAGGGCTTTAGCTATCCTAGAACCCTCTCTACCAAATTTCAAGTTCATTCAAGGTCTTGTGGCCTCATGTCCTTCACAAGGCACAAAAGTCCTTCCTTAGGGTTTGGTCTTAGATCTTAGGGCAAATTTATTCCAATCTACCCCATCTTATATGGGTAGGTGTTAAAAGACATGCCAAGCCAGTGGCCCAAATTTCAACCTATGTCGGGGTGATTTGGCCACTCAAAAGCCAAAGTGCACTTTTTGACCAAAATACCCTTTTTAAAGCAAGGCTAGGGTTTGCATGATTTCAGTTCAAACCACATCCAAATGTGATAAAATTTTAACCAGAGCTCTATAATGACCCCAAGCAACACTCACCTAAATTTGGGTGAGTTTGGAAGTCATTTGGTCCCTAAATTAATTTACCCTAGAGAAATTAAATAATTTCCAAAACTATAGAAAATGTCCCCAAAAATTCTCATTTTTGGGCAGGACCCTCTTATATACTAGGACGACCCCCTGTCAAAATTTCAAGTCATTTGAACCAGAGATGAAGGGTGGGCATCCATTTTAATTTCTGCCTAGCCCTAGGTATAGAACCCACCAAAGTGAGTGCCCTGGTCAAACCAGGCACCCAAATTGATTCAAACAAATTTTGAATTAAAGTAGACCCATAGTTCTACAATTTATGTGTTGACCATTTCCTCTGAATTAGCCTCTAGGTATTTTTATAATTTAAAAACATTAAATACATTATATGTGACAGAAATGAAATAAAAATACATCAAGCCTATAGTTTAATTTTATTTCAGCATGAATCTTGGCGCAGCTTGGATGGCTTCCGGTTGTCTTCCACCTCCAGCTGACGGTCCCGATTCAACCCGCCTGGAGCTTCTTCCAGCCACTGCCACCGGCCATCCGACCACCTCCCCTGCCAACCACCGCTACCACAACCTTTGTTGAGGTGGTGGCTGTCGCCAAACAGTGGCACAGCCACCGTAAGGCCTTATTCCGGCGAACCCGACAAGGTGAAAATCACGAAAAAAACCAGGAATTTTTCAACTTGGATCGGGCTCAATTGAGCCCGAACCGTGGCCCTAAGGATTGCTATGAACTACCCATGGAAGGAGTGGAGGAGGACCTGTGTGGGTGGTTGTAGCCATGTCGATCGCCGGATCATCATGGTGGTGGTGGTGGTGGTTGTTGGATTTTTGCAACAGCATAGTGAACTCCCTTGGCTCCTTAGGTAATGTGTGGAATTGAATCCTTGGAGTCCAGTGAAGCTTTTAAGAAGGAGAGTTGGGGTGTTAGGTGGTTATAGGCTACATTGCCATTAATGGCCCCTCTAAGTCAAAAATTTCGGCCATGGTGGGTGGGGGATGAAGCATGGCTCAAACCAGTCAAAGACCAGCTGGTTGAAATGGGATTGCACTCCTTGTCCTAGTGAATTGAATGGAGTCTTCCCTCTTTACTCTCTTCTCTTTCTCTCTCTTCCCTTTAAAGCTTTTTCTCTCTCCTACTCACCAAGCCTGAAATTTGACTTTTATCTAACCCAATGTCAGCCCACATGTTCATTTCATCCACCAATACAAGGTTGACCCAAGTGAATTTGGCTTGAGCTTGAGTTAGCCCATTTGGGTTAGCTTGACCTAAACCTTGATTAAGGTTGACCTTTGTCAATTTGGTCTTTGAGGTTGCCCCTAATGGGTCCTTGGTGACCCATTGGCCTCCCCTAAGGTATTGGTGGGGTTGACTTGGCCCTTGGAGGTCACTTGACCCTTAATCAGGGCACTTTGACCACTTTTAGTGCTAGAGTTGACTTGGGTCAACCTAGCCTTTTTGTTGACCCCAATGCATCCTTGGTGACCCATTGGCCTCTCACTAGGGTTAGGAAGGTATGTGTGGGGTCCACTTGGCTAAGGGAAGGTCAGATGACCCTATGTAGATAAGGTTGACCCATTTAGGGTTAGAGTTAACTCTTGGTCAACCTAGCCTTTTTGGTTGACCCCAATGGGTCCTTGGTTACCCATTGGCCTCTCACTAGGGTTAGGAAGGTATGTGTGGGTTCCACTTGTCTAAGGGAAGGTCAGTTGACCCTATGTAGGTCAGGTTGACCCATTTAGGGTTAGAGTTGACTTTGGTCAACTTAACCACTTTGACTGCCCTCCATGGGTCCTTAGTGACCCATTTACCCCACTTTAGGTCTAGGAAGGCCTTCGTAGGGTTATTTGGGCTTTACTAGGGCCCACTACTCTTAGTTAGGGCACCTTGCCCAATTTAGGCTTAGAGTGGTTCTGGGTCAACTTGGCCACTCTGGGTCGACTCCAAATGGACCCCTAAGGCTCTAATGGACCTTACAATGGGTTGATGAGACCATGGTGGGGTCTTGAAGTCTTGGTGAAGCCCCATGGTCACCTTAAACTAGGGTTAAGAAATTTACTATTTATAGACCACAGTGGTCTTACATATATTTCTAGGAACACTTGGCCTTCTTGGGCTTTCTAGGGTTTTGTCATGACCTAGTCATGACAAAACTACTCCTATGGGTCTAGTTGTTTGAGGGATGTTACAGTATACTTCTTCGATACTTTTTCTAATATTTCTCGCATCAGCACTATACGTGTTCTCTTCTCTGTGGCTGTTTATCGAGAGTGGGAGATGTCTTAGTTAGATGTGAAGAATGTCTTCCTTTATGGTGATTTGCAAGAGGTAGCTTACATGGAGCAACCTCCTGGGTTTGTTGCTCAGGGAAAGTCTCAGGTATGCAAGCTTCGAAAGGCGATTTATGGTTTAAAACAGAGTCCACGAGCATGGTTTGAAAAGTTTTGTGGAGTTTTTCTCTTATTGGGTTCAATCGAAGCTCTGCTAATCATTCCCTGTTTATACGCAAGACTACTAAAGGCCTTGTGGTTCTTGCTGTCTATGTTGATGATATTCTTCTAACTAGTGATGATAAAAAAGGCATTGATCTAGCCAAATAACATCTTCGACAACATTTTGTTATTAAGGATATGGACTTCCAAAGTACTTTCTGGGCATTGATATTTTAGGAAGAGGAACTCGGTGGTTCTTTCACAGCAAAAGTTTGTGCTAGATCTCTTAAAGTAGACCGGTCTTCTTGGCACGACACCTGCTCGTTGTCGGATGGCAGTTGGAGATGATAAGGGATGGACTGAAGATTATCCTCTTCTTTCAGATTTCACTGTATGCAGACGCCTTATAGGAAAACTCATATATTTGACTATTACTAGACCAGATATCTATTATGCAGTTGGAAAGGTCAGTTAGTTTTTGCAGAATCCTAGAGAGTGTCATCTTCGGTCTGTCATGAAAATTCTGGAGTATGTGAAAGGGTCTCCAGGAAAGGGCTTGTTGTTTTAGAAGAATAATCATCAGAGGATTGAAGCGTATTCTGATGTCGGCTATGTTGATAATAAAGAAGATAGGAAGTCTACATCAGGTTTTTGCACCTTTGTAGGAGGAAATCGTGTCAGTTGGAAAAGCAAAAAATAGACAGTGGTTTCAAGGTCAAGTGCTGAAGCAGAGTATAGGAGCATGGCTTAAACTACCTGTGAGTTGAAATGGTTACGAGTGCTTATGCTTGACTTGAGAGAAGTCTATGATCATCCTCTTCCTATGTTCTGTGATAACAAAGCCGTCATTTACATATCGAAGAATCCTGTCTTTCATTAGAGGACAAAGCACATTGAGGTTGATTGTCATTTCATTAGGGAAGAGGTGTTGAAGAATGGAATTTGTACGCCCTTCGTTACTTTTGATAAAGAACCGGTAGACTTCTTCACGAAACCAATTTTCGCTTTAAATGTTGGTAGCAAGCTGGGCATGGTTGATATATACGCTCTAGCTTGAGGGGGAGTGTTAAAGTTTGGTGATTTGACCTTCTAGTCGGGCATCTAGTTGTTTGGGGGACCTGGCATTTTGGATCAGCGGCCTGTCTGGTCAGCGACCTGGCGGTTTAGACCAGCGACCTATCTAGTCAGCAACCTGGCAATTTGGACCAGCGACCTGTCTAGTCAGCGACCTAGTGGTTTGGACCAGCAGCCTAGCGGTTTAGACCATTGGCTTGACTGGTAGGCAACCTGGCGGTCTGGATCAGCGGTCTGTCTATCAGCATTTCCATCGGTTTGATGTTAGCCGAAGCAAAGGTCCGAATTAATAGCCGCAACAGCCTGGAGGTTGACCGTTGTGGTCTGATGCTAGCAGAAGCCGTCTTAGTGTTAGCCACCCCCTAGTTCTGAGGTTTTGCTGTTGTATTATGTTGCCTAGCGGTTTGACTGTGTCAATCCGCCCAGCCCGCGTCGGCTTGTATTTAGTCCCACATCGCTTATTGTATTCTCCCTTCTCCCCTATATTCTATAAATAAGGGGGCATACCTATATAATAATTATCTTTTTGGAGTAATAAAATTTGCCTTTATTTAGCTCTTTTTTACACTTTATAAAAAATAACTGTTATAGACAGTTCACCATTTGAATACATCCAGAGTACATGAAAAACATTTCGAAGAAAATATGGAGGATTGTGTTAAAAACAAGTTATGGAAATATTTTAATGTCAATACTAACATAATATGATTGGATGCAGTGCAAATACAACAGTATTAAGCTTATATGTAAGCAAATCAGATATGAACGTGAAAATTTAAAAACATAATAACTGTTATTATTACAGATTGTTCACCATTTGAATACATCTGAAATACATTAAAAATTTAATAGTACATTAATAGAAAAGTTGTCATTTATCGAGAAATCATCGTTCAAGTCGCTATGTGCAAAAGTGGGATTTGAATTTGCATTAAAATCAAACACCAAATTAATATCCATGAAATTATGCTTGATGGGTTGCCCAAAAACCTTAGTAGCAGAAGGACCATTCTCTTTAACTGCACGCGACTTCTCTGTTTAACCAAAAAGAAGATAAAAGTAAAACCTAAGGTATAATAATGAAATAAAAAAAGATGTAAGGATGAAACAAATTTAAGATAATCATACTTTGTTTTTTGGAGCTGGATTCCCAATAACTCTTCAGACGTGTCTTTTGTGCCCCCTTTGGTTGTATGGATGGTGGATCTTTCAAGACATCTTTATCCTTCTGTAAGGATGAAACAAATCCTTTTTTTCTTTTTCTCATCAATGTCGATCATATCTTCTATAACTTGACCCACATCATTCATTACATTAACCATGTACTCCTTTGCTATTAGACAATTTTCAATTCTTTGGCAAAAGCCATATGTCCACCACATCATATGATTTCTGAAAATCAAGTTCGACTTAATGCAGTTTGTGGATGTCAGAATTGTAAAATTGTTTCTCTTATTAGCTTGCATTGTAAATCTCTTTAATATGTATTTTAAATGAATTTTCTATACATTATGAAAATTAAAAACTCGTAGTACGTGCTCGCAAAATAAACCTTTTGTTTGAAAACCTCCACAAGAGCACTCTATATCATTGTTCTTTGTGTCTTTGTAACAATCCAATGCTTTTCAGGACCACTAGTATCACAAAGATATGTGTTGTATACAATCGTATCGTGGTCATATATTGAATCTTCTGACACCATCAAACCAAGTGCCCCCTCCATCAAAGCATGCTCAATTATTAAAAATATTTTACTGGTGTATATCTTGGACATTTGTCTAAGAATCATGGAGCCTTTGATTTTTAGAGTGTGAGTATCTTGTTTGCATTTGAATTATTCCTCCTGTTCACTCCTTCGCCATCAATCAATCAATTTCTCCATACCAAGAAAGCATTCGGTAAGTGAACTTTTAGGCTTCGAGCAACCACGAAGACTGTGATTTGCTGATTCACTAAGTTGTGTGGATAAAATGTCGAGATCAAGTACATCCTTATTAAAAGCAGTGGACCACTTATTTTTAATTTTCTGAAGCTCATTTAACCACTGTTTCTCTTGCAAATTTTCTTTGGTAATCATCTCCTTCCAATATAGCTCAAAATCCAATTCATTGTCATATTTACTCATGCAAGTATAAAATAAAGATCTAAGTGCTTATCTTGGTTGAAAATAGGTACCTTAGACGACGTTTTCTTCGAAATGTGTCATTGGCATAATCGATGACGAGTAGTAGGGAAAACCCTCTCAATAGCAACTGTCATCGCATGATCTTGATCTGTAAAAATTGTGATCGGTCGCTTACCCCCAACAAATTTTAAGAAAATCTCAAATACCCAACAGAAAGAGTCTATCGTCTCATGTGCTACAAATGCACATCCAACAAAAACATTCTATCAATGGTGGTTTACTGCTATAAAAGGAGCACATGCTAAATTATATTTGTTTAGCCTATAAGTGCTGTCAAAAATGATGACGTCGCCAAAACATTCGTAAGACAATTTTCCCAGACCATCAATCTAGAAGAAATTATGCAAGCGGTTCATTTCATCTGTTTGTATATAAAAATAAAACATGTTATCAAAAAACTTTCTCTCCTTAAAAAATTTCAATAATCTAGCCGTATCTCCAATTTCGATGAGCGCTCTTCTTTCCCGATGTATGAAGTTATATGCATCCGCTTTCGTGAACCCTACATAATGAGCTCTGCCAACCTCTTCGGCCATAAGGTTGAACGTGTCAACCGTTCGTATCCCACGCCTGTCATATTCTGAATCAAGGTTTCTTGGGCATCACCTACATGGCGATGCGATCTCAAGAAATGTACATCTTGTGGTATAGCCAAAGGATGATTTTGATCTTTAATAAATTTTAATACCTTAAAATTCATACCCTCTTTGTCGGTAGTAAAGTGCAAGCAATCCAAGCAGGCCGTCCTAAAATCCCGTTTATGGAATTTTCTCTTCACATCGGAGCACGACTTGTGAAGTTTAAACCCTGCTTTTGAACATGAAAACTCTCGTCCCTTGATGATCCGTGTATGTGTCCAGTAAAATACATGTTGTCTTCGTACAATAAATCCGCATTGACGAGCATATTCTGAGTACATTTTGTAAGCCTCATCATCAGAATGAACTGTGCGAAACTCTACTTCCTCCTTGTACACCTGCAAAAATGTGGTTTAAGCTATGGGCAGATAAGAAAGCAGATTCAAAAATATACTGTCGTATTACACATATAATACATTCAATTCCAAATTTATACAATTATAATAACGAGGTATCTTACAGTGTCGGTAATCACCTTATTAGATGGACCCATACTCATGTCCACTTCCTACGACTTCTCAGGTGATAGATTGTTCTCCTCCATAGAAGTACGACGAATGAACGTGCTATTGGCCTCTCCTACCGAAAATGTCCCTGACTACCAGATTTTCTTGAAAATGTTCTGCTAAAGTTATAAAACATCGCTCATAATTTTCAGCAAATAACCAGGAATAGGAAAAGAGGCGGGGATTTCGGGAAGCATATACCTAAGGACTGTAATGACGGGAAATACAGAAAGCAAAGAGACGTGTTGTTTAAGAAATGCATTGGTAGGGTTGCGCCATTTCTTGAGGGTTGCTTTTGCTGTGCTATTTGAGGAGGGTAATACTGAAATGAAGAAGATGAGCGCACGCCCGCTCCAAACCTGAAAAATGCAATGCCTCTTATTTGTTACCCTCCTCTTTTTACATTCAAACGAAGAAGACGGCCGCTCCAAACCCTGAAAAAATGAATGCCGAAAATTAGGAGAGAAACGCGATGAGTCCCAAAAATAAAGACTATTTATATGCGTACCTATTAATAAGGGCACATACGCACCCAAAAATTTTCATTTTTTTAAGAGATAAGCCCGCAGGTTGGTGTACATATACCTAGGCAGCCTAAAATTTAAATGAGACCCACAAAACCGGAGCTAGAACACAACCCCTAGTTATTGAGAATTTTTAGGTACGTATACATACGTGCGGGAAAAATTTGGTAGTAAGATCGTGAAATCAACGGTGTTTGATCACTTTTCAATATGACCGTATTAGACAAAATACGATCATATTTTTTAACAGAAGATCTGAGTCGTTGAAATCATAGATTATATGGCAGGATTTAATTGCGCACGAAACAGTAAGAGGTTTGCATATGTACCAAAAACATTTACCTAGTTATTAGCAAGCAAATGACAACTAACCTCTCTTGTCTGGCGCACTACCCAGTCTACCCTGTAACTTTCTTCACCTTGGATGTGCACGTTTTTGACACTCCAGGATTGCCTGATATCCCATAAAATAGCATGCAGAATTGGAGTAAGAAGTTGTGCAGCTGGCATCCGACCCTCCACCAATGCCACAGTTGCTGCCGAGTCACATTCCACAATCATCTCGCTTATGCCCAAGCGCAGCTATGAAAATTTGTGATAAGCGAAAAATGGGAACCAAATCGCAAGAACAATCAACCAAACCAAGTAAAATAAACCAGATGCAAGTAGAAGAGCAAGAAAATCTTGTACTCTTAAACTTCTTCACAATATGAGGCATACATAACGAGACATGATTCGCCAATGCACCCGATAGAGGCAAAAAAATACAAGGAAAAAGCAAGCCGAGTGGACCGAGCTAGTAACAACCACTACTGTCAAACGGAACAAGGGAGCCCGCTGAGACCGTCATGTCACCAGACCGCAACTTAACCGTACGGACACCCCATTATTCAATATTGAAGAACTCTATCCTAATCCGCAAGCCACCTGACCGAGAGGTCACCTAGCTGCCAGAATCCGCAAATAGCTGCTACCGAACAGAACAAGCAGACTGCCAACTGGCAGATAACCTTATTAAACTGGGAAAGATTGTCAATGTGAAGACCTCCTGGTCGCAAGCCGCGACCTGCTTTAAACTACCGATTGTATCTACAGAACCCGGCTTGATCCTTGATGTAGTCAGAACCAAGTCCCTGGCTTCTCAATGCTAGCCGCACAAACTACAACAGCAAAACCAGTTAAATTCTCAATCCGTACGAATAACAAAAAACTGTCCATAGCAAACAACTCGAGCTCACTTATTGTTCTTTCACTCATACTTTATGATATGACAGAGTGTCTTATTTATAGGCTTGGTGATAGAATTGATTTCAAGATAACCCAAATACCTAGAGGGGGGGTGAATAGGTTCTTTTCTTTTTTATTACTTAAGGCATAATAATTATTCAGATCTTATACAGAATCTAACTATTCTATAGCAATCAAAACACAGAATCCACAATCACACATACATCATAGATTGCACATAGGTTTATAGTGGTTCCCCAAGGTCTGGGTACATCTACTTTCCCCCTTCACCTATCTAGCAGTGTGCTAGATTCGGCCTAACTTCTTCCTTCTTCTCAAATCCACAAATCTTACAGCTCAGAACCCTGAAAGGTTTCTACAACTCAGAACCCTATAAGGTCCTACAACTCAGAGTGTAACCACACTCCTACAGCTCAGGCTAACAGCCCTACCTCAGCCTTCACACAAGGCCTACAACTCATAGAAAAAATTCTCCTACACTCAGGCTCAAAAGCCCTACCACTCAGAGATCTATATATCCTACACTCAGCCTTTATAATATAGACTTATAACTCAGATCTATGAAAAGATCCTACAAAATTTGATAAGTGTTTAGATGGACTCTTACCCTTGTTGAGAGAGAAGGGATAAGAGGTTTCTTGATCAGCTTCTTGATATGACTGATGACTGAAATCAACCTGTTCTTAGCTTTCTTCAAAGCTTCTTGAATCTGAACTCAATAGGGTTGATATCCTTTGAAGTTGACTGGCTGCCAGCTTCCTTCTTTGAATCCAGAAATAGGTCTGAATCCTTCTTAGCAGACTAGTTCAAGATCTGCTTCTTAAGAGACTTATAAATGTCTCCTTCTTTACTTCAATAGTTCGAGATCTCTCTCTCTCTCAAGAACTTCTGAAGTTTTTTCAGAATTCTTGCTTGAATTCTCCTTAGATATTCTCACAAAAATCTTCTTTAGTGTGACGTGCACTTTCTTGATCAATGATCAATAGTTGTTATTGTTGTTCGCCTTCCACATGTTGATTTGATAGAATCCATCTATATATATAGACTTCATCCATGGTAACCAGCTGATCCAGTTTCTAACCAACTTCTGACAGCTTCAGCAAACTTGTTGGAATACACAGCTGTCAAGTCTTCAGTCAGTTCTTGAACCTTTGTCTTTGTCAGCAAAGCGTCGAGACAGATTGTCATTATGTGTCGACACAAGTAGATTAAGTGTCGACACAAGCTTTGGTGATGTCGACATAATTCCTTTGGTGTCGACACAGCTTCTTGACACTGCATCTGCAGAATGTGTCGACACTGCTTCTTTGTATCGACATATCCACTTCTTCACTTCACAGCAATCAACATTGTTGAAACTCTGCTGAGTGTCAACACAAGTCCTGTATGTCGACACAGTTGATATAGTCTCAGAATTTGTGTGTCGACACTACATCTAGGGTCGACACAGTTGATGTCGACTAATACTTCTGTGTCCACACTGCCTCCCGGTGTCGACACAGTTGATGTCGACTAATAAATTCTGTGTGTCGACACAGTTGCTTCAGGTGTCGATACAGCTTTTCCATGTGTCGACACGGACTTCCTTAAGTGTCGACACATGGACTTAGAAACTTTTTATGCATTTTAGCCAATGCTTAACCTGCACATATAAACTCAAAATAACATCAAATACATCTTGATGTATATCATTAAGCTAAGTGAGGCTTCTCCAAATTAGGTACACATTTTCCAATGTACCCAACAATCACCCCCTATTTGGAGAAGTCATAACCCTTTAGTCAATGATATACACCACTTATAATAAACAAATATGATGATGTATATAAATAATAAATGATAGGGTAACTTATAAACAAAACATATAACCAAATCACATCACAAAATAAGAATGCAACTTGAATGAACATGAAACATTGTTTTGTTTAAATTATCCAAAAGTTTCTTAACAACTGTTTACATAGATTTCTTTTAAAACTAAAAATTACATTGTTCTTGCAAAATTTAGAAAATCTATCCTAAGGCTGATCAGGCTCCCTAATGACTATGCCTTTTTCTGGCTTAATCTGAGCTTGCACAGGAGGTTCTGCATCATCAATAGGCTTCTTTCCTTTCAACTCTGCCTTTTTCTGAACTTTAGTCTTAATCCTTTGCCTTTCAAAATAATGAAAAGGCTTAGGAAAGTACTTGCTAGGCTCCTGAGCATTAGGAGGTAGCTTCCCAATCTTAGCCTTTCTTCTATGTTGCACAATGGCTTCCTATCTTGCCTCATACTTCTGCCATTCCTATTCATTATACCACTTGCCCCTTTCATGAACTTGATCTTTCACAGCTTTCTAGGCAGTCAAAATTATATTTCTTGAAATGGGGCTCTACTGCTCAAAATCAGGCTTTAACTCAGCCTGTTCTCTGAATCTTTTCTTTGAAAGTTGAGCTTCCTGCTAAGCTTTCAAGGCAGCTTCTGACATTTCAACTTTCTCTATAATAACATTTTCAACATCCTGTAGAGGACTGTACATTGTCTGAACCTATTGTTGAATCATATCAAAATCTGCTGGAGGGTAAATGATCTGAGCAACTTCAGGTTGATCACCTCCAACATAAGCAGGTTGAACACCAGATTCAGCAACAATGTCATCATCACAAAGGGGTGGATATACCAGAGTGGCTCTAATGCTATTAGATATCCATTTTGCATGATCTGAGCCTGCATTGACTAACACTCTCTCTCCCTTTATGGCTTCTCTTACAATGTGATCTCTTAAGTCATCTTTTTGAAATTTTATTTGGCCATCAAGAAAATTGACACCATCTTTATAAAATGATTTTATCTTAAGAAGCTGATCAGAGATTGTTTTCTGAGAAGTATTAATGGTTGTCATAAATGAATTCAAGGCTTCCTGTAGCTTCTGATCAAATTCCTCTTTCTCCTTAGCCCTTGCTTCAGTCATTGCAATAACTGTTTTCTTTACTTCAGTGACTATCTCATTGTGAGATTAAGTCAGATTGTCATTCATTCTAATCTAATTTTCAAGGACATAGCCTTGTTTGACAGCAATATCATCCACTTGTTTCTTGACTTCTGCTTGTTGCTTAGCCAGAAATTCTACAGCATTGCCCCCTTGTAGAAGCAATCTGTCATCTCTTTCTTATGGAGATTGACTTCAAACCTTATGGATTTAATATCCTGAGCCAGTTCAGATTGAAGTGACTTATGGTTTTCATCCACATACTTTTCTAGAGCCATTCTCTTATCATCCAATTTAACTTGCAAAGCCACCATTAATGAGCTGTAATCAGCCTCTAGGGCAGGTTATGAAGTAGGAGTTTGCAATGCCTTCTTATAGCTCTGGCTTCTTCTCTTAAAGACCATCAGTTTTCTTTTCTTGGAATTTCTGATCTCTTCATCTCTTGAAGCAGATGAACTGGGAATGTCTACTCTTTCTTTAGGACTAGGAGGAATCTCCTTTTCAGTACTATGCTGCTCCCCCTCAATGTTAGCCTGCTCCCCCTCAATCCTTACTTGCTCATCCTTATCTGCTCCTCCCTCAATGTCAGGAAATAAGTCTTCCAGAGTGAACTCCTATTGAGTGTGAACTGGTGATACAGCTTTCTCAGGAGCATCAGCAACTACAGATGTATCCTCCATGATCACATCTAGTGTTGGACTGTTGATATGAGGTATCTCAAGAATAGATTGTGAATCCATTTCACTTGCCAAGTGAATTCTCTCTTCCCCTTGAACCTGTGCAGTAATTGTATCCCCCTGCACTTGTGCATTCTCAGTCAGGTCCTGTACTTGTACACTATCTAGCTCCCTCTGCACCTGTGCATGATCAATTATGTCCTTTATAGGTGATCTCTCAGCAGCTTCTTGGCTTGCTATATCAGGTATGTCCTTGGTATGTCCTTGGTGAGGACCCTATCCCATCTGGAGATGATCTTGATGTCCATTCTTCTCATATGATCGATTTTAGAAATAGGAATCTGGTTCATTACTTCTGGAATTTCTCCAGCCAAGTATAGACTCATTATTCTAGCCAAATTAGGCTTCTTGATGCCTTCCTTAATCTGTTCAAACAGTACTACAGACCAATCTGTGTTGAGATTAAATATTATCCTTGTCATGAGGTTGAACATATAGGCAGAAATCCTATCATGTCCCCGTGGCTTACACAGAATCACCTTTCCAACCACTTCAGATAGAAATTTACCTTACTGATTCATCCCTTTCCTGTTTATAGCTATTCCAATCTTCATGGTGGGATCCAATCCACACCATTGTAGTGCCTCCCTTGTTGTTGATACTGGTACTTCTTCTTCATCATGAATTCTTGGAAGATGAAGAATTTTTCTCAAACTTTTCAAGGTCAGTTTGACTCTTTCCTTATGAACTGTTGATTTAATCTTAAATCCAGTTGAGTCTACTGTTGCTGCAGCAAAGAACTCAAAAACCTCCTTCTTCCAAATCTTGGTTTGTTCGGATATCAAAAACTCCAAACCACTTTCACCAAACAGTGTAATGACCCCTTTAATCTCTGACTCCGCAGCATCAAAGGCATGGCGAACCACCTCATATCCTTCGTTAATATTATCTTCAATCTTTGGCGCCATTAGGATGGAGAGAAAACTTGGATTGAGAGAAGACAGTGCTGGGTATTGTATCCACAATGTACCTGATTTGAAGAAGCCCCTGGACCAGCTAAGGTGAATTGACATTGTATTTGATCATTTGTATTCAAGTTGTGCTTGCAGTTATTCCTCGCTAATTACAATGTCAGGGTGCAGTAGGTCAATATACACGTGTCTGCGCAACGTAATCCCTCGTTGAGCAGATCAGTGTGTTGGCTTACGCGTACTCTCTCTATTGGAGCCGACTCGCTGATTCTTGCCGATTGCAGCCGGCTGTCTCAATGCCGTCTTGATTTCTGCTTAAGGCAGAATCGTCGAGAATCACTAGTTGATTCTCGCCGAATCGACGAGAATGACTTTGCATTCTCGCCGATTCATCAAGAATGAATGTTGATTCTCGCCGATTCTCTCCGGATGGAAAAGATCTTCAGCCAGAATTCTGCCAAGTAGAATTCGGCGAGAATCATAAGTGATTCTCTCTGATTCGTCGAGAATCACCAATGATTCTCGCCGAATTTACCTTAGGCGGATTTCTGCTGCTCGCTGGACCGGTCCAAATATTCAGGCGCTGTTTTGAACTGGAGCTAGGGTTTCCTTGGTGGGGCCCTCAACGGTCATAATGTATGACCTACAGTATAAATACTGTTGTATTTCGATCATTACATACACGAATACACAAGAAAGAAAACTAAGCCGCCGACGTGACCTAGATCGCGGATTTCTCTTCCGCCGCCGCCATCGCAGCTCGGGAAGTTGTCGCCACCATTGATCGTGAATACCTCCTGATCTTCCGGCGACAGAAGCTTTGCCAAGCAACGCGTCTCACGTGTCCTTCTTGAGATCCTTTGTCTCTTGGTTTGTAGATCGGGAATACCTTCCCTTTCCAAATCGATCGAGACGATTGATCCAAGGAAGACCGTTGGTATACCTTGCCAGCATAGCTACGAAGGTTGGATCTCTAAAGCTCAGCCGCCACACTTCTTGCCGCTGTCGATCCCGAACGCCAAGCCGCCACTCTTCTTACCGCCGCCGGTTTCGTGGAGATTCTTTCTAAGTGAGAGCTAAGGTCGTGGACTCTTCGTCTTCGTCAAGAACACGTCATCGAACGAAGAGGGACACCTAGCCTCCATAAGAAGTTTGTATATTTTATACATTCCATTTTATTTTTGTTGTAAAGGAACGTAGGTTCCTCGTTGTCAGGGTTGGGTGCAACCCGTGGTGGAGGAGTGGTGACTCCTTCGTTTGGAAGGGTTCCTTCCGTTAGTGTGAGGATTCGATTTCAATCCGGTTGGTGAAGTGACCGAGTCGTCCCGTGTTGGGAGATAGGTCGAAGGGGGAAAGTGGACGTACCTAAATCGGGGAACCACTATAAAAATCCTGTGTCTTTCTGTGTTGTGTTGTTTTGTTTATTTGTGCAGGTACAGTTTTAATTCCGCAAAAACGCAGTAAGACACCTATTCCCCCCCATAGGTAAAGGTAGTTGGCACTAGGTGGACTTTCAGAGAGTTTGTCGACACAAGGGTTTAGTCTCAAAAATCTGGAGAGCGTGTCAACAGAATATGTTCTTGACCTATTTATACCCTTCTAAACAAAGAAGGTCAAAAGGCGGGCAAAAATTGTCTAAAAGTGTTGACACTGTTGAAATGTGTCGACACATACTTCTATTGTCTCGACAATGGCGTTGACTACTATGTGTCGACACCAATTGATGATATGTCGACACTAGACATACTTAGTAGTTCATCAGAAATTCTGTGTCGACTCTTATTGCAAGTGTCGACACAATTTCTGGATGTGTCGACACCATTACTCTGGTTGTGTCGACACCACTAACTGAAGTGTTGACACCACTTCTCTGGATGTGTTGACACAGATTTACTGAAGTGTCGACAACACTTCTCTGAATGTGTTGACACAGATTTACTTAGACAAATTTGTTAGACTAATCTATGTTCAACATTCCTAATTCAATTTTAAATTTATTGAATTTAGTTTCATTTAAAGGCTTAGTAAATACATCTGTAATTTGATAATCTGTTTTGACAAATTCTAGTGAGATGTCCTCTTTCTCTACATGTTCTCTAAGAAAATGGTATCTTACTTCTATATGCTTAGCCCTACTATGTGAAACAGGATTATTAGCAATAGAGATAGCACTAGTAGAATCACAAAACAAAGGTGTTCTACTTACCTGAATACCATAGTCTTCTAGCTGGTGCTTAATCCATAACAGCTGTGCACAGCAACTTCCTACTGCCACATATTCAGAATCAGCTGTGGAAATTACCACACTAGTCTGTTTCTTACTGCTCCAAGACACCAATCTTCCTCCTAGAAATTGATAGGTGCCTGTTGTGCTTTTTCTATCTTCTTTGTAACCTGCAAAGTCTGCATCTGAATAGCCTGTCAGTAGAAAATCTCCATTCCTAGGGTACCAAAGGCCTAGATTATGTGTGCCCTTTAGATATCTCAAAATCCTTTTTACTGCAGTGTAATGAGATTCTTTAGGGCATGATTGGTACCTAGCACAAACACATGTTGCATACATAATGTCTAGTCTACTAGCAGTTAGATATAGAAGAGAGTCAATTATTCCTCTATACAAAGACTCATCTACAGGTTTACCTGCATTATCTTTGCATATAGGTATACTTGTTCTCATAGGAGTTCTCATGGTGGAGGATGATTCCATACCATACTTCTTAATTAACTCCTTGGTGAACTTAGACTGGGATATAGACAAGCCATCATCAGTCTGTCTTACTTGAATGCCTAAGAAGAACTTAAGTTCTCCCATGCTGCTCATCTCAAACTTCTCTTGCATAAGTTTTGCAAACTTCTTGCAAAGGTTGCTTTCTGTAGACCCAAATATTATGTCATCTACATAAATCTGGACTAAGATTATCTTACCTTTGGATTCCCTTAGGAATAGATTTTTGTCTATTTTCCCCCTTGAGAATTTGTTCTCAATAAGGAAAGTAGACAGGGTTTCATACCAAGCCCTTGGGGCTTGCTTTAACCCATACAAAGCTTTCCTAAGTCTATAAATATAATCAGGTTTGATGGAATAAACAAAACCTGAGGGCTGCTCTACATAGACTTTTTCTTTTAGATTTCCATTTAGGAATGCTGATTTTATATCCATTTGGAATACCTTAAAGCCTTGATATGCTGCATAGGCAAGGAACATCCTAATTGCTTCTAGTCTTGCTACTGGGGCAAAGGTTTGATCAAAGTCAATACCCTCTTCCTGTCTGTATCCTTTTGCAACAAGTCTTGCTTTGTTCTTCACAATGATCCCATTCTCATCCAGTTTGTTCCTAAAGATGCACTTTGTTCCAATGATGTTGTGGTCTTTTGGTTTAGGAACTAACTTCCAGACCTTGCACCTTCTGAACTGACTCAACTCCTCTTGCATGGCATCAATCCAACGTGGGTCTAGAATAGCTTCTTCAAATTTCTTTGGCTCCAGTTGAGATAGGAAGCTTGAGAAAAGCACTGTGTTCAAGTTCCTGCTTCTGGTTTGCACTCCATGTCTTAGATCACCAATTATCTGATTTGCTGGATGATCCTTTTAAGTGTTTAACAGCTGGAGGTAGACTATCTTTTGGTTGAACACCACCAGTCTCTTTAATATGCTGCACCTCTTGGTGTACATCTGTATCTAGAGAGTCATGTACTCCCCATGGACAGTAGCCACCATTTTCCACTTCCTGCTCTTCAGTTGTTTCTTTTGTAATGGTAAGCTTGTCCATTTTCTCATTAATAACTGTAAAATTGCATGAGCTACATGGCAACTCACTTTTAATCAGTCTTGTTTCATCAAAGACAACATGTACAGACTCTACTACAACTTAAGTAATCAAGTTGTAGACTATATAAGCCTTACTATTGTTGTTATACCCAACAAATATCCCATCTTGGGATTTGGCAGCAAACTTAGTTAGATAAGACTTGCCATTGTTAAGGACATAGCACTTGCAACCAAATATCCTAAAATAGGATAAGTTTGGTTTTCTACCCTTCATGATCTCATAGGGAGTCTTTTTGTAGCTTTTGGTGATAGATGCCCTATTGATCACATGACAAGCAGTGTTTACTGCCTCAGCCCAGAAATATTCTAGGAGAGAAGTGTCACTCAATAGAGTTCTACCAGCCTCAATCAATGTTTTATTCTTCCTTTCAGCAATACCATTTTGTTATGGTGTTCTAGGTGTGGAGAATTCTTGAAAAATCCCAAATTCTTCACACAGTTTTGTCATACTCTCAGATTGAAATTCAGTTCCATGGTCACTTCTGATTTTGACCACTATACTGTCAAGTTCATTCTGAATTTTCTTGACAAAGCTGTATAAAACACTTGGGGTTTCTGATTTTTGTCTCAGAAAGAACACCCAAGAATATCTAGAATAGTCATCAACCACCACAAAAGTGTAGACCTTCCTTCTTAGACTATGAACTGGCATAGGACCAAAAAGATCCATATGTAAAAGGTATAGACACCTCACTGACTCCTTGTTTTCAAGGCTATGAAAGGAGGATTTTGTCTGCTTGCCTTTTTGACAAGCTGAGCATATCCCATCCTTTATACACTTAACTTTTGGACCATTCCTTACTAACTCTTTGCTAAAGAGTTGACCAATTGTTTTGTAGTTAAGATGGGCCAGCCTCTTGTGCCATTTGACACAATGAGAGGCTCTCTCATCAGCTACAAGACAAATAGGAGAAACATTGTTCTCACACTCAAAATTAAGACAGTACACATTTCTTTTTCTATATCCTATCAAAATGATCTTTTGATCACTTGATCTTTTGATATGACATCCATTCTTAATAAATGAAATGTCATATCCTAAATCACTCAGCTGACTTATGCTTATAAGGTTGTGTTTCAAACCCTTCACATAGGCCACTTGAGTGATAGTAATTTGGTTATTAGAAATGTTACCAAACCCTTTGATGATTCCCTTTTCAGAACCACCAAAGATTACTTTAGACCCATTTATGATAAGTAAGTACTCCTTTAGCAACCCCTTTGTTCCAGTCATGTGCCTGGAATATTCACTGTCCAAGTACCATATAGGGGCATGGTAACTTGGACTCACCTGCAATAAAGAATTACCACTCCTTAGAACCCAAGTAAGTCTTGGGTCCTTGGTTCAAGTTAGCTTCATACTTAACAAATCTACCTGCAGCTCTTCTAATAGGTAGACTGTTGTTTTTTCTGACACTAGTGTTGTGCCAGCAATCTATGGCATAATGACATGTCTTGCCACAGCACCAGCATTCATACCTATTGTATCTATTTTTAGATACATTCTTGGTAGTCTGGTTGACAGGAAAAACTTTTGTTTTGTGCTGGTACTACTGCAGCTACACCCACTATTTTCTTAGGAACATGGGGTTTCTGGACATGGGCTGCCTTATTGACATAAACACCCTTGTCATTCAGAACTTCAGTCTTACTATGACCATGAGTATTCTCAAGGTCATACTTGTTAGAAGTCACTTGTACCTTTCTAAAAACTACAGGGACTTTAAAATTCAGTGGCTGGACTGAGGCTTTGCCCTTTCCCTTAAATTGGACAGCCCTAGTGTTACCTTTAAAGTCTATTCCAGCCTTACCCTTTTGAGCAACAAACTCATCTATTAAGGGTAAAACTAATTTTGGCTTGGAATAACTAGCCACCAAATCTTTTTCCTTTTGAAGTCTGACTTCCAGACTTTTAATTAGATCATTTTTGTATGTGATTGTGCCCATCTAAATAATAGTTATAGTTTTCAGTTTGGCAATCTCATTCAATTTTTGATCCAACTCTTTCTCAAAGTCAAATGCAGCTATCTTAATATCTGCAATTTCCTTAGCCTGAGTTTTGGCCAGGTTCTTGCTTTTCTTTAGTGCCTGCAACAAGTCCCCATATTCATCTATCAGCTGATGAATATCACCTTCAGACTCAGACCCATCCACATCACTTGATGCAGATGTAGCTGACTCTGTGCCAGTACTACAATCTGAATTACTAGAAAAACAATGTACCTTACTAGGACCAGGCTGATCCTGGCACTTGTCTTCTTCTGATACAGCCATCAGTCCCATGCACTGATGGTCTTCTTGTTCATAGATAGAGTTCAACAATTACATAAACTCATCTTCTTCATCTGTTGCATATAGACCAATGTATGCCTCAGCTTCAGATTCAGACTCTGAAGATAATTGGTCTGTCAAGCTCTTCTCCTTCTTAGCAACAAAGGATTTCTCCTTCTTGCTCTTTTGTTGAGTCTTCCTTTTATCAACAGGCTCTTTTCTTTTGTCTGGACACTCAGCCACAACATGTCCAGGCCTATTACAGCGGTAGAAAACTATCTTTGATGTTGTAGATTTGCTAGGCTTAGACCTGCTCCTGTCCTTCCTTGATTACTTCCTCTTTTGATAATAGTCATCCACAGGCTTAGATGTTGAGGGCCTTGACTTCCACTGCTTCTTCTTCAGGAATCTCTGAAACTACCTTGTGAAGTCAGCAAAGTCTTTATCTGAGTCACTGCTGTCTGAACTTTGGTTGTCTGAATTATCTGAACTAATTTCAGCAACTATCTCAGGAGGTGATGGAGACATCCTCCTATTCTTCCTATTGGATTCCACCTTGAGTTCCACAGACTTTTCTCTATGCTCCCCTTTTGCACTTTTCTCTTCCTCTTTCCTAGCCATCAGCTACATCACATATGACAGCAGTTTTCCAAACAAAGTTGGAGGAGAGATATCTGCAAGTTTGGCCACTTCCCTAATGGCACAGATCTTAGTGTCCCAATCCTTTGTCAAGGATCTTAGAAATTTATCATTCAGTTCATATGTACTGAAGATCCTTCCATAGGACATCAGCTCATTTACTATTCTATAAAACTTCTTATAACACTCAGTTATATAATCTGACTTTCCTTGTCTGAAACTCTCATATTCCTGGTTCAGCATAGATTTTCTATCTTGTCTGACTTCTTTAGAACCCTCCATGTAGACTATCAAAGTGTCCCACCTTTCCTTGGAGGTCTTGTAGTGAATCAAATTTTGAAAGGTTGAATCATCTATGACACTTACTATTATATTCTGGGCTCTTTTATCCATAGTTGCCAGGATGATCTCATCCTTAGTCATCTCAGAAAAATCTTTGGGAGTTCTTTGATTTGCATCTAGAACTGACACCTTCATTGGAATATAAGGACCTTCCATTACTGTAATGTAGATCCTTGGATCAGAAGCCTCCATGAAAATCCTTACCCTTTCTTTCCATATTCCAAATATCTCTTTCTTGCATATGGGTAATTTCATAGAACCTAGTTCCTTATGATTTTCTCCTGAACCCATTTTCTTGATCTTGAATCTGCCTTAAGGATCTTACTCAGACTGTTAAGTCCTTCTTTGAGCAACCTCCCTCTGATACCACTTGATAAAATTGATTTCAAGATAACCCAAACACCTAGAGGGGGGTGAATAGGTTCTTTTCTTTTTTATTTCTTAAGGCAGAATAATTATTCAGATTTTATACAGAATCTAATTATTCTATAGCAATCACAACATAGAATCCACAATCACACATACATCATAGATTGCACACAGGTTTATGGTGGTTCCCCAAGGTCTCGGTACATCCACTTTCCCCCTTCACCTATCTAGCAGTGTGTTAGATTCGGCCTAACTTCTTCCTTCTTCTCATATCCACAGATCTTACAGCTCAGAACCCTGAAAGGTTCCTACAACTCAGAACCCTATAAGGTTCCTACAACTCAGAGTGTAACCACACTCCTACAGCTCATGTTAACAGCCCTACCTCAGCCTTCACACATGGCCTACAACTCAGAGAAAAAAATTCTCCTACACTCAGGCTCAAAAGCCCTACCACTCAGAGATCTATATCTCCTACACTCTGCCTTTATAATATAGGCTTATAACTCAGATCTATGAAAAGATCCTACAAAATTTGATAAGTGTTTAGATGGACTCTTACCCTTGTTGAGAGAGAAGGGATAAGAGGTTTCTTTATCAGCTTCTTGATAAGACTAATGACTGAAATAAACTTGTTCTTAGCTTTCTTCAAAGCTTCTTGAATCTGAACTTAGTAGGGTTGATCTCCTTTGAAGTTGACTGGCTGCCAGCTTCCTTCTTAGAATCCAGAAATAGGTCTGAATCCTTCTTAGCAGACTAGTTCAAGATCTGCTTATTAAGAGACTTGTAAATGTCTCCTTCTTTACTTCAACAGTTGGAGATCTCTCTCTCTCTCTCTCTCCAGAACTTCTGAAGTTTCTTCAGAATTCTTGCTTGAATTCTCCTTAGATCTTCTCACAAAAATCTTCTTCAGTGTGACATGCACTTTCTTGATCAATGATCAATAGTTGTTATTGTTGTTCACCTTCCACACGTTGATTTGATAGAATCCATCTATATATATAGACTTCATCCATAGTAACCGGTTGATCCGGTTTCTAACCAACTTCTGACATCTTCAACAAACTTGTTGGAATACATGGCTTTCAAGTCTCCAGTCAATTCTTGAACCTTTATCTTTGTCAGCAAAGCATCGAGATAGATTGTCATTATGTGTCGACACAAGTAGATTAAGCGTCAACACAAGCTTGTGTGATGTCGACATAATTCATTTGGTGTCGACACAGCTTCTTGACACTGCATCTGCAGAATGTGTCGACACTTCTTCTTTGTGTCGACATAGTCACTTCTTCACTTCACAACAATCAACATTGTTGAAACTCTGCTGAGTGTCGACACAAGTCCTGTGTGTCGACATAGTTGATATAGTCTCAGAATTTGTGTGTCGACACTGCCTCCAGGTGTCGATACAGTTGATGTCGACTAATACTTCTGTTTATCGACACTGCCTCCCGGTGTCGACACAGTTGATGTCGACTAATAAATTCTATGTGTCGATACAGTTGCTTCAGGTGTCGACACAGCTTTTCCAAGTGTCGACACAGACTTCCTTAAGTGTCGACACATGGACTTAGAAACTTTTTCTGCATTTTAGCCAATACTTAACCTGCACATATAAACTCAAAATAACATCAAATACATCTTGATGTATATCATTAAGCTAAGTGAGGCTTCTCCAAATCAGGTACACATTTTCCAATGTACCCAACACTTGGAGAGAAGTGTGGTCACCCCCCTAACTGATAGGATCAAAACCCTTCTCGCAGCTAGAACAAGTCCTATCCGCATAGTGCAGACATAAAGATAGTCTGCAACACCGGACACTTCTTGACATAGCCACCAGTCCACAACACCTTGCGAGCACAGATCTAGCCCGCACATCTGCTACCTATGACAGACACAATATCGCTTAGTTGAGTTGCCAGATAGACAACCAGTCCGCATTACCTCTGAAAGCCTTCTTCAGATGGAAAGACAACCAGCCTGTGCAACATAACGACTAGTGGATAAAATGATCTATATGCCCTATCAAGCGGACACAACGAACATGGATCAACTAAACTTGGCACAAAACCAATACCAAGTCCAAACAACCAAGATCCCATGGCGCGAACTCCATACCGTCGGACTCCAACACCAGCCTGCACTAACCGGTGAACTCTGCGGTCTCCACCTAACTGCTCCATCCGAGAACAAGACCATGGCACAAAACCATGACAGTCTTCTGAGCTCCAAATGAGTCTGCAACAACCTGGACTCAGCGAACTTAAAACAAGTCCACCACTCTTGCGGATTGACAACCATTCCGCGCGGTTACATCCTATGAACAAGTTGACTGCAGAAACACAAGATGAACTGGCTAGTCACAACTCCAGACCACATGATCTGAGAAATTAGACCGCCATCATCTAGTCGCGCGGTCTGCCCGGTCAGACCGCCACTTTCACTTCAAAAAACTCAACACTCCCCCTTGAAGTGAGAAGTGGAAACCAACCCAAGTAGTCCCCGTAACCGTTCAAATGACCCCTTCAACACCGGCTTTGTGAAGATATCTGTGATATTTTTCTCGCTCTACATATGCCTAACAATAAGAGACCCCTCCAACACCTTCTATCGAATAAAGTTATGCTCAATCTCAATATGCTTGGTCTACGCATGACAAACTAGATTATTAACCAGTTTAAGAGCACTTTCATTATCACCGTGAAGCGGAGTGTGTTGGAACACCCTATTACTAATTTGGGCAAGGATCACTATGTTATTAGGAAATTGGTTTGACCTAGTTGTATAGTTGAAAATGTCAACTTAGAATTAGCCTAAGGTTAGAACTTAGGTTTGGAGCTGCCCCTAAGACCATTAGAAGATCAGGATTCATTGCTGAGACAAAGACAATTTTCATCGAGCTCAGGTCGACGAAACGTCAAACTCAGTTCGACGTTCTCTGAGCTCAACTCTGCAAGTCGTCGAACTCCGGTCGACGATCTTCGAGCTCAGATCGACGCTCTGTCTTCAGCTATTTTCCCAGTCGCTGAGCTCAGTTCGACAATCATAGAGCTCAGGTTGACGTTTTTTGTCTCTAGTATAAATCCAATCTCTTAGCTCAGGTCGACGATAGCTGAGCTCAGGTCGACGATTTCTGTGAGAGATCGACGCTTTCAGATTTCAAATTCAAGAACAGTTATGGAATTCTTTTAGATTCATTCAGAGTTATTTCCTGCATTTATTGCAAAGGATTTTCTAGCCGTTTCAAGCAATCTAATGCAAGTTTCAAGGAAGACTAAAAGGAATGTTACTTAGGACTTTCCCTAGAGACAGTTGTCATTTATGGAAGTCATTTATGACTGAGTAACGACCATCTAAGTCAGAATCTGATATACTCCTTCAGTATATGTTTTTGAAAATATAACAGATCAATAAAATTATAGAGACAAGAGATATACAGCAGAATTAGATTGAAAAGAGACACAGAAGAGTGAACAATAAGAACTCTCTGATCAAGAGTTCATCTTCTGAGATTACAAATTTACTGAATCCCAAATCTTCAAGAACACAAGAAAGTTTTCTGTGGAGGAAATCTTCTGCTACTCAACTCCTCCAAATCATCAAGTGTTCAAAAGCTTCAACATCAAGAACTCCAGACATCAAACATTTCAGCATCTGTTGAAATCATCAATTGCTGGAGATCTGAAGCAACTGAAGACCTATCACCCTAGGAAAGCTCACCTTCCTGAACCCTTACAGATCTTAGGGGGAGCTTTGACATCTTCATCCACCTTTCTTCTCTCAGACTGTTGACAGAGAAGAACAACTCAACCTTTTCTTTCCTTTTCCTTTCCCTCCTGTAAAAGGGTTTTTCAAAATTCCCTTCAAAAGTTCTGAGACTGGTTTCTGAGACCTTGTCAAAACTAAGTGGTGGCAAGACACCTTATCAAAAAAATATAGTTTTGGTTTTTGAGCACCTTATCAAAAGATCATTGGTGCCCAGGACACCTGATCAACTATTCCTGCAGTGGATTCCTACCAAGGGTGGTAGAAGAGTGGATGTACCTAGGTTGTTGGGGAACCACTATAGTTCCTTGTGTCATCTGGTTGCTGTGTGTTTGACTTTGCTGTGTGCTGTGTGTTTTCTTAGCTCTTACTTTAGCTTTTATTTCATAACAAGCACTTTACACATATACATAAATTAAGTCTTCCACTGCTTTATATTTTTAATTGTAAATTATTTTAAAAATACTCTATTCACCCCCCCCCCCCTCTAGAGTTAAGGTAGATTTTTTCCTCACTTTTAATTGGTATCAGAGGGAGGTTGGTTATTCAACATCTGAATCTTCAACAGATTGATTGAATAGGCTAACACCTGAACCAAAAGATCCTT
Organism: Platanthera zijinensis; assembly: GCA_039513925.1. Lineage (NCBI taxonomy): Eukaryota > Viridiplantae > Streptophyta > Magnoliopsida > Asparagales > Orchidaceae > Platanthera > Platanthera zijinensis. The sequence continues at coordinate 76,301,019 of CM077084.1, forward strand.
GATAAGATAAACCTTCTATAGAGGATAGTTATTACTTTTTGTATTATATTTATTTTCAAACAAAACCATGGCACAGAAAAAAGATTATGCTAGCACCAGACCTCCAGTGTGCAACCTTGCTAAGTTTGCACTTTGGAAGGCAAGGATTAAGCTTTACATGAATTCTATTTATTATGACATTTTTAATTCTGTTTTGACAGTTTGTCCAAGACCCCCAGGGATCACAAGTACAAGTGTTGTTCCACCTCCTTCAGGAACAGATGCAGAAATAAAGAAATGGAAAGTTGCAGATGCAAAGGCTATGAATATTCTTGCTCAGACCATGTCTGATGAGATATTCCAAAAAGTGTCTGAATGCAGTTTAGCAAAAGATATATGGGACAAGTTATCTTAAATTGTCTCAGGATCTGCTGATGAAAGGAAGGATAGGAGATACCATCTCATATCTCAATATGAGAATTTCAAGAAAGGAGATGTTGAGTCAGTTGCAGATATGTACAACAGGATCAATCTGATAGTCAGTGAGTTGAAAACATTGGATAAGGAGATCACACTAACTGAACTAAATGACAAGATCCTAATGTGCTTCCCTAGCACTTGGGACTCAAGGATCTGGCCAATCAAGGATGCCAGAAGCCTAACTGAGATTACTACTGAAGCTCTTTTGGGCAAGCTCAAGTCTTATGAGCTGCTCATCAAGAATAGGGAAGAAGAGCAAAAGAATGTTTCTCCAGTCATCAGAAATGAGAAGACCATTGCTTTCAAAGCCATAGAAGAGAAGCCTGAAGATAAGGTCACAAGTAATGAATAATTGATGAGCTTGTTGGTCAAAAGATTCTACAAGATGGCCAGGAAAGATTTCAAAAAGAGGTCATCCAGAGGGCATGAGAAGCCAAGGTATGAAAAATCAAATAATAAAGAAATAATCTATTTTGGATGCAGGAAACAAAGCCATATTGTGCCTGACTGTCCAGAAAATCAAAATAAGGACAAGAAGGACAGGAAAGATAGGAGAAAAGACAAGGACTCCAGGGGAAAAAACAGCAACAAATCCTCCTCCAACAAAAATAAACATACAAGTAAGGGGTTTGTAGCTGAAAGCTGGAGTGATACTGAAGAAGAATCAGAAGCCTCATCAAGCTCAAGTGATGATGAGGATGATGCTGAAGAAAAGGAATTCTGCATGATGGTTATCAATGCCTCTCAGGAAAATTCTGATGCAGAACAGGGATCAGACTGAGAATCTGAAACTCAAACTGAAGAAGAGCAGGTAATTGACTCCTTTGACTTTGACTCAAAGGACTTTAGGTCTGAATTTAAGGCACTTTGTTTAGACCTGTTAAAATCTGAGAAAGAGATTATCTCTCTCAGAAATCAATTGTCTGAACATAGCACCTTAAAATCAGACAACCTCAAACTCTCTGAGGAGTTAGAATGCTGTAGGGAGGAGATAGCTTCACTGAAAAGTGAGTTATCCCAGACAAAGAAGTTTGAAGAATCCCTTAATAGGAGAAGCATCAGACTGATGGACATCACAAGCACAGTGAACTCAAGATTCAACAGTACACTGGGCTTGGGTGCTTCATCCAGCCAACCTATAGTATTAACAACCCCAATTAAATTTATTTCTGATAAAGGAAAGAGTATTATAGAGGTAGCTAGGAAGAATCCAGATTTACCTAAGGAAAATCAAGTTAACCAGAAAACGTCGAACAGAGTTCGACGATCATCGAACAGAGTTTGATTATCGTCGAACAGAGCTCGTCGATCCAAGGCTGGATCGTCAAACTTAGATCGACGACTTCTGAACTCTGAACTCTGGTATATTCGATCTTCGAATGGAGCTCGACGATCTGACCCAAGATCGTCGAACTCAGGTCGACGATCGTCGAACGGAGCTCAGAGCTTTGAACCTTCTTTCAGAGGTAAATCTCAAGTCAATCCTAGAAGTCCCTCATCCCAAAGCTTCAACCCTTATACTGAATGGATAGTACCTCCTAGGAAATACCATCCTGAAGGATATAAGAGTCAGCCAGGGATGTCTTTCATTTCTGAATTTAAAGGTTATAGACCTAGAACCAAGGTAAACTGGGTCAAAAACATATAAATTATTTATGTGCAGGTAAAGACCTATCCAGCAATGAACCAACAATGGTATCTGGATAGTGGGTGCTCAAAGAACATGACAGGGAGCAAGGAAAATCTCACATCCTTCAAAGCCAAACTTGGACCCAAAGTGATCTTTGGAGATTCAAACTTTTGAAAAACAAAAGGATATGGTGTTGTTCAGATTGGCTCAGTCATATTCAAGAAAGTGGCTTATGTGGAAGGACTGAAGCACAACCTAATCAGCATCAGTCAACTCTATGATGAAGGATATCAAGTGACATTCAACAAATCCTTATGCCAGATCAAGTCAGAGGATAACACAACAGTGTTAACAGGTAAAAGGAAATGTAACATTTATCTTGTAGATTTCCTTTCAACCAACATAGATATCTGCTTATTTAATTCAGTCTGCAAACCAAATGATTTATGGCATAAGAGACTAGGACACTTAAACCTTAGAACCATTGCTAGGCTGTCCAAGGACAACCTTGTAAGAGGACTACCTTCTGGCCCCTACAAGAAGAAAGGACTCTGCAGGGCTTGTCAATTAGACAAGCAAACTAAAAATAGTTTTAAGTCACTTAATAAGAGTGATTCACCTAGGATTTTGTATCTGTTACACATGGATCTTTTTGGACCCATTACAGTACAAAGCTTAGGAGGGAGATCTTACACTTTAGTGATTGTAGATGACTTCTCTAGATTCACTTAGGTATTCTTTCTAAGGAAGAAGTCTGATAACTTTAAATGTTTGACAGATTTTCTCAAATGCATACAGATTGAGTTCAATACTCACATTGCCCTGATCAGAAGTGATCATGGGATAGAGTTTGATTCTCTTCTTATGCAAGAGTTCTGTCAAAGTGAAGGGATCAGGCATACTTTCTCAGCTCCTAGAACTCCTCAACAAAATGGGGTAGCTGAAAGGAAAAATAGAACCCTAATTGAATCTGCCACTATATTGTTGACAGATGCTCATCTTCCTCTATCTTTTTGGGCAGAGGCAGTGAACACCTCCAACTATGTGTTGAATAGAAGTTTGATACATAAGCTGAAGGACAAGACTCCCTATGAATTGCTCAAAGGGAAGAAACCTAAAGTAGAATATTTCAAAATTTTTGGTTGCATTTGTGATATTCACAATAATGACAAGAAGTATTTAGCAAAATTCCAAGATAAAGATTATGAAGGAGTGTTTCTGGGATACTCCATGATCAGTAAAGTTTATAGGGCTTATAATAAAACTTCCTTTAAAATTGAAGAATCTGTTCATGTATCTTTTGATGAGACTAACATGTGTTACAAGGAGAAGTCTACTTCTACCATAGAACCATTGTAGGTACACTCTCTTTCAGAAAATTTGGATAGGTTACACATTATAGAAAAGGATTCAGTACATTCACCTATCCAACAAAGAGCTGAAATCAGTGAAGATGAAGAGGATACTCAACATCTTGATGTTCAACATCTTGGAGAAAACCATTCTAAAGAGCCAGTTGTTGTTCCACAAGAGGATACAATAACACAGGTTGGTGAACAATCAACACCCCCTGTTGATTTAGTAACAATAAGAGATTACCCAATCTCTCAAGTGATTGGAAACATCTCAGCTGGTGTGCAAACAAGAAATCAGGTCAACCAGAACCTGATGCACACCTATTTTTATCTCAAGTTGAGCCTCAATCCATTCAATATACAGAACAAGATCCACACTGGATCATTGCTATGCAAGAGGAACTACATCAATTTGAGAGGAACAAAGTTTGGGAGCTATTACCAAGGCCTAAGGATCACTCAATTGTTGGAACAAAGTGGGTGTTCAGAAACAAGTTGGATGATCAAGGAGTTATTGTAAGGAACAAGGCAAGGCTAGTTGCTCAAGGCTACTCTCAAGAAGAAGGAATTGACTATGACCAGACTTTTGCACTAGTTGCAAGGTTAGAGGCCATAAGAATATTCCTTGCGTATGCTGCTCACAAAGGATTCAAGGTTAACCAAATGGATATGAAGAGTGCATTTATCAATGGAGACATCAAAGAGGAAGTCTATGTTAGACAACCTCCAGGTTTTATCTCTCCAACTTATCCTGACCATGTTTTCAAATTGCATAAAGCATTATATAGTCTCAAGCAAGCTCCTAGAGCATGGTATGAGACCTTAGCATGCTTTCTTCTGAAAAATGATTTTATAAGGGGTAGAGTAGACCAAACTCTTTTTATTAGAATCCATAAGTACCATACCCTACTAGTACAAATATATGTAGATGATATTATCTTTGGTTCTACTTATTCAAATTTGTGCAAAAAGTTTTCCAACCTGATGCACTCTAAATTTGAAATGAGTAGCATGGGTGAGCTTTCCTTCTTCCTAGGATTGCAAGTCAAACAACATGCTGAAGGCATATTTATTTCTCAAACCAAGTATGCAAAGAATTGGTTAAGAAATTTGGTATGTCTGTAGCATCTTTTATGAAAACACCTATGCCTACCAATGCTGTATTAGATACAGATGAACATAATAAACATGTTGATCAGACAACATATAGAGCAATGATTGGCTCTCTATTGTACCTTACAGCTAGTAGACCTGATATAATGTTTGCTACATGTATATGTGCTAGCTAGGTTCCAAGAAATCCCTAGAGAGTTACACCTAACATTAGTTAAGAGGATTCTTAGGTATGTGAAAAGTTGTCCAAATCTAGGACTCTGGTATCCAAAAGACTCAGGATTTCAATTAACTGAATTTTTAGATGCTGATTATGCTGGATGTAGAGTAGTTAGGAAAAGCACCAGTGGAACTTGCCAGTTCCTTGGTGACAGACTTGTCTCCTAGTTCTGTAAGAAACAGACATCAGTGTCCACTTCAACTACTGAAGCTGAATACATGGCAGCAGGCAGTTGTTGATCACAGATTCTGTGGATTCAAAACCAGCTCCTAGACTATGGCTACAACTTAGAAGGGTCAAAAATATTTTGTGATAATACTAGTGCTATTTCTATAGCACAAAATCTAGTCCTCCATAGTAGGACAAAACATATAGAGATTAGACATCACTTCCTAAGAGATAATGTAAAGAAAAATAAAATTGAAATTCAATATATTCCAACTAATTTGCGAAGGGGAGATATTTTCACCAAATCTTTGGATGAAAAGAAACACACCTTCTTCCTAAATCAGTTTGGAATGTTAGATGGAGGAAGTTTAAAATAAATCCCAAGATTTTTAAATCTAAAAATAGACCAAGACTAGGCTAAAAATTTATATTTTCTAGTGTCGGTAGGTTCTGTTTTGTCTCTGAACTGCACTCGATGTTTTTCCCAAAAATCGTCGAACGGAGATCGACGCTTTCCAATAAGCGTCGACCGGAGTTCAGCGTTTTCCAGGCAGCGCTAGGCTATCTTCTTCTGGTCAACGATCGTCAAATGGAGTTCGACGCTCTCCAATGTCATCGAACGGAGATCGACGATATTGTAGACTCTTAAGATTCCATTAAGAAGCCCAGATCGTCGAACGGAGTTCAACGATCCTTCCTTTCCGGGGTCGAACCCTAATATAAAAATCATTCTTTCACCGTCATTCTTCTTTTGCGCTTTCATATTCTCTGCAATTTCTTTCTTTCCCTCCAAACTCTACTACACTTGGTCGTGTTTGTTAATTTTTTCAGGTATACAATGGCTGTTAACATTGCCGCTCTCGCTAAGATGAAGTTTGATACTGGATTTGATATCGATATGGATTCGTTTGACGGGAGCGATCAAATATTTAAATACATTCTGGAACTATTCAGAGAACAACAGTTGGTGCGTATTATGTCTACCAGAATGAAGATTGCTGCAGATGAGATAAAGGAATGGGTATTTACAGCAAATAATCTGGATCAAAATACTATAGTCGGTACTATAAGCGGGACTCAGGTATCTTTATCACCTACTCTCCTAAGTGAAGTATTTTGTTTAAGTACTGGAGATGATTCTACTGAAATGTCTGGAGAGGAGTTTGATTCAATGTTGGATAGAATGGGTCACTCTGCAGCTAACCCTAACAAATTATTGAAAAAGAACCTCTCTATAGAGTTTAGATTTCTGGCTGATGTTGTGGGGAAAGTGCTTTTGGCAAAGCACTCAGCTCATGATACCATATCTAGGTATCAGTTTTGTTTGATGGGATCCCTGGTAGACAAGAAACACTTGAATTAGGGAGCAATTTTCTTTGATCTGATAAAGAAGAAAATAAACAAGAGCTTTGTGAATTTTGGGAGGATTTTAGGGGTATTCCTGCACTCCAAGTGCCCAGAACTGCTAGTCTCAAATGGGATGCACATCAATGCATCAAAAATACTGACCTGTGCCCTATTTGGTAAGTGGGATAGGCATATAATCAAACCATCCTGGACTACCATGGCTTCAGGCATAAGGACTCTTGCAGTCACTTCCCCTCAGGCCACTGCCCTCATGGAAGAGTTGTCTGCCTCCACCTTTTCTCCTCCTTCTCCACCACTTATTTCTACCTCCACCTCCACATCAACCATCTCAACATCCATCTCTTCCCCCATTACCATTTCTTCACCAATCCCACCTCTAGCCACCTGAGAAAAATTCCATCCACTTCACTTCTATCCACCTCTTGACATACCCTCTTTCAACATCTTGGAAGACTCCTTTATGGATGATTCCACTTCCTCCCCTACTGAGCCACCTTCTACCTCCTCATACCAACAGCTCCTTCATGACATTCTCACTCAACCATCCTTCACACCATCCATCTCCACACCCATATCATCTATCTTCACCATCCCAATCTCTCAACCAACCATCCTACCATCCACAATACCATCTACCACAGTTCATCCATCACCAACCCAAACCATTCCCTCCTCCACCTCTACTCAAGTCACACTTGAGCAAGTGGATCTATCAGCCTTGGCAGATAGGCTATATGGGATATTGGCCCCCAAGCTAGTAAGCCTGTTGAAGACCACCATGGCTCCACTCCTGAACTAAATAAAGGAGCTATCTGACAGGATAAACTCTCTCTCCTCTCCTCAGGCAATCCCTTCTGTGGGGTGCCTTGATCCAGTCATCACTGAATTAGGGTAGGGGGAGATGCCCTATGAAGCTAAGGTAATGCCTGCTGCTCCAGAACCAGTACTCACAGTGGACCTCAGGTCACTGTTGTCTGTATTTGATCTTCTTCACAGCAACTTCTTACCAACTCTGGGAGTTGAATACCTCACTAAGGCCATTGTGCCTATTACTATCTGTGATCCCAGCCTGATCATATCTTATATAAATTCTCTTAAGGTTGTGGAAGTTTTTGATTGTGTTGCTGCTGCTGAAGGTGCTGAATCTAATGATATTGCTATATTGCCTGCTGATCCTGTTGCTGCTGCTACTGCTGAACTTGCTGTTTTTCTAGAAGAACCTGTTGTTTCTGAGGTTCTTACTGCTCCTGTTGCTCTATAAGTTCCTTCTGCTCCTGCTGCGACTACATTTGATCCTGCTCCTGTTCTGTCTGCTGAGAAGTCTAAACAAAGAGAAGAGTATATCAAAAGCATTGATGATCTATATGACAGACCCCAGAGTTCAGAAAGTGATCAATTTAACACTGACTCTGATGATTCTGCTGGCACCATTTCTAAGAAAAGGAAAGCAAGAAGCAAAGCAATGATGAGAGTTTCCCCTGCTAAGGCCAAAGATGTAAATGATATACCATACTATATTTTGCATGATTGTCAAATAACAGAGCCTTTGATGCAATATTCTAAGAATCAGTTAAAGGCTATGAGGAAAAGAAGAAAACTTGACAAATATGAGAAAGGATCTTCTCAGTCTCATCCTCCTCCTCCTCCCCCTCCAGATGTTGGTACTGGTGGAGGATCTGCTTCTCAACTTGAATCTGCTTCAAAGCATATTTCTTCTCAATCTTATCAAGGATATCAACCCAGAGGTCAACATCAAAGAAGCCATCATTCTAGAAGAGGTCAGTTCAGAGGAAATCAGAGAGAGTACAGAACCTATTCCAGACAACAAAGGGAAGGACAAGGTCCAATTGATTCTACTCAAGGTCCTTTCCCTTACAAGCTTAGAGATTCAGTTGTCACCAGGACTCCTACTGATTAAGAATCTATCAATAGATATGAACCTCCAGTCCCTTTTGAAGATCCTGAAAATAACCTAGTGTCTTAGACTGCCAGAATGAAAGAGCTTACTGCTCTAGATCAAATGAAGAAGGCCAAGGAGCAAGGGAAAGACATTTCAAATATTACAAACCTATCAGAACAAAGAAATACAGAACTGGAGAGAAATGCTTCAAGAAAGTTCTTTGATCCGGAAGATTACATGAAGCTGCACCCTGAGGCAGTAGTCCCAAGGCAAAGATCCCAAACATCCTTAGGTGCAGATGATGACAGAAGATCAAAGAAAGATGCTCTTAATCATAACAGGGAGATTCTATTTAAGAAAGGCAATGAGAAGAAATGATTTCTGTAAGCAGACAGTACATCTATATCTCTGAATATTGCTGATATTCTATATGAGTTCTACAATGCTGTTATGTTCTTCTTCTGCATTATTGTGTTAGCTTTTGTTTCTATATGTATGCTTTTGTATTTCCTATTGTTTCCTGTAAATAGTAATCCTAACCCAAATATGGGGAGATTGTTGGAACACCCTATTACTAATTTGGGCAAGGATCACTATGTTATTAGGAAATTGGTTTGACCTAGTTGTATAGTTGAAAAGGTTTACTTAGAATGAGTCTAGGGCTTAGAACTTAGGTTTGGAGCTGCCCCTAAGACCATTCGAAGATCAGGATTCATTGTTGAGACAAAGGCAATTTTTGTCGAGCTCAGGTCGACGAAACGTCGAACTCAGTTCGACGTTCTCTGAGCTCAACTCTGCAAGTCGTCGAACTCCGGTCGACGATCTTCGAGCTCAGATCGATGCTCTATCTTCAGCTATTTTCCCAGTCGCTGAGCTCAGTTCGACGATCGTAGAGCTCAGGTCAACATTTTCTGTCTCTAGTATAAATCCAATCTCTGAGCTCAGGTCGACGATAGCTGAGCTCAGGTCGACGATAGCTGAGCTCAGGTCGACGATTTCTGTGAGAGATCGACGCTTTCAGATTTCAAATTCAAGAACAGTTATGGAATTCTTTCAGATTCATTCAGAGTTATTTCCTACATTTATTGCAAAGGATTTTCTAGCCGTTTCAAGCAATCTAATGCAAGTTTCAAGGAAGACTAGAAGGAATGTTACTTAGGACTTTCCCCAGAGACAGTTGTCATTTATGGAAGTCATTTATGACTGAGTAATGACCATCTAAGTCAGAATCTGATATACTCCTTCAGTATATGTTTTTGAAAATATAACAGATAAATAAAATTATAGAGACAAGAGATATACAACAGAATTAGATTGAAAAGAGACACAGAAGAGTGAACAATAGAAACTCTCTGATCAAGAGTTCATCTTCTAAGATTTAAAAATTTACTGAATCCCAAATCTTCAAGAACACAAGAAAGTTTTCTGTGGAGGAAATCTTCTGCTACTCAACTCCTCCAAATCATCAAGTGTTCAAAAGCTTCAACATCAAGAACTCCAGACATCAAACATTTCATCATCTGTTGAAATCATCAATTGCTGGAGATCTGAAGCAACTGAAGACCTATCACCCTAGGAAAGCTCACCTTCTTGAACCCTTATAGATCTCAGGGGGAGCTTTGACATCTTCATCCACCTTTCTTATCTCAGTCTGTTGACAGAGAAGAATAACTCAACCTTTTCTTTCTTTTTCCTTTCCCTCTTGTAAAAGGGTTTTTCAAAACTCCCTTCAAAAGTTCTGAGACTGGTTTCTGAGACCTTTTCAAAACTCAGTGGTAGCAAGACACCTTATCAAAAAATCTAGTTTTGGTTTTTGAGCACCTTATCAAAAGATCATTGGTGCCCATGACACCTGATCAACTATTCCTGCAGTGGATTCCTACCAAGGGTTGTAGAAGAGTGGATGTACCTAGGTTGTTGGGGAACCACTATAGTTCCTTGTGTCATCTAGTTGCTGTGTGTTTGACTTTGCTGTGTGCTGTGTGTTTTCTTAGCACTTGCTTTAGTTTTTATTTCATAACAAGCACTTTACACATATACATAAATTAAGTCTTCCACTGCTTTATATTTTTAATTGTAAATTATTTTAAAAATACTCAATTCACCCCCCCCTCTAGAGTTAAGGTAGATCTTTTACTCACTTTCAGAGTGGGACCTCGCACTTCTTCATGCACGTCCTCTACTAGCCTCCTGAGCCAGATGGCTTCCCGAGCTACCAGGCTGAAACCTTATATCGCTCGATGCTTCCATCCACCTTCTTGTTTAACTTGTACATGCACTTGCACGTCACAGGAGTAATGTCATCGACCTTGGGCACAAGATCCCAAGTCTCATTTCTTTTAAGGGCAGCCATATCCTCATCCATGATATCATCCCACTCCTTTACTCTAGTGTCATCTTCAAAGATAGAAGGCTCTCGCTCGTCCAGAGGGCCTGCGAAGAAATAAGAGACGAAACTCACCATGTTCCCTTCGTTGTACCAAGCTATTGGTTTGATGGTCCTCTTCGACCACCGAAGGACCTGACCATGGCTGACCACCTCCGCAGCTTCTTTTGAACCAACACCGATCCTGGGCATACTCGGAGCATTGTTCCTCTAGCTACTTGAACTAGAAGCCCCCGCCCTAGAGCTAGAGACACTTGGAGCTCTAGGTGATACAAGCAGCTCCACCAGAACATCCTTAGTAGCTTCCTATTGCATGTCGTCTGACCTGCTTTCATGTAGTTCCACAGATGAGAAACCTCCAAATGATTTCAGTTTGTTAAAGACAACGTCTCTAAAAACGATGAACTTCTTCATGGAAGGATCTATACAGTTTCATCCCTTCTTCCTCTCGTCATAACCCATGAAGACAAGCTTCCTTGCCTTCACATCAAGCTTAGTCCTAAGAATATCTGTGACATGTACGTAGCATGTCTACCCATACACTCGAAGGTGTTCAACACTAGGCTTCTCCTTAAACATCATCTCATAAGACGACTTTATATTGATTGTACTCAGAGACATCCGATTGATGACACATGTCGCGCAAGCCATCCCTTCTGCCCAGAAGGACCTAGGAATGACTTTGGCATGAAGCCAACACTTACAGGTCTCCATTAGATGATGAATCTTTCGCGATGCTACTCCATTTTTTCGTAGAGTATGTGCACAAGTGAGGTTTTTGGATTCCGTGTTGCCTGCAGAAGTTAGAGAACTCATTTGAAACAAACTCCCCTCCGTTGTCTGTTCTCAACTACTTTATTCAAAGGCCAAGCTGGCCCTCCACAAGCTCCTTGAACTCCATGAGAAATTGAGACGCGTTCGACTTCTCCTTCATGAAGTACACCTAGGTGTACCTAGAGTAGTCATCGATCAAGACAAGCATGTACCTGCTGCGTCCAAGATTGGCAGTGATGGTGGGTCCCATAAAATCACTATAGATGCACTCCAATGGTGCTTTAAATCTGGTCTGTGACTTGTCAAATGGAAGACGGTGTGCCTTACCATATTGACACCCCATACAGACATGACCGTCACCGAAGGATGACAATCTTGGCAAACTTTTCACAAGGATCCTTAGCGTCATAGCTTTCAACTTGTCCATCCCGACATGTCCCACCCTCTCATGCTAGATAGCATAACTATCATTGACTATCATCTGATCAACATAGGAACTTGTTAATAACACAAACAAGTCCTTTACTCTTCTCCCAACATGAGAATGTCAGCCTTCACCGCTGACACATTGCGGAGAAACTTCACTTCTATCGGGCCGAACAGAATGTGATAATCCACATCCACTGCATTGGTCACTGAGAAGAGGTTCTTCTTCATGCCTGATACGTGATAAACACTCCTCAAGGTGAGTGGACCCTTTTCACTGCCCAAAGAAACGACGCCCTCCTTCTCGACTACATGTACAGTATCATCAGTAGTGATAATTGCTTTATTACCTGAGTATGCTTGTAGAGGAGAAAACTTTAACTCATCTCCAGTGAGGTAGTGACCACACCCCCAGTCCACGATCCAGTCGTCTTGGTAGTTGATCGAGGACAAAGCACGGACACACGTGCCCAGCATGAATGCATTCCCCTATACTCCTTCCTCAGTAGTAGAACTAACTCCCTCTTTACCTACAACATACCCTAGCTAAAGTTTGACTTTGCAGTCCTTCTTGAAGTGATCAGGCAGATTGCATCTATAGTACCTTGACCCTTCCTTCTTCTTCCCATCCTACTTAGAAGATTAGCTCTTCTCTTGTTGATATGAAGTAGAAGGACCATCGCAAACAGACGTCTTCTTCTTATCCCGCCTCTTCTTCTTCCCTAAGAAGAGAGCCTTACTATATCCTCTAGAGATAGTAACGCAAGTCATCAATCTTGCTAGGCTTTCCTGTGAAGCCAGTAGGTTCTCCATCTCAAGTAATTACGGCTTAGTGGACCAGCCTTGAACAGAAGTAACACATGCAACATACTCCTTCTACAATCCACGGATTATGTATCTCTTAAAGTTTCGCCTCTAAAATTAGCTCATCATTGTCCAATGCTGAAATTTCAGCATATAGGTTCTTCATCTTCAAGAAGACTGTAAAGATGGATAAATTACCCGGAGTGCCTCTCGCCAACTCATTCTCCAAGAATTATAGCCACACTACATTCTTCTTATTGAACTACCCATCAAGGGAAGTCCAAATCTCAACAACTGACTGACATCCAATGATGTGGTCAAAGAGCTCCGATGAGATAGCCCGCTTGAGAGTAAACTTCGCTTTAGCATTTGTCCATCTCCAAGATCTCACTGCTTCAGCATTGCCAGTGGCAGCAGTAATCTCTTGCCTTTCAATTCCACAAATGACCTCCCAAAGGTCCTCGCCCAGAAGGTAACACTCCATACACGACCTCCACTTTTTGAAGTTAGTCGGCATCAAGAGTTCAATTTCAAGACCTCTTGCAAAACTACCTTACATTGCATAAACACTGGTCTACTAAACTCCGAAAAGCAAAGAGCAAACTTGATGGTTGATCACTACTCAAATCTCGATTCCCTTTGATACCATGTGAAAAATTGTGATAAGCGGAAAACGGGAACCAAGTCGCAGGAACACTCAACCAAACTAAGTCAAATAAACCAGATGCAAGTAGAAGAGCAAGCATATTGTACTATTAAACTTCTTTATAATGCGAGACATACATTGCGAGACATGATTCGCCAATGTACTCAATGGAGGCAAAAACATAGAAGACAAAAACAAGCCAAGTGGACTGAGCCAGTAACCGCCACTACTGCCGAACTGAACAAGGGAGTCTGCTGAGACCGTCAAGTCGCCAAACCGCAACTTAACCACGCAGACACCCCGTTATTCATTGCTGAAGAACTCTGTCTGCAATCTTCAAGCCGCCTGACCGCGAGGTCTCTTAGCTGCCAGAATCCGCGAATAGCTACTACCGAACAAAATAGACAGATCGCCAATTGACGGACAACCATATTGAACTAAAAAAGACTGCCAATGAGAAGACCTCCTGGTCGTAAGTCGCGACCTGCTATAAACCGCCGATTATATTCGCAGAACCCGCACTGATCCATGATGTAATTAGAACCAAGTCCCAAGCTTCTCAGCGCTAGCCGCACAATTTGCAACAACAAAACCTATTAACTTCTCAATCTATACGGATAACAAAAACCAGTCTACAAAAAACAACCTGAGATCACTTACTATTCATTCATTCGTACTTTATGAAGTGACAAGGGGTCTTATTTATAGGAATGGAGAGGAGTGTGGTCACCAACTTAACTGATAGGATCACAATCCTTCTTGCAGTTAGCACAAGACCTATCCGCATAGTGCAGACACAAAGCCAGTCCACAACACCTAACACTACTTGACATAGCCACCAATCCACGACACCTTGAGGACACAGCTCCAGCCCGCACATCCGCTACCTGTGACAGACACAATCCCGCTTAGTCGAGCTATCGAATAGAAAACCAGTTCGCATAACCTCTGAAAGCCTTATTCAGACGGAAAGACAACCAGCCCACGCAACATATAGATTGTCGGATAAAACAATCTATCTGCGCCATCAAGTGGACACAGCGAATAGGGATCAACTATACTTGGCACTAAATCGAGACCTAGTTCAAACAACCAAGAGCCCATGGAGCGAACTCCATACCATCGGACTCAAACTGTAATGCCCCAAGTTTCCCCGTATCCAAAAGATGGATTATGTGAGATATCGCCCAATGGTAGGTTTAGCGCCGGTTGTAGTATGGTTGAATTATAGCAGGAGTGCTCAGTGAGAGACCGCATTATGGTTGGTTGATACCGTGCGGTAGTAGCGTGGTCGAATTAATCGACAGAGCTCTCAGTGAGCTACTGCCCCGCGGTATGTTAACGCTGGCAGTAGCATGGTCTATTTATTTGGAGTTCCTCTCTAAGAGCTAACGCGTGGCGATAGTGATACCGCATGGAGGTAGTGATACCGCGTGGCGTTAGTGATACCGCGTGGCGGTAGTGACTGTTCGTCGTAAACTGCGTGTTGGTGCAACACATCACCTACCGCGCGGCGGTAGTGAGATATCGCGCGGTGGTAACAGAATAGTTACGATGATGCCACATATCGCCATGTGATTGGGGGTTTTGGGCGGTGGGCTTGTAGTACAAGACAACACTTGGGCTACCACGCGGCGGTAGCTAGTTACCGCGCGGCGGTAGCTCGGTTTAAGGCCGAGAAAATGAGTTATTTTTGTTTCATTTCTCTTAGCATTCTCCTCTAAATGCTACAAAAATGGAGAAAGAGTGAAGGAGAGGAAGAGGAAGGAGATCTCGCCATCATTGGAGTTTCAGAGCTTCGAGTCGCGAGCTGATTTTAGATCTACAGAGACAAGTCTATTGCGGCCATTTTCATCCGACTAGATCCTCCCCATGTCACTGAAACAAATGTCAAGGGTATCGATCTTCCTCCTTGGACATATGAAGTCCTTTATTTTGGCATAAGAGGGTAGACGCTCCACGAGCACGTGGAAGCAGTTCTCACGACGGGTTGATCGGTTGTATCCCTGTTATCTTTGCATTTAGAATTTAGAATCAAAGTACAGAATAGGTATGTTGTGTGAAGCCCATCCAGACAAGTTGGTCTAGATTGGTGATGATTATTTTGTATGCCGGAGAAGACTCCATAGTAAACATGTAATTTTTGGAGTCGTGGGGTGTGTAGTTTATGCAGTGAGAGTACTAGAGGAGGTCTCCAAGAAAACATCTATTTTGGAGAAGAAATTATAGTCCGTCCCCTACCGCGCGACGACAGCGCTATCATCGGCGGTAGCTTCTGGGTTGCAATGATTGTGAGGCCTGTCTCGTGGAGACTTGGGGGGTCTATATGTTATGTGATGAGCTTAGGTTGCTCTGCTATTGTGGCTGTGTGAGCCAACCTTGGAACATAACGTGGTTATGTATTGTGTGAATGAGCAAGGGAAGGCTTACCCTTGTTGTGGCTTGTGAGCTTGACGGTTTAAGCAAAGGCCTGTGGCTGACCTGTACCAACCGTATGGTGTTTGACTTGGAGTTAGTCAGTGGCTTGAATCTCAGTATGACTGTCGTAGCATAAGGAGATTCTTAGTCTTCGGGTCAGAAAGACTAGTAATGCTCAAAAGTACCGTCTTGAGAATGGTGGTGGGGCTTGAATCACAGCACACTGATAATGTGCCCTGAGTGCATGAGACATGTGGCTGACAGTGCCAACATTTAAGGTGAATGGTGTTTAAATTGAACGCTCTATTATCGATATTGTTCATACTATTCTGCCTCAAGGGAAGGAGCACCGTCACCCCAGGTGAGGGGCGAGGTCGTTATTATTTGGTAGTTAATGCTGACCGTTGCTTTGTTTTCCACCGTTGGGGTGAAATGCTTTTATGCAGGTGCAGCTGAGCCAAGTGGAAAGTAACAAGCTGAGGCCCTATTTGTTGTGTCGGCCCTCGAAGTCCAAGCGAAGCATGCTATAACTGTTTCATGTGTGTCCGGCCTGAGTGTCGATGTATATAAAACACTTATATTTGAAGAAACAGTTGTAAGTCCTTAAGACCATAATGATTTGTGTATTTAAGTTATCATTGCTACTTTGGTTTAGTGGACATTCGTTTGCTTGGGTTCTAAGCAATTAAATATCTTCCTCTAGAATGCACTATGAGTTAGGATGCATAAATGGATTATGGTTTCAATATGTAACTCCGCTAATAATTTGTAGAATATGGTATGGGGCCCTGGCCGAACCTTCTATTATATCCTACGTAACGGATGTCGGTGTTACAATTTGGTATCAGACTCTAGTGTCGGTCGTTCTTATTCGAATTCGTGGTCAAATTCTTTTAAGAGGTGGTGAGCACGTGCATGTGCGCTACTATTATAACATGAAAGAACCCATGAATGTCCCCTTAGGAATGAAAATACACATGTTTAAGAAACCTGTGTGTTCCTATAATTGCTTTTTGGTAATGTGTTTAGTCGCATAACTATGTGTTTCACAATTATAGGTGACAAGGAGTGGTGCAGAGTAATCCCAATGTCAGCACTGTACGGAGAGTAATGTGCCGATCGACGTGCCTGCAACCCCTCCTGCTAAAAATATAAGGCTTGTGGCTGAAGTTGTGTTCGTCATGATAAATGCCCAGCCAGGGAGGCAAGTGTAGCCTCCTGTCCCTAAACTGGGCTAAGTACCGCTTGCGTGGCTGAGCCTATAGTGGTGGATCAAGTAGCTGCAGAGCATGTAGTGCAAAGAAGAGTGTCTGAGAAGAAGATCAAGCATGTGATAAGCTTCAATCCTACAGTATTTGTGGGGACTAGAACCCCAACGCAAGCCGAAGACTGGCTATCTCAGATTAAGAGTCATGACGATAATGGAAATGGAGGAGTGGCAGAAAGTCACCATAGCCACTTTCTTACTGGACGGAGAGGCAAGATTATGGTGGGACGAATTGGAGTTGCATCACATTGCTGGAAGACATCTCATAAATATCTCGATGGATGAGTTCTCAAGATTTTTTCTTGCTCGATATATCCCTTCAGCGTAGAAATATACTATGGAGAATCAATTCTAGAGGTTAACTCAGGGCGAGAGTATTTTTGATGAAGCCTTGCATGAGTTCACGAAATTGTGGCAATATGAGGGCTCCTCCTTTACTGATGAGGAGCGTAATACCAACCGATTCTATGAAGGACTGCACGACGATCTGAGGTGCCTGCTCTCAGGTCCAATAACGCAGGGTTTTCTGACCTTGGTTAATACAGACTGATCCCTAGAGCAAGATAAGAAGCGCGTACAGCATAAAAATGACTCGACATTAAGGATGACAGAGTTGAAGGTACGGAACGTATCGATGGTTGGGTATTGAAGGTGGAATAAGAAGACCAAATCTGTTGGACTAGATCCTTCTTCTGTGGTGTCAAGAATGAATTTTGGGTGAGGCCCAATTAATTGTTATACTTGCGGCAAACCGGGACACATAGCCCGAGAATGTCAAAGCGGTCCTCCAAGGACTGAGAAGAAGACAGGTGCGTCTTACGAGGAGAAAGGGAAAGCATTAGAGTCAACTGCATCCTTTTATGCTCTAGCCCAACCTAGAGTATACAACCTTGGCCAGCAGGATGCCATTAAGCAAGGCAATATGGTTACAGGTATGTTTTAGTTTTTAGCTTTATTTCTTTCTATACCTTACGCCTTATGTATTGGTTGTATGAATGTCATGTATTAGGCTTTGTTTAAATCTTGGACTGTCCGGCGAGAGCACTGTTTGATACAGGAGCTTCACACTCCTTTCTGTCCGAGGACTTTGTGTCGTGTATCAAAGTACCTTCTTATATGGCAAATGATAGACTGGATGTGTTGCTGCTTAATGAATGTTCGATGCATGCAGATAGAGTTTATTCTATAAAGGTGCATATAGGGAGTCAAGAGTTTAACTTGGAAGCATCACTACTGCCGATAGTAGAGTTTGATGTGATATTTGACATGGATTGGCTCTCGGAGCAACATGCGTACATCAATTGCAGTCTCAAGATGGTCAAATAGGGGCTGAATACGGGCCGTGAAACTACTTTCACTGGTATGAAGGGATCGAGCACGACACTGATGTCTGCTCTCCAAGTAGTCTAAGAAGTTCGTTAGGGTGTGGACTTATTCTTCATCCTATTAGAGGCTAAGAAGCCCAGGCACGATTTGATCAGTATTTCTGTCGTATCGGAGTTTGCGGATGTTTTCCCTAAAGATCTCCCTGAAGATCCACATCAGAGAGAGATCGATTTAACCATTGAGCTAGTGTTAGGTGCCAAGCCTATGTCATGCTCTCCATACCGTCTAACACCAAGGGAGATGGCAAAATTGAAAGTGTAGCTGCAAGAACTGCTAGATCAAGGTTATGTGTGTCCAAGTTCGTCACCTTGAAGTGCACCGGTCCTTTTTGTGAAGAAAAGGATGGAAGTTTGCGGCTATGTATAGATTATCGAGAGTTGAATAAGCTGACAAAAATGAATTGGTATTTGATCCCGAGAATCGATGATCTATTCGATCAGCTAGGTTGATCGACTGTATACTCGGAGCTGGATCTAAAATCTTGGTATTATCAGTTGAGAATCAGGGAAGGTGACATCCCCAAGACGAAATTCAGTACACGTTATGGGCATTATAAGTTCACTGTCATGTCATTTGGGATGATGAATGCGCCATCCGTGTTTATGGACTTGATGAACCGGACATTCACAAAGTATTTAGACCAGTTTGTTATAGTCTTCATTGACAATATTCTAGTGTACTCTCAGTCTGAAGAAGAACATACAGATCATTTACGCGCTGTTTTGGAGAACCTGAGGAGGAGTCAACTGTATGCTAAGTTCTCTAAGTGTGAGTTTTGTTTGTCCTTGGTAGCGTTCCTTAGTCATGTAGTTAGTGGAGAGGGAATTGCAGTGGATCCGGCGAAGATAGTTGCGATACGGGAGTGGCCTGTGTTGTCTACTGTGGCGGAAGTCCGGAGTTTTCTAGGGCTTGTCGGCTACTACAGGCACTTTGTAGAGAACTTCTCGCGGATATCGTTACCTTTCACTACCTTGATGAAGAAGGATCAGATGTTTATTTTGTCGTCGGCGTGTGCACAAGCTTTTAAGAATTGAAAAGTATTCTTACCACGACGCCTATTTTGTGCTCGCCATGTAGTTCAGAGGGCTATGAAATCTACATTGACGCCTTAGGGAGCGGCTTAGGCTGCATTTTACTTCAACATAGGAAGGTGATAGTGTATGTCTCTCGTCAATTGAAAGTGTACGAGAAGAATTATTCGGTCCACGATTTGGAGTTAGCGGTCATGATAGTCGCTCTAAATCTTTAGAGGCACTACATGTATGGTATAAAGGTCGATATATTTACAGACCATAAGAGCTTGAAATATCTGATAGATCATAAAGATTTGAATATGCGCTAGCGGAGATGGATGGAGTTCCTTGGGGACTATAGCTTCAAGATACATTACGTTCCCGACAAGGGAAATGCTGTTGCGGACCTGCTAAGTCGTAGGGCTCCTGCACATGCCAATAGGATACAGATGCATGATAAACATCTTATTTGAGATTTGGAGGCCTTGGAGATCTCTTGTATTGATAGGAGATTTTGTGCTAAAGCATGTTTGAACTAGATGAAGGTGCAGTATGACCTTACAGACCGAATTAGGCAAGCACTGAAGCTTGATGACAACATGAGACACTACTTGGCAGAATCTTTGGATGGGTCAAATGCCTAGTTTTTTATTATTGATGCCCTTTTGTGATAGAACATTTGATTGTGCATCCCAAATGTGGGCAAATTACGGGAGGAGTTGACGTACGAGCCACATTTCATAAAGTACTCAATCCACCCAGGGATCACAAAGATGTTAAAGGACATGCAAAAGTTATTCTGGTGGTCAGGATTGAAAAAGGACATAGCTCTATATGAGGCAAAGTGTAGGACTTGTGCCCTAGTAAAGGCCGAATGTCAGAAGCCCGATGGATTTCTGAAGTCATTACCAATACCGGAGTGGAAGTTTGATGCCATTGTTGGAGTTACCATGGTGATCTAGAAGTGGTCAAACATGTAATCTCACTGCTAACGCGATATGAGCCTGCAGGGTCACACATAAGAGCATGTGGAGAAGTTGGAAGATTGATTGTGTTGGTAAAGGTTACCAATCACCATACAGAATGGGGTCAGGCAAATGTTGCCAAGGAGGTTCGTCAAGAATGATTCGTCGAGAATCGTTCGTCGAGAATGATTCGTCGAGAATCGTCGAGTATGGCTCGCCGGCTATGACAATTCGTCGAGAATCGAACTATTGGATTCTCGATGAAAGTTGATTCTCGACGATTCCGGAAGCTGATTCTCGACGATTCTGCAGCTGATTCTCGACGATTCAAGATGCTGATTCTCGGCGAACCTGAAGCTGATTCTCGACGAATTTATCCAAAAACCCTATTTTGTGTGGTCTGCGGATAGCAATGTTCCTAGGTCTGTTTATACCTTTGGTATAAATTAGGACTTAGGTTTTTGGGGATGAGATAGGCCGAATCGAACTGCCCGACAAAATTATTCCGCCCTAGCAGCAGAAGCCCGCCAATTTCCCAGACGGAAGTGTTCCGTCGACAAAAGTGTTCCGTCGATCGCTCGCTCCGCCGGCCTCCTCTTCGACGACAGTCGTCGGTGCTACTCTTCCTGGAGCGGACCTAGCAGTCCGTTGAAGTGCAAGGTGCAGTCGACCTCCTTCCCGATCTTTTGTGCGACGAAGATCGGTGTTCTCCCGCTCGTGTGGATTTCTGCAGAGACGTAGACGCTATTCTACGTGGAACTCGCCGCTGACAAGGACTCATACACTGGAGCATCTTCGTTGAGTTGTGACTCAACGCCGCCAAGGTAATTTTACCTAGTTTTTCTTAACTTCTTGATTCAACATTCATGGCCCAATCCCAAATCACTTTTGGGTTGTTCTTGATTTTACTATTTCTGCTGCGTGCACAAGTGTTGTGCCACCTCAGAGAAAAACCCAACAGTGGTATCAGAGGGAGGTTTCCGGCCATGATTATTGTATTGGAAGTTAGGTTATTCCAGTACGTGTAAACCTAGGGATTTAGAAGTGTTCTAAATGTCTAGATTTAATCCTGGAACATCAATTGTTGATGGTTTTTCCAAGGGAAATCGATGGGCCCATAACCCACAGGTTAGGGGCTCTGCCCCTTGGAACCCCGCCAGGAACGTCTGGGATTTCGTGGTAATTTCTAATTGTTAGAAATTGTTGTCTCCTTAGCAGTAACCGTCCCTCGAGTGGTTAATGAACCCGTGTATTGTTTTGGATTTTGAATCCAACAAGGGGAGACGAGCTTGTCTACTGCTTTAAGTCGAGTTGCCTTTACTTTTGTCCAATGCATGTAAATCTGAAGATTTGGAAGAGTCCGGATGTTCAGATTTAGCCCTTTCTTCTATCAAATATTGATAGTACCATGTTGTGCACATAAGGGATGAATGTGGATTTTAGAAAAATGTTTTTCTGTGGATGTGCACATTGATCAAATGTTGATCATGGTTAATTGTTAACCTATTATCAAAAATCCCTTCATCTAATATTAAGTGTTCGGATGTCTTCCGATGGATGACACTCTTCCTGCCTCGATCGATGAAGTGTGGGCTTTCCAAAGCAAGGTGCATTAATCTATCTTGGTAAGGGTGCGAGCGGATAATTTTGATATCCCACTGTCGACATCGGGTCTAACTTAACTAGGTGACCTCAAAGGTTGAGTGCCTAGAGGCATAGGGTTGGCATGCACCATATGATGGATGCGAATAAGGAGTTATTTAACAACCATACAAGAATTGCATGAGGATGCAATTGGTAAGCGTTGCCTACCTAAATAACCACATCGTGAGAGAAAAGCCAAAGCTGACTCATTGTGTTGGTGAAATAAGGATCTTGTCCACTAAGAGAGTAGCTCGCATGAACTCTCCGAATTGATAGTGAGGGCTATCATTTCGAATAAAAATAGTGGGAGTTTTAATAGAAGTCCAAATTAAAAATAAATTGTATTTTGAAATTTATGTACTGATATTATTATGCATGAATTTTTGTAGAATTCCATGGCAAGTGGTTCACACTCCACTCTGTCTCTGAGAGCCATCCTTGAAAAGGATAAGCTCAGTGGGACCAACTACATGGACTGGTACAGGAACTTGAGAATTGTTCTCAGGCAAGAGCGAAAGCTCTATGTCTTGGAAGAAGAAGCCCCCGAGGTGCCGACCGAGAACTCTTCCCGTGCTGATAAGGATACTTATAAGAATTATACTGATGACGCCTTAGACGTCGAATGCCTTATGCTTGCCACCATTAACTTTGAGCTTCATAAGCAACATAAGAACATGGGGTGCAAGGAGATTGACGAGCATCTCAAGAAAATGTTTCAAGGGCAGGCTCGTCAAGAGAGGTTCGACGTCACAAAAGCGTTATTTCAGTGCAAGATGGGAGTTCGAGACTCAGTAGGGACTCACGTACTCAAGATGATTGGGTATATAGAGAACCTTGAAAGGCTGGGTTTTCCTCTAGGTCAAGAGTTGGCCACAGATCTGATCCTGCAATCGTTGCCGGATAGTTATGAGCAGTTTGTCTTGAACTACAACATGAATGAAATAGACAAGACACTTCCCGAGCTCCTAGGCATGTGAAGAGCTACCAAGATCAACATGAAGAAGGCCAAGCCTTCCAGCTCCATACTGATGGTGCATAAGGGCAAGGCCAAGGGCTCTAAGAAGACGAAGGTGGGACCTAAGTCACATCTTGAGCCCAAGTCTTCTGCACTGAAGAAAAAGAAGAGCACGATGAAGGAAGGGAAATGCCACCATTGTGGCAAGGCTGGTCATTGGAGAAGTAACTGTCCTTCTTACATTGAGGGTCTGCAGAAAATGAAGGGAGGTATGACTTTCGCTTCAAATATTTACGTTATAGAGATAAACCTATCAGCTCCTTCATCTTGGGTATTGGATACCGGATGTGGTTCTCACATTTGTACAAATGTGCAGGAACTGGAAAGGAGAAGATTGTTGAGTAAAGGGGAGGTGGACCTGCGCGTCGGCAATGGAGCAAGAGTTGCTGCTGTAGCCGTAGGGGTTTACCGTCTTTCTTTGCCGAGTGGGATTATAATAGAACTAGATAATTGTTATTTCGTTCCGGCCATAATTAGAAAAATTATATCCATTTCATGCTTGGACATGATTGGATTTTCTTTTATAATTAAGAACAATTGTTGTTCTATATTTAAGAATGATGTTTGTTATATTGTAGCCCAATTGTTTAATGGTCTTCATGTTTTTAACTTGGACCATCTGATCTATAATGTAGAAAATAATAAAAGACTAAGAACAAATGACTCAAACCCTACATATCTCTTGCATTGTCGTTTGGGCCATATAAACGAGAAGCGCATATCCAAGCTCCATAAAGATGGACTTTTAGACTCATTTGATTTTGAATCATTTGAGTGATGTGAATCTTGTTTGTTAGGTAAGATGACTAAAGCCCCTTTCACTGGTTATACTGAGAGGGCTGAGGATCTCTTGGGTGTTGTACATAGTGATGTATGTGGACCCATGAGCTCCATGGCTAGAGGTGGGTATTTCTACTTCGTTACATTTACTGATGATTTCAGCAGATACGGATATATGTATCTTATGAAGTGCAAATCCGAGACCTTTGAAAAGTTCAAAGAGTTCAAGAATGAAGTAGAAAACTAATTAGGTAAAAGGGTTAAAGTACTCCGATCTGATCGAGGTGGCGAATACCTGAGTCATGAGTTCCGTGATCATCTGAAAGAGTGTGGTATTGTATCACAGCTCACTCCACCTAGAACACCACAACATAATGGTGTGTCTGAGAGGAGAAATCGTACTCTGTTAGACATGGTACGTTCGATGATGAGTCATGCAGACTTGCCTGTTTCCTTTTGGGGTTTTGCTTTAGAGACTGCTGCAATGACACTGAATCGCGCTCCAACAAAAACGGTTCTGAAGACACCATATGAGATATGGACTGGGAAGCGTCCTAGTATGTCGTTCATTAAAATTTTGGGCTGTGAGGCATACGTGCGACATCAAATGCCTGACAAGCTGGAACCCAAATCGGATAAATGTTATCTGGTGGGATATCCTAAGGAAACGAAAGGGTATTACTTTTACCTACCTTCCGAGGGCAAAGTGTTTGTCGCAAGGACTGGCGTCTTCTTGGAGAGAGAATTCTTATCAAGAAAGACTGAAAAGGTAGAACTTGAAGAAGTTCAAGAACCACAATTAGTTAATGAACCGGAATTGGATTTTGAGATAGGACTACAAGATGTTGTAGCTAGAGAACCTGCTACAGAAACACAAGTCCTACGTAGATCTGGTAGACCAAGATTTGAGCCAGAGAGATATGGATTTCTTGTGTCTCAAATAGGTAATGTGTTGCTTATGGATCATGATGATGAACCAGCAACCTACCAAGAGGTTATGAATGGACCGGACTCCGACAATGGCTTGAGGCTATGAAATCCGAAATGGACTCCATGTATGCAAACAAAGTTTGGAACTTGGTGGAACCACCTGAAGGGGTACGACCCATAGGGTGCAAATGGGTCTTCAAGAAGAAGACCAAAATGGATGGGAATGTACAGACATTCAAAGGGAGACTGGTGGCTAAGGGTTTCAAGCAAATTCATGGTATTGACTATGATGAGACCTTTTCCCCTGTTGTCATGGTAAAGTCCATAAGGATATTGCTGCGTATTATGACTACGAGATCTGGCAGATGGATGTCAAAACGGCTTTCCTTAATGGAAACCTCCTTGAGGAAGTGTACATGACACAACCCGAGGGTTTTGTATCCCCAAATGAAGCCACTAAAATATGCAAGCTGAATAGGTCCATCTATGGACTGAAGCAGGCCTCTCGAAGTTGGAATCTTCGTTTTGATGAGAAAATCAAAGAGTTTGGTTTCATCAAGAATGAAGATGAGCCTTGTGTTTAAAAGCGAATCAGTGGGAGCATTGTTGTCTTCCTGATATTGTATGTAGATGATATACTATTGATTGGGAATGACATTCCTACCCTGAAAGTTGTTAAGAACAACCTAGGGAATTGCTTTTCTATAAAGGACTTGGGTGAAGCGACTTATATACTCGGTATTAAGATCTATATAGATAGATCGAAGAAGTTGCTGGGTTTGACCCAGAGTAAATACATCGAGAAGGTGTTGAAGCGGTTCAACATGCTTGAGTCCAAGAGAGGATTTTTACCCATGTCTCATGGTGTGAATCTCTCTAAGGACCAGTGTCCAAAATCTTGTGAAGATAAGGACCACATGAAGTTGATTCCATATGCTTTGGCAATTGAATCAATCATGTATGCAATGTTATGTACTCGACCCGATGTCTCCTTTGCTTTGAGCATGACTAGCAGGTATCAGTTAGACCCCGGTGAGTGTCATTGGATTGCAGTCAAGAATATCCTGAAGTACTAGACAAGGATAAAGGATGTGTTCTTGGTGTATGGTGGAGAGGAAGAGCTCGTTGTAAGTGGTTACACGGATGCTAGCTTCCAAACTGATAGGGACGATTCAAAGTCTCAGTCAGGGTTTGTGTTTTGCCTTAATGGAGGAGCTGTGAGCTGGAAGAGTTCCAAGCAAGAGACAGTTGCTGACTCTATAATAGAAGCTGAGTATATCGTTGCAGCTAACGCAACGAAGGAGGCTGTATGGATTAAAAAATTCATCGGCGAGTTTGATGTAGTTCCTAGCATTGTTGGTCCCATAGTTCTCTACTGTGATAACAATGGTGCAATTGCACAATCTAAGGAACCTAGATCCCATCAGCGCTCAAAGCACATACTTCGGCAGTTCCATCTTATTCGTGAGATTGTCGAACGAGGAGATGTGAACATTTGCAGAGTGCCGACTGAGGAGAATATTGCGGATTCACTGACAAAGCCTCTCACGCAGAGAAAACATGATGGTCATACTAGATCAATGGGTATGCGATACCTAAATGATCAACTCGAGTGAGAGTCTTGTGGTTTGCGTGTAAACATATATTCTGTTGGCTATTTGTTATTTATTCATATGATGAATAGTGTACCAATAATTTTTCCTTTTACAATTAATGGCAAGTTCTTTTATTATGATTTCTCTATGCGATAGTTAAATGTTAACATAATAAATACCCTTAGAATGTTCGCTTCCATAGGACATCAAGTACGTGACCTGAATGTGAGAGCCTATGATTTATTTTAAGCTTCATTCTTGAAAGGTCCCTGGTCGTAGTATCATTATAGAAACTAAGGGTGATGACGATACATTAAGACTAGCACGTGCATTGACTGATGACCAGTTCTCACAGGTCATGATATTGTGATATCAAGTCATCACGTGGGTACTTGTTAATGAACAAGTTGTATTGAACAGACCCAACCTTAGACTACTTTGTGGATTATTATCTAAACGTGTCATGAGTAGGTCTCAATTGACAATGGTATTGTGGTCCTTTGACCTGAAGTCATAACATTCATCAAGTGAGGAAGAGCGTGTTTTGATGCCATCTAAAGTCTTCCTTGAGAAAGGTATATGATAAGGGTGGTTGTTGGGCACGTTACGAATCATTTGGGTGTTTGTGTGTGAGCAGATATGTAATTTGTCCTCCTATATGACAGGAGTTGCATCCATGTGCCCCTTGATGGAACTGGATTGAGAAATGCATGACCATGATTGGTTGAGTCAATATGTGATATTGGACTCACCATTCTCTGGAAGTCCGTTCTAGATCAAGAAACTTGGATTGAGCTATTATGAGGGAGACACGGTCCATACCTCTAGTTCCTTCCGGATGTAAGGGACAAAGGGACAAAGACAATGCTGGGACATTGTTCATAAAGGCTTATGAGTTATGAACTCTTATTGCTTGGGTAGCAATGATGCATTGCTAGATGCCGCTCATTATTTGTGAGGTTTTTGGTTTGATACTTTCAAGATCAAGTGGGAGACTGTTGGAGTTACCATGGTGATCTAGAAGTGGTCAAACATGTAATCTCACTGCCAAAGCAATATGAGCCTGTAGGGTCGCACATAAGAGCATGTGGAGAAGTTGGAAGATTGACTGTGTTGGTAAAGGTTACCAATCACCATACAGAATGGGGTCAGGAAAATGTTGCCAAGGAGGTTCGTCGAGAATGATTCGTCGAGAATCGTTCGTCGAGAATGATTCGTCGAGAATCGTCGAGTATGGCTCGCCGGCTATGGCAATTCGTCGAGAATCGAACTATTGGATTCTCGACGAAAGCTGATTCTCGATGATTCCGGAAGCTGATTCTCGACGATTCTACAGCTGATTCTCGACGATTCTAGATGCTGATTCTCGGCGAACCTGAAGCTGATTCTCGATGAATTTATCCAGAAACCCTATTTTGTGATGTCTGCGGATAGAAATGTTCATAGGTCTGTTTATACCTTTGGTATAAATTAGGACTTAGGTTTTTGGGGATGAGATAGGCCGAATCGAACTGCCCCACGGAAGTATTCCGCCCTAGCAGCAGAAGCCTGCCGATTTCCCCGACGGAAGTGTTTCGCCGACGGAAGTGTTCCGCCGATCGCTCGCTCCGCCGATCGCTCGCTCCGCCGGCCTCCTCTCCGACGACAGTCGCCGGTGCTGCTCTTCCTGGAGCAGACCTAGCAGTCCGTGGAAGTGCAAGTTGCAGTCGACCTCCTTCCTGATCTTTCGTGCGACGAAGATCGGTGTGTTGGAACACCCTATTACTAATTTGGGCAAGGATCACTATGTTTTTAAGAAATCAGTTTGACCTAGATGTATAGTTGAAAAGGTCAAGTTAGAATGAGTCTAGGGCTTAGAACTTAGGTTTGAAGCTGCCCCCAGGACCATTCAAGGATCAAGACTTCGAGCTGAGACAAAGATAATTTTTGTCGAGCTCAGGTCGACGAAACGTTGAACTCCGTTCGACGATCTCTGAGCTCAACTCTGCTAAGTCGTCGAACTCCGGTCGACGATCTTCGAGCTCAGATCGACGATCTGCCTTCAGCTTTTTTCCAAGTCACTGAGCTCAGTTCGACAATCTATCCTCACTTATTCTTCAGGTCGCTGAGTTCAGTTCGACGATCGTAGAGCTCAGTTTGACGTTTTCTGTCTGATGTTCAATCCAATCTCTGAGCTCAGTTCAACGATCGTAGAGCTCAGATCGACGTTTTTTTGAGAGATCGACGACTTTAAGGATTCAAATTCAGTCGGCCTTTGGAATGTTTTTCAAATTCTCTCAGCATTTATTTCAAGAGATTTGTTAGCCGTTTTCATTTATTCTGGAGCAAGTTTCAAGGGATTTCTCAGAGAATGTTTATTGGACTTTCCTCCAGAAGACAAAATATTTATGGAAGAAATTTATGACTGCTAACAGCTATCTTGGACAGAGGATCATCAGAGAATAATATACACAATAGCAGATCAAGAGAAATACAACTACTCAATACAGACATACACAGATAGTGAGATCAACTCAGAGGAAAATCAAGTGATCAATCCTGAAGAGTTAGATTGAAAATTAGCATACTGAAAAGTTTTCATAGCTTCAACATCAAAGACTCCAGACAACTCATATTTCAGCCTCTGCTAAAATCATCTTCTGCTGGAGATCTGAAGTTTCTGAAGGCCTATCACCCTAGCAAAGCTCTCACTCCTGAACCATCTACATCTCAGGGAGAGCTTTGACAACACAATCAATCCACTAAGTCTTCTCTCAGTGATTGAGACAGAGAAGACAACTTCACCTCTTCCTTTTTCTTTTCCTGCTATAAAAGGGTTATCAAAACTCCCTTCAAAAGTTCTGAATCTGGTTCTGAGAGCCTTATCAAAACTCAGTGGTGGCAAGACACCTTATCAACAAATCTAGATCTTGTTTTTGAGCACCTTATCAAAAGCTCATTGGTGTTAGGACACCTGATCAACTCATCCTGAGTGGATTCCTACCAAGGGTGGTAGAAGAGTGGATGTACCCAGGTTGATTGGGGAACCACTATAGCTTCTTGTGTTTGGTTGCTTGTGTGTATTCTTTGTTGTGCTGTGAATCTTTTGTTTTCTTTTTATTATTACTTCTATTTTATTGCTGCAGCACAATACACATACTATATTAACTTAACTCTTCCTCTGCAAAGTTTTATTTTGAAAAATTATTTTAACAAACTCTATTCACCCCCTCTAGAGTCAGACTGATCTTATCCTCCACTTTCAATTGGTATCATAGCCAGGTTGGTTGTTCATACAGGCTAACACCTGAACCAAAAGATCCTTGATAAGATCAATCCTTTAAGAGGGTTATTTTCATTATATTTAATTTTATATAAAGACATGGCACAGAACAAAGATTATGCAAGCACCAGGCCTCCAGTGTGCAATCTATCCAAGTTTGCACTTTGGAAAGCTAGGATTAAACTTTATATGAATTCTATTGATAAAGATTTATTTAATTCTTTTTTGACAGTGTGCCCAAGTCCACCAGCAAGCTCAAGTACAAATGTTGTTCCACCTCCTTTAGGAACAGATGCTGAAATAAAGAAGTGGAAGACTGCAGATGTCAAGGCCATGAATATCTTAGCTCAGACAATGTCTGATGAGATATTTCAGAAGGTAGTTGAATGCAACTTAGCCAAAGAAATTTGGGACAAACTTTCTGAGATTGTCTCAGGATCTGCTGATGAGAGAAAAGATAGAAGATCCAATCTCATATCCCAATATGAGAACTTCAAGAAAGGAGAAGCTGAGTCAGTCGCAGACATATACAACAGATTAAGTCTGATTGTCAATGAGTTAAAGACTCTAGATAAAGAAATCTCATTGACTGAGCTGAATGACAAAATCCTTATGTGTTTCCCCAGCACTTGGGATTCAAGAATCTGGCCAATCAAAGATGCCAGAAGTCTAAATGAGATTACCACTGAAGCTCTCCTGGGCAAGCTCAAATCTTATGAGATGCTCATTAAAAATAGAGAAGAAGAACAGAAGGCTGTCTCACCAGCCACAAGGAAAGAGAAGACAATAGCCTTCAAAGCTGTTGAGGACCTGCCTGAAGAAAAGGTCACAGACAATGAGGAGCTACTCAGCTTATTGGCCAAAAGATTCTACAAAATGGCCAGAAAAGACTTCAGAAAGAGATCATACAAGGGACATGATAAGCCAAGGTATGATAAATCAAATAACAATAAGGAAGTTATATGTTTTGGTTGCAGGAAACCAGAACATATTGTGCTTGATTGTCCAGAAAACAAAAATAAGGACAAGGAAGATAGAAGAGAAAGAAGAAAGGAGAAAGACTTTAAGAAGAACAGCTCAGACAAACACTCCTCCAGCAAGAACAAACATACAAGGAAGGGATTTGTTGCTGAGACATGGAGTGAAACTGAAGAGGATTCTGAAGCTTCATCCAGCTCCAGTGATGATGAGGATGATGCTGATGAAAAGGAATTTTGCATGATGGCTATCAATGCCTCTCAAACAGATTCAGAAGCAGAAGAGTCAGAGTCAGATTCAGAAATTCAACTAGAAGAAGACCAGGTAATCAATTCATTTGATTTCAGTTCTGAGGACTTTAAACATGAGTTTAAAGTACTATTCCTAGATCTATTAGAGTCTGAGAAGGAAATTATTTCCCTCAGAAAACAACTATCTGAGTATAGCACTTTAAAATCAGAGAACCTCAAACTCTTTGAAGAGTTAGAATGCTATAGGGAGCAGATAGCTTCACTGAAAAGTGAACTATCCAAGGCCAAGCAGTTTGAAGAATCCCTTAATGGGAGAAGCATCAAACTGATGGATATCACAAGCACAGTGAACTCTAGACTTAATAGTACATTGGGCTTGGGAGCTTCATCCAGCCAGCCTATAGTTCTGACAAATCCAATCAAATTTATCTCTGATAAAGGGAAGGAAGTTGTAGAGGTAGCTAGGAAGAATGCAGATTTGCCAAAGAAAGTTATAGTTCAACAGAATGCGTCGAACAGAGCTCGACGATCGTCGAACGGTGCTCGACGATCGTCGAACGGTGCTCGACGATCCAAGAAAAAATCGTCGAACTCAGCTCGACGACACCTGAACTCTGAACTCCAGGACAGTCGATCTTCGAACAGAGCTCGACGATCTGACCCAAGATCGTCGACCTTTGCTCGACGATCGTCGAACAGAGATAAGGGCTTTGAACAATCTTTCAAAGGTACATCTAGATTCAATCCTAGAAGTCCTACATCCCAAGGTTTCAACCCCTATACTGAATGGATAGTACCTCCTAGGAGATACCATCCTGAAGGTTATAAGAGTCAACCTGGGATTTCTTTCATTTCAGAATTTAAAGGATATCAACCTAGGCCCAAGGTAAACTGGGTCAAAAACATGTAAATTCTTGTATGTACAGGTGAAGACCTATTCAACATCAAACCAGCTATGGTATCTGGATAGTGGGTGCTCAAAGCACATGACAGGGAACAAGGACAACTTCACATCCTTTAAAGCCAAGCTTGGACCCAAAGTAATTTTTGGTGATTCAAACTTTGGAACAACAAAAGGATATGGTGCAGTCCAAATTGGAACAGTCGCCTTCAAGAAAGTAGCTTATGTTGAAGGACTCAAACACAACTTGATAAGTATCAGTCAACTTTGTGATGAAGGATATCAAGTGACTTTCAACAAAGCTATATGCAAGGTCAAGTCAGAAGACAACATAACTGTGTTGACAGGTAACAGAAAAGGTAACATTTACTTAGTAGATTTTTATTCATCTAAAGTAGATATCTGCTTGTTCAATTCCATATCTAGACCTAATATACTGTGGCATAAGAGACTAGGGCATATTAACCTTAGAACTATTGCTAGGCTATCCAAGGACAACCTTGTTAGAGGACTACCTTCTGGCCCCTACAAGAAGGAAGGACTTTGCAAGGCTTGTCAATTAGGCAAGCAAACTAAAAATAGTTTTAAGTCACTTAACAAGAGTGATTCACCTAGAATTTTGTATCTGTTACACATGGATCTTTTTGGACCCATTACAGTACAAAGCTTAGGAGGGAAATCCTACACTTTAGTGGTTGTAGATTACTTCTCAAGATTCACATGGGTGTTCTTTCTGAGGAAGAAGTCTGATAACTTTAAGTGTTTGACAGAGTTTCTCAAATGTATACAGAGTGAGTTCAATACTCATATTGCCCTGATCAGAAGTGATCATGGGACAGAGTTTGATTCTCTTCTTATGCAAGAGTTCTATCAGAGTGAAGGGATCAGGCATACTTTCTCAGCTCCTAGAACTCCTCAACAAAATGGGGTAGCAAAAAGGAAAAATAGAACCCTAATTGAATCTGCAACTACATTATTGACAGATGCTCACGTCCCTCTATCCTTTTGGGCAGAAACAGTGAGCACCTCCAACTGTGTGTTGAACAGAAGTTTGATACATAAACTGAAGGGCAAGACTCCCTATGAATTACTCAAAGGGAAGAAACCTAAAGTAGATTACTTCAAAATTTTTGGTTGCATTTGTTATATTCACAACAATGACAAGAGATATATAGCAAAATTTCAAGCAAAAGCTGATGAAGGAGTGTTTCTGGGATACTTCATGATCAGTAAAGCTTATAGGGTTTATAATAAAACTACTCAAAAAATAGAAGAATCTGTCCATATTTCCTTTGATGAAACTAATATGTCTTTCAAGGAGAAGAATGCTTCTACCATAGAACATTTGCAGGTATATTCTCTAGCTGAAGACTTGGACAGATTGCAAGTTAATCAAAAGGATGAAAGTAGTGAAGATGAAGAAGCTGCTCAACGTCTGGAAGAAAATCTTCTTGAAGAGCCAGTTGCTGTTCCACAAGAGGAAACAACAACATAGGTTGGTGAACAATCAATAACCCCTGTTGATTTAGTAACATCAAGAGATCATCCAATCTCCCAAGTGATTGGAAACATCTCAGCTGGTGTGCAAACGAGAAATCAGGTCAACTAAAACCTGATGCACACTTGCTTTCTCTCTCAAATTGAACCTCAATCCATTCAAGATGCAGAGCAAGATCCACACTGGATCATTGCAATGCAAGAGGAGTTGCATCAATTTGAAAGAAACAAAGTTTGGGAACTAGTGCCTAAGCCAAAGGATCATTCCTTTGTTGGAACAAAATGGGTGTTCAGAAACAAATTGGATGATCAAGGAATTATTGTAAGGAATAAGGCAAGGCTAGTTGCTCAAGGATATTCTCAAGAAAAAGGAATAGACTATGACCAGACCTTTGCACCAGTTACAAGGTTAGAGGCCATCAAAATATTCCTAGCTTATGCTGCTCACAAAGGATTCAAGGTATACCAGATGGATGTAAAGAGTGCATTTCTCAATGGGGAGATCAAAGAAGAAGTCTATGTCAGACAACCCCCAGGTTTTATCTCTCTAACTCATCCTGATTATGTCTTCAAACTACATAAAGCATTATATGGTCTAAAGCAAGCTCCTAAAGCATAGTATGAGACCCTAGCATGCTTTCTTCTGTAAAATGATTTTATAAGGGGTAGAGTAGACCAAACTCTTTTTATTAGAACCCATAAGTCCCATACCCTACAAGTATAAATATATGTAGATGACATCATCTTTGGTTCTACTGATTCAAACTTGTGCAAAAAGTTTTCCAAGCTGATGCACTCTAAATTTGAAATGAGTAGCATGGGTGAGCTCTCCTTCTTCTTGGGATTGCAAGTCAAACAACATGCTGAAGGCATATTTATTTCTCAAACTAAGTATGCAAAAGAGCTGGTTAAGAAATTTGGTATGTCTGATACATCATGTATGAAAACACCCATGCCTACTAATGCTGTATTGGATGCTGATGACCATGGGAAACCAGTTGATCAGACAATATATAGAGCAATGATTGGCTCTTTATTGTACCTTACAGCTAGTAGGCCTGATATAATGTTTAATACATGTATATGTGCTAGATTCCAAGTTAGCCCTAGAGAGTCACACTTAACTTTAGTAAAGAGGATTCTTAGGTATGTTAAAAGCTGTCCAAATCTAGGTCTCTGGTATCCAAAAGATTAAGCATTTGACTTAACTGGATTTTCAGATGCTTATTATGTTGGATGCAGAATAGATAGGAAAAGCACCAGTGGAACTTGTCAATTTCTTGGTGATAGACTTATCTCATGGTTTTGTAAGAAACAAACATCTGTGTCAACTTCAACTGCTGAAGCTGAATATATGGCTGCAGGTAGTTGTTGTTCACAAATCTTGTGCATACAAAATCAACTCCTATACTATGGTTACAACTTAGAGAAGTCTAAAAGTTTTTGTGACAACACCAGTGCTATTTCCATTGCACAAAATCCAGTCCTCTATAGTAGGACAAAACACATAGAAATTAGACATCATTTTCTAAGGGATAATGTTGAGAAAAATAAAATTGAACTTCAATATATCCCAACTGATTTGCAAAGAGGAGATATTTTCACCAAGCCTTTGGATGATAAGAAACATAAATTCTTCCTCAATCAGTTAGGAATGCTAGATGGAGGCTGTCTAAAATGAATTCCAAGATTTTAAAAATCTAAAAACAGACCAAGATTAGGCTAAAAACTCATTTCTCTTTGTGTTTGTAGGATAGTTTCTGTCTCTGAACTGTGCTCGACGTTTTCCCCAGAAATCGTCGAACGGCGATCGACGGTTTCCCAAAAATCGTCGAACGCAGATCGATGTTTCCTGAATCGTCGACCTGAGTTCAGCGCCGCCTGATAGCTTAAGCTATCCTTCCTTCTGTTAAGCGGTCGTCGAGCAGAGCTCGACGCTCGTCAATGTCGTCGAACGGAGATCGACGACATTGAAACCTCTTCGTATTCCATTAGAAGCCCAAATCGTCGAACAGAGTTCAACGATTTTTCATTTCGGCGTCGAACCCTAATATAAAAATCATTTTTCGGTATCCGTTCGTCTTTTACACTTTCATACTCTCTACAAATTTTTCTCTTTCCCTCCAAACTCTCTACACTTGGTCGTGTTTGTTCAATCTTTGCAGGTACAAATGGCGGTGTCGGTTGCCGCTCTTTCCAAAATGAAATTTGATACAAGTTTTGACATAGATATGAACTCCTTCGATGGCAGCGATCAGAGGTTCAAAGATATTCTGAATCTTTTCCGAGAACAGTAGTTAGTTCAGTTTATGACCACCAGAATAAAGATTGCGGCAGATGAAATAAAGGAATGGGTTTTTACTGCAACCAATGAGAATGAAAATACAATAGTCGGCAAGATCAACGGGACTCAGGTACCATTTTCCCTTATTCTTCTGACTGAAGTATTCACCTTAAGTACTGGAGATGATTCTATTGATTAGTCTGGAGAAGAATTTGATTCCATGTTAGATAGAATGGGTCACTCTGCTGTACACCCTAATAAGCTGTTGAAAAAGAATCTATCAATTGAATTTCAATTTTTGGCTGATGTTGTGGGGAAAGTGCTTCTGGCAAAGCTCTCAGCTCATAATACCATCTCAAGGTATCAGTTCTGTTTAATGGGAGCAATAGTTGACAAGAAACATCTGGATTGGGGAACTATCTTCTTTGACTTGATCAAGAAGAAAATTAACAAAAGTTGTGTCTATTTTGGGAGGATTCTAGGGGTTTTCCTGCATTCCAGGTTCCCTGAATTACTGGTTTCAAATGGGATGCACATCAATGCATCTAAAAGGCTCACTTGTGCCCTTTTCAGCAAGTGGGACAGGCAGATTATCAACCCCAACAGTGCTGCTGCAGCACCATCTGCTTCAGGCACAAGGACTATTTCAGTCTCTTACCCTCAGGTTCTTGCCCTCATTGAGAAACTGCTTGCTTCCTCCTCTGCTCCTCCTTCACCACCTCCTACTGTTTCTGCCTTACCTTCCTCATCAACCATCCAATCAGCCATCTCCTCCCCCATTACAATTTCATCACCTATTTCACCTCCTCCAGCCACCACCTCAGAACCATTACGCCCTCTGTACTACTATCTACCCATTGATTCTTCCATTCCATCTTTCAACATTTTGGATGACTCCTTCATGGATGATTCCCCCTCCTCACCTCTTGAGCCTCCATCATCCTCCTCATACCAACAGCTCCTCCATTACATCCTTGCTCAACCCTCTTTCTCACCGTCCATCTCCACACCCGTATCATCTATCTCCACAATCCCAATATCTCAACCATCCATCCCTATACCTCCTACCTCCACACCATCCACCATTATGCCAGCAACATCAACTCCTACTTCTACTCAAGTATCCCTTGAGCAAGTGGATCTTTCAGATCTGGTTGATAGGCTTTATGAGATACTGGCCCCCAAGCTAGTAGCCCTGCTGGAGACCTCCTTGGCTCCACTCCTCAAATCTATCCAGGAGCTATCTAATAGGCTGTCCGCTATCTCCTCTCCTCAGGCAATTCCTTCAATGGAGTGCCTTGATCCAGTCCTTCCTAAATCAAGGCAGGGGGAGATGCCTCATGAAGCTGAAGAAGTTCCTGCTGCTACTCTAGTACCAATGTTTACAGTGGACCTCAGGTCACTGTTTAGTGCTTTTGATTCTCTTCACAGAAGATATTTACCAGTTCAGCAAGTTGAAGAACTTACTAAGGCCATTGTGCCTATTTCAGAATGTGATCCCAGTCTGATTGCATCATATGTCAACTCTTTTAAGGCTGAGGATGTTGTTGCTTCTGTTTGTACTACTGTTATATCTATTGGATCTACTGACATTGAAATGCTGCCTGCTGATATTGATAATACTGCTGATGAAGAATTGGCCAAATATTTGGAAGTACAAGTATCTGAGACTCCTGCTAGTTCATCTGCTCCTGCTGAGAGTACTGCTGTGATTACTACTGTTGTATCAACACCTCCTGCCCCTGTTGATACTGAGAAATCAAAGTTCAAGAGGAATACATCAAAAGTATAGATGATTTGTATGACAGACCACAGAGTTCTGAAAGTGATCAATTCAATACAGAATCGGATGACTCTACTGGCACTATTGTTAGGAAAAGGAAAGCTAGAAGTAAGGCCATGATGAAGGTCCCTCCTGCAAAGGCCAAGGATGTTAATGACATACCCTACTATATTCTACATGACTGCTAGATAACTGAATCTTGGATGCAGTATTCTAAAAACCAGCTAAAGGCCATGAGAAAAAGAAGAAAGTTGGATAAGTATGAGAAAGGATCATCCCAGTTTCAGCCTCCTCCTCCTCCTCCAGATTTAGGATCAGGTGGAGGCTCAGCTTCTCAAACCTCTGCTCTAAAGCAAAGCTCCTCCTAATCTTCACAGAGATATCATCCCAGAGGGCAATATCAAAGAGGTTATCAGTCCAAAAGGGGACAATACAGAGGTAATCAGAGAGAACACAGGATTCAATCAAGACAACAAAGGGAAGGACAAAGACATATGGACTCAACTCAAGGTCCTTTCCCTTATAAACTCAGAGAAACTGTTGATACAAGGACTTCTACTGCTTCAAAAACTATTAATAGATATGAACCTGCAATCCCTTTTGAAGATCCAGAGAATAATCCTTTATCATGGACTGCTAGGATGAAAGAACTTGCTGCCTTAGATCAGTTGAAGAAGGCCAGAGAGCAAGGAAAAGACACTTCCAACATCACTACCTTGTCAGAGAAAAGGAAGGCAGAACTGGAAAGATATGCTTCAAGGAAGTTCTTTGACCCAGTGGATTACATGAAACTGCATCCTGAGGCTGTGGTTCCTAGGCCAAGATCTCAAACCTCCTTAGATGCAGATGATGACAGAAGGTCAAAGAAAGAGGCTCTCAATCCCAATAGGGAAATCTTATTTAAGAAAGGAAGTGAAAAGAAGTGATCTCTGTAAGCAGACAGTACATTCATTTTAAAACACTTGCTGATATTCTATCTGAATGCTGCTATGCTACATGTTCTGCTCTGTTGCTTTTTTTTTACTTTTCTGTATTTGCTTTTGTATTTATTACTGAGCTCTGTAAATAGTAATCCTAACCCAAATAGGGGGAGATTGTTGGAACACCCTATTACTAATTTGGGCAAGGATCACTATGTTTTTAGGAAATCAGTTTGACCTAGATGTATAGTTGAAAAGGTCAAGTTAGAATGAGTCTAGGGCTTAGAACTTAGGTTTGAAGCTGCCCCCAGGACCATTCAAGGATCAAGACTTAGAGATGAGACAAAGACAATTTTCGTCGAGCTCAAGAACGACGAAACGTCGAACTCCGTTCGACGATCTCTGAGCTCAACTCTGCTAAGTCGTCGAACTCCAGTCGACGATCTTCGAGCTCAGATCGACGATCTGCCTTCAGCTTGTTTCCAAGTCATTGAGATCAGTTCGACGATCTATCCTCACTTATTCTTTAGGACGCTGAGCTCAGTTCGACTATCGTAGAGCTCAGTTCGACGTTTTCTGTCTGATGTTCAATCCAATCTCTGAGCTCAGTTCAACGATCGTAGAGCTCAGATCGACGTTTTTCTGAGAGATCGATGACTTTAAGGATTCAAATTCAGTCGGCCTTTGGAATGTTTTTCAAATTCACTCGGCATTTATTTCAAGAGATTTGTTAGTCGTTTTCATTTATTCTGGAGCAAGTTTCAAGGGATTTCTCAGAGAATGTTTATTGGACTTTCCTCCAGAAGACAAAATATTTTTGGAAGACATTTATGACTGCTAACGGCTATCATGGACAGAGGATCATCAGAGAATAATATACACAACAGCAGATCAAGAGAAATACAACTACTCAATACAGACATACACAGATAGTGAGATCAACTCAGAGAAAAATTAAGTGATCAATCCTGAAGAGTTAGATTGAAAATTAGCATACTGAAAAGTATTCATAGATTCAACATCAAAGACTCCAGACAAATCATATTTCAGCCTCTGCTGAAATCATCTTCTGCTGGAGATCTGAAGTTTCTGAAGGCCTATCACCCTAGCAAAGCTCTCACTCCTGAACCATCTACATCTCAGGGGGAGCTTTGACAACACAATCAATCCACTAAGTCTTCTCTCAGTGATTGAGACAGAGAAGACAACTTCACCTCTTCCTTTTTCTTTTCCTGCTGTAAAAGGGTTATCAAAACTCCCTTCAAAAGTTCTAAATCTGGTTCTGAGAGCCTTATCAAAACTCAGTGGTGGCAAGACACCTTATCAAAAAATCTAGATCTGGTTTTTGAGCACCTTATCAAAAGCTCATTGGTGCCAGGACACCTGATCAACTCATCCTGAGTGGATTCCTACCAAGGGTGGTAGAAGAGTGGATGTATCCAGGTTGATTGGGGAACCACTATAGCTTCTTGTGTTTGGTTGCTTGTGTGTATTCTTTGCTGTGTGCTGTGAATCTTTTGTTTTCTTTTTATTATTACTTCTGTTTTATTGCTGCAGCACAATACACATACCATATTAACTTAACTCTTCCTCTGCAAAGTTTTATTTTGAAAAATTATTTTAACAAACTCTATTCACCCCCCCCCCCTCTAGAGTCAGACTGATCTTATCCTCCACTTTCACGGTGTTCTCCTGCTCGTGTGGATTTCTGCAGAGGCGTATACGCTATTCTACATGGAACTCGCCGCTGATAAGGACTCATACACTGGAGCATCTCCGTTGAGTTGTGACTCAACACCGCCAAGGTAATTTTACCTAGTTTTTCTTAACTTCTTGATTCAACATACATGGCCCGATCTCAAATCTCTTTTGGGTTGTTCTTGATTTTACTATTTCCGCTGCGTGCACAAGTGTTGTGCCACCTCAGAGAAAAACCCAACAGACATATCTATGTATTTCATGCATGGCTTGCCGAGATCACAGAAAGGGAACAATGTCTTTTGGATAATCGTTGATCGTTTAACGAAAGTGTCACACTTAATTCTGAATAGGAAGGTCGATTCAGTGGAAAAGCTGACGAAGCTTTATATTGACAATATCGTACCATTGTACGGTGTGCCCCGTAGTATCGTTAGTGATTGAGATGGGCACTTCACGTCTAATGATTGGAGGCTTATACATCAACTGTTTGGTACCAAACTGAAGTTCAGTATGGTCTTTCATCCTCAGATGGATGGTCAGACTGAGAGGGTAAACAGAACGATGGAAGATATGCTTCGCATGTGCGCCCTAGATTTCGGAAAGAGGTAGGAGGAACATCTCTATATGATCAAGTTCGCTTACAATAATAGCTACCAATCAAGTATTTAGATGACATCCTTCGAGGCCCTTTATGGAAGAAAGTGTCGTACTCCCCTAGAATGGATGGAGACCGGCGAAACGAAGTTATTTAAGCGAAAGGAAGTTGAAGATGCTACTTCGACTATACATATAATCGGGGAACGATTGTTGATCGCTAAGGATTGGCAGGCCAAATATTATAACGCCAAGCACAAAAATGTCGAGTTTGCCATGTGCAACTGGGTTTATCTGAAGATCAAACCGTTCAAAGGCGTGTCGAGGATTCGACGCTTGAAAAAGCTAAGTCTGAGGTTCCTTGGCCTGTTTGAGATATTGGAGGGCATTAGCGAAGCTTCCTATCGATTGAAGATTTCAGCTGAACTTAGTGGTTTGCACGATGTATTGCACATATCGGTATTGGGGAAGGCGATACAAGAGCCTATGCAAGTGGTTATGCCAGATCAAGTGCCAATATATCGTGGGTTGACAACAAAGGTCAAGCCCATTAGAATCGAAGACATGGAGGTCAAGCAACTGCGAAATAAGTCGATCATAATGGTCAAGGTCCGGTGGGACAATTGTGGCCATGAAAAGCTGTCATGGGAGCGAGAGCAAACCATGAGAGCGAAGTTTCCCGAGCTATTTCTTTGAGGTATACATTGCAATATTGATACTTCTATGTTTTTCCTGCAATGTGTAATTTCGGGATGAAATTTCTTAAGTGGGGGAGATTTTTTATGCCCCAAGTTTCCCTGTAGCAAGGAGATGGATTCTGTGAGCTATCACCTGGCAGTAGGGTTAGAGCCAGTGGTAGTATGGTGGAATTATACCAGGAGCGCTCAGTGAGATACCGCCTAGCGGTAGGTTGATACCGCACAGTGATAGCATAATCAAATTAATTGACATAGCTCTTAGTGAGCTGCTGCACGACAAAAATGTTAACGTTGGCGGTAGCGTGGCCAATTTATTTGGAGTTCCTCTCAGAGAGCTACCGCGCGACGGTAGTGATACCGCGTGGCGGTAGTGATACCGCGTGGCGGTAGTGACTATTCGTCGTAAACGATGCATTGATACGACGCATCGCCTACTGCGCTGTGGTAGTGAGATATCGCACGACAGTAGCAGAACAGTTACGGCGAGTCCACGTGTCGGCACGTGATTGGAGGTTTTGGGCAGTGGGCTTGCAGAGCAAGCCAATGCTTGGGCTACTGCGCGACGGTAGCTCAGTTTAAGGATGGGAAAAAGAGTTTTCAGTTCCATTTCAGATCCGCCGCCATTGGAGTTTCGGAGCTCCGAGTCGCAGCTGATTTCAGATCCGCGGAGGCAAGTCTGTTGCTGTCATTTTCGTCCGGCAAAGTCCTCCCCATGGCGACAAAACAAACGTCAAGGGTAACGATCTTCTTCCTTAGACATGTAAAGTCCTTTGTTTTGGCATGAGAGGATAGACGCTCTACGAGCACATGAAAGCGGTTCTCCCGACGGGTCGATCGATTGTATTCTCGTTATCTTTGCATTTAGAATCCATAATCGAAGTACGGAATA
This sequence comes from Platanthera zijinensis, assembly GCA_039513925.1. Lineage (NCBI taxonomy): Eukaryota > Viridiplantae > Streptophyta > Magnoliopsida > Asparagales > Orchidaceae > Platanthera > Platanthera zijinensis. Next base: position 76,343,039 of record CM077084.1, read on the forward strand.
TGCATGTTGTGTGAAGCCCATCCAGACAGGTTGGTATGGATTGGTGATGATTTTTCTGTATGTTGGAGAAGACTTCATGGTAAACGTGTAATTTTCGGAGTCGCGGGGTGCGCGGGTTACTTTAGAGAGAGTACTAGAGGAGGTCTCCAGGAAAATACTCGTTTTGGGGAAGAAACGATAGTCTGTTTCCTACCGCCGGCGGTTGCTCTCGGTGAGCAATGATTGTGAGGCCTTTCTCGTGGAGACTTGGGAGCCTATATGTTGAGCGGTGAGCTTAGGTTGCTCTGCTATGGTGGTCGTGTAAGCCAGCCTTGGAACATTATATGGTTATGTATTGTGTGAATGGGCAAGGGAAGGTTGACTTGCGTTATGGCTTGCGAGCCTAACGGTTTAAGCAACGGGCCGTGGCTGACCTGTACCCACCATATGAAGTTCGGCTTGGAGTGAGTTAGTGGCTTGAATCTCAGCATGACTTTGCCATATTATAGGGAGAGTCTTAGGCTTCGGGCCGAAAATACTAGTAATGCTCAAAGGTGTCATCTTGAGAATGGTGGTGGGGCTTGAATCTCAGCACACCGATAATATGCCCTGAGTATATGAGATATATGGCCGGCAGTGCCAACATTTTTGGTGAATGGTGTTTAAATTGCACGTTCTATTATCGATATTGTTCATATTGTTCTGCATGCAGGGAAGGAGCACCGCTGCCTCGGATGAGGGGTGGGGTCATTATAATTTGGTCAGCTAATGCTGACAGTTGCTTTGTTTTCCACCGTTGAGGTGGAATGCTTTTATGCAGGTGCAACTGAGACGAGTGGGAAGTAGCGGACTGAAGCCTTATTTGCTTCGCTGGCCCTCAAAGGCCATGCGAACAGTGCTATTACTGTTTCATGTGTGGTCGTCCTGAGTGCCGATGTCTGTAAACACTTATATTTGAGGAAATAATTGTAAGGCCTTAAGACCATAACGATTTGTGTATTTAAGTTATCATTCCTATTTTAGTTTAGTGGACATTCGTTTGGTTGCGTTCTAAGCATTTAAATTACATTCCGCTAGAATGCACTCTGAGTTAGGATGCGTAAATGGATTATGGTTTCAATATATAACTTCGCTAACTGTCTATAGAATATGGTGTGGGGCCCCGACCGAACCTTCTGTTATATCCTACGTAACGGATGAGGGTGTTACACAAACATCAATCCTCATTAACCGGCGAACTCTGCGGTCTCCACCTAACTGCGCCATCCGAGAACAAGACCAATGCACAAAACCATGTCGATCTTCTGAGCTCCAAACGAGTCCGCAACAACTCGAACTCAACGAACTTCAAACAAGTCCACCACTCCTGCGGATAGACAACCAATCCGCGCGGTTACATCCTGTGAACAAGCTGACTGCAGAAACACTAGCCGAACAGGCTAGTCACCACTCCAGACCGCGCGATCTAAGCAATCAGACCGCCATCATCTAGCCGCGCGGTCTGCCCGATCAGACCGCCACTTTTACTTCGAAAAACTCAACAACAGGCTTTCGAAAACTCCCAAATGAATAGCATCAACCTCACAATAGATGATACCATCAGGAGGGAGGTGCTCCTCCCTCTTATAACTCATATATGCGTGAAAAGTAACAGTTGGCACCTCTTTATTTGTGCATCTCACAGCTTAGATTAATACCGCCTCTATGTTTATTGGATAATTCTATACATACCTAAGTCATACATAAGAACCACAAAAAGTGGGCCCCACACCCAATAAAATAATCCAAACTTTACTTTTCTGTGTGTTTTAGGTGTGTGAAAAAAGCCAAATAATATATTTTTATTATGAATGGCCCCACTTTTTGTGGTTTTTATGTAAGTTTTAGATATGTGTAGTTCCGCTCATGTTTATTTGAGCAATAGTGGGATCTATTTGTTTATCTAATTGACAAGATTTTCCTCAAAAAGATCTATTAGTACAGATTTTTTTTATTACAAAAATTATAAAAAAAAATGAGGATTAGTGAACCCGTCAAATCAGTCCCAAGAAAATCTGAACAGTAACATAGATCTCATCCGTTTCGTAGGAAATAAAGAGGATCCCCAAGCGAGTGATGATTGGGTGCCACATTTGCCCCACACTGTGCACACGGGAGCCTGAGTTGGTGCTAGTTAGATTTATTTTAAGAACTTATTATTGAACTAACCCGCAACGGATCTTTCGATCCTCTTTCACAGAAATTGATTTCAGACAAATATGTTTTAACTTAGAATGAAAAATATATAATATTTCATGCTAAAAGCACAATCTTTGTAGGATCCGTTTGTTACGTCGGAATTGGAGCGTTGAAATTGGAATTCAATTGCAGTGTTTGACAATCATAAAAATATTTCGGAGTTGGAATTCATTTAAATTCTCATAGGAATTAGTTATAAAAGAAACATATCTCTCTCAATTCCGGACTCGTGAGGTCTTCATTCGCAATTCCCCCCCTACAAGTGCATCCTCAACTCTCTCAAAAAGACCTTGATGTCATCTCTATTGTTCTCCTGAGAGCACATTTTTTGCCCAAGAGCAAAGTTTTCGATGTGGCGCGTATTTTTCCGCCTGAGCGCACATATTTTGCCTAGGTAAAAAATTTTCGCCCGGGCACGAAATTTTTGGCCGGGCGGGATATTTTCTGTCAGGCGCACATTTTTCTGCCCGGACACGCAATTTTCAGTCGGGCGTGCAAATTTCGTCTCAGACGCGTATTTTTCGGCTCGAGCACTCATTTTTCGGCCCGGGCGCAAAATTTTCTGCTCGGGCCCGCATTTTTTTGCCGGGAGCACATTTTTTGCTCGGGCGCACATTTTTCCCCAGGGCGTGCATTTTTCCCCAGGGCACGCATTTTTTTGCATGCATTTTCCCGCTCGGGCGTGCATTTTTCTCCTGATCGCGTATTTTTCGCCCTAGCGAAAAATGCGTGTCTGGGAGAAAAAATGCGTGTCCGAGCGAAAAATGCGCGTCCGGGCAAAAAAGTGCACCCGGGCGAAAAATGTGTACTTGGACAAAAAATTCTAATATGCATCCGAACAGTGAAATTACTAATTGCAATTCCTGTGATAGAATTTCTACATTCAGTCGCATAGCAGAATTGGAATTGGCTTCAATTTCTCGAGAATTAAAATTGAAGTCATTTCTACTTCCTCAAGAATTGAAATTGAAATTGAAATCAATTCAAATTCTTATATCTCAAGTCCAATAAAAAGAACAGAGCCTTAAAGTTTTAATGGCTACAGAATAACACACATAGTTACTGTGTTTTGATGAGTAATTACAATTTCGTAAATAGAGGGGTTCCACAATCCCTATCAGAAAACAAGGGCCTTTTGATTTAAATTTCTCCTTTAAATTCTTTGATCTTGTCATCTTCAATTTGTCTTAAACTTAACGGTTTGTTTATAAATATATCTAATTATATTTTGTTTGTTTATTATGTAGGTACCCAACTAAATATTATATGATTTTTGGGAGGCGAGGAGAAGGTTGGAAGCTAGAGCGGTAGAGAGGGAGCAGCCTAGGCAGGATGTCCCAGTAGGACCGGAAGCGTTCCAAGCTCTGTGGAGGAGGAGGAACGTATGGAGATGACATCCTTGAAGAAATATAAAGAAGTCTAGAGGCTGATCGGAAGGCTGATAGGTCATAGCTACTTTCTTTCAAAGGCAGGAGAGAAGTGCTCTCCATTTTCAAAACTCTCAGAGATAACCAGAAGTTTGAGTGGACCGTAGAGTGTGAGGAGGCTTTTGGAAAGCTCAAGCAACAACTAACTCAAGATCCTCTACTCCAAGGTCCACAAGAAGGCGAAGATCTCCGCCTCAATTTAGAAGTGGGAGCAGAGGAAGTCAGCTCTATGCTCGTCATAGAAGAAGGGAAGAAGCAACTCCACATATACTATGTGAGTAGAGTGTTGAGGCAAGCGGAGGCAAGGTATCCTATCCTGGAGAAGCTAGTTTTTGCCTTGGTAGTTTCGGCTTGGATGCTCAACTCATATTTTCAGGCTCACTCCATCAAGGTTGTCTCTAATCATCCATTGCGAAGTATCTTGGATGGAGTGGAGCATTCAGGAAGATTGACAAAATGGGCAGTAGAGCTCAGTGAGTTCGACATTTCCTATTCACAAAAAATGGCGATCAATGCTCAGGCAGTAGCGGACTTTCTGGCCGACTTCTCGGCCGAGGCAGGAGAAGACGAAGGCTTTTCCAGTCGAGTCTCATGGAAGATGTTCATGGACGGAGCTTCGGGCGAGAATTCCATAGGAGCAGGAGTCGTGCTAGTGATCCCCTAGGGAACTATGATCGAGCAAGCAGTCGAGATCTTTTTCCCCGTCATGAATAATTAGGCAGAGTACGAAGCCATGATAGCAGGCTTACGTCTCGGCCAAGGAGTTAGGAATTTAGGATCTCAAGGCCTTCACCGATTCAATGGTAGTCGCGTCACAAATTAGGGGAGAGTTCGAGATGCGCAACCCCATTCTGCAGAGATACTTGGCAATGGTTAAAGGCTTGATGGGAGGTTTCCAATCCTTCTTCGTCGAGCATGTGCCCCGAAAGGAGAACTTAGAGGAAGACGATCTCCCCAAGTACGGCCCCAGGGCTGGAGGAAAAGTTACAGAGTTATTTTGACTGTTCATCGAAGAAGGGGAGATGATGGAGATAGAGAAGAGGTCTTCTTGGAGGGACCGGTTCGTTACGTTCTTAACTACAGGCCAGCATACTGCCAGTGTGGGAGACTAAAGGAAGTTTTGATATAAAGTTGCTTACTATTTGCTGCACGAAGGAGAGTTGTATCGCAAGACCATCTTGGGCCCCCTGGCCAGATACTGTTGGAAGAATAAACCCCTCGAGTACTTGGGGAAATTCATTCAGGAGTGTGCGGTAGCCACTCTGGAACTCATACCCTTGAGCAAAGGATTCTGAGGCACGACTATTTCTGGCCTACCATTCGTAAAGATGCAGAAGCCTTCTCGAAGAAGTGCTTGAAATGTCAATTCTTCGCACCTCTTCTGTTGTAGACGGCTTAACAAATTCACTCGATCACCTCTCCCTGGCCTTTCTCTATTTGGGGAATAGATTTGATAGGCCCTTTTGTTGGGTTTTTAGGGGATGACACAACACTTGTGCACGCAGCGAAAATAAGAACAAGTAAAACCCAAATGAGTTCGGATCTAATAATATTCATGATTCAAGAAGTAAAGCAAGCTGTAATAATATTACCTTTGGGTGAGTCTACACTCAACCTAGATGCTCTAGAAAAATCGGTCGGCCACTCAACAGCTTGAGTATTGAGCATAGAAAGGATATCCGCGCCTCTACATGAAATCCACACGATCGGTAGAACCTGTAGCAACTTGTCGAATAAGCACTAGGTCGGGAGAGGACACTCAGCGTCTCCATGGACAACTAGATATATTGTAGGAGAGGCGGCGACGACACTCGCCCGGATCGGGATCGGAATTGGAGACGACGAAGGCGGAACGACTTCTGTCGGCTTTCTAGGGTTATCAGTCTTATCGCACAGTACAGCTCGTGTGCTCAGACAGAAATTGATCGCCACTACAGTCAAACCCTAAAACTTCTTATTTATGCTCCAAGAGGTAAATAGAAAAGCTTCCGCCGCTATCTGCAGACCCAACACTTACAATCAAGAATTCGACTAAACAACCCTTGTCTTGACGAATCGTCGAGTATCTACAGCATACACGACGAATCAACAAGTATCATTCCATACTCGACGAATCGTCGAGTATCCATAGGATACACGACGAACTCAACACCAACCTTCATCCGAATCAACACTTGACTCGACGAAGGCGTTGAATGGACTCAACGCTATCAACTCCTTTGCGCTAATGGCCAGATTTGTCGAACGGCGTTCGAAGAATCTACGTCAAAGGCCAGATTCGTCGAATGGCGTATGACTTCTGCGCCAAAGGCCAGATTCGTCGAACGGCGTACGACTTCTACGCCAAAGGCCAGATTCGTCGAATGGCGTTCGACGAATCTGCGCCAAAGGCCAGATTTGTCGAACAACGTTCGACGACTGTGTCATGGCGTTGAGTGAACTCAATGCTTTTGCCTTAGAATATTTTAAGCCTTTTCCTTTTTCTTTCAACTCATCACATGAGCTATACTATACAGATCCAATCTCTCAATTTCTCCATCTTATGTGCGACCCTAATAGGCTCATACTGAGTTGGCAGTGAGGCTACATGCTTGACCACTTCCAGATCACTATGGTAGCACCAACAGTCTATCACTTGATCTAGAAAGTATCAAACAAAAGCTTCACAAACAATGAGCGGCATCTAGCAATACATCATTGCTCCCCAAACAATAAGAGTTTAGAAACTCATAAACCATTGTGACCAATGTTATAGTGTTGTCATGTCCCTTCGTCACTTACATTTGGATAGAACTAGAGGTATAGACCGTGTCACCCTCATAATTGTTCATCTCAGTTTCCTGATCTAGAATGGACTTTCAGAAATTGGTGAGTCCAATATCATATATTGACTCAACCAAGCATGGTCATGCATTTCTCAATCCCACTCCATCAAGGAGCCCATGGATGCAACTCCTGTCATATAGAAGGACAAATCCTATCTCTACTCACACACAAACATCCAAATGATTCATAACGTATACAATAACCACCTTTATCATCCAACTTTCTTAAGACTGAACTTTTGATAGCATCAAAGCAGGCTCTTCCTCACTCGATGAAAGCTGTGACTTCAGGTCAAAGGACCACAAACACCATTGCCACTTGAGGCATACTTGTGACACGTTTATATAACTATCCACAAAGTATTCTCACCATGGGTCTGTCCAGTATAACTTGTTCATAACAAGTACCCATGTGATGACTTGATATCACAATATCATGACCTGTGAGGACGGGTCATCAGTCAACACACATGCTAGTCTTAAAGGCATCATCATTGCCCTTAGCTTCTAAGATGGTACAACGACTAGGGACTCTTTCAGAATGAAGCTTCTAGGATCATTGTTTATCATATAAAGTCACTACTTGACCTATGGAAGCAAACATTATAAGGGCATTTATTTTAGTTAACTATTCTATCACAATAGAAATAATAACATATTAAAAGAACTTGCCAAAACATATAAATAAAATGTATACAATTTTATTCATCAAATGAAATATCCAACAGCCAACAAACATACAATCCACAAGACTCAAACTAGAGTTGATCATTCAGGTATCGTATACCCATAGATCTAACATGGCCATCATTCTTTGCGAGAGGCTTTGTTAGTGGATCCACAATGTTTTATTCAATCAACACTCTGCATATTCTCGCATCTCCTCGATCGACAATCTCTCGAATTAGATGGAACCGTCAGAGTATGTGCTTGAAGCGCTGATGAGATCTAGGTTCCGAAGCAAGTGCAATTGCACTGTTATTATCACAATAGAGAACCACGGGACGAACAATACTAGGAACTACATCCAACTCGCCGATGAATTTCCTGATCCGTACAGCCTCCTTCGCTGCATTTGCAACGATGATATACTCGGCCTCAGTAGTAGAATCGGCAACTGTATCCTACTTAGAACTCTTCCAACTAATAACACCTCCATTTAGTCAAAACACAAACCCTGACTGAGAATTTTAATCATCCCTATCAATTTGGAAGCTAGCATCCATGTAACCACTTACAACGAGCTCTTCCTCTCCGTCGAATACCAAGAATGTATCATTAGTCATTCTCAAGTACTTGAGGACATTCTTGATGGCTATCCAGCGGCCTTCACCGGGATGAGACTGATACCTACTAGTCATGCTCAAAGCATAAGAGACATCGGGTCTAGTACATATCATTGCATACATGATTGACCTAATTGCCGAAGCATATGGAATAAACTTCATGCGGTCCTTATCTTTAGAAGACTTAGGACACTGGTCCTTAGAGAGACTCACACCATGAGACATGGGCAAGAATCCTTTCTTGGACTCAAGCATGTTGAATCGTTTCAACACCTTGTCAATGTACATACTTTGGGACAAACCCAGCAACTTCTTCGATCTATCTCTATAGATCTTAATATCGAGTATATAAGTCGCTTCCCCTAAGTACTTCATCGAAAAGCAGTCCCCTAGGTTGTTCTTAACAACTTGCAAGTTTAGTTAGTCATTCCCGATCAACAATATGTCATCTACATACAATATCAGAAAGACAATTATGCTTCCACTAATTCATTTGTAAACACACGGTTCATCCTCATTCTTGATAAAACAAAACTCTTTGATCTTTTCAACAAAACGAAAATTTCAACTTCGAGAAGCTTGTTTTAACCCATAAATGGATCTCTACAGCTTGCATATTTTAGTGGCTTCACCTAAAGATACAAACCCTTGAGTTGTGTCATATACACTTCCTAAAGGAGGTTTCTATTAAGGAAAGCCATTTTGACATCCATCTGCCAGATCTCGTAGTGATAATATGCAGCAATAACACGCAAAATTCTGATGGACTTTACCATGACAATAGGGGAAAAAGTCTCATCATAGTCAATACCATGAATTTGCTTGAAACCCTTAGCCACAGTAGCCCTTTGAATGTCTGTACATTCCCATCCATGTCAGTTTTCTTCTTGAATACCCACTTGCACCCTATGGTTCTTACCCCTTCAGGTGGTTCCACCGAATTCCAAACTTGGTTTTCATACATGGAGTCCATCTCAGATTTCATGGCCTCAAGCCACTTCTCAGAGTCCGGTCCACTCATAGCCTCTTGCTAGGTTGCTGCCTCATCATCATGATCCATAAGCAACACATTACCTATTTGAGACACGAGAAATCCATATCTCTCTGGCTCAAACCTTGGTCTACCAGATCTACGTGGAACTTCTGTTTCCTGAGCAGGTTCTCCTGCTACAACAACTTGTAGTCCTTGCTCAGATATCAATTCTGGTTAATTCACTGTTTGTAGTTCTTGAACTTCTTCAAGTTCTACCTTAGCAGTCTTTCTACTAAAGAACTCTTTCTCAAGAAAGACACCAGTCCTCGTGACAAACACTTGCCCTCAGACCGTAGGTAGAAATAGTGTCCTTTAGTTTCCTTAGGATACCCCACCAGATAACACTTATCTGATTTGGGTTCTAGCTTGAAAGGCATTTGACGTCTTACGTATGCCTCACAACCCCAAACCTTAATGAACGACATACTGGGACGCTTCCCAGTCCATATCTCATATGGTGATGTTTTTAGTTGTCTATCTAAATCACCAAGAGGGGGTGAATAGGTGAGGTCTGCGTCTTTTTGCGGAATAAAAACTTGAATGAACGGAGCGCAGAAAATAAATAAACAAGCCACAAAAGATAAAAGATTTATAGTGGTTCCCTAACCTCGGGTACGTCCACTCTCCACCTCACCAATCTAGCAACACGCTAGACTCGGCTACTTCACTATTACCTCAGATTGAAAACCAATCCTACAACTCGGAGAAACGCCCCTACAACTCTATCCTCAACACGGGATCTACACTCGGAAGAAAAATTTCCTACAAAAATCTCGGAGAATAAAACTCCTACAACTTGAAGAAGAATCTCCTACAAGAATAAAGATTGTATACAGAAAATTATACAAACAAAAATTATTCAGATCTTGATTCTTCAACCTATCTTCCTTCTTAAACTTGAAGCTCTGTAAGAAATAATCGAAGAAGACGGCGGCTAAGTCTCTGGATCTGAAAGGCTTAAGATCAACACGATCAAGAGAGGGATTTGTAGAGATTGAACGCCATGATCTCTTGATTTATTCTTGTTCTGAATCTCTTGAATCAGAGAAGAGCAGCGGTGAGAACGATGATGAGGAGAGGCGGCTTTCCCGATTTAGAATGAATGGATGATTCAGAATACTTAATTTCGCTTGTTAGGGTTAGTCGAAATTGATAAGACCTTTTATAGGACAAGCCTAACTGTCATAATCATTACTTGCTGCACACGTGGACCAATAAGAATCAAGATTAAATTTGAATTCATTTTCGTCTGGACTTAACAAAATTTCGGAAAAATTTCCTGCATTTCTCGAGTGGTATATAGACTACTCGAGTACTAACTTTTGTTTCTCGAGAAGAGGGATGTAAGGTTCTCGAGAACAAGACTTAGAGAAATTACGGAAGTGAATTCTGGCTTCTCGAGAAGTGACTTCTACTACTCGAAAACTATAGTAAGACTTCTAAAGAACTACCATGACTTCTCTAGAACAAGAATTCTTCTCGAAACTAAATTTCTTCTTACTTGAGTACTAGTCCTCTGACTTCTCGAGACAAGGCTTGGCCTTCTCAAGTACTGACTTCTACTACTCGAGTACAATACTTAGAAAATTTCTGAAATGAATTATTTAGTAAACTCGAGATATAGATTAACAGTACTCGAGTACTCCATGGCTTACTCGAGTATTGGACTAAGCCTTCTCGAGAATGATTTCTGTTACTTGAGAACTGTACTTAGTATACTCGAGATTCATTCCAACACTACTCGAGTACAATATATACTACTCGAGTAATGGACATAGAAAAATTTTACTTTCTGAAAATTATTTTTCTTCAAATGAAATCAGCAACCATTTTTTCTTCCATTGCTTTAGTGCTTTGAAAATGAAGTGTGTCCCAATAGAGGCTACACATGAGTTAATACCATGGATCACACAATGAGGGATTACATTATATGATCCTGTGTTTGGTGACTCATTGTAGATTGACATTAGTCTACACTTGGCAATTATATTCTGTAAACACATAACTCAACCAGGGCATCAAATACAACTTAATTCATCTTAGTTCAAGGGTGACTTCATACAAATCTGGGTTATTATGGATACAATACCCAACAATCTCCCACTATTTGTCGAAGTCAAAACCCTCTATATTAAGGTGAATTACATCAAGATAAACAAATACAGTGACTAGTAAACAAGGTGATAGAAAAGATAAAATGCTAAGCAAAAGAAAAATCAGATCATCAAAATTAAAGATTTATATTTATAGAATTGTCCATGAAATCCAATTTAACAAAATCTCATAAATGAACTTTCTGATAAACTTCAACATCTAGTAGCTCTGTTAATGCTGTTGTTTGTCTTTCTTCACTTGCTATCTCTTTTTGTAGCTGAAAGGCTTGGGATAATACTTTGGAGGTTTAGGAGGAGCCTTGGGATTATTCTTTCCATACTCTCTATCATATATCCTTCTCTTGGTAATAGATTTCTCATACAAGTCCCATTCATGGGAGCTGTAATGATCATGTCTATTCTTATTATAATCAATCACTAGTTTGAGAGTATCAAGAATTAAAGATTTAAAGGTTGGGATCTAAATTTTAGCAAATTCTTGGGTTCTCCTTCTTTCAGCTTCAGGATTGGGATTGGTCCTGCTAGCAGAGGCATACTCACTATACTTTATTTTCTTGTGACCTGGGATTTCTAGAGGAGGAGCTTGAGGAGGTACATCTGTCTGTTCAGATTCCCATACTTGAGCATAACTTTCTGGAGGAGCTTCTTAATTTTCTAGTATGGAAGAAAAAGTTGGATGCTGGGCAGGAGGCTGCTAGGCAGGAGGATACTGAGCAAGAGGATTAAGATGATGTGGGATTACATTTGGATCAGCTTGGAATTCAGGAAATATCTGATTGTGCATCCATACTGCTGTGTCATAAGTATGAAATTTGACACCATCAATTTGATTCTGGACATCAACATATAACTCATTCAACTTTGCTTCCCATTCAATCTTCTTTCTTTCTTCAGATTTTTCTAAGAATTTTTTCACTAGGCTCTCCCCATTTCTGACTTCTATTAATAGGGTGGCTATAGAATCTTCTTTGAATGTACCAACCTCAGTGCATGTCTTGAAGTTATGTTCTTGAGCATTCTTTTCTAATTGGATTTGATTGTTTGCTAGAGTGACTGATTGATCCATCACCCGACCAATGCTGATTATGGTGTAATCTAGAGCTTTCCCACCTATTTTGAATAGGTGTTTGAGTTCATCAGTATTGCTTTGGATTTCAGCAAATCATCTGCTCATCTCTTTTTCAAGAGCTGTGACTTTGTCAGTGAGAGCTTTCAGAGATTCATCAAAATAAGCTCTTTGTTATGCTAACATTAATTCTATCTTACTAAGAATGGTATCTGTAGAAGGTGTTTTAGCTTGAGGAGGAGGAGGAGTTACTAATGGAGCTGACCATGGAGTAATTTCTTCTATGATAACTGAGCTCTGGACTCTGGAGGTATGAATCAAGATATCTCCTTCCTCACCTGTAATTGTGGGAAGGGAGAAGTCCAGGTTCTTGAGAGGTGCTTCAACCTATTATGGAGTGGCTTCTTCATCAGAAATCAAAACAGTGTATTCATCATGTTCATCTGCTGCAGGAGATTGAGGGTGAGGGATTCTGGTTCAGAATGAGGGTGTGATGGAGATGGTTCTAGAGTGGGAGATTTCTGTGGAGGTAGAGGGTAATGAGGCTCTTTTGAAGTAAGTTCATCAATCATCCTATTGATGTCATTTTCTGTGGTTAAGATATGTTCTTGGACTTAAACATCATAAAGGATGTCTTCACCAGGCATATCAACATCTGGAAGACTGGAGTCATCTGGGATGGTAGAGGTGTACTGAGCAGTAGATGGATAAACATCTGTAGGAATATCTGTTTGAAGATCTGGGTGACTTGTCTCTTGGAAATGTAAGGAGCAGGCTCCCCCTCAGCAACTGCACCAGATGTGCCAGCTACTTAATGTAGAGGGGAATATGGGGTCATATCCTCATCTTCTTGGTGATCATGGGCTTTTGCAGCTTTAGCAGAGTTTTTGAGCTTGAGCTCCCATCTTTGAATTGAAGATATGGAAACTTTCTTCATGTGATGTAGAGTAGTATCTGTGGATAGATAAAAAATGTCTGGCCTGAGTGCATGAAGTAAAAGAGAGATAATCCTGCCAAAGTTTGGTGCTTGAATTCTTTCCTTGATTTTATCAAAAATCAGCATGCCCCACTGAAACTTCTTTCTGCAAATTACTGTTGTCATCATATCAAATAAATCATGTGTAATGAAACTGATAGAGCTTGTTCTGCATAGAATAACTTTTCCAAGTATGCCTACAAGGAGCTTGCTCTCTAGATTTAGATCAGGGCGTCAAATGGTGTTCACATCTGCAGAGACACCATAGAATCCACATGTCCGATAGTAATCTTCAATGGTTAGGTCATCTTCTTCCTCACTAATCGACAGTCGAAGCAGTTTAGAGACAATAAGAGTAGTGAGCTTGACCTTAATTCCACGCACTTTGGTCTTCAGAACCTTGCTATTTCTCTTCAGTTTGGCATGTTGGAATAATTCTTCAACATCTACAAGTAATATTTTGCACGGCTGCTCCAAGAAGAAAGAAAGCTCGGCGGATTCAAAGAGCAATAGGACGTTGCGGAAATCATCAGAAAAGTCAGCTATTCCAGTAGAGACAAGTTCACTCCCGATTCCATTCTTTGATGGAGGGGCCATCGATTGAAAAAGATGAACTAATGGCTGTCCTTCTGAGGGAAAACGCTGAGGCGGCAGGAAGAGGGCGCCGACGACAGAGAAGATGAAGAGTCGTTCTTTTTCTCGAGAAAAGGGTTTTAGAGATTGAATGACATGGAATTTCCGGACTTATTCTATTTATATAAGTCTTAATTTATGATGATTAAGGAAATAATAAAAGTAACATACCTGAGAATATGGTGGTATTAGAGTTCGGGTGCGAATATCAGAATTTTGAGCTTCAGGAGAAAAACGGTATCAGACTTCTCGAGTGGAAGGCCATTACTCGAGTGAAGATAATGTTGTTCTCTAGTAGTGAAGTACTGTCTCGAGAAGCAGTTCTGAAGTTCTTGAGAAGCAGTTTGATAGTTCTCGAGAGGTAAGACTGGAACTCGAGAAGTAGATTGGAACTCGAGAAGTATTCCTCGAGAGGACATTCTTATTTCTTGAGTTGTCTTATCCAATACTCGAGTAGTAAGAGTAGTACTCAAGAAATGAAGTACAGACTTGAGTTTTTCTGAATTTTTGAAGTATTGCCCGATCCTTGACCTTTGTTGTGAGACCTCCTCCTTCATTCTTCTTTGTTGAGCATGACATGTTCTGTTTTGAAGAACTGAGAACTTGGCCTCGTCCAGCAGGCTTCGTGAAAATGTCTGCAACCTTCTTGTCAATTGGAACATACTGGAGGTTGATGTCTCTATGCTCTATATGCTCCCTAATAAAGTGATACCTCAGTTATATGTGCTTTGTCCTACTGTGAGAGACTGGATTATTGGCGATTGCAATTGTATTGGAAGAGTCGCAAAATATGGAATATTGTTGAACTTCATATTGTAGTCTTCAAGTCGGTTCTTTATCCATAACAGTTGTGCACAACAACTGCCTGTAGAGATATACTCTGACTCGGCTGTTGAAATTGCGACACAATTCTTGCTTCTTGCTGCTCCAGGAGATAAGCCTTCTTCCTAGGAATTGACAAGTCCCGGAAGTGTTTTTCCTATCATCCTTGCTTCCTGCAAAGTCTGCATCTGAAAAATAAATTAGTTCGCTATCATTACTTATTGGGTACCATAAAGCCAAGATTTGGTGTACCTTTAAGGTATCTCAAGATCCACTTTGCAGCAGCATAGTGAGATTCCTTAGAGTTCACTTGGAATCTAACACACACACACATGTTGAAGAACATTATATACTGGTCTACTAGCAGTAAGATAGATCAAGAATCCAATTATTCTTCTATACTTGGTTTCATCAAAAGGTTTCCCTTTCTCATCCTTGTATAGAGACATAGCTGAACTCCATTAGGAGTTCCTCATAGAGGTTGCGTTCTCCATTCTGAATTTCTTAATTAACTCCTTGGTGAATTTCGTCTGAGAGATGAAAATTCCATCTTCAGATTATTTAACCTGAAGTCCTAAAAAATACTCCAGCTCTCCCATACTTCTCATTTCAAACTTACCCTTGCATAGGTTTTGAGAACTTCTTGCAGAAGTTGTCGTTATTAGAGCCAAATATGATGTCATCGACATAGATTTGCACTAGCAAAATCTTGCCTTTTATTTTCCTAAAAAATAATGTCTTATCTATCTTTCCTCTTGTGAACTTATTCTCAAGAAGAAAGCTAGACAGCGTATCATACCAAGCTCGAGGAGCTTGTTTCAAACTATATAAAGAATTAAATATGAGATGAACATGATCAGGATGGTTAGAACCAACGAAACCTGGAGGTTGTTCCACATATACTTCTTCCTTTATGTCACCATTAAGGAAGGCCGACTTCATGTCCATCTGATAGACAGTGAAGCCTTTAAATGCAACATATGCTAGGAACAACTTGATTGCCTCTAGCCTTTCCACTGGGAGCATACGTCTGATCGAAGTCGATTCCTTCTTCTTATCGGTATCCCTTGGCGACGGGTTTGGCCTTGTTATTTATAATTGTTCCATCTTTTTCCATCTTGTTCCTATAGACCCACTTTGTTCCGATAACGTTCTTACCTTTAGGTCTTGGAACAAGCTTCCAGACTTAGCAACGCTTGAATTGATTTAGTTTTTATTCCATTGCCACTATCCAAGATGCGTCTGAGTTTGATTCTTCAAACTTCTTTGGTTCAACCTGCGAGAGGAAACTTAAATATAAATTTTCATTAGTTGGTACCCCTACGAGTTCTGACATCGTCTCAGTGATCTCCTATGATTTGATCAATTGGGTGATGCTTCAAGTGTCTGAGCTCTCGAGTTCTTGCAATCTGGAGCTTCCTCTTATCACTGGAGTGACTTCATACCCTTGGATGATATCTTCATCATGGCGATCATCCTCTCCAATAGGAGTTGGAATGGTGATCGTGATGAACTCTTGATCTTTTTCTTTAATTGGCTCATCCAAGCTCAATTCCTTTAGTCTTGAACCTGCATCTTCAATGAACACACTAGAAGAACTGTCTTGCAGCAAGCTCGTCTCATCAAATACAATATTGATAGATTCTTCTACAATAAGAGTTTTCTTGTTGAAAATCCTATATGCCTTACTATAGCTACTATAACTAATAAAAATACCTTCAAAACTCTTTTCACTGAATTTAATAGTGTGATACTTTCCATTGTTAAGTACGAAATATTTACTACAAAAGATTTTAAAATATGAAATAGTCGGTTTCCTGCCCTTTAGTAGTTCGTAAGTTGTCTTATTATGGTTCTTGTTTATGAGTGCTCAATTTTACAGGTGACATGCAATGTGGACGGCTTCAGCCCAGAAGTATTCTGGTAGTGAGGCATCACTCAACATTATCCTGCAAGCCTTTATGAGTGTTATGTTCCTTCTCTCAGTGACTCCATTCTATTGAGGAGTACGAGGAGAGGGAAACTCAAGAAAGATACCTAAGCTTTCACAAAGTTTTGTCATGGCCCCAGATTTGAACTCTGTTCCATTGTCACTTCTAATTTTAGTTGTCTACCTAAATCACCTAGAGGGCGGTAAATAGGTGAGGTCTGCGTCTTTTTACGGAATAAAAACTTGAATGAACGGAGCGCAGAAAATAAATAAACAAGCCACAAAAGACACAAGATTCATAGTGGTTCCCCAATCTGACTACGGCAAGAGATGGGGTAAGAAGTCCAAGTCTTTTGGATAGGCTCCTTCTGCTAGCACTTCTTGAGCAACATCAAGGCGAGGCCCGCTCACATGTTACACTTGTGGCAAGCCAGGGCATTTTGCCCGTGAGTGTACCAGTGGCCTTCCAAGGAAGGACAAGAAGGCGGGAGCATCGTATGGTGAAAAGGGAATGGCGGTGGAGTCCACTGCGTCCTAATATGCTCCAGCTCAGCCAAGGGTGTACAATCTTGGCCAACATGAGGCCATCAAACAGGATGATGTCATCACAGGTACGAGTAGTATATAGTTTTCATACTTTATATACTTTATGCCTTGTGAATTGCCTGTGTATAACTTGATAAATATATGCTTTGTTCTTATTCGGGATCATTCGGCAAGGGCACTATTCGATACAGGTGCTTCACATTCATTTCTATCTGAGGAATTCGTATCGTGGATCGGAGTGCCTACTCTTGTGTCAACAGATAGAGTAAAGGTTTTATTACCTAATGGATGCGTGATGCGTGTGGATAAGACTTGTTGTCTTGAGGTATGGATTGGAAGTCTTGATTTTGGATTGGAGGCATTTGTACTCCCGATATCTGAGTTCGATGTAATCTTTGGTATGGACTAGCTCGCGGAGCAGCGTGCCTGTATAGATTGAAACTCTAAGGAAGTCACACTGGGTCAAAACAAAAAATGAGAGACTAAGTTTGCTGGTATGTGGGGATCGAGCAAGATATTGATGTCTGCTCTCCAGGTAGTCAAAGCTGTTCAGAAGGGCGCTGCATTGTTCTTCACGTTGTTGGAGGCTATTAAGCCGAAGTCCTGGTTGAGTGACGTTCCTATTGTCTCAGAGTATGCAGATGTCTTTCCTAAGGATCTCCCTGGGCTTCCACCCAAGTGGGAGATTGACTTCGCTATAGAGTTAGTGCTAGGTGCGAAACTTGTGGCCCCCTCTCCGTACCGTATTGCGCCAAAGGAGATGATAGAGTTGAAAGTTCAATTGCAAGCCTTGTTAGAGCAAGGCTATATACGGCCAGGTATGTCACCTTGGAGTACCCCAGTTCTTTTTGTGAAAAATAAGGACGAAAGCTTATGTCTATGCATTGATTATCGAGAGATAAATAAGCTGACGGAGAAGAATAAGTATCCGATTTCACAAATTGATGACTTGTTCGATCAGCTGGTGGGATCAACTGTCTACTCAAAGCAGGATCCAAAGTATAGTTATTATAAGTTGAGGATTCGGGAAGATGATATTCCCAAGACAGCGTTTGGTACACGCTATAGCCATTATGAGTTCACTATAATGTTGTTTGGGCTAACAAATGCGCCAACGGTATTCTTGGACTTAATGCATCGAACGTTTAGAGAGTACTTGGACCTATTTGTGATCATCTTTATTGACGATATCTTGGAGTACTCTAAGTCCGAAGAAGATCGTGCAAATCATTTGCGAATGGTTTTGCACACCCTGAGGAGAAAAAAGCTTTAGTTCAAGTTCTCAAAGTGCGAGTTTTGGCTATCGTCGGTGGCTTTTCTTGGCCATGTGGTTAGTGGGGAAGGTATTGCGGTGGATTCGAAGAAGATAGCTGGGATACAGGAGTGGCCTGTGTTATCTTCTGTAGCAGAAGTCGGGAGTTTCCTTGGGCTTGCTGACTACTACAGGTGCTTCATAAAGAACTTTTCGCGGATAGCCTTACCTCTAACTATGCTGATGAGGAAAGATCAAAAGTTCATTTGGACGTCTTAGTGCGTGCGATCTTTTGAAGAGCTAAAGAGTTGTTTGGCCATGACGCTTATTTTGAGTTTGCCATGTGGTACAGACGGTTACGAGATTTATAGTGATGCTTCAGGGAGCGACTTAGGCTGCGTTCTTCTTCATTTTAGAAAAGTTATTGCTTATGGCCCATGCCAATTGAAAATGTATGAGCGGAATTATCCAGTCCATGACTTGGAGTTGGCGGCTGTGATTTTTGCACTTAAACTGTGGCATCACTATTTATATGACGTGAAAGTTGACATTTTCACGGACCATAAGAGCCTGAAATACTTTGTTATTTAGAAGGATCTAAATATGCATCAACGGAGGTGGATGAAATTCCTCAGGGACTACACCTTCCAAATACAATATACTCCCGAAAAAAGAAATGTGGTCGCAGATGCCTTGAGTCGACAGACTCTGGTAAGGGCAAGTTGGTTGCAGATGCACGATGACCGTCTGATCCAGGAGTTGTGTTGACAAGAATTCTACTAATAATACATGCCTGAATTGTATGGAGGTACAGTATGACCTTGCGGACAGGCTTTGGCTAGCAACGAAACTCGATGAGTGTATGAAACACTATGTAGTGGATGGGTCAAATTCCTAATTCTCCATGGAAGATGTGATGCAGCGCCACCGCTACTTGATGATGACCCGGTTGCCGAGACGCTACGACATAAAGATCTGAGACGCCGTGATGACGCTGAAGGATGTGCACGTTACAACCTCCGTCCGCGGCGTGCTAAAACAGCCATGGAAACATTAGCCTAATTTTCTTATTTCATGCACTTTATTTAATATTTTGGAATATAAAATTATTCTATGTTTAAGTGATAATTTTATATTCATGGCATGTGTTATTTTTTTTCATTTGGAACAATATTTTATTTTGGTGTGCATTTAGCCTTTTGGATGGATGCGATTACATCTCCATCATGGAGGGCTAAGAGTTATTGTAAACTCCTATTTAAGGAGGTGTTTAAGAGGAATATGATCATTGAATATTTGAAACCTAAAACTCCTCCTTTGAGAATTTCGGCCAAGAGCTTTCTCCAAGCCGCCGACCCCTTGGTGGTTTGAAACCGCCGGCCCCCCCTTGTGTGGTGTGAAA
The DNA here is from genome assembly GCA_039513925.1 of Platanthera zijinensis. Lineage (NCBI taxonomy): Eukaryota > Viridiplantae > Streptophyta > Magnoliopsida > Asparagales > Orchidaceae > Platanthera > Platanthera zijinensis. The sequence continues at coordinate 76,362,568 of CM077084.1, forward strand.
CCGCCACCCCTTGCTCCCTCCATCCGTTCGGTGCGACTCCGGCGCGGCTTCCTTGGTGCGACTCCATGGAAGAAGGTTGCAAACCCCTCGATGTGACGCCGGCGGATCCGTGGAGAGAGTGATTCTCCCACCTTATCTTTGTGTGAACTTTCATCCCGGTTGGGTAATCTCTTTCTTTGTGTGATTCTTGCTTTAGTTTGTGGAGATTTTTCATGCACCGTTTTTTCCGCGATTTTTAAATCCATCGCTTGCAAAATCTGAATTTGAAGGTGTTGTTATTGAATCTCTTGTTGTCCGGAACGGGTAGATCCGTCTCGGGAGTGCAACGTGGCCTAGCCTCGATTTGCTCTTCCGTTCGGCACAATTTATGTGCCAACAAGGGAATTAATTACGACTCGAATTTCGATCGCACTTAAAGGTTTTCCGCCTCTCCGAAATAAATTATTGCTGCGCTTGAAACGGCTATATTGAAATGAATAGATGCTTGTGTAGGTGCGGTAAGTTGTGTGCTTGTTGGAGAGGTAGGTCTTAAGGACGTTGTATCGAGTCCGGCTTACGGTGAGTTGTGTGCTTGTTGGAGAGGTAGGTCCTAAGGACGTGGTATCGAGTCCCGGATTTTGGGAACCAACCGACCCCTTTTCGTTCGCTTTTGGTTGGCGTTCCCTCTTTTTATTTCTTGTTCGGTAACGTTTAGGAGTCCGTATTGTAGTCACGTCCGAATCACGGTCGTCACTACATCAATTTGGTATCAGAGGGAGGTTGTTTCAACTCCCAAGTTGCAAACATCCTCTCTGCGTTCTTCGTTGGTCGATCTCATTTTTCTAGGATCTGAAATTTTCGGATTGGTCTGCGTTTAGTAAAACCCTTCGGAATTTTAAACTTGTCAAAAAAATCTGAAAAAAAAATTCTGTAGCTTCCTGACTTTATTTCCAGCAACATTAAAACAGAAAATTTTTCGATTCGTCCTCGTTAGGCCAGCCTAAAAATTGGAACATCGTAATTCTGTCCAGTTGGTCTACAAATAGCGGGCTGAAATCTTTATTTTTCAGCGAAATTTCAAAAAAAAAAAGTTCAAATCTCAAAATTAAAATTTAAAATTTAAAATTTAAAATTTAAAATTTTCAAAATTTCAAATTTCAAATTTCAAAATTTAAAATTCAAATTTCGAATTTTAAATTTCAAATTTTCAAAATTAAAATTTCAAAATTTAAAATTCAAATTTGAAATTGAATTTAAAATTTCAAATTTTAAATTTTGAAATTTCAAAATTCAAAATTCAAAAATTAAAATTCAAAATTCAAAATTCAAAATTCAAAATTCAAAATTCAAAATTCAAATTTCAAAATTTCAAAATTCAAAATTTCAAATAATTAAATTCAAAATTTCAAATTTCAAATTTCAAATTTCAAATAATAAATTTCAAATTTCAAATTTTCAACTTCAAATTCCAAATTTCAAATTTTTCTCAAAATTACAAAAAAATAATAATAGTGGTCTGCAAATAGCGGCCTAAAAATGTTATTTTTTCCCTCAAAATCTAAAACTTAGAATTTCTGGTATTTCTCCATCTAATTATTAGTAAGAAAATTAAAAAATTATTATTATTTTTCATTCAGTAATTATTTTTATTAATTAATTTGAAAATTTAGTATTTGGTGTGCCAATAGCCGGCTAAATTTTATTTTCTGCGATAAAAAAATCTAAAAAAAATTAATTAATAATCCTTATAATTTTCTTGCTCAGAAAATAAAAAAATATGCATATATCACTTTTTGAAACTAACGGGAACAATTAAATCTTTGAGATTTAATTAGGGCCAGTTTACTTTTCTTTACATGTGCATAAGTATCAGATCGAGTTTCCTCTCCGGTTCTCACTAAATGACCTATGACGTATATGCTTCTCGGTTAGACTATTCCTATGCTAAGGATATGGCTAAACACATCCCTAGGGCACACCACATTTATCATACTTATGACGGTTTAGAGTATCCCCAAAATTTTAGAGACTGGCTTAAAGGATTAGAACAATATTTTAATTATCACTTATGGGATGACTACGAAAAGGTTAGCTTTGCCCGAGAGCGATTAGTAGGTCGGGCCCGATTATTTTGGTTAAACGAAGAGCGTCGTGTTGGTAGCTATCGTTATGCTTGGCCGCACATGCGTAACCTCCTCTCGGATCAATTTGATCCCGCCTACCTGCGTACTAATAGCACCACACCCGTTAGTAAGAATAGTTACATCACTAGACCCGTATCCGCTTATAGGAGTGACCCTACGCCTCAGGATAGATCCTATCCCCAGAGAGGTAGTATTACCAAGAGTGTGCCTAGTCCCACCTATAGGAAACATAAGCCATTCCGACCCAAAAATTTGAACTCGAAAGAGGTTACTATTAAGGTGCTTGCTTCCTTAGCCTCGACATCTAAGCCCTTTGATATAGTGACTGATACCTCTGAGGATGCTTATGTGGATATAGAATCTCTGGAAGATGAAATTAATCAGCTAGGTGATAGTCTTCCTTCACTTACGATAGTGCCTGACTCTCCTGTTGAACCTGAGGATGTGATTAGGACTGCGCCCGTCACTGAGGACGAGGCAAGTTTCACTGACGCTTTTAGTGAAGTTGAGGAGATTGGTTACCCTAGTGACTTAGAAGAGGATTTCTCCCCTGAGGAATCATCTCCAATCCCCTTCGACGATAATTTAGTCATGGAATCTTCTGTTGACCCTGAGCCAGTCGACATTCCGGTTGAGTCGGTAGAGTCATTCGATGCTGAGAGCTTACATGTCACTGATTTAGGTGATGACTTGCTAGGATCCGACGTTATATTGGTTGACCCGGGATTATTAGAGGTTTCTACGGTATTGGTAGAGTCACCTTGGGATGGATGTTCAGTTTGGGATAAGCTTAGTGTGATACATCCGGGAGTTAGTCCTTTGACGTTATTATCGCCGCTTGGAACTCAAGCTAATTATTATACTCCCCTGGATTCGATTTGCCCATCCCCCTATTCTGACTTAGACGATGTCCCCACCTCATGGAAAGAATTATGTTTGGATGACGATAGCACTGAGGGCCCAACTGACTTTTCTTTGATGATAGCCCCTTCGCCTGAGACCTAAGTTAGTTTGGAAATTTTATCGGATACAAATTTGCCTACTATTGAGACGATCACTATTTCTAACTTAAGTAAAATTTCTAATGATTTGGTGGATTCATTCTGGGGTGAAACGTTAACTGAGGATGAGTTTTCAGTGAGGACGAATCCACTATTCGAGTTTACTTTTGATTTTAAATGCTTGCAATCGGAGGCGTTCTCTTGGACGCTTAATCCATGCTTTGACGTTGAGTGTGACTTGGTTCCCCCTACGGAGTCAACCCTGTCGACTCTCCCTCCGGTTCCTTTAGCTCGAGTAGATGATTTAGTCATTTCTAGCTCTTCATATTTAGAGAAGTTTATTATTCCCGTCATTCCGTTAAACTTACTTAGAAGGTCGTGGGCGAACGTAGTTGATGACGAACATTTTCCGCTGACTATTTATTATGATATTTTTAAATCAAAATTTAATTTTAAATTTAAAACGAAAACGTTGGAACCCACTATGTTAATTTTTGAATTTAAAGCACATGTGCCACCGGACATAATTCCGTTATTTTATACTATTAATTCAAGTCATGTGGCACATGGGTTCTCCCCTCATGGTTTTAATTTAATTAGGCGCATTTTTAATTTCTTGACCCTTCTAAATGCGTCCTTTAAATTACTTGCGAGGTTGTTTCAATAGTCTTCCACTGTTATGTGAATGGTTTGGTTTTGGATAATCGAAGCTTGGGTAGCCTTCTTAGATGCCTCGTAAGCGATCACAAAGGCACGTGTGATCTTATTCTTCCCCACGCCAAATTAGCTTATAATAATTCCAAAAATCGGTCTACTGGTCTGTCACCAAACGAGATTGTCCATGGATACAAGGCCCCTGTGCCTATTGACTTGGTACCGTTGCCCCCAACATACAAGACAAGTCAGTTTGCACAATCCTTCGCCCAACATATTCATGACTTACATGCACGTATACGAGCTACCTTGACTGCTCAATACGAGTCTTATCAGTCGCACACTAATTTCCATAGGAGGGTGTTGCACTTTAAAGTTGGCGATTTGGTCCTAGTCCGTTTAGTTCTCGAACGCTTGCCATCTGGCACCGTTAAGAAGTTGGCACCGAAGCGCGCCGGCCCTTTTCGGATTATCAAGAAACTAGGTGACAACGCTTTCATTTTGGATTTGCCGGCTGATTGGGGTATCTCTCCTATTTTTAATGTCTCGGATTTGACGTTGTTTGTTTTACCTCCACCTGAGTTGAATTCTCTGTCGTCTTCTCCCTCCACTGAAAATTCTAATGGGTTGGGGAGTGGTAGTTCGGATGATCTCTCTCCTTCGGTCCCCTCAGGTATAACATCGGATGGTACGTTGCCTTCTTTTACTCCTACTGCTGACATGTTTCCCAGGTTCCCCAGGACATTTCTCACTCCAGATATGATACTCGCTGCAGAACCATTCACTATTCTGGATGGTACTACTTAGTGCTTCCTCGTCCGTTGGCGTGACCGCCCACCTTCGGACGACTCTTGGGTACTCGCGACAGAGCTTCAACGTTTGGATGCCGAGCTTCTCCGCCGCTATCTCTCCACTCACGCATCAGAGATACGTGATTTTGAGTGGGGGAGGATTGATGTAGCGCCACCACTACTTGATGATGACCCGGTTGCCGAGACGCTACGACATAAAGATCTGAGACGCTGTGATGACGCTGAAGGAAGTGCACGTTACAACCTCCGCCCGCGACGTGCTAAAACAGCCATGGAAAAATTAGCCTAATTTTCTTATTTCATGCACTTTATTTAATATTTTGGAATATAAAATTATCCTATGTTTAAGTGATAATTTTATATTCATAGCATGTGTTATTTTTTTTCATTTGGAACAATATTTTATTTTGGTGTGCATTTAGCCTTTTGGATGGATGAGATTACATCTCCATCATTGAGGGCTAAGAGTTATTGTAAACTCCTATTTAAGGAGGTGTTTAAGAGGAATATGATCATTGAATATTTGAAACCTAAAACTCCTCCTTTAAGAATTTCGGCCAAGAGCTTTCTCCAAGCCGCCGACCCCTTGGTGGTGTGAAACCGCCGGCCCCCCTTGTGTGGTGTGAAACCGCCGCCCCTTGCTCCCTCCATCCGTTTGGTGCGACTCCGGCGCGGCTTCCTTGGTGCGACTCCATGGAAGAAGGTTGCAAACCCCTCGGTGTGACGCCAGCGGATCCGTGGAGAGAGTGATTCTCCCACCTTATCTTTGTGTGAACTTTCATCCCGGTTGGGTAATCTCTTTCTTTGTGTGATTCTTGCTTTAGTTTGTGGAGGTTTTTAATGCACCGTTTTTTCCGCGATTTTTAAATCCGTCGCTTGCAAAATCTGAATTTGAAGGTGTTGTTATTGAATCTCTTGTTGTCCGGAATGGGTAGATCCGTCTCGGGAGTGCAACGTGGCCTAGCCTCGATTTGCTCTTCCGTTCGGCGCAATTTATGTGCCAACAAGGGAATTAATTACGACTCGAATTTCGATCGCTCTTAAAGGTTTTCCGCCGCTCCGAAATAAATTATTGCTGCGCTTGAAACGGCTATATTGAAATGAATAGATGCTTGTGTAGGTGCGGTGAGTTGTGTGCTTGTTGGAGAGGTAGGTCTTAAGGACGTTGTATCGAGTCCGTCTTACGGTGAGTTGTGTGCTTGTTGGAGAGGTAGGTCCTAAGGACGTGGTATCGAGTCCCGGATTTTGGAAACCAACCGACCCCTTTTCGTTCGCTTTTGGTCGGCGTTCCCCCTTTTTATTTCTTGTTCGGTAACGTTTAGGAGTCCATATTGTAGTCACGTCCGAATCATGGTCGTCACTACATCAAGACAACCTTTTGAGAAAAGATGGTCGTTTGTGCGCCTCGAATACGGGTAAACTACGAGAGAAATTGATGTATGAGGCACACTTCACGAAGTACTCAATTCACCCAGGGAGCACAAAGATGTACAAGGACATGAAAAAGATGTTCTAATGACTGGGTTCTAAGAAAGACATAGCTCATTATGTGGCAAGTGCCAAACTTGTTCCTTAGTGAAAGGAGAGTTTCAAAAGCCTGGAGGTTTTCTGAAGTCGTTACCAATTCCGGTATGGAAGTTCGATGATATCTCTAAGAATTTTGTGCATGGATTGCCGAGATCACAGAGCAGAAACAATACCGTGTGGGTGATCGTTGATCGATTGACAAAAGTATCGCACTTCATACCGAACAAGAAGGACGTTTTAGTGGAAAAATTGGCTAAGTTGTACGTGGACAATATAGTAAGATTGCACGGTGTGCCCCATAGCATCTTCAGTGACCAAGACAGGCGCTTTACTTCGAATGATTGGAGGCTAATCCACCAGTTATTGTGTATGAAACTGTCGTTCAGTACGACCTTTCATTTGCAGACGGATGGTCAGACCGAAAGAACCAACAGAATAATGGAGGATATGCTCCGAATGTGCGTCATAGATTTCCGGAAGAGATGAGAGGACCATCTCTATTTGATCTAGTTTGCCTATAATAATAGCTATCAAGTAAGTATTTAGATGACGCCCTTTGAAGCTTTATACAGTAGGAAATGTCGTACTGCTTTAACTTAGGAGAAAACAGGCGAATCAAACTTGTATAAGCAGAAGGAAGTCGAAGATGCAAATTTGACTATCCTCTTAATACGTGAGCGACTACTGGTTGCCCAAGATAGGCAAACAGAATACTACAATGCTAAACACCGAAACGTGAAGTTTGCGGTGGGCGATTGGGTAAATTTGAAGATCAAGCCATTCAAAGGCGTATCCAGGATTCGACACTTGAAAAAGTTGAGTCCGAGGTATCTTGGTCTGTTTGAAGTGGTTGAGCGAGTTGGAGAAGCTGTCTATCAGTTAGCTCTTTCAGCGGAGCTAAGTGGCTTGCACGATGAGTTTCACATATCGGTGCTTCGAAAAGTTGTGAAAGAGCCAACTTAAGTGATTGCGGATGATCAAGTACCGGTCAATGATGGGCTGACAACGAAGGTTAATCCCATTCAGATCGAGGATATGAAAATCAAGCAGCTATGGAACAAAACAATCGGGTTGGTCAAATTCTGTTAGGATAATTGTGGCCGAGAATAACTGATATGGGAGCGTGAGCAAACCATGCGTGATGAGTTTCCCGAGTTGTTTGTAAATTAAAGATGTAACATTGTTTTATGAAAGAATAATATGTTGCAACATATTAGTTACTGTTTTTATTAACTACAGATGAGTAAATTTTGGGACAAAATTTCTATAAGGAGGGGAGGTTTGTAACACCCCAAAATGGAAACAAAACTTTTGGTAGCTATCGTCGGTCGACAGTGGGTATCGCTGGAGATAACAATAGTGTAAGACCCCAATTTTTTGATACACTACCGGTTCTTACGCCCAGATTCGCCATTTTGTGATGACACCAACACTCGGGGTGGTCGTCACGATAAAATGTCGATACTATCGGCATTAGTGATCACCAAAGAAGTAGAAATATCAACTAAGACAATTATAATCAAGTCCACAAATCACAACTCACTATCAATATATATATAAAAGAGTGTAATAGTCCACAATGAGAATAAAATATGAAGGAGAGTAGAAAATAGGCTTATGCCCGGTACATGTCTAATACAAATGATCACTCTCTCATAACTCACAACATCTAAGAGGAAGCAAAATGAAATCCATCCTCGACTCGTCACCATATAGTAGTGGTAGTACGCAGCAACTGCACCTCATGTCCTGCCTCCTTGTCCTGCCAATGTTGATGCTTTTGATGTTCGGTCTCCTAAAATGATGTGGTCCATCGACCGTTAGTCAAAATACTAAGCCACTATTATCCTCGCCTCACCCCCGTGACTTCTAGACACCGTGCGAGGAGGAGGAAAGCGGAGGATAACAAAGTAGAGTGGAACAAGCAGGTGACAACTATCCTAGCAGGTGTATGTACAAAAGGACTATAGTAAGGAAGCAATAATATAAACAAGCAGAGCAGTAAGTACATGTGAAGTAAACTATGGATTAAGTAACCTTAACTTATATGAATGCCTGTAACGTCCCTGATTTTTTTGATGATTTTATTGGATTTGGTATCGATATTTATGACGTCTTGGCGTTACTTTTAACGTCGAGTTGACGACGCAACACCGTTAAGGCATTTTCGCGTCTGTCCAGTCGAGTCGGCCGAATTCTTGAATTTCTGCTGTGATCAGCAATTTTTGCATTTGAGAGTTAAGTTGAGTAATTTTGGACTTGCGCGTCAAATTTCATCGCAATCCGGGCATTTTTGGAGTCTCGGCGTGCAATTGAAGTTTTGATTAATTTATGTTAATCGCATACTTGGAAAATTTATATCTCGGGAATGGCTCGTCGGATTTAGGTTTTGGCTTAGCCATTGGAATCGTAGCGTCAGTGTTCGCCTACGGCGTGAGTTTTGTTTAATTCAGCACGCGTTTGGGCCTCCGTTTTGAACTCGTATTCTTTGTTCAAAAATATATAAATATGTATAATTTAATATTAAAGTACTATTCAAAAATGAAAGCTACTATTTATCTCTATAGTTCAATTTCTGTTATATTTGTAAAATTCACTATTCCAGCACTGTTCTTTAATTGATGTTCTGCTTTGAAGTACTCGAGTGATTTTTGTTCTCTCGAGTAAATTACTGTTTACATCTCGAGTTGTCCTATTCAGTCTACGTTCGCGTGCTTTTTTGGGGGTCAAGACGACGTCTAACGAAAAAATGGTCAACATGAAATTTGTTCATCTCGACGAGATCTACAACTTTCATGTTGACCACCTTTTGATTTAAAGCCAAATTGAATCCCTATTTTTGTTGTTTTTTCTGGAACTCGAGTGGTGAGCTGCTACTCGAGTATGTCAAGCTACCACTCGAGTAATTCTAGTTGGAACTCAAGTAATGAGCTGCTACTCGAATAAATTGAGCTACTACTCGAGTAATGCATGTTGTAACTCAAGTAATATGCTGTTACTCGAGTAGGACATGTTGGAACTCGAGTTGTTCATGCTGCCACTCGAGTAGTCCGTGCCTGTCTGTGTTCGGGCACCGTTTTGATGGTTAAAATAGTGTCGTACGAAAAAAATAGTCAACATGAATTTTGTTCGTCTCAACAAGATCTACAACTTTAATTCTGACCATGTTTCGATTTGAAGCTATCTTAAACCCTATTTTCGATTTTGCCGAAGCGGCTCATGTCCAACTCGAGTAGACTTGATCCACTCGAGTTCTAAGTCTTTTATCTCGAGTAGAAGTAATCCACTCGAGTTCTCTACCTATCCTCTCGAGTTATATATGATTATCTCGAGTTCCCAAGTCTCCATCTCGAGTAGATACCTCCCTCTCGAGTCTCCATCTCGAGTAGACCTATTTCACTCGAGTGGTTCTGTGCAGTAAGAGTTCGGGCACCGTTTTGAGGGTCAAACTGGTTTCGTACAAAAAAATGGTCAACATAGAATTTCTTATTATCAACGAGATCTAAAATTTTCATGTTGGAGACTTTTCGATTTAAATCCATCCTACACCTCTATTTTTGGTTCCCGCGAAACTGCTCGTAATAACCCGTTTTTGACAAAACTTTTTATAAACATATATATATATATATGTATATATATATATATATACATATATGTATATATATATATATACATATATATATATATATATACATATATATATGTATATATATATACATATATATATATATATATATATATATACATATATATATATATTCTTAGATTTAGGTTTTAGAACCGAACTTCATCTTCTCCGATTTTATTCTTCCGAACCAGAGCAGCGAGTGAGAGAGAGAGTTCTTTTTTCATGAAACTTCCGGTGGCCGCCGACGGTGCTCCGGTGCTGAAAATCTTCAACCGAACATAGATCCGGAAAGCTCTCGCCGAGAGCTACGCTATCGTGATAAATTTTTCCCCATTCCTTGAGTTTTCTCGTTAGGGTTTTTCGGCCCTAACCCCTTTTTCCGCCATTTTTGTCTAGATCTCAACTTCTCCCGTGTTCTTTTGCCCCGATCTACGACGCGGAGTGATTCGGAGAACTTTTTCGGTACAACCAAGGCAAGTGGTGGTTTTCCTTCGTTGTTCCTTGTTCGATTTGATGGTAGTCGTTATGTCTTTGTTCCTTAATTTTCTTGCCTTTTTTGTGTTGTCTTTCCAAACTATAGTTATGTTTAATCCTTCTTGAAGATCACTCAAAATTATAAAATCTGGTCATGATAATTTCGATCTTTACTAGGTGCGTATAATCGTTCTTAGAATATTTTATCGGTGAATTAAATTGTTTCGTCTATCATTGTTGGACGTGTTAGTGTCTATATAGGATTGTAAATCATTTCTAAAGGTTGATCAACCGTGTCTTTAATCTAGAAATGTCATGTAGAATCCGATGTGCCAAGTCCCGAGATGTTGGTGTTGTGATTTCTATGGTTTTTCCTTGGTTTTGGGAGTTAGTGGGCGTAACCACCTCCGCAAGGTTGTTTCCTTTATTAGTACCTTTTGGAACTCTACCGGTGTTTTGGGCATCTGCGGTTTAGGGTAGAGTGTATGAATCTCTCCCGCGGTTAAACAGATTTAATCTTCGTGAGGGGTGTGTCCAACTAAGTGACCATCTCGCCCGTGTTTTTAGGTAGAGTGACCACAAGTGGCTAATAATGGTTATGGATTTTCTTCCTTATGATTTACTCATGTTTGTCACCTTATTGCTTTGTGCATATGGTGTGTATGCGATGTACGTGACGATTCACGTAAGTGTTCTTTTTCTGTTTGATGCTTACTTCGTACTTTATGTCAGTATTGTTTTGGTCTTGGGTTGGTACCCCTTATGAACTTTGTTTACTCTTGCTTAATTTTCTTCCACCATTTGTACTTACTTGCTGAGGCATTCTATTTTTTTTGGAATGCCTGAGGTTCAGAGCCGTAGCAGGTAGTGGAGCTGGTTTTGGACTCTCTTAGCGGTAGTGTCAGTTGTGGTTTTGCACCTTGCCGTAGAGAGGTAGTTGTCGTTCAGTTTTCTTTTCCTAGTTCAGACATACTACTATACTGTGGGTTCGTGTCAGATTGTTGACGCCTACAGAGTTGTTGATTTTGCCACTTGCTAACTGATGTGATTTTCTTCTTCTTTGACTTGGATTACTTGCTCTCTGGGATGATTTATTGCTAGGACTACATGTTAGATATTTTTAAGCTTATAAAAACTTATTATTAGTATAGCATCCATGCAACCTCTTTTAAAACTAAGTCACTATTTTCCTGGTTAGCGTAAAGACATTTTGCTTATATTTATTATAAATCTAGAGTTTGCTTAACATGAGTTATTCCTCGGGGACATTTATACTCATGTAGGATGTTAGAGTCAATTTAAAACAAGTATCTTCCGCAAGCGTATAAATTATATTTTTGAATCGTGGATTAGATGATCCACTGAGCCGAGGGATATGGATACCTTCTTAATTTAAACTGCATTTCAGACATAATAACTTATGTTTTCTTTTAAACTGTAGAGTTTGAAGTCTTGCCTGAGCGTCTACAGTTATCTCCTGCACGGCGTGGCATCACGATGCGTATTTTCCCGTACTCTAATATAATTAAATTATTGGGAAAATGCAGGTTGTGACAGTTGGTATCAGAGGGAGGTTGCTTGACAATTGGTTGGGCAACCTTCCCTTGTTAGTGTTAGTTGTTTAGTGTCACATCATACACACACCGATGTGTCATCAGTACGTCTTGGCTAAAGCATGAACACTACACTCATAAGCATGATTAGAAGTATATGGGACATATTATATAGTATGGGATGCATAATATGTGTTTGTATATGGATCCACCATAGGTGGCAATATGTGAGGGTTATGTAGTATGGGATGCATAACCTCACCACATGAATGCCCATTAACACGTTTTATTTTCGTTGCATGCAATATTATGTAGTATGAGATGCATAACATTGCATGTGGACGCCTCTCATAACATGCATTAAGGCCTTTTATAGAATTCATAGCACCACATGCATAGCATAACATAACATAAGCACAACATGCCAAGCTAAAGATTTACACGATGAAACATGTACACACATGATTTTAAATAAGAGTAAAGTGTCCATACATTCATATCATAGGCACATGAGTCAATAGGATGATAGTATATCATCCTAAGTAGGACATATTATCATTATAAAATCCCAGAGCAAGTGACAACTTGAGCAAGTGTCTTTCAAGTATGGTCTGAACTAGTTTTGTTTGCCCTAGTCGTAATCTAGGATTTTAATTGAGTTGTTCGTTTGTTTTTGTTTAGAAATGCCTCCTAAGAGTATTGCGATGAGGTCGACTCCCCAGTCGGAGGGTGAGTCGTCGGGAGCGCAAAGTGATGCGATTATCGAGAGTCTGCGTAAGAGCAATGAGGCTCTGTCGAGACAATTAGTTGCAATGCAATCGCAAATTCAGTCATTGTTGTCTGTCGCTCAAGCACAACAACCTTCAATGCAAGATACTGCCTTGGGTCAAGCTGTGCCTGATACTCCTGCCCCTCTAGTTGCCTCGGTGGCAATACCACCATAAATGAATTTCATATTGCACTTCAAACGATTGGGACCTCCCACCTATGACGGGAGTGCCGACTTTATAATTTTGGATGATTGGATCATCTCAATTGAGGAGATGTTTTCGTATTCCGAGATTTTAGAAGCCCAGAAGGTTATGATTGCAGCCTATCAGTTAAAATACCTAGCAAAGAGTTGGTGGATTCGTGAAAAGGAGAGTTTGAAGGAAGGCTGTTCCTGGGACTCTTTTAAGAAGATGCTGCTGAAAAATTTCTACTCTCGGTCAAGCAGGACCGTCTCATGAATAACTTACTGCATCTGAAGCAGAGACAGCTCACGATGAGCGAGTACGAGATTGAGTTTAGCAAGTTGAGTGGATTTGCTCCCAATTTGGTAGCTTCGGAGGAGGGAAGAGTGAAGCATTTTCTTGGTAGACTAAGAAGTGATGTCCAGCAGTTGACATGCGCTTATCGATCAGAATTCTATGCTGAGATAGTCGAGGCCGCACTGAAGGTTGAGGCGATTGAAAATGCCAAGAATCGAGGTGCTGCGGCGAGAAAAGATAAGAGGAAAGGTGTTGAGGATGGAAGTTCTAGGGCATCCGACCCTCCTTTAAAAAAGAAAGGTGGGGGAATTTATAGCTTCTTTGGTCGACCTGGCCACTCTTACGAAAGGTGTTTCAAGAGGACTGCCACCCTGAAGCAGCAGCAGGTGCTCGCTATCCAAGGCGCACCCTAGGGAGAGCTGGTGTGCTCATTCTGTTCAAAGAAGGGGCATGATGTGAATCGTTGCTGGATGAAAGAAAAGACTTGCTTCCAGTGCGGGCAGAAGGGACACATGAAGTGACAAGGGAAAAGGAAAGCTAAATGTGGTGACTAGAGATGAAGCTCAGACCTCTACCCAAGTGATATCAGATCAGATTCTAGTTTTACTTTTACCCTATATTGTTTGCTTTAGTTTCATTCGTTTAGTTATGTGTGTTACGTTTTAGGGTAGTTTAAGGTTCAGAATAGGTGGGCGCGCGTCCTTTTTGATTCGGGTGCCACCCATTCTTTCGTGGCGCGAAGTTTCGTAGATAGACATCGTTTGGAGGCGGTTCAGTTAGAGGACTCCTTCAACATCAAGCTTCCTTCTGGAGATCTGGTGATATCAAATCGAGGAATTCAGAGATGCCCTATTTGTCTAGAAGATTTCATAGCTTTTGCGGATCTGATGGTATTGCATCTGGCAGACTTTGACGTGATTTTGGGCATGGATTGGTTGTCCAAGTATGATGCAGTCATCCAATGCAAGGCTAAGTGGTTGGATTTCAGGATGGACAATGGTCAACCTATGAGTGTTTATGGTTTTACAGGTAAGGGTTCCCTCCTTATTTCTGTAGTGTATGCTTGCCGAGCTTTAGAGTCTGGTTGCGAGGCGTATATTATTTCTCTGTCAGCTTTGGAAACAGCTTTTGTTACACCACGTCTTGAGGATGTCTCGGTGGTGCGAGAGTTTCCAGATGTCTTTCCGGATAGTCTTCCAGGACTTCCTATTGAAAGAGAGGTGGAGTTTGTGATAGAACTCAAGCCAGGTACTCGTCCAATTGCTAAGGCACCATACCATATGGCTCCGCGTGAGTTAGAAGAATTGCGCACTCAGCTGGATGAGTTGCTGCAGTGTGGTTTTATTAGGCCAAGTTCTTCTCTGTGGGGTGCTCTTGTTTTATTTGTTAAGAAGAAAGATGGTTCTATAAGGCTCTACATAGATTATCGAGAATTAAATAGGGTAACCATTAAGAACCGATATCCGTTGCCTCGGATTGATGACCTATTTGATCAGTTGTGGGGATGCGCTGTGTTTTCGAAGATTGATCTTCGTTCAGGCTATCACCAGTTGAGAGTCCGTGAGGCTGATGTACCCGAACGGCTTTTCGTTCCCGGCACAGGCATTTTGAGTTCTTGGTGATGTCCTTTGTACTGACTAATGCACCCTCTGCATTCATGGATTTAATGAATAGAGTGTTCAAGGATTTCTTGGACCATTTTGTTATTGTGTTCATATACGACGTCCTAGTGTATTTTCGCAGTGTTGAGGAGCATACTCAACACTTGCGTTTTGTTTGGGAAACCCTGAGGGAGCACAAGCTCTATGCTAAGTTGAGTAAGCGTGAATTTTGGTTATCCTAGGTGTTCTTTTTGGGGCATGTTGTGAGAAAGGACGGTATTTCCGTAGACCCAACAAAGATTTCTGCTGTGATGGAATGGAAGAGACCTTCTACTCCTAAGGAGATTAGGAGCTTTTTAGGTCTGGTCGGTTACTATAGAAGGTTCTTGGAAGGGTTCTCTATGTTGTCTGCCCCTCTAACTAGACTAACACAGAAGAACACCACGTTTATTTAGAGCGATAAGTGTGAAGAAGCCTTTCAAGAGCTGAAAAAGAGATTGTGTACTGCTCCAGTTTTAACTCTGCCTACTGAAGGACTTGAGTATACTGTATATGTGGATGCATCACACATTGGACTTGGTTGTGTTCTGATGCAAGAAGGAAAGGTGATTGCGTATGGATTAAGACAATTAAAATTTCATGAAAGAAACTATCCTACGCATGATTTAGAGTTTGTTGCGGTAATTTATGCGTTGAACCTTTGGAGACATTTATTGTATGACGCGTTGTGCAAGATTTACACAGATCATAAGAGTTTGAAGTACATCTTCACTCAAAAGGAGTTAAATCTGCGCCAACGTAGATGGCTGGAGTATGTAGTTGATTATGAAGTAGAGATCTTTTATCACCCAGGAAAGGCTAACGTAGTAGCTGTTGCTTCGAGTAGAAAGACGGCTGAAATCTTCAATCTATCTGTACAATCCCTGGTGGAAGAATTCTTGTTGATGGACATTGAGGTTGGGAGTAGTTCTATGCCAGCTAGTTTGGAAGTAGAAGAGCCCTCTTGATTTCCCTTACCAGAGTGCACCAGAAGGAGGATCCTGATTTGTTGCACCTCTGGAAGAGAACTGAGAAAGGAGAGTTACTTGATTTCTCTTTGGACGAGTTAGGTACTCTGAAATATCGGAGTAGATTTTGTATTCCTGCCATTGGTGACATTCGGGCTAATATTTGTAAAGAAGCTCATGGTTCCAGTGTTTCCTACCATCCTGGTTCCACCAAGATGTATAAAGATCTAAAGCAAATTGTTTGGTGGTCAGGAATAAAGAATGATATAGCAAAGTTTGTGTTAAAGTGTTACACGTGTCAGCGTTTTAAAGCAGATCATAGAAGGCCTGGTGGTAAACTGACACCACTAGATATTCCACAGTGGAAGTGGGAGAGTATTTCAATGGATTTCATCACAGGTCTACCAAAATCTCCCCATGGGCACGACTCTATTTGGGTAATAGTCGATAGATTGTCAAAGTGTGCTCACTTTGTGCCCTTTAAGATTGGGTATTCCATGAAGAAGATGGCTGAGCTGTATCTTGAAGAGGTCATCAGATTACATGGAGTACCTGTCAGCATCATATCAGATTGAGACTCCAGATTTACGTCTTGTTTTGGAATAGTTTACAAGAGGGGTTAGGTACCGATTTAAGGTATTCCACTGCCTATCATCCGCAGACGAATGGTCAAACAGAGCGAGTTAATCAGATTGTGGAGGATATGATCAGGTGTTATATTTTGGATCATGGTGGTGCTTGGGATGAACGTCTAAGACTCATGGAATTTGCTTACAATAATAGTTATCAAGAGAGTTTGCAGATGGCCCCGTTTGAGGCCTTGTATGGGAGGCGTTGTAGGACTCACTTATTTTGGGCTGAGGTTTGTGAGAGACCATTGCTAGGTCCGGAAGCCCTTGAGGAGATGAATTGTGCTGTGACTCATATTCGAGAGAAGTTCCGTGTAGTACAAGAGCGTTATGAGAAATATGCTAATCGACGAAGGGTCGATCTGGAGTTTGTCGTTGGGGACTTTGTTTTTCTGAAAGTTTCTCCGATGTCAGGTGTAAAAAGATTTGGAAGGAACCACAAGTTAGACCCCCGATATGTGGGATCTTTTCAGATTCTGGAGTGCATCGGAGTGTCAGCTTATCAGCTAGAATTACCTGCTACCTTCCCTGGTGTCCACAATGTGTTCCATGTGAGCCAGGTGCGGAAGTATGTTAGTAGTGATCATCAAGTTCTTGACTCGGTGCCCCAGATTCTGCACAATCTTTCGTATGTGGAAGAGCCTATCCGCGTTTTGGAATCTCTAGATCGAGTGTTGCGGAGGAAGACCATTCCTATGGTCAAGGTTCTTTGGAGAAACCAGGACATCGAGAGCGCGATGTGGGAATTGGAATCAACGATGATAGAATCTCATCCGCACCTCTTCTCCTAGTTCTGGTACGTCTCTATGTTTTAGTTTGTGTTTGAACTTCCCGTTTTTAGTTTGGTTACGAGTTGTGATAAGTTTTGGGGCGAAACTTTCTTTTAGGGGGAGTGACTGTAACGCCCCTGATTTTTTCGATGATTTTATTGGATTTGGTATCGTCATATTTATGACGTCTTGGTGTTACTTTTAACGTCCAGTTGACGGCGCAATGCAGTTAAGAATTTTTCGTGTATGTCCGATCGAGTCAGCTGATTTCTTGAATTTCTGCTGTAATCAGTAATTTTTGCATTTGAAATTTAAGTTGAGTAATTTTTAACTTGCACGTCAAGTTTCATCGCAATCCGAGCATTTTTGGAGTCTCGCCGCGTGATTGAAGTTTTGATTAATTTATATTCATCGCATACTTGGAAAATTTATATCTTGGGAATGGCTCGTCAGATTTAGGTTTTGGCTTCGCCGTTGGAATCATAGCATCAGTATTCGCCTACGGCGTGAGTTTCGTTTAATTCGGCGCGCGTTTGGGCCTCCATTTTGAACTCGTATTCTTTGTTCAAAAATATATAAATATGTATAATTTAATATTAAAGTACTATTCAAAAATGAAAGCTACTATTCATCTCTATAGTTTGATTTCTGATATATTTGTAAAATTCACTATTCCAGCACTGTTCTTTATTTGATGTTCTGTTTTGAAGTACTCGAGTAATTTCTGTTCTCTCGAGTAAATTATTGTTTACATCTCGAGTTGTCCTGTTCAGTCTACGTTCGGGCGCCTTTTTGGGGGTCAAGACGATGTCTAACAAAAAAAGTCAACAGGAAATTTGTTCGTCTCGACGAGTTCTACAACTTTCATGTTACCACTATTTGATTTGAAGCCATATTGAGCCCCTATTTTCGTTTTTTTCTGCTGGAACTCGAGTGATGAGCTGCTACTCGAGTATGTCGAGCTACCACTCGAGTAATTCATGTTGGAACTCGAGTAATGAGCTGCTACTCGAGTAAATTGAGCTACTACTCGAGTAATGCATGCTGGAACTCGAGTAATATGTTGTTACTCGAGTAGGTCACGTTGAAACTCAAGTGGTTCATGCTGCCACTCGAGTAGTCCGTGCCTATCTGCGTTCGGGCACCGTTTTGAGGGTCAAAACGGTGTCGTACTAAAATATAGTCAACATAAAATTTGTTAGTCTCGACGATATCTACAACTTTAATGTTGACCATTTTTTGATTTGAAGCCATCTTAGACCCCTATTTGCGATTTTCTCAAAGTAGCTCATGTCCAACTCGAGTAGACTTGATCCACTCGAGTTCTAAGTCTTTTATCTCGAGTAGAAGTAATCCACTCGAGTTCTCTACCTATCCTCTCGAGTTATAGATGATTATCTCGAGTTCCCAAGTCTCCATCTTGAGTAGATACCTCCCTCTCGAGTCTCCATCTCGAGTAGACTTCTCCATCTCGAGTAGACCTATTTCACTCGAGTGGTTCTGTGCAGTCAGAGTTCGGGCACCGTTTTGAGGGTCAAAACGGTATCGTAGGAAAAAATGGTCAACATGAATTTTGTTCGTCTCGACGAGATCTACAACTGTGATGTTGGGCACTTTCTATTTGAAGCCATTCTAGACCTCTACTTTTGGTTCTCGCGAAACTGCTCGTAATAACCCGTTTTTGACAAAACTTTTTATAAACATATATATATATATAAATATATATATATATATATATATATATATTCTTAGACTTAGGTTTTAGAACCGAACTTCATATTATCCGATATTATTCTTCCGAACCAGAGCAGCGAGCGAGAGAGAGAGAGAGTTCTTTTTTCGTGAAATTTCTGGTGGCCGCCGACGGTGCTCCGATGTTCGAAATCTTCAACCGAACATAGATCCGGAAAGCTCTCGCCGAGAGCTACGCTATCGTGGTAAAATTTTCCCCATTCTTTGAGTTTTCTCGTTAGGGTTTTTCGGCCCTAACACCTTTTTCCGCCATTTTTGTCTAGATCTCAACTTCTCTCATGTTCTTTTGCCCCGATCTACGACGCGGAGCGATTCAGAGAACTTTTCCGGTACAACCAAGGCAAGTGGTGGTTTTCCTTCGTTGTTCCTTGTCCGGTTTGATGGTAACCTTTATGCCTTTGTTCCTTAATTTTCTCGCCTTTTTTGTGTTTTCTTTCCAAATTATGGTTATGTTTAATCCTTCTTGAAGATCACTCAAAATTATAAAATCTGGTCATGGTAATTTCAATCTTGACTGAGTGCGTATAATCATCCTTAGAATGTTTTATCGGTGAATTAAATTATTCCGTCTATCGTTGTTGGACGTGTTAGTGTCTATATAGGATTGTAAATCGTTTCTAAAGGTTGATCGACCGTGTCTTTAATCTAGAAATGTCATGTAGAATCCGATGTGTCAAGTCCTGAGATGTTGGTGTTGTGGTTTCTTTGGTTTTTCCTTGGTTTCAGGAGTTAGTGGCGTAACCACTTCCGCAAGGTTATTTCCTTTATTAGTACCTTTTGGAACTCTATCGGTGTTTTAGGCATCTACGGTATATGGTGGAGTGTATGAATCTCTCCCGCAGTTAAATAGATTTAATCTTCATGAGGAGTGTGTCCAACTAAGTGACCATCTCGCCCGTGTTTTTAGGTAGAGTAACCACAAGTGGCTAATAAAGGTTATGGATTTTCTTCCTTATGATTTACTCATGTTCGTCACCTTATTGCCTTATGCATATGGTGTGTATGCGATGTACGTGACGATTCACGTAAGTGTTCTTTTCCTGTTTGAATCTTACTTCGTACTTTATGTCAGTATTGTTTTGGTCTTGGGTTGGTACCCCTTATGACCTTTGTTTACTTTTGCTTAATTTTCTGTCACCATTTGTACCTACTTGCTGAGGCGTTCTATTTTTTTTGGAATTCCTTAGGTTCAGAGCCGTAGCTGGTAGTGGAGCTGGTTTTGGACTCTCTTAGCGGCAGTGTTAGTTGTGGTTTTGCACCTTGCCGTAGCGAGGTAGTTGTCGTTCAGTTTTCTTTTCCTAGTAAAGACATACTGTTATACTATGGGTTCGTGTCAGATTGTTGACGCCCACAGAGTTGTTGATTTTGCCACTTGTTAACTGATGTGGTTTCCTTCTTCTTTGATTTGGATTACTTGCTCTCTGGGGTGATTTATTGCTAGGACTGCATGTTAGATATTTTTAAGCTTATAAAAACTTATTATTAGTAAAGCATCCATGCAACCTATTTTAAAACTAAGTCACTATTTTACTGGTTAGCGTAAAGACTTTTTCTTATACTTATTATAAATCTAGAGTCTTCTTAGCATGAGTTATTCCTCAGGGACATTTATACTCATGTAGGATGTTAGAGTCAATTTAAAACAAGTATCTTCCGCAAGCGTATAAATTATATTTTTGAATCGTGGACTAGATGATCCGTTGAGCCGAGTGATACGGCTACCTTCTTTATTTAAACTGGATTTCAGTCATAATAACTTATGTTTTCTTTTAAACTATAGAGTTTGGAGTCTTGCTTGAGCGTCTGCAGTTATCCCCTACACGGCATGGCATCACGGAGCGTATTTTCCAATACTCTGATATAATTAAATTGTTGGGAAAATGCGGGTTGTGACAATGCCCATACAAACTTATAAGTTAAGGCGTCTTTTGCAAGACTCCCATCGTATAAACTATCCCATTCTAGTTTATACGGTGGGGTGTGAGGTTATATGCAGGTATGTGTGTAGTGATATGTTATGCCATGATTCATGCAAGTGCAACACACACACACACGACTCTATATGCACAGACCTTTAGTTCCCCCATTTTGGAAGCTAGCTTCACTCACAGGAGCCTCCGTAGTGGTCAACAGAGACAGTGGTCGGGACACCCCACTCCTAGGCGGGTAACTGCACTACCAAGCCTGGCCCTTACATACGCCTCTGAAGGACACACCAGAGAGAACCACACTTGTTGAGTCAACGTATCGATGTCAGTGCGATCGACTATCTGATGAGTTGTAAATATACCTATATTTTCGTATTTTATTTAAGTTAATTTTGTTTATTTTTTGTCTTTTTATTAAGTTTTGTTCAATAAATTGCCTATTTTTGTAAATATTATTTCTAACTTAGCCTTATTTTTTATTCCAGAAAAATTCCAGAAAAATTCCAGAAAAGTCAAAAAAATTTGACTGACACGCCCGTGTCAATTGACCGACACGCCCGTGTCACGCCCCCCCGACGATCGCCGACCACAGGTTGCCAGCTCGACGTTCGGCGCTGATCCACCAAGCTCGACACGCCCCAAGACACGCCCGTGTCAAGGTGTGACACGGACGTGACTTAGCCACCTGGCCCGACGTGACGCGCGCGACTTTGCGGCCGGCCCGCGCCCAGATCGACCTCCCCGACACGCCCCAGTCACGCCCGTGACTGACACATGTCACGCCCGTGACCTTGGGCGTGACCGCCACGTTTTCAGCCGAAGTCAACCTTCCAGTCAAGTCACCCGATCAGCTCATGAATAGTGTCGACACGCCCCCCTGTCACGCCCTAGTCACGGGCGTGACACACCCGAAAATTTGCCTATAAATAAGAGCTTCCAGGAAGCTTATTTTGTCCACTTTTTTGGTCCATCTTACTTAGGGGAGGTTCTGCCCGTTTGGCTTCTAAGCTATGTAAGGAGAATTTCTCCCTATCTTTTTTAGTTTGTATTAGGTTGTTTGTTTTAGCTTTTCATGTAATAGCCTTTTTATTCAATAAAATGATAGATTTTCTATCTTGCAAAGTTGAAATGTTCAATTGGAAGCGCCCTTCTTAAGTAATTTTTTCGTTCTCTTTTTGTATTTCTTTTATGTTTTTATCTTTTTAGCCTTCGTAACTTAGTTAGATTTAGGGTTTATCGGCATTTCTAGCCGTTGTTATGCCCGTTTTAATTTCATTTTCTGCACTTTTTTAGATTAGCTTTTCTCCTTTTTCCTATATTTTCATTCATAAGGCTTTATAAAAACTCATCTAAAAGTGTTATTTTCATTTTTTAACTTAGGCTCTTTAGGATTGTAAAACTTTTTGTCCTTTTTATTTTATTTTCACTTTTTAGGAGTTTTTATAAAAATATAAGAATGAAAATATAATCGTTATAATTTTTCGCTAGCTTCATTTTAGCTTTTTAATTTCAAAACTTTTAGTCCAGTTAATTTTTATTTCATCTTTTTATGCATTTCTACCGCATTCTAGCGGTAGAAATGCAGTTGTATTAATTTTTCGAGCACTTCAATTTTGCGTTTATTTGCAAAAAATTTCGCTCCGGTTAATTTTTATTTTCACTTTTTATGCATTTCTACCGCATTCTAGCGGTAGAAATGCAGTCGTTTTAATTTTCTGAGCACTTTGTTTTTCTTATTTCTGCAAGTGTGTGTGCGTGTATGAGTTAGGTTTTACTGCTTTATTTCATTTCTGTAGAGTGCGTGTGTGCGTATGCATTTATTTCCGCCTACTCGTTAAGAGTTAAATGGCGCTTTGCTTTCATTTCCCGCCCACTCGTTTGAGTGGGACTTGTCTTTTTACTGCTTTCATTTTCTTCCTACTCACTTGAGTAGGAAAACTTTGTGTGGGTGCGTGTGTTTTTTTTTCTGTAGAGTGTGTGCGTGTGTTTTCTTTTCTGTAGAGTGTGTGCGTGTGTTTTCTTTTCAAGTAGAGTGCGTGTGTGTATGAGATAGATTTACTCCCGCCCACTCATTTGAGCCGGGACTTGCAATTTTATCGCTTTCTCAATTATGTAGAGTGCGTGCGTGTAGGAGATAATTTTACCGCTTTATTTATCGCTTTCTTCAATTCTGTGGAGTGTGTGCGTGTGTGCATTTATTTCCGCCTACTCATTTGAGTAGGTCTTGCTTTATTTAATTTTCTTTATGGTTTTGAAGTGTGCGTGAGTGCCTGCATCAATTAGCTTTAAATTTATCTAATTGTCCTATTTTTCGTGTTTTCTCTTATAATTGTTCAGTACTTAATTTAACACTCACGCTTCACCTAAAAACATAAAGCCGTCCCCATACCGATGAGTGGCTAATCTCTTTTAGCCTTCGGCATCGAAGAGCATTGGGACATAAAAAATGATTTGAAATAATTAAAAAACTTTATTTTTAATTTAATTTAAGGACTTAAGGTTTACCCCGGGTTAACGACGCATAGGACCACATAATCGATGTGTGGGCTCTATTTCCGTTATCCATACGCGACGCCGAGAGGCTGCACGTATGGACCGATCCCACTTGGGTAAAGAGAACTGCGTACGCCCCCTCGGAAGAGGAGAAGCGTAGTTCTCTCGGATTGGGTTCCCCACCCAATAGCGGGGTTCTTAGCGTAATGCGGGCGTTAAGGGGAATCCTTCGTCGGACTAACGTTCGGTCGAATAGCCTTAGCGCCCAGGTGAGCGATATCCCTAGACCAAGGTGAGCTCATGTTTTGGGAACCTCCACGGCCAAGTGCCTTTTATTAAATTAAAAACAAAGTTTAATAATTATTAAGAATTATTTTGGTCTTAATCCGATTCGATGCCGAGCGTTAACCCGTCATCGAACTAATTTAGCAAAATTCCGCTTTCTCTCTTTCCGCTTTAATTAAACAAAAAATCCCACCTTACTGTTAGTAAGATAATAGTGTTCCTGGAAGAGTAGGTATAATCAACACGTCCCCGAGAATAATACGACCTCGGTATTTTCCCGAATACCGAGTACTACTTGCGATAGGTGCGCTTGCCTCCTTTCATTAGAAAACTCGATCTTCTAACCGGCCCGCGGAATCTGACCATTTCGAACCAACCACAGTAGGTCTCTGTTCCGCGGCCATCACTATCTAATACCGAAGACCACCACTTTATGTACATGCAACCATGAATTTCCCGATTCATTGGCTCCCCGTACTAACCTGTCCGTTACAACTTCCGTCCGAGCCTTCAGCTCGTCGGGCTAACTTTCCCATTTCCACAACAACCGAGCCTACTTCTCGGATAACCCAACCAAGTTAACCTCCCGAGTCATCGGTATGAGTGAAGGTGAAGCCTTAGTTTTACTAATTGCTCTTTAACCTTTTAGTCTTACGGTTTATGGTTAACCTTGGACTGCTCAGGGCATTCCCTATGAAGGGCTCTCAAGGGCACTAGGAAATACGATGAGCTGAATCTCAAAGATCCCTTTCATAAGGTACTTATTATTATTGGTATCTACCCATGTCCCAATTTGTTATCATTACTCTTGAACTAGCTCTAACCATATTTAGATTTTCCCTTTCCAAGGAAGGACGATCCACCGTCAATCCCGGGCACAACTCTGCCATTTCACAACCGAGCTCACACAACCTATCTCCCATTGGTGACCTTATTCATTCTCAATCAAACAAGGTGCTCCATCTACCCCTTTACCCCATACCGAGGTTCACCTGATTCCTTAATTCTACAGTTTTAATGTGTGCAGACCTAATGAGCTACGTGGTGTGCATGAAAGGTGACCCCTCCAAATATTCATCCAAATGCCCTACAATTATTACTGGGTGTCTATCATGACATATTTATACTAAATCCAGAAACTTGTAATTTTCCTATTTAATTTAGCATTTATTAAATTTTCCCCAAAATTAGGTCATGGGTGATATTGAACATGAAGTACTAGATTTCATTAAGTTATGGCCACCCAAAAAATTATGAACACTATATGATACTAAAATATAAGAGAATACCGAGTTTCAAAAATTTTCATAAATGTATTAGCTCCTAATTAATTAATTCAAGAAAATTGCAATAAATAGAGGTAAAGAGGGAAGTACCACCAAACATTATCAAAAAATTATACAAAAAATACAAGAGCTTTAATATGATCATAAAACATTACTTACTGAGTTTCATACAATTCCAAGGTCAGCAAGCTATATTGAAAAATACTTCAAATAAATCCCTAATATGACACTTTGTGAAGAAACATACTTGTAATCTCTTCCAAACAACGTGTAATAATTTTCCAAGCTTAATATGCCCTAAAAGGTTCTCTGGCCAATAAAACTTAATTCTTCGACAAGATATAATATTTATTATTTATTCATCAAGACAATGTGCACAAGTTCACTTAACACATGAAGTACTATGAGATAATGTCCATTCATTCCAAATTACTAACTAGTGCATATATATGATATTTAATCAACATTGCAAAAGTTTCATAACATTCTAAGATAATTTAACCATGATTACTTCAAAATCATCAAAAGGGCAACTTGAAGGTTATAATTATAAGTATGAGCTAGTTTCTTTCAAACATCCTATAATAAATCCCAAAGGCTCATATTGCTATAAAAACTCTTCTGCCAAAATTTCATAAAGATCCAAAGTCATATGACCTTTCAATTTTTCCATAAATAGGTTTGTTGGAACTGCGGTTCAGAATCGCCCCGGTGCTGCGGTACTATTCGAAGCAGAAGGACGTGTTCCCTACGGGCCTAACTGGCTGCCCCGTGGATCCGCCCGAGGACCGTTGATATAAAGAATAATTGCGCCGTCTTCTAAAAGACCGGTCTTTTGGTCGAGTTGGTTGCGCTGTGTCCTCTCAATTGGTATCAGAGGGTGTCGCGGGTTCGAAACCCCGGGGTCGTTTCTAGGGGGGGATTGTTAGAACTGCGGTTCAGAATCGCCCCGGTGCTGCGGTACTATTCGAAGCAGAAGGACGTGTTCCCTGCGGGCCTAACTGGCTGCCCCGTGGATCCGCCCGAGGACCATTGATATAAAGAATAGTTGCGCCATCTTCTAAAAGACCGGTCTTTTGGTCGAGTTGGTTGTGCGGTGTCCTCTCAAGGTTGTTAGGTATTATATCCACAATAACCTAGATTTGTATGAAGTCACGCTTGAACTAAGATGAATTAAGTTTGTATTTGATGCTCTTTTCAAGTTGAGTGCTTGCAGGTTATAATTGTCATGTGTAGACCAATGTTAGTCTACAATGAGTCACCAAACACAGGACCATACAATGTAATCCCTCATTATGTGATCCATGGTGTTGACTCATGTGTAGCTTCTCTATTGGGACACACTTCTTTTTCAAGTACTAAAGTTATTGGAGAAAGAATAGTTGTTGTATACCTTGAAGAAAAATTTATTCTAGAAAGTCAGAATTTTTCCAAGTCCATTACTCGAGAAATACATCTTGTACTCGAGTTGTGCTGAAATGATTTCTCAAGTTAAGCTCTATATAGTTTTTGAGTAGCAGAAGCCATTCTCAATAAATCCCTATTTAGTACTCGAGAAAGTCATGCAGTACTCAAATACTACTCATCTTCCTCTCGAGTTATCTCAAAATTATTTTAGAAATTTTTCTAAGTCTTGTACTCGAGTAACTTAAGTCAGTACTCGAGAAGGCCAAGCCTTGTCTCGAGAAAGCAGAAGACCAATACTCGAGTAAGAAGAGATTATGTCTCGAGAAGTCAAGTTAAGTTTCGAGAAGTCTGTTTGTTCTCGAGAAGTAAAGTTAGTTCTCGAGAAGTCATTATATAGTTCTTGAGTAATAGAAGTTATTTCTCGATAAGCCAGAAATCATTTCCCGTGGACTTGTTCTCGAGACCCTTACCTCCTCTTCTCGAGAAGCAAATATTGTACTCGAGTAGTCTATCACTCACTCGAGAAATGTAGTAAATTTTCAGAAATTTTTGTGAAGTCCAGACGGAATCAATTTCAAAATTACCTCGATTCTTATTGGTCCACGTGTGCAGTCATTTATGATTATGACCATTAGGCTGTCCTTTAAAAGGTCTTATCAAATTTGACTAACCTAACACATGAAATCAAGAATTCTGAATCGTTTTATTCATTCTAAATAGGGAAAAGTCGTCGCTCTTCATCAACATTCTTGCCGTCGCTCATCTCCAATCCAAGCGATTCAGAGCAAGAAGAGATCAACAAATCAAGGCATTCACTTCTATAGATCCATTTCTTGATTGTGCTGATCTTAAGATTTTCAGATCCAGAGATTTCGGCTTGTCTTATTCAATCCATTTTCTAACAGAGTTTCAACTTTTAAGGAGGAAGATGTCTAAAGTTCGCAGATCTGAAGTGAAGTTTATTTTATTGTAAAATCTATTTCAATTCTTGTAGGAGATTTTGTCTCCGAGTTTTGTAGGAAGTTTTTCTTCTAAGTGTAGATCCTGTGTTGAGGATCGAGTTGTAGGGGTATTGCTCCGAGTTTTAGGATTGGTTTTCAATCCGAGATAATAATAAAGTAGCTGAGTCTAGTGTGTTGCTAGATCGATGAGGTGGAGAGTAGACGTACCTAAGGTTGGGGAACCACTATAAATCTTCTATCGTTTGTGGCTATTTTGTTTATTTTCTGCGCTCCATTCTTTCAAGTTTTT
Organism: Platanthera zijinensis; assembly: GCA_039513925.1. Classification (NCBI taxonomy): domain Eukaryota; kingdom Viridiplantae; phylum Streptophyta; class Magnoliopsida; order Asparagales; family Orchidaceae; genus Platanthera; species Platanthera zijinensis. The sequence goes on from CM077084.1 coordinate 76,389,999, forward strand.
ATTCTGCGAAAAGACGCAGACCTTACCTATTCACCCCCCTCTAAGTGATTTAGGTAGACAACTAGAAACATCAATTGGTATCAGAGGGAGGTTGTTCATCAAAAAGATTAACAACTTGAACAGATCTACTCCTAGTTGTCTTAAGAGGATACAAGCATGGACAGAGCCAAGGATTTTGCTAAGCTTCCTTTATGCACAAAGAATAACTTTGCTATGTTGAAAGAAAGAATCAAATTCTTCATGGAAGTTGTGGATCCAAGGATCTTTATGATAGTGGAAGAAGGACCCCATGTTTCAATGATAGCCTCCACCATTGACCCAATAATGCAAGTTTTAAAGAAGCTCATGGATCTTGACAAAGATGAGATTTCACTTGTCTTTTTAGATAAGAAAGCCAAGAATATCATCGCAAGTGCAGTCGATGATTTTATGTTGTAGAATCTGATTCACTGCCAATCCGCCAAGGAAATGTGGCAGTCTCTCATCGTCCTGATGGAAGGTACTGAAGAAGTAAGGGATGAAAGAAGATCCCTACTGAACCAGAAATATGAAGCATTCAGATAAGGTCCCAAGGATTCATTGCTGATATTTTTGAAAGTTTCTTCAAGATTGTCAACGGCCTAAGAGTCTATGGCCATGTCTTCACTAATAGAGAACTGAATGACAAATTTCTGAGATCCCTGAATAAGGAATGGGACAACAAAGTCTGTGCAATCCGAGAGTTTGGAAAGATGGCATAGATTGACCCTCAGAATCTCTTTGGAAAGCTTATGCCCTATGAACTCCAAATAAATTCAAGAAAATCTGAAGAAGAGAAAAGCCGGTCTTCATCCAAGGAGAAGTTTGTCGCTCTAAAGGAAGACATCTAGAGGAAGTCAAAAGATGTATCTTCTGCTCCCGCACAGGAAGAAAGTGAAGAAGAAGCTTCAGAGTCAAGTACCTCAGACTCAGAGCTATCTGAAGGAGAGTTTTCTCTACTTTCAAGACAGTTCAAGAAGTTCTTTAACAAGAAGAAACAGTGGAGAGGCAAAGATGCCTCATCGAGAAGATCACGTCATGATGGTGATCGTCACAAGAAAGGCTCAAGTAGCCAAGACAGGTATTACTATAAACTAAACAAACATATTTCTTCTGACATTATTTGTTATTATTGCAATAAGCTAGGACACGTTATAGCTGATTTCCCTCACAAGATGAAGGAGGGTAGAAGAAGAGAGGAGAAGAAATCTTCTTATAATAAGAAGAAAACTGAAAAAAGCCTGGTAGCTAAGAAGGCCAAGACCCTCAGTGACACAGACTCATTTGAGTCTAGTTATGGTGAGGAAGCCTACTTTGGGCTCATGGCACATACAGATGAAGAAGAAGAACCCCAGTTCACTGGGAAGGTAAACTCTCATACTCCTCTCTCGGAATCAGATGCTTCTAACCATGATCATAAGGATTGTTCATCTGATGATGAATCTGAACTCATGACTTAATACAAGGAGTTAATCAAGGCTTACGACAAATGTCGAAGAGTCGCAAGAACTCAAGCCAAGGAGATTAAATCACTTAAGGCTGAGGAGAGCACTCTGAGGGAGGAAGTCCCAAAGATTGACTCACTCAGAGAGGAAGCCCATGTAGAAATTGAAGTATACAAAAAGGCACCGAGCACCTAAAGCTGAGAGAGAAAATCATCAAGGAGTTAGAAGAACAACTTACTGCTGAAAGGAAACTTGTTTAAAGTTTCTCCAAGCCAAAGGCAATCCTTCCACTTATTGCTGAGTTCTCTTCTCAAGCTAAAGGAGCTGGCTTAGGCCATGAGACTGTTCCTAGTAAATCTTCTAGGAGAAATAAAGCCCATAGGAGAAATAAGGCTGCCGAGAAAGCTCTAGCCAAGGAGAAGGGGAAAGCTCCTCAAGACCAAACTTCATTTAAAAAGGTTATCTTTCCAACAAATATGTTTGATCTTGATTCTTCCTACGGTCACTTTGCTAGGCCTACTTATGTAGAGCCCAAATCTCGGTACCAAGGATGGACTCGTCCTCGGAACTTTGGTGAGAGTGTCTTCAAAGAACATTATGAGGAGATCACTCTTCAGAGATATGGCTCTTATAGTTATGGTAATAACATTAAGAAAGCTCTAAAAATCAAACCCGTTGTGGAAAAGCCTCTTAAGGAGAAGAAGTCATGTGAGTGTCATCACCATGAAGCTTCTACCTCCAAGTCTATTGCCCCTGCTAGACCACATCCTCAAAAAGTCAAGTAGGAGAACTTTAGGCAACAACACCAATAGTCAAACACGTAGGGGGAGTATGCTTACTAGAGACCAAGGACCCAAACAAGTTTGGGCTCCTAAGGCAAATTGATTCTACTTTTGTAGGACTGTCCAAAGGCCGCCAAAAATCCTATCTGGTATTTGGACAGTGGATGCTCTCAGCATATGATCGAGACTAGAAGCCTACTACAGAATTACTCTCCAGTCATGAATGGGCCAAAGGTCATCTTTGGAGGTTCCGACAGAGGAATTACAAAAGGCTACAGTATGATTACTAATTGTAGTGTATCCTTTTCAGATATGGCTTATGTTGAATGATTGGAACACAATCTTATAAGAATAAGCCAGCTCTGTGACAAAGGATACGTAGTAGAATTTCATGCAAACAAGTGTTTGATAAAATCAGTCGATAACTTAGAAACAATTCTATCAGGCACTCGTAGTAGAAATATATTTTGTTTAAATTTTATTTGCATAGAATCTTCTACACCAGTGTGCTTTTTGGAAAAAGATAGTACCTCTCTTGGTGACCAATGACACAAGATATTAGCACATATAAATTACAAAACTATTAATAAATTATTTTCTCTTAACTTAATACGTGATGCACCCAACGTTAAGTGTGTTAAAATAGACCTTGTCATGCATGTGTAAAAGGCAAGCAAACAAGGGCTATCTTTAAAAGAATTAGTGGCTAAGATTCAAATAGGTGTTTATACCTACTTCATATGGACTTGTTCGGTCCACTACAAATTAGAAGTTTGGGAGGTAAGGATTATACATTGGTTATTGTTGATGATTACTCTCGCTTTGCGTGTGTGTTCTTTCTAAAACAAAAGTAAGATACTTTTGATATCCGTACTAATTTTGTCAGGCAAGTTCAGAATGAATATAGCTGCTTCATTATCAAAATCAGAAGTGACAATGGAATAGAGTTCAAATCTAAGGCCATGACAGAATTCTGTAAAAGCTTAGGTATCTTTCATGAGTTTTCCTCTCCTCATACTCCTCAACAGAACAGAGTCGCTGAGAGAAGGAATAGAACAATCATAGAGGCTTGCAGAACCATGTTGAGTGATGCCTCACTACCACAATATTTCTGGCCTTAGGCCATCAACACTGCATACCACGTGCAAAATCGAGCACCCATAAACAAGAACCACAATAAGACACTTTATGAACTACTAAAGGGCAGGAAATCGACTATCTCATATTTTAAAATCTTTGGTAGTAAATGCTTCGTACTTAACAATGGGAAGTATCACATGACTAAGTTCAGTGAAAAGAGTTTTGAAGGTATTTTCGTAGGTTATAGTAGCCATAGTAAGGCATATAGGATTTTTAATAAGAAAACCCTGGTTGTAGAAAAATCTATCAATATTGTATTTGATGAGACAAGCTTAATGGAAGGCAGCTTTTCTAGTGTGTTCATTGAAGATGCAGGTTCAAGGTTAAGGGAATTAAACTTGGATGAGCCGACTAAAGAAAAAGCTCAAAAGTTCATCAAGATCACTACTCCAACCCTAATTGGAGAGGATGATCACCATGATGTTGATGTCATCCAGGTTGATGAAGTCACTCCAGTGATTGAGGAAGCTCCAAATGCAAGAATCCTAGAGATCAGACACTTGAAGGACCACCCAATTGATCAAATTATAGGAGATCCTCGGGATGGTGTCAGAACTCGTAGAGGTACAACTAATGAAAATATTTATTTAAGTTTCCTCTCACATGTTAAACCAAAGAAGTTTAAAGAAGCAAACTCAGACGCATGTTGGATAATGGCAATAGAAGAAGAACTTAATCAATTCAAGCGTTGCCAAGTCTGGAAGCTTGTTCCAAGACCCAAAGGTAAAAATGTTATCGGAACAAAGTGGGTATACAAGAACAAGATGGACGAAGATGGAACAATCATAAAGAACAAAGCCAGACTCGTCGCCAAGGGATACATACAAGAATAAGGAATCGGCTTTGATCAGACATATGCTCCATTGGCAAGGCTGGAGGCAATCAGGTTGTTCCTAGGATATGCAGCACTTTAAGGGCTTCACTGTCTATCAGATGGACGTGAAGTCGGCCTTCCTTAATAGTGACATAAAGGAAGAAGTGTATGTGGAACAACCTCCTGGTTACGTTGATCCTAACCATCCTGAGCATGTTTATCTTTTATTTAAAGCTTTATATGGTTTGAAACAAGCTCCTCGAGCTTGGTATGAGACGCTGTCTAGGTTTCTTCTTGATAACAAGTTCACAAGAGGAAAGATAGATAAGATATTATTTCTTAGGGAAATAAAAGGCAAGATTTTGCTAGGGCAAATCTATGTCGATGACATCATATTTGGCTCTACTGACAACAACCTTTGCAAAAAGTTTTCCAAACTTATGAAAGAGAAGTTTGAAATTAGTAGTATGGGAGAGCTGAAGTATTTCTAAGGACTTCAGGTGAAACAATCTGAAGATGGAATTTTAGCTCTCAGATGTAAATTCACCAAAGAGTTAATTAAGAAATTTAGAATTGAGAACGCAACCTCTATGAGGACTCCAATGGGTTCAGCTATGTCTCTAGATAAGGATGAGAAAGGGAAACCTTTTGATGAAACCAAATACAAAAGCATATTTGGATCCTTTCTCTATCCTACTGCTAGTAGACCGGACATAATATTTTCAACATGTGTGTTTTCTAGATTTCAAGTGAACTCTAAGGAATCTCACTATGCTGCTGCAAAGTGGATTTTGAGATACCTTAAAGATACATCAAATCTTGGCTTATGGTACCCAAGAAGTAATGATATCGAACTAATTAGTTATTCAGATGCGAATTTTGCAGGAAGCAAGGATGACAGGAAAATCACTTCCGGTACTTGTCAATTCTTAGGAAGAAGGCTTATCTCCTGGAGCTCCAAGAAGCAGAATTGTGTCGTAATTTCAACAGTTGAGTCAGAGTATATCTCTGTAGGCAGTTGTTGTGCACAACTACTATGGATAAAGAACCAACTTGAAGACTATAATATGAAGTTAAATAACATTCTAATTTTTTGTGAATCCTCTAGTACAATTGCAATCGCCAACAATCCAGTCTCTAACACCAGGACAAAGCACATAGAGCTGAGGTACCACTTTATCAGGGAGCATGTGGAGCATGAAGACATCAACCTCTAGTATGTTCCAACTGACAAGCAGGTTGTAGACATTTTTATGAAGCCACTGGACGAGGCCAAGTTCTTGTTCTTCAAAATAGAACTTGGTATGCTCAACAAAGAAGAATGAAGAAAAAGGTCTCACAGGAAAATGTTCAAGAATCGGGCTACTTCAAAAATTCAAGAAAATTCTAAGTCTGGACTTCATTTCTCGAGAAGGACAATTACTACTTGAGTACTACGATTACTACTCGAGTACTACAGATTTCCACTCGAGAATAAGTTGACTCCCAAGAAATACGTCTCGAGAACTATGTTGCTTCTCGAGAACTTCAAGTCCACTTCTCGAGAACTTCAGAACTGCTTCTCGAGTAATACAGTTGACTACTCGAGAACTTCTTATCTTCTCTCGAGAAATGGCCGATCTTTCGAGAAGTCTGATGCATATTTTCATTTTTAAGTTCAAATTTTATATATTCGCACCCGGATACTACTACCATCATATTTTCAGGTATGTTATTATTTTTATTTCCTTAATCATCATAAATTAAGACTTATATAAATATATTAAGTCCGGAAAATCCGAATCAGCTGAATCTCAAACAATTCTCTCGAGAAAAACTCTTCATCTTCTTTGTCACTGTCGCCCTCTTGCCGCCTCTTCAGAATTTCTCTCAGAAAAAAGGATATTTGTTCATCTCTCTCGATCATGGCCCCTCCGTCGAAGGTTGGAATTGGGAGTGAACTCGTTTCTACTGGAATAGCTGATTTGTTTGATGATTTCCGCAACGTTCTACTGCTCTTGGAAGCCACTAGACTTTCATTCATTCTAGAGCAGCCGTGCAAAATCTTACTTGCAGATGTTGAAGAATTTTTCTAGAAGGCCAAACTGAAGAGGAATAGCAAGGTTCTGAAGACCAAAGTTTGTGGAATCAAGGTTAAGCTAACGACTCCTATTATCTCTAAGATACTTCGGTAGCCAGTCATTGACTAAGAAGACGACATAATTGTTGAAGACTACTATCGGGCATGTGGATTTTGTGGTGTCTCTGCTTATGTGAACACCATTAGCCACCCTGATCTCAATCCATGGAGCAAATTACTTGTGGATATCCTTGGAAAAGTTCTTCTGTGCCGAATAATTTCTATCAGTTTCATTACACATGGCTTCTTTGATATGATGACTGCAGTAATTTGCAGGAAAACGTTCTAATGGGGCATGATGATTTTTGATAAAATCAAGGAAAGCATTCAGGCACCAAATTTTGGCAGGATTGTCTCTCTTCTATTTCATGAACTCAGGCCTGAACTATTTGATCTCTTTAAAGGTACTACTCTACATCATATGAAGAAAGTCTCCATCTCCTTAATTCAAAGATAGGAGCTCAAGCTTAAAAACCCTGCTCAAGCTGCAAAAGCCCATGATTTTCAAGAGGATGAGGACAGGACCCCATCTTCCCCTCTACATCAAGTAGCTGGCACATCTAGTGTAGTTTCTGAGGGTGAGTCTGCTTCTACAATCCCTAAGGTAAGTCACCCAGCTTTTCCTCCAGATGTTGCTCCATCGACTACTGATCAGTTCACTTCTACACTCCTAGATGACTCCAATCTTACAGATGTTGATCCCCATGCTGAAGACATTCTTTCTGATGCTCAAGTTCAAGAATAGGTCTTAACCATAGAAGATGATATCAATAGAATGATTGATGAACTTACTTCAAAAGAGCCTCTTTCCCTTCTCCATGCAAAAAAATCTCCCACTCCAGAACCATCTCCATCAGAACATCATTCTGAACTAGAATCTCCTCACCCTCAGTCTGCTACTCAAGATATACAAGAAGAAGAAACAGTTCTTATTTCTGATGAAGAAGCAAATCCTGAACAAGTTGAAGAACCTCTCAAGAACCTAAACTTCTCCCTTCCTACTATTACTGGTGAGGAAGGAGATGTCCTGATTCATACCACCAGAGTCCAGAGCTCAGTCATCATAGAAGAAATTCCTCCCTGGTCAGCTCGATTAGTAACTCCTCCACCTCCTCAAGTTGAAGCACCATATGCAGATACCATTCTTAGTAAAATTGAGTTAATGCTAGCAAACAAAGAACTTATTTTGATGACTCTCTGAAAGCTGTCACTGAAAAAGTCACTGCTCTTGAAAAAGAGATGAGTAGAGGATTTGCTGAAATCCAGAACAATACTGATGAACTCAAACACCTGTTCAAAATAGGTGAGAAAGCTCTAGACCACACCATAACCAGCATTGGTCAGGTGATGGATCAATCAGTAACTCTAGCAAATAATCAAATCAAACTGGAAAAGAAAGCTCAAGAACATAACTTCAAGACATGCACAGAGGTTGGTACATTCAAAGAAGATGCTATATCCACCCTATCCATAGAAGTCAGAAAGGGGGAGAATTTAGTAAAAGAATATCTAGAGAAATCTGACGGTATCATGATAAATCTTTGGGATGGAAAGCTTAAAGAAATACATACTAATATTCAGAACCAAATTGATGGTGTCAAGTTCAATACTTATGATACAGCTGTGTGGATGTATAATTAGATATTCCTTGAATTCTAAGTTGACCCAAATGTCATTCCACATCATCTCAACCCAACTGCTCAGCATCCTGCTGCACCTATGCCACCAATACCAACTATGCCAACATTTTCTCCAAGACCAGAAGATCAAGAAGCTCCTCCTACTGATTACTCTCAAGTCTGGTCAGAAACTGAAATGCCTCAAGCTCCTCCTTCAGAAATTCCAATTCACAAGAAAATAAAGTATGGTGATGGTGCCTCAGCAAGCAGGGCCAATCCCAATCCTGAAGTTGAAAAGAGAAGAGCTCAAGAGTTTGCTGAAATATGGAGCCCAACTTCCAAATCTGTAATCCTTGAGACTCTTATGCTTGTGGTTGATTATAATGAGAACAAGAATGATCATTACAACTCATATGAATGAGATTTATATGAGAAATCTCTAACTAAGAGAAGGATTTATGACAGAGATTATGGGAAAAATAATCCAAAAGCTCCTCCTAAGCCTGCTAAATATTATCCTAAATCTTTCAGATATCAGAAAAGGCAATAAGAGAAAAAAGGAGAAGCAGCAACAATAGCAAAGCAAGCAGTGATAGCAAATCAGAAGTTTTCTTATAAGATTTTATGAAATTGTACCTTTCCCTGGGCATTTTCTATATATATAAATCTTTTAATTCTGATGATCTGATTTCTCATTACTTAGCATTTCTCTTTTACTACTTTGTTTACTAGTCATTTTATATATTTATCTTGACATAATTCACCTTAGTGTAGAGAGTTCTGACTTCTACAAATAGGGGGAGATTGTTGGGTATTGTATCCACAATAACCTAGATTTATATGAAGTCACCCTTGAACTAAGATAAATTAAGTTTGTATTTGATGCTCTTTTCAAGTTGAGTGCTTGCAGGTTATAATTGCCAACTATAGACCAATATCAGTCTATAATAAGTCACCAAACATAGGACCATATAATGTAATCCCTCATTGTGTGATCCATGGTGTTGACTCTTGTGTAGCCTCTCTATTGGGACACATTTTTTTTTCAAGTACTAAAGTTATTGGAGAAAGAATAGTTGTTGTATACCTTGAAGAAAAATTTATTCTAGAAAGTCAGAATTTTTCTAAGTCCATTACTCGAGAAATACATCTTGTACTCGAGTAGTGCTGAAATGATTTCTCAAGTTAAGCTCTATATATTTTTTGAGTAGCAGAAGCCATTCTCGAGAAATCCCTATTTAGTACTCGAGAAAGTCATGCAGTACTCAAATACTACTCATCTTCCTCTCGAGTTATCTCAAAATTATATTAGAAATTTTTCTAAGTCTTGTACTCGAGTAATTTAAGTCAGTACTCGAGAAGGCTAAGCCTTATCTCGAGAAAGCAAAAGACCAATACTCGAGTAAGAAGTGGTTATGTCTCGAGAAGTCAAGTTAAGTTTCGAGAAGTCTATTTGTTCTCGAGAAGTAAAGTTAGTTCTTGAGAAGTCATTATATAGTTCTCGAGTAATAGAAGTTATTTCTCGAGAAGCCAGAAATCACTTCCTATGGACTTGTTTTCGAGAACCTTACCTCCTCTTCTCGAGAAGCAAATATTGTACTCGAGTAGTCTATTACTCACTCGAGAAATACAGTAAATTTTTAGAAATTATTGTTATGTCTAGACAAAATCAATTTCAAAATTAACCTCGATTCTTATTGGTCCACGTGTGCAGTCATTTATGATTATGACCATTAGGCTCGTCCTATAAAAGGTCTTATCAAATTAGACTAACCCTAACACATGAAATCAAGAATTCTGAATCGTTCTATTCATTCTAAATCGGGAAAAGCTGCCGCTCTTCATCGACATTCTCATCGCCGCTCATCTCCGATCCAAGCGATTCTGAGCAAGAAGAGATCAACAGATCAAGGCGTTCACCTATTCACCCCCTCTAGGAGATTTAGGTAGACAACTAAAAACATCATAGGTATAGGCCTAAACAATTTCTAATTGATTAAAGTTATGTGCATGTGTCTAAATGTCACCAAATTTCTTCCTAAGGCTTATCACCACCCTAAGATCACTTGGACAAAACTCCAAGTCCCACAAGGAAATATTACCTTAAGTCCTTCACAAACCCCAAAAGTTCAACCTTAGGGTTTGAACTAGGGTACTAGGGCAAATCAACCCTAATCCACCCCAAACTCCAAGTAAGGGTGTTTTAACTGACCTTGAGGCATTGGCCAAAGTCTCATCCCCTTTGGGTGAGAATTGGCCCCTCCATGCCCCAAGCACCCTTTTGCCCTAATTTACCCTTAAAGGACAAAACTTTGGTCACACCAATATCTATTCAAATCAATAACAAATGGGTTGATATTTTTACCAGTGATATATAATGACCCTAAGGACAATCCACCAAAATTTTGGGGAGTTGTGAGGTCATTAGACCCCTTAATTAGCTCATATATGGATTATTAAATGTTTACCAAAACTATAGAAAAGTGTTCTCCAAAAATTCTCATTTTTGGGTATGTTACAGATATGGGTAAGACTGACTCCCCGTTCGAATTTCAAGTCATTTGGACAAGTGTTTAGTGGGGGCACTAAATTTAGTCTCTAACTAGCCCTATGTATAGACTGCACCATTTTGAGTGTTGTGGTCAGATTACTGCCCCAAATGGGTCGAATCCAATTTTAAATTAAATTAGACCAAAAGGCCTACAACTTTTGTGACTGACCATTTTTCCTAAAACTTCCTCTAAGGGACTTGTTTAATAGTATCAAACAAAACATGTAAAGGAGTAAGTAAATCACTATACAATATTTATAAAATACAATAAAATAATGATGAACATTATTCATCTTCCTCAAAACCCGAACAGAGCCCGTAAAATGCCATTTCCTGTAGCATTTCAGACGCTTAACGCCGGTCACCCGGCCGCCTCTCTAGCCAACCACCGCCACCTAGAACTCCAATTGATGATTAGACTTTCTAAACTTAGATTGAAATTTGAAACTCGTCGAACTGTATTAAACTTCAGAATCTACAACTGTATTTCTCGAGAAGAAGAAAACTTTCCTAGAAAAGAACATGTCTTCTCGAGAAAAGAACTCGGCTTCTTGAGAAAAGAACTTGAAGAAAATTCTGTGAGATGGAATATAGATTTCTCGAGAAGAACCTCATTTCTCTAGAAAGAGACTTGGCAGAATTTAGAGCTAGAGCCAGATTTCTCGAGAAGGGAATGGTTTATCGAGAAATCATCCAAGCCTTTCGAGAAATTTCCTTAACATAACTTCTGAAACTTGAGACAATGATTTCTCGAGAAGGAGTGGGTTTCTCGAGAAAGAAGTTTCGACTTCTCAAGAAATAAATTCGACTTCTCGAGAATTCTATTGAATTTTTCGAGAACTGACTTGGCTTTCAAGAAATCTACATGACATTTCTCGAGTAAAAGACTTAGAAAACTTTCAAACAATTTCTCGAGAAATTTTAAAGTATCTCGAGAACATCAAGGCTTTCTCGAGAACTAGACTTAGGCTTCTCGAGAAAACATCTTAGGTTTCTCGAGAAATGTACTTAGGGAAAATTTTCTGAATAATTAATTTTTCTTCTTTGTTGGAAACATCAATTCTTGATTTCATCCATTCCTTAGTACTTGAAGATGAAGTGCATCCCAATAGAGAGGCTATACGTGAGTCAACACTATGGATCACATAATGAGGGATTACATTACATGGTACTGTGTTTGGTGATTCACTGTAAACTAACATTAGTCTACACTTAACAATTATGACATGCAAGCACTTAACCACATAATAAAATCAAATACAAACTTAATTCATCTTAGTTCAAGGGTGACTTCACACATATCTGGGTTATTGTGGATATAATACCCAACAATCTCTTCCTATTTGTAGAAGTCAGAACCCTCTACACTAAGGCGAATTACATCAAAATAATCAAATATTTAACTAGTAAACATTGTAATGATAACAATGATAATTAAGAAACAATATATCAGCAAAATTCAAAATCATATATATATATAAATTGTCCATAGAGGCATCCAGGTCCACAACATTCTATACTATGGCGAAATTCCACTCATTTGAAGTGATGATGTTGCTGCCTTTTTTTCTTTTCTTGCTGCCTCTTTTGATAGCTGTAAGGTTTAGGGTAGTACTTAGCAGGGTTGGGAAGAGCCTTTGGGTTGTTTCTGCCATATTCTCTGTCATAGATTCTTATTTTGGTCAAAGATTTCTCATAAAAATCCCATTCCTGGGAACTGTAATGATCATTTCTATTTTCATTAAAATCTACAACGAGTTTTAGAGTGTTAAGACTTAGTGACTTGAAGGTAGGGCTCCACACTTCAGCAAATTCTTGTGCTCTCTTCTTACAACTTATGGATTAGGAATGGATCGGCTAGCAGAGGCACCGTCACCATATTTCCTTTTCTTAGGTGCTGGAATTTCTGGAGGTGGATTCTGAGACAACTCTTGTTCAGACCAAACCTAGGAGTACTTTGTAGGAGGGGCTTCATAATCTTCAGGTCTGGGATAGAATGTAAGCATATGGGCAGTAGCCTACTGGACAGTAGGATTGAGATGAGGAGGAGGGGTAGCATTTAGATTAACTTGAAATTCAGGGAAGATCTGGTTGTGCATCCATACTTCTGTATCATAGGTATGAAATTTAACATCAACAATTTGGGTTTGGACATCAATACTTATCACTTCTAGCTTTTCTTCCCATAGAGTCCTCATGGTTCCATCAGATTTTTCTAAATATTCCTTGACCAATTTCTCCCCCTTTCCGACTTCTACAAATAGGGTGCTTTTAACGTCTTCTTTGAATTTGCAAACTTCTTTACATGTCTTGAAGTTGTGCTCCTGAACATTCTTTTCCAACTTAATTTTGTTGTTTTCCAATGTGACTTATTGGTCTATTACGTGACCAATACTAGTAATGGTGTGATCTAAGGCTTTTCCACCTATTTTGAATAGGTTTTTGAGGTTATCAGTATTATGCTGAATTTCAGCGAAGCCTCTGCTCATCTCTTTCTCTAGAGCAGTTATATTGTCTGTGATAACTTTGAGAGAGTCATCAAAATATATTATTTACTGAGCTAACAGAGACTCAATCTTACCCAGAAGGGTATCTTCAGGAATGGCTATAGCTGGAGGAGGTGGAGGAGGTAGAGCCTGAGTTGACTAAGTAGGAATTTCTTCAATAACAACCGAGCTCGGGCCTCTGATGGTATGAATCATGACCTCCCCTTCCTCACCAATAATAGTAGGGAGGGAGAAGTCTAGGATTCTAAGAGGTGGGTCAACTTGCTCTAGAGTGATCTCATCATAATCAGAGAGAATTATCTCCTTCTCCCCCTCAATATGTTCTGGGGAGAGGGGAACATCTGGAATCTGTTCTGGAGTCTTTGCAGGAGAGGAGGAGGGTTGAGAATTGGAAACCATTTCAGGGGATATGAATAAGGGATCATCGGAGATGAGTTCCTCTACTATCTTTAATATTTCAGCATCAGTGGAAGTGACTCTGGCAGTCACTTGCTCATCAGTGAATTCTTCTTTATCAGAGGAAGAATCATTGTTCATACCTTAGCCATCCTCATGTAGAGAGATGCTCTTCTCAATAGAATCATAAACTGCAGCGCCTTGCTCTTGAATCTGCTCTGTGGAACATCCGACTGAATAACTGATGGAACTTAGTTCGGGCGATTAGCCGAACTAGCCGCCGCAGTCTGTCCAGCTAGTCTTCTGGCAGGTAGCCTCAGCAGACTATTTGTGTTAGAACTCAGTTCGGGCGGTTAGCCGAACTAGCCACCGTGACCTGTTCTGCTGGTTTTCTAGTAAAAGTCCTTAGCAGATTGTTTGGATGTTGTTTTAGTCGAAGCCGCAGAGGTCTTATTTAGTCGTGAAGCTCTGGTCTAAGGCTTATCCTCTCAGCGGTCTGGTGGCAACCTACGGTACGCGGTCTGGTGTCAAGCCGCAGCTTTAGCGTAATGGTTTACCGCACTGCGAATTGTTGGCTATCCACAAGTGCAGCTTAGCGACTTGACTGGCGGCCTTTCACTTATGTCCTGAGGTTGTAAGGTTATGGCTTGTATAGTGAGCGGTTTGGGTATGTAAAACTACTCAGTCCGCCCGACTTGTATTTAGTCCCACATTGTGTATTGTACTCTCTCATCTCCCCTATTTTCTATAAATAAGGGTGCACACCTATGTATTACTTACTTTTTGGAGCAATAAAATTTGCGGTTATTTACCACTTGTTCACTTTTCTTCTCATTTTTTCACTTGGTATCAGAGGAAAACTGGTCTTTTTGCTCCAAAATCATTTTGCTCTTCTAGCGGTTTGTTTTTTAAAACCGCGCGGGTTGTCTCTTTTTTGTCCCTCCCTTCTTCCGATTTTGTCCATCTTCTTCCCTCCTCCTGTTGGCTCTGCTGCTTATGATGATTGGGATGCTTCTTATGCCTTGGTCTGTACTTAGTTCGCCAATAGTTTGTCTGACGAGTGTCTTCCTGTCATTTGCCATGATCAAATAGTCAAAGCCGCGTGGACTCATCTGGCTGCTTTATATTCTAAAGGGGCTCAGACTTCTCGTATCTATACTTTGTATGATAACCTCTTTGCTCATCCTGTTAAGACCCCTACTGCAGCGTATCAGGAGGTGCAGAGCCTTGGGACTGAACTTCTTTAACATCGCCCTTTTTCTATTGATCTTGCTGAGAAACAAAAAACATTTTCAGGAGATCCTTGTGGTTTGTTACTTACTTCGTCTTCCCGACTCCTATGATCTGATTTGCCAAAAAATTCTCAGAGAAGCGGACACTCCGACTCTTGATGCCACTACTGCGCGAATTTCAATTATTACTACTCTACTTTAGCGTCCTTTGCTTCCTTCTCCCTCTCCTGATCTTGTTGCTCATTCTGCCTATCATGATCATTCTGGTGGTTGGGGTGGCCGCACTAGCGGCCGTGGTTCTTCCAAATATCTCTGTTCTCATTATGGCAAGACTGGTCACTTGGTTGATCATTATTAGGTCAAGCACCCTCATCTTCGTCCTGCTTCTGCTGATTCTGCCAAGAAGTCTACTGCGTCTCTTGCCACTTCAGGTGCTGCTCAGTTAGCTACCACGGGTAGGTGGCTTATTGAATCTGGTGCTATCACTCATATGACCGAGAATTCTCAGTTTTTTTCTTCTCTTACGACGAGTACGCACTTACCTCCTGTTCTTATTATTGATGGTTCGCCGTCCCCGATTCACGGGTCAGGCACTGTGCATGTTACTTCTTCTCTTCAGTTTTGGGACACTCTCTATGTTCCCAACTTTCCCTGCAATCTCCTCTCTATTACTACTCTTTGTAAGCAATTCGACTATGAAGCAATTTTTACTGCTTCTACTTCGTCTTCCTCTCTTTTTGCGGTTTGTTTTTTGAAACCGCAGGTGTTCTTTTTCTGCCCCTCCCTTCTTCCGGTTTTGTTCGGCTTCTTCCCTCCCATTCTTTCTTTCTTGTCGCGCGGTTTCCCCTTATTCGCACGGTCTCGTGCTCTTCTCCCTTTTGTGCGACTTCTCTGCCCTTGGTCGCAGCTTTTCTCCTGCTGCTGGTGTGTGGTCACCGAGACCGGGCGACTTGTTCTTTCTGTTCGCGCGGCCTCCTCTCTGTTTTCCTATCCGTGCGGTTTCTACTTTGTCCGCGCGGCTTGATTGCTTTCTTCATGGATACTCCGTCGTCTTCCGCGACTTTCCCTGCTTCTTTCTCTCATTCTTCTTCCTCTGTTTCTTCTTCGGGTAATTTGAGTACTTTATCCAAGCTTACGGGCCCAAATTATCCTGACTGGAGTGTGTCTTTTGTCTTCCTCTTACGTTCTCAATGTAAGCACTCTCACTTGACTGATGACCCTCCTCCTGTTGGCTCTGTTGCTTATGATGATTGGGTCGCTTCTGATGCCTTGGTCTGTACTTGGTTAGCCAACAGTTTGTCTGACGAGTGTCTTCCTATCATTCACCATGATCAAACAATCAAAGCCGCGTGGACTCATCTGGCTGATTTATATTATAAAGGGGCTCAGACTTCATGTATCTACACTTTGTATGCTGACCTCTTTGCTCGTCATGTTATGACCCCTGCTGAAGTGTATCAGGAGGTGCAGAGCCTTGGGGCTGGACTTCTTCAACATCGTCTCTTTTCTACTGATCTTGCTGAGCAAAAAAAACATAATCAGGAGCTCCTGGTGGTTTGTTACTTACTTCGTCTTCCTGACTCCTATGATCTGATTCGCCAACAGATTCTCGGAGAAGCGGACACTTCGACTCTTGATGCCACTACTGCGCGGATTTCCGCTGTTACTACTCTACTTCAGCGTCCGTTGCTTCCTTCTCCCTCTCCTGATCTTGTTGCTCATTCTGCCCGTCATGATCATTTTGGTGGTCGAGGTGGCCGCACTGGCGGCCGTGGTTCTTCCAAATATCTTTGTTCTCATTGTGGCAAGACTGGTCACTTGATTGATCGTTGTTGGGTCAAACACCCTCATCTTCGTCCTGCTTCTGCTGATTCTGCCAAAAAGTCTACTGCGTCTCTTGCCACTTCGGGTGCTTCTCAGTTAGCTACCACGGGTAGGTGGCTTATTGACTCTGGTGCTACCACTCATATGACCGGGAATTCTCAGCTCTTTTCTTCTCTTACGACGAGTATGCACCTACCTCCTGTTCTTATTGTTGATGGTTCACTGTCCCTGGTTCATGGGTCTAGCACTGTGCATGTTACTTCTTCTCTTCAGCTTCGGGACACTCTCTATGTTCCCAACTTTCCCTGCAATCTTCTCTCTGTTACTGCTCTTTGTAAGCAGTTCTGCTGTGAAGCGATTTTTACTGCTTCCACTTGTGCTTTTCAGGTTCCTCAGTCCAAGGAGATGATAGCTACTGGGACTAAAAGCGGCAACTTGTTCTATCTTGATAATTCTTCCGCTTTCTCTGCCTCCTCTTCTCTCCTTCAGTGGCATCTTTGTCTTGGACATCCTCCTCCTCGGATCCTCTATCAGCTACTGCTTGATTTACCTCGGGGCGATTCTTCTCTTCAGTGTGATGCTTGCTAGTATGGGAAACATCATCGTTCTAATTTTCCTGCGAGTAAAGGATGCAGTTCTTCTTGTCCATTTGATATTTTCAATTCTGATATATGGGGTCCTGCTCCTACTCAGACTGTTGGTCGGGGTAGCTTATATTTTGTGACTTTTATTGATGATTTTTCCCGTTGTACTTGGTTATATTTGTTGCGTGAATGTTCTGAAATTTATTCTATTTTCACTGCATTTTAGAATGAGATTCATACACAGTTTGCTACTTCTATTAAAATCCTTCGGTCTAATAATGCTAAGGAGTACCTTAGTCACAAGTTTACATCATTTGGTATTGATCATGGTATTGTTCATCAAACCACTTATCCTTATACGTCGCAATAAAATGGTGTTGCTGAATGGAAGAATTGTCATCTGCTTGATGTGGCTCGGAGCCTTCTGAGTCAGATGCATGTTCCCATGTCTTATTGGGGACATGCGGTTCTTCTCTCTTGCTTTCTTATTAATCATGTTCCCTCCTCTATTGTTGGTGGGAAGACTCCCTTTTCTATCCTTCATCCTGATACGAATCATTTTCCTTTGCCACCTCGTGTCTTTGGATGTACTGCCTTTATTCATTCCCCTTATTCTACTCGTGAAAAGTTGTCACCTCGCTCTGTTAAATGTATCTTTCTGGGCTATTGTCTGACTTAGAAATGATATCAGTGTTATGATCCTGTTCTTCGTCGGCAATATGTCTCTATTGATGTCACCTTCTTTGAGACTGTTCCATACTTTTCTCCGTCCTCCTCCATTCGTCCTCCTTCTGATGTTTCAATTCTCTCTCTTCTTATTTCTGCACCTTACTCAGAGCCTGCTATTCTTTCTTCTTCTTCTTATGACTCTCCTGCTCTTCCTTCTTTCGTTGTTGAGCCACTGCATATGGTTCCTAGTTTGCCTTCCTCTCCTTTGGCTAGACCTACGCAGGTAGATGTGGCTGACCTTGATCTTCATATAGCTCTCAGGAAAGGTGTTCGATCATGCACTCAGCATCCTCTTGCTGGTGTGGTGTCTTACACCAGATTGTCTCCTTGGGCGTAGAGTTTTGCTTCTGCCCTCTCGGCTAATGTTCTTCTAGCATCTTATCATGATGCTTTGGTTATTCTATACTGGAAAGCTACTATGGATGAGGAGATGAAAACTCTGACCGAACAGGGCACTTGGTCACCTGTGCCTACTCCTCCTGGTTCTAATATGGTTGGCTGTCATTGGGTCTTTGTCATCAAGTACCTTCATGATGGTACTGTTGATCATTACAAAGCCCGTCTAGTGGCCAAAGGATTTACGCAGACTTATGGTGTGGATATCATTGATACATTCTCTCCTGTTGCCCGGATTACTACGATCCGCGTTCTCTTCTCTGTAGCTATGAATAGAGATTGGGAAATGTCTCAATTAGATGTCAAGAATGTATTTCTGTATGGAGATTTGAACGAGACAGTCTATATGGAGAACTCTCCTGGATATGTTACTCAGGGAGATTCTCAGGTGTGTAAGTTGAAGAAAGCCATCTATTGTCTGAAACATAGTCCGAGGGCCTGGTTTTAAAAGTTTAATGAGGTTATTTCTGTGGTTGGATTTGTTCGGAGCGCTGCAGATCACTCTTTGTTTATTCGGAAAACTTCGTCTGGGCTGGTTATTCTTGTAGTGTATGTGTATGATATACTTCTTACTGGGGATGATAGGAAAGGTGTTGATATGACAAAGAAGCATCTGCTCTGGCATTTTGTTAACAAGGATATGGGGTCTCCTAAGTACTTCTTGGGGATTGAGATATCTCGTAAACCTGGTTCTATCGTTCTCTCACAGAGGAAGTATGCTCTGGATCTTTTATAAGAGACAAGTCTTCTTGGAACTAAACCTACTCGGTCTCCTATGGCTGTTGGAGATGACAAATGCTGGAGTGAGTCTTCTCCTCTTCTTGAAGATGTCACGAGGTACAGACTTCTTGTTGGTAAACTCATCTATCTGACAGTTACTAGACCAGACATCTGCAATGCAGATGGAAAAGTAAGTCAGTTTATGCAAGCCCTAGAGAGTGTCATATGCAGTCAGCTCTGAAAATTCTCGAATACGTGAAAGGTGCACCGGGTAAAGGGCTCTTGTTCCTGAAAAGAGAACATTTAAAAGTAGAGGCTTATTCTAATGCGAGCTACACATATGATAAGGGCAATAGGAAGTCAACGTAGGTTTTTGAACCTTTGTTGGAGGAAATCTAGTCAGTTGGAAGAGTAGGAAGCAGGCTGTGGTTGCCAGATTGAGTGCAGAAGCCGAATATAGAAGCATGACTTTGACTGCTTGTGAGCTGAAATGGCTCCGAACTCTCTTACTGGATTTGGGAGAGTTTTATGATCACCCCCTACCGATGTTCTGTGATAATAAAGCAGTAATATACATTTCGAAGAATCCTGTATTTCATGAAAGAACGAAGCATATCGAGGTTGATTGCCACTTTATTAGAGAAGAGATTCTGAAGAATCAGATATGCACTCCTTTCATTACTTCTGATAAAGAGCTGGCAGATTACTTCATGAAACCGATTACTTTGTTCACAGAGGTTTGTGGCAAGCTGGGCATGGTTGACATATATGCTCCAGCTTGAGGGGGAGTGTTGGAACTTAGTTCGGGCGGTTAGCCAAACTAGCCGCTGCGGTCTGTCCATCCAGTCTTCTAGCAGGTAGCCTCAGCAGACTGTTTGTGTTAGGAATCAGTTCGGGCGGTTAGCCAAACTAGCCACCGCGGCCTGTTCTATCGGTCTTCTAGTGTAAGTCCTCAACGGATTGTTTGGATGTTGTTTTATTAGAAGCCGCAGAGGTATTGTTTAGTCGTGAAGCTTTGGTCCAAGGCTTATCCTCTCAGCGGTCCGGTGGAAACCTGTGGTAAGCAGTTTGGTGTCAATCCGCAGCTTCAGCATAATTGTTTACCGCACTATGAATTGTTGGCTATCCGCAGGTGCGGCTTAGCGGCTTGACTGGCGGCCTTTCACTTGTGTCTTGAGGTTGTAAGGTTATGGCTTGTATAGTGAGCGGTTTGGGTATGTCAAATCACTCAGTCCACCCGACTTGTATTTAGTCCCACATTGTGTATTATACTCTCTCATCTCCCCTATTTTCTATAAATAAGGGGGCACACCTATGTATTACTTACTTTTTTGGAGCAATAAAATTTGCGGTTATTTACCTCTTGTTCACTTTTCTTCTCATTTTTTCACTATAACTATTTCTGCAACCTTAGCTGGCTGATCTTCTTCCTTAACTGAAGGAGCAGGCTCCCCCTCAACAGCTGCACCAGATGTGCCAGTTGCATCAGTGTGAGGAGGAGATGGGGTCATGTCCTCATCAACAGCATCTCTAGAAACCTTAGGAGCTTGCCCTGGCTTCTGAATTCTGATCTCCCATCTGCTGATGGTAGAGATGGTGACAATCTTTAGGTGGTGGATGGACACACCTCTAGATAGGTCAAAGACCTCCGGGTGATCTTGATTTAGATATAGAGAATGAATTCTTCCAAAATTTGGAGCTTTTAGACTCTCTTTTATCTTACTAAAAAGCATGTGTCTCCAAAGGAATCTCTTACGACAAACTATAGCAGTCATCATATCAAAGAAATATGTAGAATATAACCAATTGATCCTGTTTTGCATAGAAGTACCTTGCCTAGAATGTCAGCCAAGAGTTTGCTTTCATCGGACATCTGCTGCCTTCTGATTGTAGTAGCTGACTGGGGAATACTGTAGAAGGAATATGTTCTTGTGTAGTCTTCTTGTTCTAGATAATCGTCCTATTCCACTGAAGGAAGTTGAAGGAACACTGTCAACGAAGATGGCTTGATCTTGATTTCTATCTCCATGACTTAGCTCTTAAGTAATCTTCCAGACTTTTTGATTTTTGCATTGCGGGAAAATTCTTATACTTCTGGTAACATCACTTTACACAGATGTTCCATGATAAATATGAGGCTGACGACATCCAGGAGGTGAAGAAAGTTCTTGAAGTCGTCGAAAATGTCCTCTATGCCCGCACGACTGAATTCGCTGCCCACACCAATCTTGAAAGGAGGAGCCATCGAATGCAAAGAGTTCTTGAAGTACCGGAAATCAGATTTGCTGGAGACGAAGCGACGAATGTTTGCGAGAGAGGCGGCGGAAAGCTTCGGGGAACTGAAGGGTTTTTCTTGGGAAGGACGATTTGAAATTGTGATTTTGGATTTCTATGGACTTTTCTATTTATATAATTTTTAAAGTTAAGAATAGAAATTAAAAAGACAAACCTAGAATCGGCGGTTCAAATTAGAAAATCGTCCTTGCGCAAGGGCATTTCTCGAGAAAGAAGAGGCCTTTCGAGAAATTCAAGAGTCTTTTCTCGTGAAATTCACTTGACTTTTCCTGAGAAATGGAGTTAATTAGTTTTCCGAGAAGTCCAAATAGCCTACTTTCGAGAAATGGAGTCATCTTTTTCCGAGAAATGGAGTTAGTCTTTTCTCGTGAAATGACTTTTCTCATGAAATAAACTTGTTCTCGAGAAAACCACTTGAGTTCCCGAGGAATCCATTTGACTTTTCGATAAATCCATAATCTGTGATTATTTCCTTGATTTCAGATATGAACAATTCAGGATCCCATGTTGAGCATGCGAAGTTCTGTCTTGAAAAATGAGAATTTAGCCTCGTCCAGCGGCTTCGTGAAAATATCTGCCACCTACTTGTCTGTCGGAACATAGATGAGGGATATGTCCTTATTCTCCACATGTTCTCGGATGAAGTGGTAGCGTATTTTGATGTGTTTTGTCCAGCTGTGGGAGACTGGATTGTTGGCTATAGCTATTGCGCTGGAAGAGTCACAAAAATAGGAATTTATTGGAATTTTAGATTGTAATCTTTGAGTTGATTCCTGATCTAAAGAAGTTGTGCGCAACAACTGTCTGCAGATATATACTCTGACTCGGTAGTAAAAGTTGCGACACAATTCTACTTCTTGCTGCTCCATGAAATAAGCCGTCTTTTGAGGAATTAGCATGTCCCAAAAGTGCTCTTTCTATCATCTATGCTACCTGCAAAGTCAGCATATGAAAATTCAATTAGTTCTCTATCATTATTTCTTGGGTACCATAAGCCAAGATTTGGTTTACCCTTAAGATATCTCAGAATTTGCTTTGCAGCGGTATAGTGAGATTCCTTAGAGTTCACTTGATATCTTGTGCATACACATGTTAAGAACATTATGTTAGGCCTACTAGCAGTAAGATAGAGCAAGGATCCAATTATGCTCCTATACTTGGTTTCATCGAAAGGTTTCCCTTTGTCATACTCGTCTAGAGACATAGTTGAACCCATTGGAGTCCTCATAGAGGTTGCATTCTCCATTCTGAATTTCTTAATAAACTCCTTGGTGAACTTTGTCTGAGAGATGAAAATTCTATCTTCAGATTATTTCACCTGAAGTCCTAAGAAATACTTTAGCTCACTCATACTGCTCATTTCAAACTTCCCTAGCATAAGTTTGGAAAATTATTTTGCAGTGATTGTCATCAGTAGAGCAAAAAATAATGTCGTTGACATAGATTTGTACTAGCAAAATCTTACCTTTTACTTACCTAAGAAATAATATCTTATCTATCTTTCATCTTGTGAACTTGTTCTCAAGAAGAAAGTTAGATATCGTATCATGCCAAGCTCGTGGAGCTTGTTTTAAACCGTATAAAGCTTTAAATAATAAATACACATAATCAGGATCATTAGGATCAACAAAACCTGGGGGTTGTTCTACGTATACTTCTTCCTTTATATCACCATTGAGAAAGGTTGAATTCACGTCCATTTGATAGACGGTGAAGCCCATAAAGGCAACATATGCGAGGAACAACCGGATCGCTTCAAGTCTCGCCACTAGAGCATAGGTCTGATCAATGTCGATCCCTTCTTCCTGTCTGTATCCTTTAGCTACGATTCTGGCCTTGTTTTTGACAACGATTCCATCTTGTTCCTGTATAACCATTTTGTTCCAATAATATTCTTGCCTTTGGGTCTAGGTACAAGCTTCCAGACTTGGTAGCGCTTGAATATATTTAGTTCTTCCATAGCAATTATCCAGGATGCGTCTTGGTTTGCTTCTTCGAATTTCTTTGGTTCAACCTGCGAGAGAAAGCTCAAATGCAAATTTTCATTAGTAGCATCTCTTCGAGTTCGTACACCGTCACGAGGATCTCCTATGATTTGTTCAACTGGGTGATCCTTCAAGTGTCTGAGTTCAAGAGACCTTGCATTGGGAGGTTCTGCTGGTTCTGGAGTTTCCTCTTCCACTTGGATGAATTCTTCATCTTGGTGATCTTCTTCTTCAAATGAGGTTGGAGGAGTGATCTTGATGAACTTTTGAGCCTTATTTACAGCTGTCTCATCCAAGCTTAACTTTTCCAGCCTTGAACCTGCATCTTCAATAAGAACACTAGAAGAGCTGCTATGGAGCAAACTCGTTTCATCAAATACAACGTTAACTGACTCTTCTACCACCAGAGTTTCTTATTAAAGATTCTATAAGCCTTACTATGGCTACTATGACCTACAAAAATACCTTCAAAATATTTTTATCCAAACTTTGTATGATGATATTTCTCATTATTAAGTACATAGCATTTGCAGCCAAAGATTTTAAAGTAGGACACAGTCGGTCGTTTGCCTTTTAGTAGCTCATAGGGAGTCTTATGATGGCTTTTTTTTATTAATGCTTTGTTTTTCGCGTGACAATCTGTATTGACAGCCTCGGCCCAGAAGTACTCTAGTAAAGAGGAGTCAGTCAACATTATGGTACGTGCTTCAATGAATGTTCTATTCCTTCTCTCAGTAACTCCATTTTGTTGTGGAGTACGCGGTTAGGAAAAGTCATGAAAGATACCTAAGCTTCTACAGAATTCTGTCATGGCACCAGATTCGAATTCTGTTCCATGGTCACTTCTGATTCTGACAACTGAGCAGTTTAATTTGTTCTGGATTTGCCTGACAAAATTTGTTAAAACATCAAAAGTATCTGACTTTTGTTTCAAAAAGAACACCCAAATAAAACATGAGTGATCATCAAGAATTACTAGCGTATATGACTTACCACCTAAGCTATGAACTTACATTGGACCGAATAAGTCCATGTGTAGTAAGTACAAGCACCTTGAGGAATATTTATCAGCAAGGCCCTTAAAGATGGCCCTTGTCTGCTTGCAAATTTGGCATGCGTGACATGGACTCTCTTTAATACACTTAATAGTAGGTGAGTCACGTACAAGATTTTGAGAAAATAATATATTGATAGTTTTGAAATTAATATGTGCTAGTTTGTTATGCCATTGATCACAAAGAGATGCACTATCTTTTGCAACAAAACACACTGGGGTAGAAGTGTCTAAACATAGAAAATTAAGACAGAAAATATTTCTACTCCTTGTGCCTGTTAATATCGTCTCCATTGTGGAGGCTGATTTTATCAGGCACCAATATTTAGAAAAGGTAACAATTAAGACTTTATCACATAATTGACTTATGCTAATCAGATTATGTTCTAATCCTTTCACATAAGCCACATCAGTGAATGAGACTATACCGTTAGAAATTGTACCGTAATCTTTTGTAATTCCCCAGTCAGATCCACCAAAGATAACCTTTGGACCATCTTTGACTGGAGTATAGTTCTGAAGTAGACTTCTTCTCCGGGTCATGTGCCGAGAGAATCCACTGTCCAAATACCAGATAGGCATTTTTTTGGCCTTTGGACATACCTGCAAACATAGTTCAGTTTACCTTAGGAACCCAAACGTATTTGGGTCCTTGTTTCCTTGTCAGCATACTCCCCCTAGGAGTGTTAACAATACGAGTGGTCTAACTCGTATGATTAACTTGAGGAGTTTCATAGTTCCTTGGATTAAACCAACAATTCACAGTAAAGCGACAAACTTTACCGCAACACCAACAGTCAAATCTATTGTATCTTTTCCAAGTCTCCTGCTTAACCATTTGAATGTGTGTTCATGCAGGTGCGGCAGATCTGGAGGTAGAGGCCTCATGATGATGGCACTCACAAGGCTTTTGCTCCTCCTTTTCCTTAGGTACAAATGGCTTGGCCTTAGGTTCCTTCTTAATATTATGGCCATGAACGTATGGACCATAGTATTGCATTTGTATTTACTCATAAGGTTCCTTAAAGACACTATCACCGAAGTTTCGGGGACAGGTCCATCATTGGTAGCGCGAGTTAGGCTCTACGTGAGTAGGCCTAGTTAGGTGACCATAGGATGACTCAAAATAAAACTTGTTCGTTGGGAAGATTACTTTCTTAAATGTAGTTTGATTCAGAGGGGCCTTCCCTTTCTCTTCGGCTGAGGCTTTCTTAGCAGCCTTATTTTTCCGTTTAGCTTTATTCCTCCTAGAAGATTTACTAGGAGAAGTCTCATGGCCCAGACCAGCTCCTTTGGCCTGTGCAGAGAATTCAGTGATAAGTGGAAGAATTTTCTTAGGCTTGGAGAAACTTTCAACACGTTTCTTTTCAGTGTCAAGCTATTCTTCCAACTTCTCAATGATTTTCTGTTTCAGGTTAAGGTGCTCGAGAGAGTTGTTATATTCTTCGACCAAGGCATGGTGATCCTTTCTGAGTGAGTCCATACTTGCGACTTCCTCCCTCAAAATGATATCCTCACCCTAAAGGGATTTTATCTTCTTGGTCTGAGTTCTAATAACCTTTCTACATCGATCATAATCCTTGAGCAGCTCTTTATACTGACCCATGAGTTCTGATTCATCATCAGAGGAATAGTCCTTATGGTCATCGTCAGGAACATCGGATTCAGAAAGAATAGTGTGAGCATTTACCTCCCTATGAAATTGGGGGACATCTCCTTCTTCTTTAGAGTGAGACATGAGCCCGAAGTAGGATTCTTCATCCTCAACTTAGACGAGTCAGAGTCACTAAGAGTCTTCTGCTTCTTTACTATGAAGCTCTTATCCTTCTTTTTACACTTGGAGGACTTATGATCTTCTCTTCTTCCACCATCCTTCTTCTTGTGAGGGCAGTCAGCGATCACATTATCTGTCTTGTTTAACAATAACACACGATGTCAGTAGAATAATGTTTGTTCAGTTTAGATTTATACTTATTAGTGTAACTTCTCTTTTGATAATCACCACCGTGTCATGATCTTCTGAATGAGGAGTCTTTAACTCCCATTTGTTCCTTCTTACTTAGAAACTTCTTGCACTGTCTGGAGAGAAGAGATAACTCTCCATCAGATAGTTCTGAGCATGAGGTGCTTGGCTCTGATTATTCTTCTTCACTTTCTTTATGAGAGGGAGTACGAGATGCTGCCTTAGCTTTCCTTGAGCTGGTTGCCTTCAGTGCAACAGACTTCTCTTTTGATGACGATCTGCTGCCCTCTTATTCAGCTTTTCTGGCATTTATTTAAAGCTTATAGGACATAAGCTTCCCGAAGAGGTTTTGGGGGTCAGTGTCAGCCAGTCTCCCAAACTCCCTGATAGCACAGATCTTATTGTCCCATTCCTTAGTTAAGGATCCTAGGAATTTGTCATTTTATTCTCCATTAGTGAAGACGTGGCCGTAGCTATTCAGGCCATTGCTGATCTTGAAGAAGTTTTCAAATGTATCAGCAATTGTGTCCTTAGGGCCTTGCTTGAAACCTCATACTTCTTGTTTAGAAGGGATCTTCTGTCATCCCTTACTTCTTCGATACCTTCCATCAAAACAATTAATGACTGCCACATTTCCTTAGCAGATTAGCAGTGGATAAGGTTCTGCATCATCGAGTCATCGACTGCACTTGCGATGATATTTTTTTGCTTTCTTATCCATAGAGACAAGTGCAATCTCATCTTTGTCAAGATCCATCAATTTCTTTGGTACCTTCCTGGTTGGATCAATAGTGGAGGCTGTCATGAGAACATACATGTCTTCTTCCATTATAATGAAGATATGGGGATCAACAGCTTACATGAAAAATCTAATTCTCTCTTTCCACCTGGGAAAGTTTGCCTTTGTGCACATTGGTAGCTTAGAGGAATCTTTGGATCTGTCCATGCTTGAGAGTCTCTTTGACAACTAGAAGGAGGTCTGTTCGAGGTGTGAACCTTATAGCAAACAACATCCCTCTGATACCAATTGAAAGTGTCTTGTTGTCTACCTAAATACCCTAGAGGGGGTGAATATGTGAGATCTGCGTCTTTTGCGGAATAAAAATATTAGCACAGAAATTAAGCAAGCACAAGCCAGACGACATAAGAAATTATAGTGGTTCATCAACCTTGGGTATGTTCACTCTCCACCTCACCAATCTAGCACCATGCTAGACTTGGCTACTTTACTTTACCTCATATTAAACAATCCTACAACTCGGATCAACGCTCCTACAACTCGATCACCCAAAACGGGATCTACACTCGAAAGAAAAACTTCCTACAAACTCGGAGACAAAGCTCCTACAAAGATTGAAATAAGTTTTTACAACAATAATGAAAAAACAACTTCACTTCAAATCTTAAATCTTCAGATTTCTTCCTTCTTGAAAAACTGAAAAATTGGAGAAGAAGATGAGGAAGAATTCTTGAGATAAGCACGATCTGAAATTTCTTGAATCGGACACGATCAAATAAGAGATTGAGAATCTGAAAACAAGGATCTGTCAAATCTTTCTTCTGCTTTCGAATCACTGGATCGAGGAACAAACTTTCGTGAAGAATGAAGAAGCCGGCGGCGACTGTTTCCCGATCTGGAAATGTTCAGCGATTCGATTTGGAATAAAATTAGCAGTGAAAAATTATTATTATTATTAGGGTTTGTGAAATCCTTGACGAGACTTTATATAGGACATCGCCGAACGGCCAAACGTCATTAAGGGATGATCCACAAAGATTAGACTTTCTAAACTTGGATTGAAATTTGAAATTCGTCGAACTGTATTAAACTACAGAATCTGTAACTGCATTTCTCTAGAAGAAGAAAATTTCCCGAGAAAAGAACATGTCTTCTCGAGAAAAGAACTTAGCTTCTCGAGAAAAGAACTTGAAGAAAATTCTGTGAGAGGGAATACCGATTTCTCGAGAAGAACCTTATTTCTCAAGAAAGAGACTTGGCAAAATTTAGAGCTAGAGCCAGATTTCTCGAGAAGGGAATGGTTTCTCGAGAAATCATACAAGCCTTTCGAGAAATTTCCTAAACAGAACTTCTGAAACTTAAGATAATGATTTCTCAAGAAGGAGTGGGTTTCTCGAGAAAGAAGTTTCTGCTTCTCGAGAAATAAATTCGACTTCTCGAGAATTCTATTGCATTTTCTGAGAACTGACTTGGCTTTCGAGAAATCTACATGACATTTCTCGAGTAAAAGACTTAGAAAACTTTAAGACAATTTCTCGAGAAATTTTATAGTATATCGAGAATATCAAGGCTTTCTCGAGAACTAGACTTAGGCTTCTCGAGAAAACATCTTGGGTTTCTCGAGAAATGTACTTAGGGAAAATTTTCTGAATAATTTATTTTTCTTCTTTGTTTGAAACGTCAATTCTTGATTTCATCCATTCCTTAGTGCTTGAAGATGAAGTGCATCCTAATAGAGAGGTTACACATGAGTCAACTCTATGGATCACATAATGAGAGATTACATTACATGGTCCTGTGTTTGGTGACTCACTGTAAACTGACACTGGTATACACTTAGGAATTATGACCTGCAAGCACTTAACCACAGAATAACATCAAATACAAGCTTAATTCATCTTAGTTCAAGGGTGACTTCACACAAATTTGGTTTATTGTGGATATAATACCCAACAATAGGCTTAAGCCCAGTATATGTCTAATACAAATGATCACTCTATCACAACTCACAACATCTAAGCGGAAGCAAACTTAAATCCATCATCGACCTGTCGCCGTGTAGTAATGGTAGTACGCACCAACTGCTCCACATGTCATGTCTCCTTGTCCTTCTAATGTTGATGCTCCTACTGTTCGGTCCCTTAAAATGATTTGGTCCACCGACCGTTAGTCAAAAGACTATGCCACTATCGTCCTCGCCTCACCCCAGCGACTCCTAGGCACCGTGCAGGGAGGTGGAAAGAAGAGGACAACAAAGCAGAGTTGAACAAGCAGGTGACAACTATCCTAGGAGGTGTATGTACAAAAGGACTATAGCAAGGAAGTAGTAATGTAAACAAGTAAAGTAGACCAGTAAGTACATGTAAAGTAAACTATGGATTAAGTAACCTTAACTTATATGAATGCCCATACAAACTTATAAGTTAATGGGTCTTTTGCAAGGCTCCCATCACATAAACTATCCCATACTAGTTTATACGGTAGGGTGTGAGGTTATATGCAAGTATGTGTGTAGTGATATGTTATGTCATGATTCATGCAAGTGTAATACACACACGACTTTATGCACATAGAACTTTAGTTCCCCCATTTTGGAAGCTAGCTTCACTCCCAGAAGCCTCCGTAGTGGCCAGAGAAGATAGTGAGTCGGGCCACCCCACTCCTAGGTGGGTAACCGCACTACCTGGCCTAGCCCTTACGTATGCCTATGAAGGACACACCAGAGTCACCACGTACTATGTTGACCAATCGCCAGTCTTTTCCTAGGCTAAGTGAGAACCACACTTGCCGAGTCAACGTATCGACGTCAGTGCGATCGACCGTCTAATACCGAAGACCCACCACTTTATGCACATGCAATCATGAATTTCCAGAGTCATCAGCTCCCCGGACTAACGTGTCTATTACAACTACCTTCCGATCCTTCGACTCGCCGGCCTAACTTGCCCATTTCCACAACCACCGAGCCCACTGCTCGGAAAACCCAACTAAGCTAACCTCTTGAGTCATCGGGGTGAGTGAAGGTAAATCCCTATTTTTACTAATTGCTCTTTAACCTTTTAGTCTTATGATTTATGGTTAACCTTGGACTGCCCAAGGAATTCCCTTTGAAGGGCTCTCGAGGGCACTAGGAACTACGATGGGCTGAAGCTCAAAGCTCCCTTTTGCAAGGTACTTATTATTATTGGTATCTACCCATATCCCAATTTGTTATCATTACTCTTGAATTAGCCCTAACCATATTTAGACTTTCCCTTTACAAGAAAGGACGGTCTATCGTCAATCTCGATCCCAACTCTGTCCTTGCACAACCGGGCTCACACAACCTGTAACGCCTCCATCCATTACATGGAATATAACAGAGGGTCCGGCTGGGGCCCCACGCCATATTTCACAGACAAATGGCAGAATCACGTATGAAGATCAAAATCCTTTCTACTCGCATCTTAACTCAGAGCATTCTAGCGGAAGATTTTAACTTGCAAGAACTCATCACATTGAATGTCCACTAAATATATAAATAACACATTTATATATATCACCAGGAATGTATACAACCACAAATGCTCATGGCCTTAAGGCCTTACATGTTTCTCTTTACAAGTGTGATTTCATACATCGGCACGCAGGCCGGCCACACATGAAAATATAGTTCTTCGCATGGCCTTCAAGGGCCTACAAGTAGCAAGAGCTTCAGCCCACTCAATCCAATCCATCTTGCCAGCACCTGTATATGGACATCCACTCCATGGGTGATAAACAAAGCAATGGTCAGCATTCAGCTGACCAATTATAACAACCCTACCATTTG
This sequence comes from Platanthera zijinensis, assembly GCA_039513925.1. NCBI lineage: Eukaryota > Viridiplantae > Streptophyta > Magnoliopsida > Asparagales > Orchidaceae > Platanthera > Platanthera zijinensis. Next base: position 76,420,722 of record CM077084.1, read on the forward strand.
CCCGGGGCAGTGGTTCCTTCCCTGCATGCATCGCAATCATAACAAATATATGTCACAACAAGTGCTCTCATGCACAACATCATCACGAATGCCAGCCTTCGTGCCAGACGCTCCGTGCACTCAGGGCACGCTTACGGTGTACCAAATTATCCTTAGTCCCACCATAGATCTGAGTTTCTTAACTTGTTGGCTATGGGCACTAGTCTACTACAACACGAATGCTAAAGACATCCTCGCCCATCCCATTCAAAGGTATTCACCTCATAGCAACCATTAAGCATTCTAGATAGACCCACCATTATGGTATAACAACCCGGGAAGGCCCGCAACCCCCCATTTGCATTGCCACCAATCGATCTCTCACCACGCAGGTATAGGTCAGCCCTTTCCCGTTGCTCAACTCATCAATAATGCAGATCTTCATGCGGGTCGGCTTTCCCTTTCCTGTTCAACACACAGCTCACGCAGAGCCGCTTTCCAGTTCAACACATAGCTCATGCAGAGCATACAATACACCTCACGCAGAGCATACAACACCAATTCCACAAAGGCTCCACAACCGCATCGAATGGCTCTCACGGCCACATCACATACAGCTCACGCAGAACACACACCACGCGGAGCTCACAAGCACCCTCGCAAACTCTGTAAACTTCTCGTTTCATACACGGATTCTTCTCCAGTTCGCATCATAAACATCACCAATCACGACTAACCGTCTGGATGGGCTTAGCACAACATGCTTATTCCGTACTACACATTTCCGGATCTAGATGCAGACTCAACCGGGGATATCAACTATCAACCCACTGGAATCACTTATACATTCAACCTCTTGATGGAGGATTCCATGCACATGCATAAAGAAGGACATCACATGTCCAAGAAGGAGATTGTTACCCTTGATGATCGCTTTGGAGTCATGGAAAACTATCCAGATGGAAATCACCGCAACGACATTACATCCATAATTCTGAACTCAGCTCTCGATTCAGAATGCTGAAGCTCCTCCGGCAGCCGAATTCCTTCTCCTCCTTCCTTCCTTGCTCTCCCCTCTCTCTATCTCTTTAGAAAGAGAATGGTCAAAGATAAATTAGAGTTACCTTATAATAATAGGAAGGCCTCTAAACCATTGGATGCAATTTGAAGGAAATGAACGTCCACGAATCACCCTAAAAAGCATCTTCCTGGGCTGAACACGACTTGTGACACGCCCGTGTTACAGGTCATGTGCTTTAAGCGGCAACAGAACCGACTCTACCAGACCAGGGCACGGCCATGAGACACACCTGTGTCCCAGGCCGTGTGTCAGACACAATTACAAACACACCTGTGTCCAGCCCGTGTTCACCTATCTTCCCAGACCGTCCAACACACGTAGAAGGACACGTCCTTTGACACACCCGTGTCCCAGGTCGTGTGCCCTACATGGCCCTTGACACGCCCATATCACAGGTCATGTGCCACACTCCACACTGCCTTGCGCCACACTCGAGCACACAGAGCAAGACACGGCCTTGGATACGCCCGTGTGTCAGGCCGTGTGAAATTTTCCAAACACCAAACATAGGTTTGGGGTGTTACAATCCTCCCCCACTTAAAGAAATTTCGTCCCGAAATTTAACTCAACGTATACACCAACACAACCACTCCTTTGATGCACTTATTATAGAATGACCCTGGTTTGTAGATCAGAGGCCGCAGCTTGTCTCGCCCCATGGTAGCACATAATTACAAATCTTTAACAAATATATTGTCAGACAAACATACAACATGTACTTTATTACATCACGAAAACAGTAAAGTATACTCTTTATTTTATTTCCACTCGTCTGCATCCCTCATAATCCGCTTTACGGCGTCCTGTAATTCCAGATTATACACACTAGGCTGCTGCTCTTCACGATTTGAGCTTTGCGGCTCCTGCAATTCGAGATTGTACACTCGAGGTTGTGCCCGGGATGCAGATGACTCTGCCACTTCCTTGCTCTTTTCCTCATAAGACGCACCTGTCTTTTTCTCACCCTTTTAAGGGCCACTCCAACAAGTACATGCTATATGTCCCTGATTCCCACAATGAAAACATGTACGTGCCTCAACACGTCCTTGCCCATATGTAGGTTCCGAAGAAACATCCGAAGAAGTGTGTTCAGCAGGCCTGAACCTCTTCTTGTCTCGTTTCCTAAACTTCGATTGTTCCGACTGCAAAACTTTGAACTCTGGCTTTTCCACCGCCAAGTTCTTCTTATCCTGCAACCGTTTCAAATCCTTCTCCAATGCACGGGCTGTATCTACTAATGCTTGGAAGCCTTGGTTCACCGAACTCGGGAGCGCCAACCTCAGCTCATCACGAAGTCCCTCATAGAACCTATTCGTCTTCCTCTCCTCCTCAACGAAATTAGACTCTACATAGCACCCCAGCCTGGTAACTCATGCAGGTAAGTATCAACATTACTCTCACCCTGCACCAGACATTGGAACTCATTTTCCATTGCAATTCGCTGCGACACTGGCAAATACTTTCCCCAAAATAACCTTGAGAATTTCTCCATTGAAATCTCTCCTAGGACTCTGCCTGTCTAGTGGTGCAATTCCACTTCATCCCACTAAAGCCTCGCCTCTCCTTCCAGCGGGAAAGTTGCTAAAGTAACTTTATGCCCCTCCTCAGTCCTGATGGCTGTCAGGATCCTCTTCACTCTTGCGAGCCAATCCTCGGTCTGCGTTGGGGAACTCGCCCCTACAAATGTAGGTGGATTAAAATCCATAAACAGTTTCAGTTGCTCGTCAGCTACTTGCTCATCAATCAGAGCCTCAACACGCTCTTGCCTCACACCAACCCGTACTGGCTCCACTACAGGCCTTGCCTGCCTAATAGGTTGTGCATTTATCATTTCAAATAGCGCCTCAGCAACTAAGCGTATGGTTTCCACAGAAGGAGGAGGCGTAGGCACCTCAGCTGGTGTCGCACTCTCATCAGATTTTTGGGTAGCCGACTGCCCCACACCACTCCTCGACACTTATAAGTGTACAAAACAACATTAACGTCCATTCCAAAATGGCAAACATACCTAGTATACACACTCACGCTCCTCAAATACATGTATTTCATTCCTAGTGGACATTCTTGAGTTCGATTATGTTATCCCTACCAAACCCAATCCTCTGATACCAATTTGTAATGCCTCCATCCATCACATGGAATATAATAGAGGGTCTGGCCGGGGCCCCACGCCATGTTTCACAGACAAATGGCGGAATCACGTATGAATATCAAAATCCTTTCTACTCGCATCTTAACTCAGAGCATTCTAGCGGAAGATTTTAACTTGCAAGAACTCATCACATTGAATGTTAACTAAATATATAAATAACACATTTATATATATCACCAGGAATGTATACAACCACAAATGCTCATGGACTTAAGGCCCTACGTGTTTCTCTTTACAAGTGTGATTTCATACATCTATACGAAGGCCGGCCACACATGAAAATATAGTTCTTCGCGCGGCCTTCAAGGGCCTACAAACAGCAAGTGCTTCAGCCCGTTCAATCCAATCTAGCTCGCCAGCACCTGTATAAAGACATACACCCTATGGGTGATAAATAAAGCAACGGTCAGCATTAGCTGACCAATTATAACGACCCTACCCCTTGCCCGGGGTAGTGGTTCCTTCCCTGCATGCATCACAATCACAACAAATATATATCACAACGAGTGCTCTCATGCACAAAATCATCACGAATACCGTCCTTCGTGCCAGACGCTCCGTGCACTCAGGGCACGCTTACGGTGTACCGAATTATCGTTGGTCCCACCACCGATCTGAGGTTCTTTACTTGTTGGCTATAGGCACTAGTCTATTACAAGACATATGCTGAAGACATCTTCGCCCATCCCATTCAGAGGTGTTCACCTCACGGCAACCATTGAGCATTCTAGATCGACCCGCCATTATGGTGTAATAACCCAGGAAGGACCGCAACCCCCCATTTGCATTGCCACCAATCAATCTCTCACCACGCAGGTACATGTCAGCCCTTTCCCATTGCTCAATTTATCAATAGCGCAAATCTTTACGCGGGTCGACTTTCTTTTTCCTATTCAAAAAACAGCTCACGTAGAGCCCAGTTCAATACACAGCTCATGCAGAGCATACAATACAACTCATGCAGAGTGTACAACACCAATGCCACAAAGGCTCCACAAACACATAGAATGGCTCTCATGGACACATCACATACAGCTCACGCAGAGCATACACCACAAGGAGCTCACAAGCACCCTCACAAACTCCATAAACTACTCGTTTCATACACGGAGTCTTCTCCAGTTCACAATATAAACATCACCAATCCCGACTAACCGTCCGGATGGGCTTCACACAACATGCCTATTCCGTACTACACATTTCAAATTCTAGATGCAGACTCAACCGAGGATATCAACTATCAACTCACTGGAATCACTTACGCATTCCACCTCTTGATGGAGGATTCCATGCATATGCATCAAGGAGGACTTCACTTGTCTAAGAAGGAGATCGTTACCCTTGATGATCTCTTTGGAGCCATGGAAAACTAGCTACATGGAAATCACCGCAATGGCCTTACCTCCATAATTCTGAACTCGGCTCTCGATTTGGAATGCTAAAGCTCCTCTGGCAGCCGGATTCCTTCTCCTCCTTCCTTCCTTGCTCTCCCCTCTCTCTATCTCTTTTGAAAGAGAAAGAGAAAAGATAAATGAGAGTTATCCTTCAACTCTCGACCTTATAACAACATGAAGGCCTCTGAACCATTGGTTCTAATTTGAAGGAAATGAACGGCCACGAATCGCCCTGAAAAGCATCTTCCTGGGACGAATATGGCGTGTGACACACCCGTATCACAGGCCGTATGCCTTAAGCAGCAACAGAACCGACTCTGCCAGACCAGGACATGGTCATGGGACACGCCCGTGTCCCAAGCCATGTGCCAGACATGGCTGCAGACACGCCCATGTCCAGCCCGTGTTCACCTGCCTTCCCAGACCGGCAAACACACAGAGAAGGACACGACCCTTGACACGCCTATGTCCCAGGTCGTGTGCCCAATACGACCCTTAACACGCCCGTGTCACAGGTCATGTGCCATACTCGACACCGCCTTGCGCCACACTCGAGCACACAGAGCATGACACAGCCTTGGACACTCCCGTGTGCTAAGCCGTGTGAAATTATCCAAACACCAAACATAGGTTTGGGGTGTTACACAACCTATATTCCATTGGTGACCTTATTTATTCTCAATCAGACTAGGTGCTCCATCTACCCCTTTACCCCATACTGAGGTTCACCTGATTCCTTAATTCTACAGTTTTAATGTGTGTAGACCTAATGAGCTACGTGGTGTGCATGAAAGGTGACCCCTCCAAATATTCATCCAAATGCCCTAGAATTATTACTGGGGGTCTATCATGATATATTTAGACTAAATCTAGAAACTTGTAATTTTCCTAATTAATTTAGCATTTATTAATTTTCCCAAAAATTAGGCCATGGGTGGTTTTGAACATGAAGTACTAGATTTCCTTAAGTTATGGTCACCCAAAAAATTTTGAATACTATATGATGCCAAAATATTAGAGAATATCGAGTTTCACAAATTTTCTTAAATTTACTCGCCCCTAATTAATTAAATCAAGAAAAATGCAATAAATAGAGGTAAAGAGGGAAGTACCACCAAACATTATCCAAAAATTACTAGAGCTTTAATATGATCATAAAACATTACTAACTGAGTTTCATACAATTCCAAGGTCAGGAAGCTATATAGAAAAATACTTCAAATAAATCCCTAATAGGGCACTTTGTGAAGAAACATACTTGTAATCTCTTTCAAACAACATGTAATAATTTTCCAAGCTTTAATATGCCCTAAAAGGTTCTCTGGCCAAGAAAACTTAATTCTCTGACAAGATATAATACTTATTATCTATTCATCAAGACAAGGTGCACTAGTTCACTTAACACATGAAGTACTATGAGATAATGTCTAATCATTCCAAATTATTGACTAGTGCATATATATGATATTTAATCAATATTTCCAGAGTTTCATAACATTCTAAGTTAATTTAACCATGATTACTTCAAAATTGTCAAAAGAGAAACTTGAAGGTTATAACTATAAGTATGAGCTATTGTCTTCCAAACATTCTATAATAAATTCAAGAGTCTCATATTGCTATAAAAACTCTTCTGCCAAAATTTCATAAAGATCCAAGTTCATATGACCTTTCAATTTTTTCATAAAGAGGTATAGGCCTAAACAATTTCCAATTGATTAAGGTTGTGTACATTTGTCTAAATGTCACCAAATTTCTTCCTAGGGCTAATCACCACCCTGAGATCACATGGAATACACTCCAAGTCCATACAAGGACATATCACCTTAAGTCCTTCACAAACCCTCAAAGTTCAACCTTAGGGTTTGAATTAGGGTCCTTGGGCCAATCTACCCTAATCCATCACAAACTCCAAGTGAGAGTGTTTTAACTGACCTTGAGGCTCTGGACAAAGTCTCATGCCCTTTGGGAGAGAATTGGCCCCTCCATGCCCCAAGCACCCTTTTTCCTTAATTTACCCTTAAGGGACCAAACTTTTGTCACACTAATACCTATTCAAATCAACCCCAACTGGTTGATATTTTTACCAGTGACATATAATGACCCTAAGGACCATCCGCCAAAATTTTGGGGAGTTGTGAGGTCATTAGACCCCTTAATTAGCTCATTAATGTATTATTAAATGTTTACCAAAACTATAGAAAATGTTCTCCAAAAATTCTCATTTTTGGATATGTTACAGGTATGGGTAAACTGACTCCTAGTCCAAATTTCAAGTCATTTGGACAAGTGTTTAGTGGGCGCACTCGATTTAGTCACTGACTAGCCCTATGCATAGACTGCACCATTTTGAGTGTTGTGGTCAGACCACTGACCAAATGGGTCGAAACCAATTTTAAATTAAACTAGACACAAAGGCCTTCAACTTTTGTGACTGGCCATTTTTCCTAAAACGGCCTCTAAGGGCCTCATTTAATATTATCAAAAAAACATGTAAAGGAGTAAGTAAATCACTATACAATATTTATAAAATATAATAAAATAATGATGAATATTGTTCATCTTCCTCAAAACCCGAACAGATCCCGTAAATCGCCATTTCCTGTAGCATTTCCAACGCTTAATGCCGGCTACCCGGCCACCTCCCTGGCCAGCCACCGCCACCACCACCTCCGTTCAGATGGTGGCTATTTCCCGGCGGTGGTTTCGCCGTCGGAGGTGGTGGTTTCTGGCGAACCAGCCACCATGAAATTTCAGAAAATCTCCATTTTTCCTCACTTGGATCGGGTCGTTTGAGCCCGATTTATCAGCCTAATTTGATCTAGGATACTAACACAAGGGGAGTGGAGGAGAAGTCGACCTTGTTTGGGGTTCGACGACAGTGGCGGCAGTTAGCCGTGGCGTTTTTCCTCTCCGGCGAGCTTGCTCGATTCCTCAATCCTCCACCAAAACCATTGATCCAATACATTATTTTGACTGTCAAGGACGTTTTGAAGGTGATGGGATGGTAAAAAGTGGGAATGGGGGGCTGTATAGGGGGATTTATATTTTTTCCATGGGAGGGGAGGTGAAGGGGTGGTCGGTCATTGTGGTTGGGCTCCTCCATTGATGGTGGCTGGCTCGATTCAATGGGAATTCATTCCCCATGCACTAAGGGAGATGAATGGAGTGCTTGGGGAAGGGGGAGAGTGTGTCATATGGTCTTCCTCCATTACTCCTCTCTCTTTTCCTCTTTCTCTCTCCTCTATTAAGGGGAAAACTCTCATTTTCTCTCTCCTAGTCACCCCCTCCAAAATTTAAGTGGCATTCCATATAAATATCAGCCTTCTAAAGTTAATGAGCCACTCAAGTTGGGCTTAGCCCAAGTGGCTTGGGCTTGATTAAGTCATTTAGGCTAGTTTGACCTATTTTATGTTTGAGTTTACTTTGGTCAGTTTCACCTTTTGGGTTGACCCTAATGGGTCCTTAGTGACCCATTGGCCTCTTCTAAGGTTTAGGGAGACTTGGGTAGGGTTGTTTTGACACATTATAGGCCACATGGCCCCTAATTCGGGCACTTTGACCACTTTAGGGTTAGGGTTGACTTTTATCTACTTTACCTATTTGGTTGACCCCAATGAGTGGTTAGTGACCCATTGGACTACCCTAAGGGTTAGGAAGGTCTAGGTGGGGTCATTTTGGCAAGTTGGAGGTCCATTGGCCCTAGATAGGCTACTTTGCCATTTTAGGGTTAGGGTTGACTTTGGTCAACTTGTTCACTTTAGTTGACCCCAATGAGTTCTAGGTGCTCCAAGGGGCCCCCTAATGGGTTAGGGATGTTATGGTGGTGTCAAAGAGTCAAGGTGAGACCTTAAAGTCAAACCCTAGGTTAGGCAAATGAAACGTGTTATTTGCAAACCATGGTGATCTTCACCGTCATGCCTAAGTTCCCATGGTCTCTTTGAGCTTCCTAGGGTTTTGTCATGACCTAGTCATGACAAAACCATCCTAGGGATCTAGTTGTTTGAGGGATGTTACAGATAACACTTGACGCTTTCGAGCATTGAGTAAACTCAAAGAATCGTTGAGTAAGGGACTATCGTGTGTCGATAGTGGGTATCGCGCGATGATACCACTCAACGCACTCAACACTTTCAATGAATCATTGAGTAAGGGACTATCGCGTGGCGATAGTGGGTATCGTGTGGCGATACCACTCAATGAACTCAACGCTTTCAATGAATCGTTGAGTATCTCAACACACTTGACGATTCGTCAAGTGAGCTATCACGTGGCGATATTGGGTATTGTTGGGCGATACCGCCACCTGTAGTTTGACACGTATCAGATGGCCGGATGGCGACCGAAGAGCAGTGGTCAAGGCGGTTATTATCGCTATTGCCAGGTGATAGCCAATATCGGGCGACGATATCGTTTTGTTTGACTATTCAGCTAAAATCGTGGTTTTTGCTTCCTTTTGATGAAATGAGTCTGTGGATGGGATTAATCTCGAGACCACTTATCCAGAGGAGAGGTGGATAGAATTCTCATTTTACTTCTCCCTCTCTCTCTCTCTCTCTTCATCTCATATTGCACTTTAGCAAAGGAAGAAGGCTGAGGATAAGGCTGAGCTTTGAAAAGCTTGGTGAATGAGATCATGTGGTCGGAAGCAAGAACCGAGGCTGGATCCATGAAGAGGAAAGCGAGGTGCTCCTTTCTAACAAGACAGAAAAGCATTCATGGCTCCGAAGAAAACTACAAGGGTAACGAACTTCCTTCTTGGACAAGTGAAGTCCTCCTTTTTGCATATGCATGGAATCCCCCGCCAAAAGGTGGTGAATCGAGGCAATTCTGATGGGTCAATACGTAGTATCCCAGGGCTTTGTTTTGCATATAGATCTGGAAATTAAAGTACAGAATAGGTGTAAGACCCCAACCTCGGAGATGATCGCGGGGCGATCAAACGGCACTTTTGGAGGTCTGAACAGGGGCACACGGCCAGGCACACGGCCGTGTGCCTACCCGTGTTCAGTGATTTATTGTGTTTTTGTGCTGTCTCGAGTCAGAGAAGTACACGGCCTGAGACACACGGCCGTGTCTCAAGCCGTGTGTGGGGCACACGGCCTCGAACACGGCCGTGTTCGAAGCCGTGTTCATGAAGCCCGACGATCGTCCTGAAGCTCCAGGTAACACGGCCCGTGACACACGGCCGTGTCAGGACCCGTGTGGATCGGCGTAACTGATATTTTGGGTTGAATCCGAGCCGTCCGGATCTTTTATTTTGGATCTAACGGCTGGAGGTTAACCTAGGGGGTATTAGGGTTGAGTTTGGGGCTGAATTCCCTCATTCCAACCCAACCCTTTCTCTTTCTAAACTCTTAGAGAGAGGTGAGAGCCAAGAGGAGGAGGAGCAAAGTTCCGGCCGCCGGCGGAGCACCGGAGCACCGATTCGCGATCCGAGTCCGGATCCTCGAAGGCAAGGGCGAGGCGAAGCTTTCCATCCGACTACATCTTCATGGCGCCGCGGAAATCTTCGAGGGTAATGATCCTCTTCTTAGGGCATGTGTAGTCGCCCTTCTTTCTATGCATGGGGAAATCCCCCTCTCGCGAGTGAGCGTTGAGGCGCGGAATCCCTTCGGGTAGATATGTAAAGTCCCCGTTGTTAGAGCCCGGAATCGGAGTACGGGCGTAGGCATTGTGTGTGAAGCCTATTCGGGTTTAACCCGGATCGGTGATGTTTGCATTGCATGGCCGGAGAAGACTCCGCGCCGATGATTTTAGTTTTCCGAAATTTCTTCGCGGTAGATTACATACAGGGATCCTTGGGGGTTAACCTCGAGGCGCACCCGGAAAGCTTGGGCGGAATCGCATTGCCGCCACGATGTTGCCTTGGAGGGCAAATCGGTACATAATGGGGTTATGTGCGTGTTTTGATCGATTGTGGGAATGTGGAGAAACTTGGCCCGCACCGATGGCTAAATGGCCGTGGTGAAGTGAGCAACGGGCGGGTGGAACTCTACCCATTCCAAGTGGTCTCGGTAGAAGCGACTTAAAGTACATGGGACTTCCCGGGGGGCTGGAAACGGGCCTAGGCTTCGACTGAAAGGGCTAAATGCTCACGAGTGTTGCCATCCGAGGGATGGTTGTGGAATCGCGGTGTCGGGCTGGGTCCGGACCGGGTTCACCGATTAGTGCCCTGAGAGCACGGAGTGTGCAGCCGTGCGTGCCGACACTTGTGGCGAATAGAATACTTTATAGAATTGCTATGGTAGTTTTATATGCAGGGAAGGAGCACCGCCGTCCCGAGAAATGGGACGGGGTCGTTATAATTTGGTCAGCTTTGCTGACCGTTGCCCTTTTGTATTGCCACCTCTTGGGTGGGTTGTTTTCTACAGGTGCTGCTGCGGAGCCAAGCGGCAAATAGCGGGCTAAAGCCCAAGTTGCAGCGCCAGCCATCGAAGGCTTAGTTATTAGCTTTTTCATATTCATGTATGGCCGGCCTGCGCGCCGATGTATGAAAGACGCTATCTTGTTAAGCGAACACTTTTGTAAGGCCTTAAGGCCGTGAACTCTTTTGTGTATTTTCATGTTCGTCATTCCTTTGTGGTAAATTTATTACTAGTGGACATTCATGCCTTATGGGGGTTCTTTGTCTAACTTTAAAATGCTTCCGTTAGAATGCGTTGTGTAGGACGTTGTTGTTAAATTGGTTGGAATGGTTGTCCATATTCGTAACCTTCCGGTCTGTCCGTAGTATATGGCGTCGGGCCCCGGCCGGACCTACTGCTATATTCTATGCGACGGATAGGGGTGTTACAAATTGGTATCAGACTACCGGTTTCGGTCTAGCTTATTGGAATTCGCGGACGAATTCTTTTAAGGGGTGGTGAGCACGGTCACGTGCGTCATCGTTATAACATGAAAAAGAACCCATGAATGTCCACTTAGGAATGAAAATACACTTGTTGAGGAACCTGCGTGTTCCTTTAATTGCTGTTTGCAGTAATGTTTGGTCGCTTATCGGTGTTTTTGCACGAATATAGGTGACCAGAAGTGGTGTTGGGCCGTCTGAACGGCCAGGTTCTGAGGCGAGCAGTGCGCCAAGCGATACGCCTGCAAGACCTTTGTCTGCCGAGACCATTAGGTTGGTGGCGGCAGCGGTCATGGCAATGATTAATGCGCAGCCTGCAAGGCAGGTACAGCAGCCTGCTCCTGCTGTGGAGCAAGTACCGGTTCAGACGGCAGAGCGAAGGAGGGTTGAGCAAGTTGTGTTGGAGCCAGAGTTGCCGCGGAGAGCAACTAAAAGACAACTGAAGCATGTCATGGGCTTTCATCCACCGGTGTTCACGGGGGCAGAAACCCCGACCCAAGCAGAGGATTGGCTCTCAAGGGTCAACAGGGTGATGACTGCGACGGAAACTGAAGAGTGGCAGAAGACCACTATAGCGACGTTCCTTTTGGATGGGGACGCAAGACTGTAGTGGGAGGGTCTAGAGCTGCATCAGTTGAGGGGAAGGCCATTGGCCGAAGTCCCGATGGAGGAGTTTGCGAGACTATTTATGGCTCGATACCTCCCCTCGGCGCAGAGGATCGCGCTAGAGAGCGAATTCTAGAAGTTGGTGCAGGGTGATAGCACCGTTGATGAATACGTCCACGAGTTTACTCGGTTGGGGAGATATGCCGGCGCTACCTTCACAGACGAGGAGCGCAAGACGAGCCGCTTTTATGAAGGGCTAAGGGATGATTTGAGGTTGCTGCTGTCGGGGCCCAAGGCGCAGGGTTTCATGACCCTGGTCAGTTCGGCCCGGTCCTTGGAGAAGGATATGAGAAACGTGCAAGCGAAGAAGGAGAGGGAATCTGGTGGCAAGAGATCAGAGTTCAAGGCGCCGACTACGTCGAAGTCGGGCTACCGCAGATTCTCCAAGAAGTCTAGGACGTCGGGTCCAGCTTCTTCTGCAGGTGCCTCGGGGGCAACTACCAATCGAACCCCGGGCGCTTGCTTCACGTGTGGAAAGCCGGGGCACTTTGCCCGTGACTGCTGGAGTGGACGCTCAAAGTCCGAAAGGAAACAAGGAGCCACCTACGAGGAAAAGGGCAAAGCGGTGGAGTCGACCGCGTCCCATTATGCTCCGACTCAGCCTAGAGTCTACAACTTGGGCCAGCAGGAGGCCATCAAGCAAGTGGATGTGGTGACAGGTATGAGTTAATTTATGCAAGTTGACTTGAGAATACTATTACCTATTGCTTGTTAAGCTAATGCCTTTTGCTTAGGCTTTGTGGTGATTAGCGATAGTCCGGCACGGGCACTGTTCGACACTGGTGCTTCGCATTCTTTCTTGTCCGAACAGTTTATATCGCGTATCGGAGTCCCTTCTTCGATGGCGAAGGACAAGTTAGATGTGTTGCTACCGAATGGGTGCTCGATGTGTGCGGACAGAGTGTGCGCCGTGAAGGTTCACATAGGGAGCCAAGAGTTCGACTTGCTAGCGTCATTACTGCCGTTAGTAGAGTTCGATGTTATCTTTGGAATGGATTGGCTGTCAGAGCAGAAGACTTGGATCGATTGCGACCGTAAGGAGGTCAAGCTGGGTGTAGGGCGGGAGACTACGTTCGAGGGGCTTAAGGGGTCGAGCAAGACACTGATGTCTGCTCTTCAGGTGGTGAAGGCGGTTCGTGCTGGTCCAGAGCTGTTCTTCGCATTAGTGGAGGCCGCAAAGCCGAAGTCCACTTTGGATGAGATCCCCGTGGTATGCGAGTACCCAGACGTGTTCCCAGATAGCCTTCCTGGAGCCCCACTGCAGCGAGAGATTGATTTTACGATCGAGCTCGTGCCGGGTGCCAAACCCGTGTCACGTGCTCCTTATAGGTTGGCGCTAAAGGAGATGGCGGAGTTGAAGGTTCAGCTGGAGGAGCTGATGGAGCAAGGTTATGTGCGTCCAAGTTCGTCGCCTTGGAGCGCACCGGTCCTCTTCGTTAAAAAGAAGGACGGTAGTATGCGGCTGTGCATCGACTACAGAGAATTGAACAAGTTGACGGAGAAGAACAAGTACCCGATCCCGAGGATTGATGATCTCTTTGATCAGTTAGTCGGATCATCTGTATACTCCATGTTGGACTTGAAGTCGGGGTACTATCAGCTGAGGATCAGGGAATGTGATATCCCAAAGACGGCGTTCAGTACGAGGTATGGGCATTTCGAGTTCACGGTCATGCCGTTTGGACTGACGAATGCGCCATCAGTGTTTATGGATCTGATGAACAGGACGTTCAGAGATTTCCTGGATCGCTTTGTGATCGTCTTTATTGACGATATTTTGGTGTACTCGCAGTGCGAAGAAGACCACTTCAAGCATTTGCATTTGGTGTTGGAGACTTTGAGGAGGAATGAGCTTTACGCAAAGTTCTCCAAGTGCGAGTTCTGGCTACCCTCGGTAGCATTCCTTGGTCATATAGTGAGTGGGGAAGGTATAGCGGTGGATCCGGCAAAGATTGTTGCGATACGGGAGTGGCCTGCGTTATCTTCTGTCGTGGAAGTCCGTAGTTTTCTCGGGCTTGCCGGATATTACAGGCGCTTCGTAGAGAACTTCTCGCGGGTAGCGTTACCTCTCACGAAGTTGACAAGGAAGGATCAGAAATTCTTGTGGACGCAAGAGTGCGTGCAAGCTTTTGAGGAGCTGAAGAGGCGGTTGACCACGGCGCCAGTGCTTAGTTCGCCGAGTGGGACCGAGGGCTTTGAGGTGTATAGCGACGCTTCGGGTAGCGGTTTGGGCTGCGTGTTGTTGCAGCATGGTAGCGTGATAGCGTATGGATCGCGTCAGCTAAAGGTGCATGAAAGAAATTATCCGGTGCACGACTTGGAGTTGGCGGCCGTGATATTTGCACTCAAGTTGTGGAGGCACTACCTATACGGAGTAAGGGTCAACATATACACCGATCACAAGAGCTTAAAATACTTGTTGGATCAAAAGGATCTCAATATGAGGCAGAGGAGGTGGATGGAGTTCCTGGGGGACTACACTTTCAAGATACATTATGTACCCGGGAAGGGCAACGCAGTTGCGGATGCGTTGAGCCGCAGGGCTCCCGCCCAAGCCAACTGGTTGTCGGTGCATGATGAGCGGCTAGTACGGGAGTTGGAGAAGCTTGAGATCTGTTGCGTTGACAAACAGTCGAGCGCCAAGGCAATGTTAAACTGGACAGAGGTGCAGTATGACCTGGCTGACCGGGTTTGGCAGGCATTGGAGTTGGATGATTCCATGAAGGAGCTTTTGGAGGCCGCTTTGGATGGGTCAAATTCCCAGTTCTCGGTAGAAGATGGGTTATTAAGGAAGGATCATCGTTTGTGCGTCCCAAGTGGGGGTAACCTCCGGGCGGAGTTGATGTACGAGGCTCATCATACCAAGTACTCAATCCACCCAGGGAGCACAAAGATGTATCGTGATCTTAAAAAGTTGTTTTGGTGGCCGGGACTTAAAAAAGATGTTGCGTTGTATGTGGCCAAATGTCAAGCGTGCGCCTTGGTGAAGGCAGAGTGCCAAAGGCCGGGCGGATTTCTGAAGTCCTTGCCTATACCGGAGTGGAAATTCGACGACATATCCATGGATTTTGTGCATGGATTGCCAAGATCGCAGAAGGGAAACGACGCCATTTGGGTGGTCGTTGACAGATTGACGAAAGTGTCGCATTTCTTACCAATCAGGAAGGATGATCCAGTAGAGAAGTTGGCAAAGCTCTATGTGGATAGCATTGTGCGCTTGCACGGGGTGCCCCGCAGTATTGTGAGTGATCGCGATGGGCGTTTCACGTCCAACGACTGGAGGCTAGTGCATCAAATGTTGGGCTCCAAACTGAAGTTTAGCACGGCGTTTCATCCGCAGACGGATGGCCAGACCGAGAGAGTCAACAGAACCTTGGAAGACATGCTCCGCATGTGTACGTTGGACTTCGGAAAGAGGTGGGAGGACCACCTATACTTGGTCGAATTTGCTTATAACAATAGTTATCAAGCAAGCATTCAGATGGCGCCGTTCGAAGCTCTTTACGGAAGAAAATGTCGCACGCCGTTGTCGTGGTTAGAAACGGGTGAGTCCAAGCTTTATCAGCGTCAAGACATTGAAGATGCCACTTCTTTAGTGCATACTATACGGGAGCGGTTGCGGATTGCCCAGGATAGGCAAGCCAAGTATTATAATGCCAAGCATAGGAACGTGGAATTCAGTGTTGGCGATTGGGTGTACTTGAAGATCAAGCCGTTCAAGGGTGTCTCACAGATTCGACGCTTGAAAAAGTTGAGTCCGAGATACCTTGGGCCATTTGAGATTCTGGAGCGGATCGGAGAAGCAGCTTATAGGTTGAGGTTATCAGCAGAGTTAAGTGCTTTGCACGATGTATTCCACATCTCGGTTTTGCGGAAGGCAGTGCAAGAACCTTCGCAGGTGTTAGCGGTCGACCAAGTACCGGTTGAGGAAGGATTGACAACGAAAGTCAAGCCCATATCTATTGAGGATTTCGAAGTCAAACGACTTCGGAACAAGGAGATCAGAATGGTGAAGGTCCGTTGGAATAACTGCGGACGCGAGGAGCTCTCTTGGGAGCGAGAGCAGACAATGCGCGAGGAGTACCCCGAGTTGTTCCCCTCAGGTACTCGTTATGTTTATTCTTTTTGTGTAGTCTCTGTTCTTAATTTCGGGACGAAATTCTCTTAAGGGGGAGGGAGTTGTAAGACCCCAACCTCGGAGATGATCGCGGGGCGATCAAACGACACTTTTGGAGGTCTGAACAGGGGCACACGGCCAGGCACACGGCCGTGTGCCTACCCGTGTTCAGTGATTTATTGTGTTTTTGTGCTGTCTCGAGTCAGAGAAGTACACGGCCTGAGACACACGGCCGTGTCTCAAGCCGTGTGTGGGGCACACGGCCTCGAACACGGCCGTGTTCGAAGCCGTGTTCATGAAGCCCGACGATCGTCCTGAAGCTCCAGGTAACACGGCCCGTGACACACGGCCGTGTCAGGACCCGTGTGGATCGGCGTAACTGATATTTTGGGTTGAATCCGAGCCGTCCGGATCTTTTATTTTGGATCTAATGGCTGGAGGTTAACCTAGGGGGTATTAGGGTTGAGTTTGGGGCTGAATTCCCTCATTCCAACCCAACCCTTTCTCTTTCTAAACTCTTAGAGAGAGGTGAGAGCCAAGAGGAGGAGGAGCAAAGTTCCGGCCGCCGGCGGAGCACCGGAGCACCGATTCGCGATCCGAGTCCGGATCCTCGAAGGCAAGGGCGAGGCGAAGCTTTCCATCCGACTACATCTTCATGGCGCCGCGGAAATCTTCGAGGGTAACGATCCTCTTCTTCGGGCATGTGTAGTCGCCCTTCTTTCTATGCATGGGGAAATCCCCCTCTCGCGAGTGAGCGTTGAGGCGCGGAATCCCTTCGGGTAGATATGTAAAGTCCCCGTTGTTAGAGCCCGGAATCGGAGTACGGGCGTAGGCATTGTGTGTGAAGCCTATTCGGGTTTAACCCGGATCGGTGATGTTTGCATTGCATGGCCGGAGAAGACTCCGCGCCGATGATTTTAGTTTTCCGAAATTTCTACGCGGTAGATTGCATACAGGGATCCTTGGGGGTTAACCTCGAGGCGCACCCGGAAAGCTTGGGCGGAATCGCATTGCCGCCACGATGTTGCCTTGGAGGGCAAATCGGTACATAACGGGGTTATGTGCGTGTTTTGATCGATTGTGGGAATGAGGAGAAACTTGGCCCGCACCGATGGCTAAATGGCCGTGGTGAAGTGAGCAACGGGCGGGTGGAACTCTACCCATTCCAAGTGGTCTCGGTAGAAGCGACCTAAAGTACATGGGACTTCCCGGGGGGGCTGGAAACGGGCCTAGGCTTCGGCTGAAAGGGCTAAATGCTCACGAGTGTTGCCATCCGAGGGATGGTGGTGGAATCGCGGTGTCGGGCTGGGTCCGGACCGGGTTCACCGATTAGTGCCCTGAGAGCACGGAGTGTGCGGCCGTGCGTGCCGACACTTGTGGCGAATAGAATACTTTATAGAATTGCTATGGTAGTTTTATATGCAGGGAAGGAGCACCGCCGTCCCGAGAAATGGGACGGGGTCGTTATAATTTGGTCAGCTTTGCTGACCGTTGCCCTTTTGTATTGCCACCTCTTGGGTGGGTTGTTTTCTACAGGTGCTGCTGCGGAGCCAAGCGGCAAATAGCGGGCTAAAGCCCAAGTTGCAGCGCCAGCCCTCGAAGGCTTAGTTATTAGCTTTTTCATATTCATGTATGGCCGGCCTGCGCGCCGATGTATGAAAGACGCTATCTTGTTAAGCGAACACTTTTGTAAGGCCTTAAGGCCATGAAATCTTTTGTGTATTTTCATGTTCGTCATTCCTTTGTGGTAAATTTATTACTAGTGGACATTCATGCCTTATGGGGGTTCTTTGTCTAACTTTAAAATGCTTCCGTTAGAATGCGTTGTGTAGGACGTTGTTGTTAAATTGGTTGGAATGGTTGTCCATATTCGTAACCTTCCGGTCTGTCCGTAGTATATGGCATCGGGCCCCGGCCGGACCTACTGCTATATTCTATGCGACGGATAGGGGTGTTACAATAGGCATGATGTGTGAATCCCTCCGGACAGGTTGGTCTGGATTTGTGACGTTTTCTTTTGCGTGTCGGAGATGACTCCGTGTATAAATGAATAGTTTACGGGGTCTGTGGGTTATACCTGTGGAATGAGAGTAGCAGGATGTACAGGGGGTGCTCTAGGAAAATACCCAGAAAGTACCACAGTTTGCATAACTATTAGATATTGCCGGGCAACAATGAGTATCGCTAGTGATAGCTCCTGGTGAGCTCTGATTGATGTAAAAGTCCAGTATTTCTAGCACTATAGGATGTTGTAGGGTTTTCTACACAGATGTTCTAGTTGTAGCTGAGTCTGGAGACAGATGAGAGTTTTGTCGCTAACTCTAGGTGATAGTGGTTATCGCTGACAATAGCTTCCAAATAGCTTTGGACTTGTAGAGACTGTCTCGCGGAGACTGAATGGCTAGCAAGTGAGATGTGAGCCTGGGTGCCAAGCTACGGTCATGAGTTCCATTGTGTGTCGATTTCAGGCTCTGGTCCTAGGGACCTGATGGGCGGTAATCGAGGAAAGGCCAGAGAGCTGAATGGGTCCGGCCGGGGCCCCACAACATATAGATGTCACATCTTAAGCATTAAAAGATGATATAAGTCTACCCAAATCAAAACTCAGCATAACACAGCGGAAATATATAACCAAAAACTAAAAGTTATCCACCTAACTAAGAGTATAAAAATGGCCTTAAGGCCTTACACAGTACAAGTCGAAGACTGAACAATAATCCTATCAATGTGCAAAAGCACTCCTAGGCTATCTCGGCATGCAAGCCAGATTACATCTCATGAAT
Source organism: Platanthera zijinensis (assembly GCA_039513925.1). Classification (NCBI taxonomy): domain Eukaryota; kingdom Viridiplantae; phylum Streptophyta; class Magnoliopsida; order Asparagales; family Orchidaceae; genus Platanthera; species Platanthera zijinensis. The sequence continues at coordinate 76,439,744 of CM077084.1, forward strand.
CATATCATAGCATCAAAACATAAGCAAATAAATTTCACTTCATGAGGCTTAGGCCTTTTTGGCCGGCAAGCTTGCTCCTGCTTGCGATCCTTGTCCTGTAAAAATTTGTTGTAACGTAGGTCAGCAAAGGCTGACCTCAACTATATAACCAATACATCTCCTCCCAGCCATCCCTAATGGACCCCGGGGCACTACATCACCCTGCAGGTCAGCACTTCGTATGCAATATACATAAACATGTAAAGCGATAAAACAAGTTTGGATGTCTCATACAACAAACATGTTCCAACGTTGAGCATATAGTAAAAGGGGCCTAAAATGCAGCATGTATGCAAACCTGGGTTTCACCCAAGGCACCCTATAGCACATGATTCTAACATATCATCAAAGCACAGCATCTAGGTACTTATAATTTCCCCATCGGCATTCAAGTCACATACAAAAAGGGTACTACAATTTCCGTTAACGACATACAAGCCACCATACGGAACTCTTGCCAAGGCCCCACCCGCTTGTGGGTCTCAAACCCGGACTTGCATGCAAGCTCTGACTTCTCATGTCAGGATTCTGACTCTCATACAAATCGATTCTAAGAACCCTTGCTGGACCCCACCCACTCGTGGGCTTCGTCGCCCGGGCTTTTCCTAAGCTTGGCGTTCTCGTCAATTTCATAGGAGGGGACTAGACTCGCCTGGACACTCTCCCCACATGGCTTGCATGTCACGAGATAGCCAGCCGACCACGGAGACAAGACCATGCCTCAGCACATCATAATCCATAGCCTTTCCACCCTAATCCATCATTCATATTGTAACGTCCCCGTGCACCAAGGAAACAATCTACCGCCAATGTGGAACTAACCTTGTCGGTTCTGGCTACACGTACTCACTCGAAAAATGGGGGACATACATCACAAATGGCTTCTTGCCGCAACGGATTTCTACCAAATCCTTAAGGCTCGCTATGCAACATCACCGAGTCGGACTAACGGTCGCGATAATGGCTTCACCCACAATGCCTAATCCACTAGTGGAGCGCATTTTTAATGCAATATCATGCCGGGGATGAACACAATCGACCTGGTGAATCCTCTTGAACAATGGCAACCCAAACCCCTCTCATTTCAGAGATCTGGTACCTAAATGCTTGAAATAAAATCAAGAAAAGGAAAAGATGTCATGCTCGCATCCTATAATCGAGAGGATAAATGTCGTTACCTTACGACCCCTCTTCCTTATCATGGAACCTGATCTTTACGGATGAATAGATGAGCCTCGCCGTCATCTCCACGGATCTTGCCTCGGAACGACTATCAGAGCTTCGAAGATTCGATAAAGGCCGAAGAAAGCTTTCTTCTTCCTTCGAACTCTCTCTCTCTCTCTCAAACCCTAAGTGAACTCCAGAATGAGCATAAGTAAGGAAGAGAACCGCTCAGCCCTATTAAAACTCGTCGGGCAGAAGATCCTGGGGTTCAGGATCAACTTTAACATTTAATCAAACGGCTAAGAAAAAGATCTACGAAACCCCGAAATTCAGCAATTTAGTCTAACGGTTCAAGTTTCGTCGATCGGCCTGTGCTCGACGAAAGGCCAAGAGCTCGATGTTCGTCGAATGGCTCGAGTTCGATTTTTGTCAAACAGCTTGAGTTCGACGAAAAATTCCCAAGATCGACGAAAAGGCATGAGCTCTACGAACCAATCAGATTTCGTCAAACAGCAAAGCTCGATGAAACGCCTTGAGCTCGACGAAAACCTTGAGCTCGACGAAAACCTTGAGCTCGACGAAAACCTTGAGCTTGACGAAATGGTGCTGAGTTTGATTTTCATCGAACGACCTGCTCCTACCACTACAACCTGATAGCTAGCTCTGGAATAAAAGAACCTGGGTGTTACAACTCCACCCGCCCCCTCTGCTTACAAGAAATTTCGTCCCCAAAATTAATCCTCCTACACGAAGACAGCATCAAAATTTTCGCAACAAATTAAAGTATTGTTACAACAACCTACCCAAACCAATATCATTCGGGAAACCAGCAAGAATAATGTTACTACAAGGCAAAGAATTATTACAATAATGTTATATGAACGGCTCAATTCATAAAGACATCAAAAAGATTGTTGCAACATATCAAAATACTGTTCCAACAACACTATGCAAATAACTCTGGATAGTTCTCGCGCATTGCTTGCTCACGCTCCCAAAAGAACTCATCTCACCCGCAGTTATCACAATGCACCATTACGAGCCTCACCTCTTTATTCCGCAACTGCCAAATTTCTGAATCCTCTATGCTAACTGGACGGACTTTCGTCCTCAAGTCCTCTTCTACCGGAACTGTCGTTGGTTCGATCGCTACACTAGCCTCCACCAAGGCTTTCCTCAAGACGGAGACATGAAAAACATCGTGTAATCCACTCAACTCCAAGGACAATGCCAACCGGTACGCTGCTTCTCCAATACATTCTATAACCTCAAACGATCCCAAAAACCTCGGACTTAATTTCTTGAGTCGGCGAATCTGTGAAACGCCTTTGAATGGCTTGATCTTGAGATAGACCCAGTCGTCTACCACAAACTCCACATTCCTATGGAGAGCATTAAAATACTTTGCTTGCCGGTCCTGGGCAACCTTCATATGCTCCTGAATGGTTCGCACCAACTCGCATGCATCATCCACCACTTCTTTTACCAAAAGTTTGGTGTCTCCCGCCTCTGTCCAAGACATTGGCGTTCGACAACGCCTTCCATACAAAGCTTCGTATGGCGCCATCTTTATACTTGTCTGGTAACTGTTATTATAGGCGAACTCTACAATGAAGAGGTGATCTTTCCACTTCTTACCGAAGTCAAGAGCACATATCCTCAGGAAATCCTCCATAGTACGATTCATTCTTTCGGTTTATCCATCGGTTTGAGGATGCAATGCCATACTGAATTTGAGCTTCGTGCCCAGACTCTTCTAAACCAACCTCCAGTCTTTAGACGTGAATCTTCCGTCGCGATCACTGACTATACTCTTAGGAATCTTATGTAGTCGCACAATGTTGCAAATATATAACGCTACCAGCTTCTCCACACTGTCCTCTTTCCGATTTGGGATGAAATGAGCCACTTTGGTCAAACGATCCACGATCACCCAAATCGCGTCGTTACCCTGCTGCGATTGAGGTAATCCATGCACAAAGTCCATGGAGATGTCTTCAAATTTCCATTCGAGAATAGGAAGAGGCTTCAGGAAACCACCCAGCTTCTGACACTCGGCCTTCACTAAGGCACAAGTTTGGTACTAACACACACACAAAGCTACGTCCCGCTTCAGACTAGGCCACCAAAAGGATTTCTTCATATCCAAGTACATCTTTGTACTACCCAGGTGAATGGAGTACTTCGTAAAATGAGCCTCAAACATCAACTCCTCGCGGAGCTTGCCGAACTGCGGTACACATATCCTTCAGTCCTTCCTCAAGATCCCATCAATCATCTCACAGGCGCTACTTTCACCCTTTTGAGATTCCAACACGAATGGCTGGAACTCTACATCCAAATTAGTCATTTCCTGAACATGATCGGTTAAGTTATTTTGCAACTCAATGCAGTTCAAGCGAGCCGTACTAGACTCGCCTCTGGTTACACACTTAATGCCAAGGGACTCCCAGTCCCGCACCAACCGTTTATCATGAGCTTCGATCTAACCCCCTTATCAAGAGTATTTTCTACTCAAGGCTTCTACCACCACGTTGGCTTTGCCTGGCGTATACTGAATTGCCACTTCGTAGTCTCCAAGGAACTCGACCAATCTGCGCTGCCGCATATTCAAGTCCTTTTGATCTAGTAGATACTTCAGGCTTTTGTGGTCCGTGAAGATCTCCACCTTCGCACCATACACATAGTGCCGCCACAACTTCAATGCAAAAATTACCGCCGCTAATTCCAAGTCATGGATGGGGTAATTCCTCTCGTGAGGCTTCAACTGCCTGGACCTAAAGGCTATCACACTCCAATGTTACACCAACACACAACCCAACCCGCATCCCGATGCGTCACTAAATATCTGAAATCCTTCCGTCCCGGTAGACAGACTTAAGATTAGAGCTGTCATCAGCCTTTCCTTCAGGGTGTCAAATGTCTGATGGCACTCCTGAGTCCACACCAACTTCTGGTTCTTTATGAGTTAGAGAAGTGAGGGGTAGAGCTATCTGTGAAAAGTTTTCCACAAACCTTCATAGTATCAGGCTAGTCCAAGGAAACTTCGGACTTCCGCCACGGTTCTCAAAATCGGCTAATCCTTGATGGCTTCAACTTTTGCCGGATCTACCGCCACCCCATCACCACTAATCACATGGTCCAAAAATGCCACCTTCTCCAACCAGAATTCACATTTTGAGAACTTTGTATACAGCTGGTTCTCTCTCAACACTTGCAAGACTATGCTCAAGTGAGTCTCATGCTCCAACTCCGGTTTAGAGTAAACCAGAATGTCTTCAATAAAGACAACTACAAAAGAGTCCAAGTATACCCAAAAAACTCTATTCATCAGATCCATGAATACTGATGGTGCGTTCGTTAACCCGAACGACATCACCGAGAACTCGAAATGATCATACCCCATACCAAAAGCTGTCTTGGGTATGTCCTCATTTAGAATCCGCAACTTATAGTAACCTGACTTCAAGTCCAACTTAGAATACACCACTAACCCCACCAACTAGTTTAACAGGTCATCTATCTGAGGAATCAAATACTTATTCTTGATAGTCAATTTATTCAACTCTCGGTAGTCTATGCACAGCCACATACTACCATCTTTCTTCTTCACAAAAAGCACTGGCGCGCTTCATGGCAAAGAACTGGGTCTAATATACCCCTGTTCCAATAGTTCCTGCAGTTGTACCTTGAGTTCAGCTAATACCTTCGGTGTCGTCCTAAAAGGAGGAGGTGACACCGGTCTTGCTTCCAGCACTAATCCGATAGAGAAATCGATCTCCCGTCGAGGAGGTGCTCCAGGAAGCTCCTCAGGGAACACAACCTCGAATTCTTCCACTAACGACACTTCTCCAAGTGATAACTTTGAAAGACAAACTCCCAACAATGCTACAAGAGCTACTCCTCCCTGTTTTATTGCTCGCTCCAACTGCATGGCCAAAATCAGGGAACAGGCCACTCCACTAAGTACCTCAAACTTAACTTATGTCTGCCCTTCGCTTCTCAGGGTCACCACCTTAGATAGGCAATCAATACTGGCATGCTGCTCTGCAAGCCAGTCCATCCCAAATATCACTTCAAACTCAGCTAGTGGTAGGACTGTCGCAACCAACATGAAGTCAACTCCCCCTAGACTCCAAAAAATGCGTCCCTTCTCCCCGGTGGTCATGGAAGACCCGTTGGGCATGTACACCTTCAGCTCTGCGTCCGCCGAGAAAGACTCAACTCCAATTCTTCGAATAAATCTTTCTGCTGCACATGTTGGAAATGAGAAGTGCTAGACTCCGCCATCTTTCCCTTCTCCATTGTGCTAGGCCTGGAGCGCACCGACTGCTCTTGCCTTGGCTCCTGTTCAACGCCACCTTCAGACTTCCCTTGCGATTGATAAAGCTTTCCTTCTCCCTGCTTGGCTACAAAACCCTTCCGACGTTGGGTTCGCTCCATATCGCTCTCCAACGTCCTAGCGACCTCGATCAACTTGTTGAAGCCCGCATTCTTCATAGCTATGAGGGGTTGTCTTAGATTCTCCCGCATTCCATGATAAAAGAGGTTGTCCCTCTCCTCATCATCTGTCATGGTCGTTCCAGCATATCAACCCAAACGAGTGAACTCCTGGACGTACTCATCCACCAGCTTGATTGACTGCACCAAGTACAGAAATTGTCTCTGAAGGGCTAATCTTGTGGACGAAGGGATATACTTCTTCAAGAAGGCATTCCGGAACTTCTCTTTTCGCAAGACTTATACACTAGGACACTCATGGTCCCACGATACTCCTATGTGGATAACTTCTCTACGCGATCCGATTACGTCATTCGACCACGAATCTTTACCTTGGACACTAACCTGACTCTGATACCAAATTGTAACACCTTCCCTATAATGACGTATAATATGGGTCCGGCCGAGGTTCCACAACATACAGACGCCACAGCATAAGCATTAAAAGATGATATAAGTCTACCCAACTCAAAATTCAGCATAAAATAGCGGAAACATACAACCAAAAACTAGAAGTTATCCACCAGACTAAGAGTATCAAAACGGCCTTAAGGCCTGACATAGTATAAGTCCAAGACTGAACAATAATCATATAAACGTGCAAAAGCACTCCGAGGATACCTCGGCATGCAATCCGGATTGCATCTCATGCATCGTATCATAACATTAAACTATAAGCAAATAAAGTTCACTTCATGAGGCTTAGGCCTTTTTCGTCGGCGAGCTTACTCCTACTTGCGATCCTTGCCCTGTAAAAATTTATTGTAACGTGGTCAGCAAAGGCTGACCTCAACTGTGTAACCAACACATCTCCTCCCGACCATCCCTAATGGACCCCGGGGCACTCCATCACCCTGCAGGTCAGCACTTCGTATGCAATATACATAAACATGTAAAGCGATAAAGCAAGTTTGGATGTCTCATACAACAAAGATGTTTCTACGTTGAACATATAGTAAAAGGAGCCTACAATGCATCATGTATGCAAACCTGGGTTTCACCCAAGGACCCCTATATCGCATGATTCTGACACATCAACAAAGCACAGCATCTGGGTACTTCCAATTTCCCCATCGGCGTTCAAGCCGTACACAAAAAGGGTACTACAATTTCCCTTAGTGGCATACAAGCCATCACATGGAACTCTTGTCAAGGCCTCACCCGCTCGTGGGTCTCAAACACGGGCATGCGTGCAAGCTCTAACTTCTCATGTTAGGATTCCGTCTCTCACACAACCCGATTTTAAGAACCCTTGCTGGTCCCCACCCGCTCGTGGGCTTCGTTGCCCGAGCTTATCCTAAGCTTGGCGTTCTTGTCAGTTTTACATGAGAGGACTAGTCTCGTCGAGACACTCTCCCCAAATGACTTTCACATCACGGGATAGCCAGCCGACCACGGAGACAAGATCACGCCTCAGCACATCACAATCCATACCCTTTCCCACCATAATCCATCATTCGTACCGTAACGTCCCCGTGCACCAAGGAAACAATCTACCACCAATGTAGAGCTAACCTTGTCTAGTTCCGGCTACACGTACTAACTAGAAAAAGGGGGGACATACATCACAAATGGCATCTTGTCGCAATGGATTTCTATTAAATCCGTAAGGCTCGCTATGCAACATCACCGAGTCGGACTAACGGTCGTGACAACGGCTTCACCCACAATGCATAATCCACTAACGAAGCGGATTTCTAATGCAATATCATGCCGAGGATGGACACAATCGACCCGGTGATTCCTCATGAACCATGTCAACCCAAACCCCTCTCATTAGAGAGATCTGGTGTAACGTCCTAATTCGCGCTAGGCCCCTCGCACGAGTCCTGAGTCAAGAGACTCGACTCGGGCTCGGGGTGCACTGACGCGAGGTGTCAGGTGCGTTGGATGGAGTGTAGGGTTGAGTGATATCCAGCGAATCGAAAGGAAATTGACTAAGGTAGATTCGTCGAGAATGCTCAACGATTCTCGCCGATCGTCGAGTATCACCGACTGATACTCAATGCACTCAACGCTAGGTAAATTGGCTAAGGGAAATTTGTCGAGAATGCTCAACGATTCTCGCCGATCGTCGAGTATCGCTGACTGATACTCAACGCACTCAACGCCAGGATTTCAGTTAAATTGACTAAGGGAAATTCATCGAGAATGCTCAACAATTCTCGCCGATCGTCGAGTATCGTTGGCTGATACTCAACGTACTCAACGCCAGGTAAATTGGCTAAGGGAAATTCGTCGAGAATGCTCAACGATTCTCGCCGATCGTCGAGTATCGCCGACTGATACTCAACGCCATCAATGCCAGGATTTCAGATAAGATGGCTAAGGGAAATTCGTTGAGAATACTCGGCGATTCTCACCGATCGTCGAGAATGACAGGTCATTCCCGTCGAATTTGACTTGTGTGTTTTCTTCGCCCAGGCAGATTCACCGTGTTGGTACACTAGTTTGGATTTGAGTTCTGTCCTCTCCTTCAGTCTCTTGACCCAAGATTTATCTATGGTCAAAGGTTAGTTGTTTAGTTAGTTTGCTCTAGTTTTAGAGTTGTCACTTATCCAGATGAAAATTTGGTTAAGTTGTTTTTTGTTCGACTATGGTCGAACGCCGCTCGACTATCGTCTATCGACTAGTCGACGATCATCTATCAGTTGTTCGACGTTCGTCTGTCAGCAGATCGTCTATCTCTGAGTTAGTTCAACTCTTGTTAGCTCGACGTTCTGTGGAATCTGCCTCGCCGATCGTCGAACCCCGCTCGACATCTTTTGACCAGACAGATTTCTTGATAGTTCGACTATCAGCTTGGATAGTTCAACTATCTGATAGTTCGACTATCTGTTTGATAGGTCGACTATCTATGTTTCTTGATAGTTCGACTATATGCTTTGATAGTTCAACTATCTGATAGTTCGACTATCTGTTTGATAGGTCGACTATCTATGTTGCTTGATAGTTCGACTATCTGTCTTGATAGGTCGACTATCCATTGTGTTTGATAGTTCGACTATCTTCTTGGATAGTTCAACTATCTGATAGTTCGACTATCTGTTTGATAGGTCGACTATATGTTTTCTTTTATAGTTTGACTATCTGTTTGATAGGTTGACTATCTGTTTTGCTTGATAGCTCGACTATCTGTCTTGATAGGTCGACTATCTGATAGCTCGACTATCTGTTCTGATAGGTCGACTATCTGCTGTGGTAGTTCGACTATCTGCTTTGGTAGTTCGACTATCTGTTTGATAGGTCGACGATCTCTGTGCTTCGGTCGACGATCTCCGAGGGTCGTTCGATGTTTTGCTGTATGTCTTTAGTAATTTTGTCCTCTTCTATTCTATGATTTATTTCATATTTATTTGGCATATTATTTCAATAAATTTATGCTATTATTTTCAGGCAATCTCTTCTCCATTCCTTATGCATGAGCCAATCTTTATCTGACAAAGTGTTTTGTCTTATTAGTTGAAATATATTTTCTGCTTTATCTGCCAGGCTGTCCTTTATAGCCGTTAGACTCAGAAAGTCTTTTCTGGCTGTAAAGAGTTCTTTCTGATGTGCCTTTTTCTAGCCCCTTCTTATCTGATTGGTTATGCAGCTTCTTAGAAAGCTTTATCCTCTTATAGTATATCTGTCTGCAGGATTTGTTTTTGCTTTATGCTTTTTGCAGCCCAGATTGCTGATTCCAGATGAAGACAAAGATTCAAACTCAAATTAAAGCCGTTGCAAAGGCTCATATAAAAAGAGCTTCTTTTGAAAAAAAGATATACAGAACCTAGAACATATACTCTCAGCAGCATAGAAAAAGAGAAAAAGCAAGAAAGTTCTACAGCTCTCAGAATTTCATATTCAACTGAGAAGATCAAAGCTCTTCTGCATTCTTCTTCATCCTGAGTTCATCCTGCTTACAGGAAGACTTTCACTCAGAGGCCTTTAGAAGAAAAAGAAGAAGAAAGGAAGCTATTTGAAGAAGAACAATCATTCAACAATCAAGAATCTTCTCCAAGCTTCTCCTTCAGAACCTCAAGACAGTTCTTTGTCTTAGTTCAGAAGAGTTCCTGCACCCTGAAGCAAGACTCCTTCCTAGATATTCTCTAAGCCAGGGGGAGCCTTGATTCTTTAGAGCTATCTAGCTCTGTGCAATCCACTAGCTTCTCTAATCTGTTTAACAATAGAGAAGAAGCCTTAACTCTCTCAACCTCCTGTACAAAGGGTTATTACTCCCTTCAAAAGTGAACCCTTGGTTGCAGGGCACCTGATCAAAAACCTGTGTTGGATTTTGAGCTCCTAATAAAAAGCTCAAAGGGTCTACTTGATCTACCTGAAGCAGATCAGTTGGTGGCAGGGCACCTGAACAAAAACCTGTAGTGGATTCCTATCAGGGTGGTAGAAGAGTGGACGTACCTATTTAGAGGGAACCACTATAAAATTTCTTGTGTCGTCTGTGCTGCTTATTTAATTTATTACACTGTGGCTGTGAGTAGAAATAACTAAGATTGCTAGTTGCTGTGATAGGATCCCAAGCTTAACTGTAATTACAGTTAGCTCTCTCTTGTGCACTACACTTTGTGTTAGGATCTAGGGTTATCAATATCTATAAACTAATTCCGCAAATTAATTCTAAGGGAGTTGAGTAGGGTGTCATAATTTTTGAATACTCTATTCACCCCCCCCCTCTAGAGTTGTATCTATCATCACTTTCAATTGGTATCAGAGGGAGGTTGACTGACTGTATAGGCTAACACCTAAGTCACAAGATCCTGATAGATACCAAGCTTATAGATATTCACTTCATGGCCCAGTCCAAGGATTACTCTAGCACTAGACCTCCAGCATGCAATTTAGCTAAGTTTAGCATTTGGAAGGCAAGGATTAAGTTATATATGAACTCTATTGATGAGAGTATTTTTGCTTCTATTTTTACAGGACCACCAAGAGCACCTGTTGCAGCTACTGCTTTATCATCAACTGATATGAGTGCAGTGCCTCCTCTAGATTACAACGATGACTACAAAAAGGCAAAGATAGCAGATGCCAAAGCAATGAATATTCTGGCTCAGACAATGTTTGATGAAGTATTCCAGAAAGTTGCTGACTGCTCCTCAACAAAAGCAATGTGGGATACACTGAACCAGATTGTAGCTGGTTTAGCTGATGAAAGGAAGGACAGAAGGTCCAACCTTATCTCCCAGTATGAAAACTTCAAGAAAACTGATGCTGAATCAGTTGAAGCAATGTACACCCGGCTTAGCTCAATCATCAATGAGCTGAGGACTCTTGACAAGGATATATCATTGACAGAGGTCAATGATAAGATACTCATGTGCTTCCCCAGCACATGGGATCTTAGGATCTGGCCTATCAAGGAGGCTAGAAGTACAAATGAAATCTCAACAGAAGCTCTCCTTGGCAAGCTCAAGTCTTTTGAGCAAGTGCTGAAGACCAGGGAAGCTGAGGCTGAAGCAAAGACTCCAAATCCAACAAGAAAAGAGTAATCTCTTGCTATCAAAGCTGATTAAGCTTCTGAAGGAAGCCAATCCAATGAGGAACTAATGGCATTATTTTCCAAGAGGTTTCTCAAGATGGGAAGAAAAGACTTCAGAAAGAAATTTTCACGATATGAAGATAAACCAAGGTATGATCGTTCTCCTGCTAAAGAAATAATTTGTTATAGATGCAGGAAACCTAGACATATTCTACCAGAGTGTCCAGAGGAAAAGAGCAAAGAGAAGAGAAAGGAAAAGGAACATCACAGGAAACACTCCAAGTCCTCCTCCTACAAAAACAAGAAAAAGGAGAAGGGATTTGTTGCTGAAACTTGGAGTGACTCAGATGTGGAATCTTCCTCCTCGAGCTCCAGTGAGGATGAGGAAGAAAAGAAGGCAAAGGAAGTTTGTCTAATGGCAATTGATGCCTGCAGCAATCACTCAGCTGCAGAGAGTTCAGATTCAGATGAAGAAATGCCAACAGAAAATGAGGTATTGTCTTCTTACGATTTTACATCTGCTGAATTTAAATCAGATTTTAAATCTTTGTGTTTAGATTTAATTAGTTCTGAAAAGGAAATTAAGGACCTTAGAAATAAGCTTGCTGAATCTGAATTTATCTCTAATGAAAACATTAGGTTAACAGCAGAACTCACTAATTCTAGTGAAGAAATAAAATTCCTTAAAAATGAAGTAGCAAAGTCCAAGAGATTGGAAGAATCTCTGAATGGTAGAAGCCTTAAGTTGCTTGAAATAACCAGCATATCCAACACTAGGTCAGGCAATAATAAGCTAGGCTTAGGAGCTTCATCCTGTGAACCCCCAATTATCCTTAAAAATCATCTTTCAACTCCAGTGAACTTTATCTCAGCTGATGGGATAAAAAACACTGAGCAAGTAAGACAAGTTAATCAAGCCTTAAACAAAGCTAAGAGAGAAAAGAGGAAACAAAAATTTAAGGAAATACAAAAAGCGTCGAACATTGCTCGACGATCGCATGCTCAGTGGTCGAACGATGCTCGACGATCTGCGCATCCATCGTCAAACATCGATCGACGTTTTCAACATGAATTTCAAAATTATAATCAGAACCCTAGAAACCTGAATATGAATAGAAACCCTAGGTTTGTGGACCCATTAACTGCATGGAGCATCCCACCTAGGAGATCTTACCCTTTAGGTTATAAACCCCAACCTGCTTATTCTTTTATTTCTAGTTTTCATTATGTGAAGAATAATGGACCCAAGGTTACCTGGGTCCACAATGTTTAACTTAACTCACTGCAGGTGAAGACCTATCCTATCACTCAGGACAAGTGGTATTTGGATAGTGGTTGCTCAAAACATATGACAGGGAATAAAGAAAATCTGTCAAAGTTCAAGGCCAAGCTTGGACCAAAGGTGATCTTTGGGGATTCTAGCTGTGGTCAAACTGAAGGATATGGTAGGATTACCATTAGAGCAGTAACTTTCAAGAGGGTTGCATATGTAACTGGACTGAAACATAATCTTATCTCAGTATGTCAGTTATGTGATGCAGGATATCAGGTATCGTTCACTAACACTCTTTGTAATATTACTTTAAATAGTAATGTTGTGTTAGTAGGTATTAGACAAGGTAATATTTATTTAGTAGATTTTAATTCAACCCATTCTGAAATCTGCTTATTTAATGAAGTAACAAATAACAACACCTTATGGCATAAAAGTCTTAGCCATGTTAACCTCAAGAACATATCTAGGTTATCTAAATACAACCTTGTTAGAGGTTTACCTTCTTGCCCCTACAAGAAGGAGAGCCTATGCAAGGCTTGTCAATTAGGCAAGCAAACCAAGAATTCATTTAAGTCTGTAAATAAAAGTGATTCACCTAGAATCCTGTATTTATTACATTTGGACCTCTTTGGTCCAATAAATGTACAGAGTCTAGGAGGGAAGTATTACACTTTAGTAATTATAGACGACTTCTCTAGGTTCACTTGGGTGTTCTTTTTGAGAACTAAGGCTGATAACTTCAAAGCCCTTAAAAATTTTCTATTATGTGTGCAGACTGAGTACTCTACTCATGTGGCCTTGATCATAAGTGATCATGGTACTGAGTTTGACTCTCTTCTCATGCAAGAATTTTGTGAGAGAGAAGGTATCAAACATAGCTTCTCAGCTCCTAGAACTCCCCAACAAAATGGGGTAGTTGAAAGGAAGAATCGAACCCTGATTGAAGCTGCTGGTACATTATTGGCAGATGCTAACATGTCTCTTTCCTATTGGGCAGAAGCTGTTAGCACAGCTAATTATGTGCTGAACAGAAGTCTTATACACAAGCTTAAGTGTAAAACTCCTTATGAGTTGCTTAAAGGAAAGAAACCTAAAATAAATTATTTTAGAGTATTTGGCTGTGTAGTTTACATTCATAATAACAATAAAGAATACCTTAGAAAGTTTGAAGCAAAAGCTTCAATGGGAATCTTTCTTGGATATTCCCAAGTAAGCAAAGCTTATAGGGTATTTAATAAATCATCTTCTAAAATTGAGGAATCTGTGCATGTGTCCTTTGATGAATCTCAGATGTTTTACAAGGAGAAAGAAACTTCCCCTTCCTCAAGTTCATTGCATGTACCAGAATCTAGAAAAGATGTCACTCAAGAGATTCTCCATCTATCAACTCTTCATATCACTGATTCAGACAGTGATGAAGACTTTGTAGAAGCTGTTGCTGTACCACCAATAGTAGATCAAATTCCTCCTGAGGAATTAATCCCAACTATTGCTGAAGATGACATCCCACCTGCTGATGTTGTCACACTTAGAGATTATCCTACATCTCAAGTGATTGGAGACATATCAGCTGGTGTTCAAACAAGACATCAATTAAGACAGGATGTGATGCATACTTGTTTCCTTTCACAGATTGAGCCCCTCACCATTAAAGATGCTGAGCTAGATCCCCACTGGATCATTGCTATGCAAGAGGAACTCAACCAGTTTGAAAGATGTAAAGTATGGACTTTGGTTCCGAGACCTAAAGGCCAACTGATCATAGGCACCAAGTGGGTGTTTAGAAACAAGTTGGATGCAAATGGAATTATTGTAAGGAACAAAGCTAGGCTTGTAGCTCAGGGCTACAGACAGGAGGAAGGTATAGATTATGACCAAACCTTTGCTCCTGTTGCAAGGCTAGAGGCAATAAAGATCTTTCTAGCCTATGCAGCCTATATGAAGTTTAAGGTCTTTCAGATGGATGTCAAAAGTGCCTTTCTAAATGGTGAGCTAAAGGAAGAGGTATTTGTTGAACAACCACCTGGGTTTATTTCTTCAACTCAGCCCTCACATGTTTTCAAGTTGCAAAAAGCTCTTTATGGACTCAAAAAAGCACCCAGAGCCTGGTATGAGACTCTAGCTAGTTTCCTGTTAGAGCATAACTTTGTTAGGGGAGTAGTTGATAGAACCCTTTTCGTCAAGCACCACAAGGACACAATCGTGTTAGTTCAAGTGTATGTAGATGATATTATTTTTGGTTCCACTGATCCCAAACTGTGCAAAAAGTTCTCTGGCTTGATGCATTCTAAGTTTGAGATGAGTAGTATGGGTGAGCTGTCTTACTTTCTTGGTCTCCAAGTAAAGCAAGATGCTGATGGCATCTTCATCTCCCAATCCAAATATGCCAAGGAATTGGTAAAGAAGTTTGGGATGGCTGATGCTTCAGCAATGCATACACCTATGGCTACTAATGTAGTTATAGATTCTGATGATCAGGGAAAGCCTGTTGATCAAAAGAATTATAGGGCCATTGTTGGTTCTCTATTGTATTTAACTACAAGTAGGCCAGATATAATGTTTGCTACATGCCTATGTGCTAGGTTCCAGGTCAACCCCAAGGAATCTCATCTGATTCTTCTCAAGAGGATCTTGAGATACCTGAAGGGATGTCCAAATCTAGGACTATGGTACCCAGCTGAATCCGAATTTTAGTTAATTGGATACTCTGATTATGATTATGCTGGTTGTAGAGTTGACAGGAAAAGTACCTCAGGAACTTGTCAGTTCCTGGGAGAGAGATTGGTCTCTTGGTTCTGTAAGAAGCAGGCTTCTGTCTCAACTTCAACTGCAGAGGCTGAATATATAGCAGCTGCTAGTTGTTGTTCACAGATCCTGTGAATTCAAAACCAGCTTTTGGATTATGGGTACACACACAAGAACACAAAAATCATGTGTGATAGTACCAGTGCTATCTCAATTGTACAAAATCCTGTGCACCACTCTAGAACCAAGCACATTGAGATTAGACACCATTTCCTGAGAGATTGTGTGGAAAAGAACAAGATCAGCCTTGAGTTCATATCCACTGACCTTCAGAGAGGTGATATTTTCACCAAGCCTTTAGATGAATAGAAGCATCTGTTCTTTTTGGTTCAAGTAGGCATGATTAATGGAAAATACTAAGTGTGACGTCTGCATGTGTTGAAACCTGTTTGAAGATCATCGAACGACGTTCGAAGATAGTCGATCGGATGAAGCCTATCATCGACCTATGGTTGATGATGGCTTATCTGCTTGAAGATCGTCGACCGACATTCGAAGATCGTCGAACAGGTTGAGCCTATCGTCGATCTATGGTTGACGACAGCTTGTTGTTTGTGAAGACAGAAATAGTCGAATGATTGATCGACTACTCTGCTTTAGGAACGATCGTCGAACGACCGTTCGACCATCGTCTCCAGTATCTTTTAAAATAGATCGATTATTGCTGTTTTAATATAAAACTGATGGTCGACCTAGGTTAAGAGATCGTTCTTTTTATCGTCGACGGAGAGCGTCTTCTCGCATTCCGTCTTTCTGCTTGCTCCCTGTCTC
Organism: Platanthera zijinensis; assembly: GCA_039513925.1. Taxonomy (NCBI): domain Eukaryota; kingdom Viridiplantae; phylum Streptophyta; class Magnoliopsida; order Asparagales; family Orchidaceae; genus Platanthera; species Platanthera zijinensis. The sequence goes on from CM077084.1 coordinate 76,455,781, forward strand.
GCGATTTCTGCCGTTTCGCCTTCGCCATCTCTCTCTCGTCTTCTCCAACCCCTTCGATGGCGATTGCTCCAGCCCTCCTGTCCGTGGTGAAGTTCGATGCTGGTTTCAGCATGGACTTTGATTCTTTCAGCTGCTGTGAGTCTGCGATAGTGGAAATCCTCAACCTCTGCAAAGATCAAGGATTGGAAAAGTTCATGTCCACAAGAATAAAGATAAACGTCCAGGAGATTAAAGAATGGGCATTCACTTTGTCCTCAAATGACAACTCTATGACCGGAATGATAGGCGGAGAAGAGGTAATTTTGACTCCCGTCATTTTAACTGAAATTTTTGGATTATTAAATGGGGAAGAAGATTATGAGCAAGATACCCCTGAGTTTGGGAGAATGTTGACTGAACTAGGACATGCCGACGACATTCCTTCTAAGCTGCTAAAGGTGAATTTTCCGTTGAAGATTAAGTTCCTTGATGAACTAGTAGGAAAAGTGTTACTGGGAAAGCACTCTGCCCATGATAATATTACCAGGCAACAGTTTGCCCTGATGTGTTCCATCGTGAACAAGAAGCAAATTAATTGGGCAGGGGTTTTGTTTGATTTGATAAGGAAAAAGAATAACAAGAAGGAAGTCACCCTGGTAGGGTGCTTGGGATTTTTCTAAAGGATAAATATCCCCATCTGTTGGTCTCAGCTTCTACTTCAATCAATGCCAGCAAAAAGATGGACCCAACCCTGTTTGTCAAGTGGAAAAGGAGTTTTCTGAAGCCCGCTCCAGCAGGGGTTGCTCCAATTGCATCTGAGAGCACAAGGACTGCTTCAGTCACTCCCCTCCTTCAAGAAGCAGGCTCAGCCAATCTCTCCTTTCCATCCATCTCATCTGCATTACCTTCAACCTCTACTGAAGAGCCACCATCTACTTCAGTTGAAGTTCCATCTTCTGCATCTCTTCTTCTTGATTCCTCCACAATTCTCCATGCATCACCACCAGCATCCCCTCTCCCTCCTCATCTTGCTAGGATATCTCATCCTAGTTTTGATTTATTGGTTTCTGAGCTATCCACTCCTCCTCAGTCACCAATTCTTCATTCTGATCATGTTGATCTTCTTGCATCTACCCATCATTCTCTAGTTCACTCTCCATCTCATCAAGAACACACCATCCCTGCTGCTCATCCATCTACTGTGATTCCCCCACTTCATTTGATATCACCCCAGCCTTCATCTCTAGCATCCTGGAGTTAATTACTCCTTCAATCAAAATCATGATTGAAGAGGCAATTGCTCCCCTTGCTTCCTCCATCTCTTCTTTGACTGCCTCCATTCAAGTCCTCTCAAAATCTGCTGAGCCCTCTTCATCTAGGGGCCTGGTTTCAGTCTCTACTAAAACCAGGCAGGGGGAGATGCTTTATGAAGATGCCTCTGAGCTGCCCTTGGCCTCCCTTCCAGCAGATCCTCAAGCAGATGCAGAAAAAGAGATAGAAGAATCAGTTCCTCCATTGTCTGAAACAGATATTTCTGATGCTATAATGAAATCTGAGTTTGTTGTCAAAGTATGCCTAAAAGAATGCTCCACTCCCCTGGTTGCCCTCTACCTAGAAGGAGTCATTACCTGCTTCCTAGATGAATTATGGGAGTTAGGACATTCAAAGGAAAATTCTGAAGGTATCCCTTTTACTCATTTTCTAGACTTGATAACTGATATGTTAGTATGAGAAATACCTAGAAGGAATGATAAAATGTCATTTAGCAAATTTGTGTTCATAATACTATAGATATAATGGAAGAAGTATTAGTTGTCCAAGAGCTTGATCATCAACCTGCTTTAGAAGTTCAACCTGAACCTGAACCAATTGTTCAAGATCCTGAGGCTGCTCAGCCAGCTCAGTTAGCAGTGCAAGAAGAACTGGTCCCCATGACAGTTACTGATGAACAAGAAAAGGTTTCAGAAATTCAAATGGAAAAGTCTACAGTCTGGGATGATTCTCCTGGATTAGATTTAAACACTCTTCTGGCACAGGATGCCCTGGAAGAAGAGTTAGAAAGAGCTGCCTTAAAAGAGAAAGAAAAAGCTGTGCAAGAGGCGTTTGATCCGTATGATCTTCCTCCTTCAAATTCTGAGGATGAGGATGATTCTGATGAATCTGAGGACTCCAAGAGAAAGAAATCTACAAAGAAGAAAAGAAAAGCTGTGGCTCCTCCTCCTCCAAATCCTAATAATGATATTCCTTATTATATCTTGAAGGGTATTGATCCCAAATCTAAAGAATTTCAACATTGGATGGCATTTTCTAAGAATCAGCAGAAGTTAAGGAAGAAGTCTAAGAGGTATGATAGTCTTGCTCCAAGATGGACTCCTAGAGGTCCTCCTCCTCCACCTCCAAGTGCAGGAGCCTCTGGAAACTTATCTGCAAATCCTTCTGCTCCGACTGATAGGTTTAATCCATCCCAGTCTTCTCAAAGGAAAAGCTATCAAGGATATCAAGGCAGATCGCAATCTGGTCAACAAAGACAAGATGCTGATGTAAAGGAACAAGTGAAGGAGGTGGTTTATCAAAAACCAACCTTTTCTCCTCCTCCTTCTAAAGAAACAAAGAACATGTCTTCTTCAATGCCAGATCATGCAGTGAAAGCTATTTCAAAAGGTAAAAGAGTTATTTTCTCTGAAAAATCTAGCAAGAAATTTGCTGAGTTTGCTACTCCTTCTTCTCTAGTTATTTAGGAAAAAGAGCCAGCTGAAAGCCTGCTAGATATGTCTATTAAATTTAAAGCTGTGAAACCTGTAGATCCAACTTGTGAGAATGTGTGTGAAAGCCAAGAGCTTGATCCTGATTTCAGGGTGGCTCGATTTCTTGAGCTTGTTGGATCAGCCCAAATTAGGAAAGCTAAAGCTGAAAGTAAAGATACTGCAGGATTAACAACTATGTCCAAATTCAGAAAGAAGGAGCTTGATAAATTCCAGGTTAGACCTGAGGTATTTGACCCTTCAAAATACATGGAAAATCATCCTGAAGCAGTTGTCCTAAGGGCATCAGATTCTAAAATCATTGGAGAGCAAGATCTAAAGCTGTCAAAGAAAGAAGCTCTAGACCCTTTTAGGAAAATTACTTTTACTCCTAGTTCATCTGTTCCTAAACCTGATTCTGATGCCTCTTAAATTTCATTGATTGACAGTTATTTATTTGTCTATTTGATTGATGTTATCTGCTGCTTAGATTTTTTTCCCTTCCTGTATTTTATTTATTTTTCAGTAATTAGTTTTGTTTTTTTGTTGTTGAGAGACTTAACTCAAATATGGGGAGATTGTTGGTACCCTAGTTTGGATTTGAGTTCTGTCCTCTCCTTCAGTCTCTTGACCCAAGATTTATCTATGGTCAAAGGTTAGTTGTTTAGTTAGTTTGCTCTAGTTTTAGAGTTGTCACTTATCCAGATGAAAATTTGGTTAAGTTGTTTTTTGTTCGACTATGGTCAAACGCCGCTCGACTATCGTCTATCGACTGGTCGACGATCGTCTATCAGTTATTCGACATTCGTCTGTCAGCAGATCGTCTATCTCTGAGTTAGTTCAACTCTTGTTAGCTCGACATTCTGTGGAATCTGCCTCGCCGATCGTCGAACCCCGCTCGACATCTTTTGACCAGACAGATTTCTTGATAATTCGACTATCTGCTTGGATAGTTCAACTATCTGATAGTTCGACTATCTGTTTGATAGGTCGACTATCTGTGTTTCTTGATAGTTCGACTATCTGCTTGGATAGTTCAACTATCTGATAGTTCGACTATCTGTTTGATAGGTCGACTATCTGTGTTGCTTGATAGTTCGACTATCTGTCTTGATAGGTCGACTATCTGTTGTGTTTGATAGTTCGACTATCTTCTTGGATAGTTCAACTATTTGATAGTTCGACTATCTGTTTGATAGGTCGAATATCTATTTTCTTTTATAGTTCGACTATCTGTTTGATAGGTCGACTATCTGTTTTGCTTGATAGCTCGACTATCTGTTTTGCTTGATAGCTCGACTATCTGTCTTGATAGGTCGACTATCTGATAGCTCGACTATCTGTTCTGATAGGTCGACTATCTGCTGTGGTAGTTCGACTATCTGCTTTGGTAGTTCGACTATCTGTATCGTTCGACTATCTGTTTGATAGGTCGACGATCTCTGTGCTTCGGTCGACGATCTCCGAGGGTCGTTCGACGTTTTGCTATATGTCTTTAGTAATTTTGTCCTCTTCTATTCTATGATTTATTTCATATTTATTTAGCATATTATTTTAATAAATTTATGTTATTATTTCCAGGCAATCTCTGCTCCATTCCTTATGCAAGAGCCAATCTTTATCTGACAAAGTGTTTTGTCTTATTAGTTGAAATATATTTTCTGCTTTATCTGCCAGGCTGTCCTGTATAGCCGTTAGACTCAGAAAGTCTTTTCTGGCTGTAAAGAGTTCTTTCTGATGTGCCTTTTTCTAGCCCCTTCTTATCTGATTGGTTATGCAGCTTCTTAGAAAGCTTTATCCTCTTATAGTATGTTTGTCTGTAGGATTTGTTTTTGCTTTATGCTTTTTGCAGCCCAGATTGCTGATTCCAAATGAAGACAAAGATTCAAACTCAAATTAAAGCCGTTGCAAAGGCTCATATTAAAAAGAGCTTCTTTTGAAAAAGAGATATACAGAACCTAGAACATATACTCTCAACAGCATAGAAAAAGAGAAAAAGCAAGAAAGTTCTACAGCTCTCAGAATTTCATATTCAACTGAGAAGATCAAAGCTCTTCTGCATTCTTCTTCATCCTGAGTTCATCCTTCTTACAGGAAGACTTTCACTCAGAGGCCTTTAGAAGAAGAAGAAGAAGAAAGGAAGCTATTTGAAGAAGAACAATCATTCAACAATCAAGAATCTTCTTCAAGCTTCTCCTTCAGAACCTCAAGACAGTTCTTTGTCTTAGTTCAGAAGAGTTCCTGCACCCTGAAGCAAGACTCCTTCCTGGATATTCTCTAAGCCAGGGGGAGCCTTGATTCTTTAGAGCTATCTAGCTCTGTGCAATCCACTAGCTTCTCTAATCAGTTTAACAATAGAGAAGAAGCCTTAACTCTCTCAACCTCCTATACAAAGGGTTATTACTCCCTTCAAAAGTGAACCCTTGGTGGCAGGGCACCTGATCAAAAACCTGTGTTGGATTTTGAGCTCCTGATCAAAAGCTCAAAGGGTCTACTTAATCTACCTGAAGCAGATCAGTTGGTGGCAGGGCACCTGAACAAAAACCTGTAGTGGATTCCTACCAGGGTGGTAGAAGAGTGGACGTACCTATTTAAAGGGAACCACTATAAAATTTCTTGTGTCGTCTGTGCTGTTTATTTAATTTATTGCACTGTGGCTGTCAGTAGAAATAACTAGGATTGCTAGTTGCTGTGATAGGATTCCAAGCTTAACTGTAATTACAGTTAGCTCTCTCTTGTGCACTACACTTTGTGTTAGGCTCTAGGGTTATCAATATCTATAAACTAATTCCGCAAATTAATTCTAAGGGAGTTGAGTTGGGTGTCATAATTTTTGAATACTCTATTCACCCCCCCTCTAGAGTTATATCTATCATCACTTTCACACCGGCTTGTACAGGCAAACCGAACCGGACTTCGGGATTCGTGCTGGACGATTTCCTGGATCGGGTCACTTCAATATGACCCATTAGGTGGTCCAATGGGGAGTCGACACGTGGCGGAAGGGATGTAACCTAATAGGTCGGTCTATAAAAGAAGATAAAGCCGAACTGTTGGGTACATTGGAAAATGTGTACCTGATTTGAAGAAGTCCAACTTAGCTCAATGATATACATCAAGGTGTATTTGATGTTGTTTTAAGTTGACATGTGCAGGTGAAGAAGTATTAAAGAATGCAGAAAAATATTCTAAGTCCATGTGTCGACACCTGAAGAAACAGTGTCGACACTTCAGAATATTTGTGTCGACACTTGACGAAAGATAGTCGACACAGAGAAAGATAGTCGACCTCGACACAGAAGGAGATAGTCGACCACATTTGTGTCGACACAGAGAAAGATAGTCGACACAGAGAAAGATAGTCGAACTCAACACAGAAGGAGATAGTCGACCACATTTGTGTCGACACAGAGAAAGATAGTCGACCTCGATACAGAAGGAGATAGTCGACCACATTAATGTCGACACTGAGAAGTAGCGTCGACTCACAGAAAGATAGTCGACCACATTTGTGTCGACACTGGGAGGCTGTGTCGACACAATGAGATAGAGTCGACACACATTGGCAGAAGTCGACAATACTTGTGTCGACACCAGAAGACTAAGTCGACACATTTTGGCAGAGTCGACAATTGCTGTGTCGACACCTGAAGGCAGTGTTGACACATACTGAGTTCTGAATCTATAACAACTATGTCGACACACAGGACTTGTGTCGACACACTGCAGAGTCAAGACCAAGTTATTTTGTGAAGAAGCTGTGTCGACTTAATGGCGAACTTGTCGACATCTTCAAAGAATGTGTCGACACCAAAGTCATTTATGTTGACACATATAGACAGTTGGTCTCGACACTTTCTGACTGACTGTCTCGACACTTTGCTGTCCAAGACTAAGGCACAGGATTTGTTTGAAGACTTGACAGCTGTGGGTTGCCACCGGTTAACTGATGCTGTCAGACTTGTCAGAAAACAGTTAGAAACCGGATCAGCCGGTCACCATGAAGAAGGTCTATAAATAGATAGATTCAGAAGGAAGTAAGAAGTAATAGACATACATAAAAAAAGGGTGAAGAAGGATTACAATCCAATTGAAGTATCAATTCAAGAAAGTGCTAGGCACTAAAGAAGATCTTCATCAGAAGATCTAAGCAGACGATCTCAGGATCGATCTAAGAAGAGTTCTAACAAGAATTCAGAAGTATCATCAAAGGTGTTGGATAGAGAGGGATCCACCCATTTGAAGAAGAAGAAGGAAGCCATCAGTGGTTTCTCAAGAAGCTATTTGGAAATCAACTCAGCTAAGTTCATATTCAAGAAGCTTTGAAGAAAGCTCAAGTTTCAGTTGATTTCATCAGCTGATCAAGAATTGTCTTGTCCTCTTCTCTCTCAATAAAGGCAAGACATTAAAACTTCTTTTCTAAAATTCTGTAGGATCTGTTTTACACAAATCTGAGTTGTAAGCCTGTGATATAAAGGCTGAGTGTAGGAGAGTTGATCTCTGAGTGATTGTGCTGTTTGCCTGAGTGTAGGAGAAGGTTCTTCTCTGAGTTGTAGGCCTTGTGGCAAGGCTGAGGTAGGGTTGTTGTGCCTGAGTTATAGGAACCTATCCAGGTTCTGAGCTGTAGGATCTGTAGATCTGAGAATAGTGGAAGTTTGGCCGAATCTAGCATACTGCTAGATAGGTGAAGGGGGAAAGTGGATGTACCCAAACCTTGGGGAACCACTATAAAACATTGTGAAATCTGTGATGATTAAATTTCTGTGATTGCTGTGCTAGATGTTTTAATTCTGTAATTGAATTCTGCCTAAAAGTATAAACAAGCAATTAGAATCTATTCACCCCCCCTCTAGGTGTTTAGGTTGTCTTGAAAGTAAAAGTATCAAGTGGTATCAGAGGGAGGTTCCTCAAAAAAGACTTCACAGTCTGAGATAGATCTGAAAGGCAGAATAAAGATTCAAGAAGATGTGTTCTGGAGAAAATCACAAGGAGTTAGGGTCAATGAAGTTACCCATCTACAGGAAGGAAATCTTTAGAATTTGGAAAGAAAGAATCAGATTGTTCATGGAAGCATCTGACCCAAGAATATACATCACAGTTCAGGAAGGACCCTTCATTCCAATGAAGGTATCAGTTCTTGATGCTAATATTCAAACTCCAAAGAGTTATTCTGAAATGACCAAGGATGAAATCATTTTGGCAACCATGGACAAGAGAGCTCAGAATATTATTGTGAGTGCTATAGATGATTCTATATTTCAGAATCTGATTCACTGCAAGACCTCCAAAGAAATGTGGGACACCTTGATTGTCTACATGGAGGGATCTGAAGAAGTAAGACAGGATAGGAAGTCTATGCTCAACCAGGTATATGGAAGTTTTAGACAAGGAAAAACTGATAGCATAACTGAATGCTATAAGAAATTCTATAGAATTGTGAATGAGTTGATGTCCTATGGAAGAGTCTTCAGTACCTATGAACTGAATGACAAATTCTTAAGATCCTTAACAAAGGATTGGGACACAAAGATCTGTGCCATAAGAGAAGTGGCTAAATTGGCAGAAATCTCTCCTCCCTCCTTATTTGGAAAGCTGCTATCCTATGAAATGCAACTTATGGTGAGGAAGGAGGAGGAAAAGAATTCAAGAGGAGAGCATAGAGAAAAGACTGTGGCATTCAATGCAGAAGCCATCAGAAAGAATAGGAGGATATCACCATCCCCTCCTAAGGAAATTGCAGAAGTCAGTTCTGAAAATTCAGATAATCAGGGTTCAGAAAGTTGTGATTCAGATGCAGAATTTGCTGCATTCACAAGGCAATTCCAGAGGTTCTTGAAGAAGAAGCAGTGGAAGTCTAAGCCCTCCACTTCACAGCAAGTTGATGACTATTATCAGAAGAAAAAGTCATCAAGGAAAGAAAAGAGCAGATCAAAGCCCAGCAAGGCTACTACTTCAAAGATTGTCTGCTATTGTTGCAATAGACCTAGACATGTAGTGGCTGACTGTCCTGATAAAAGAAAGGAGTCTTCAGAAAAGAAGAAGAGTCATAAAAAGGGCAAGAAGGAGAAATCTTTTGTTGCAAAGAAGGATAAGAGCCTAACAGATCAGTCAACTTCAGAGTCAGAATCTGAAGCAGAAGCATATATTGGACTATATGCTGCATCTGAAGAAGAGGAGTTTCAGCAGTTGTTAGACTCCATCTATGATCAAGAGGATCATCAGTGCATAGGACTGATGGCAGGATCTGAAGAGGACATATGCCAGAATCAATCTGGTCCTAATAAGGTACAATGTCCTTCTATGAAATCTATTTGTAGTACAAGTACAGAATCAGCTACATCTGCATCAAGTGATGTAGATGCATCTGATTCTGAAGGAGATGTCTATCAATTGATAGATAAGTATGGGGACTTGTTGCAGGCCCTTAAGAAAAGCAAGAACCTGGTTAAATCTCAAGCTCATGAGATTGCTAAACTAAGGGTAGCTGCAACTGAGTTAGAGAAAGTAATTGATCAGAAGTTAAATGAAATTGCCAAGCTGAAGAATATAACTATTATTCAGATGGGCACAATTAATTATACCAATGATCAAGTGAAGAGTTTGGAGGCCATACTAAGAATTGAAAAAAGATTTAGTGGCTAGTTACTCTAAGCCAAAGTCTGTCTTACCCTTGATAGATGAATTTGTGAATCAAAAGGGTAAGGCAGGATTAGGATTCAAAGGTAACTCCAGGGCTGGCCGATTCAAGAGGAAAGGCAAAGCACCTGTAAAGCCACTGAACTTTTCAGTTCCTATTAAGTTTAGAAAGGTGCAAGTGCCTTCTAACCAATATGATCATGAAAATATTCATGGTCATATTAAGACTAATGTTCTGAAAAACAAGGGTGTAATTGCCAACAGACCTACCCATGTTCATAAACCCAATGGTTATAAAAAATCAGTGGGTGAAGCTGCTGCAGCACCAGCAATGGACAGAAATTCTTTTGTCAAGGATGTATCTAGAACTAGATACAATAGGTTTGAATGTTGGTGCTATGGCAAAAGAGGCCATTTTGCACTAGACTGCTGGTACAACACAAGTGTTAGAAAGAACAATAGTTTAACTGTTAGAAGAGATAATGGTAGCTTTGTTTATGCTAACCTGAACCAAGGACCCAAGACTTGCATGGGTTCTAAGGGTAAGTAAAACTGTGTTGCAGGTGAATCCAAGTAGCCATGCCCCTATATGGTACTTGGATAGTGGTTGTTCCAGGCACATGACTGGAACAAAGGGGCTGCTGAAGGAGTATTCATCTGTCAAAGATGGACCTAAAGTGATCTTTGGTGGATCTGAAAAAGGAGTCATCAAAGGGTTTGGTAACATTTCTTCTAACCTAATTACTATCACCCAAGTGGCTTATGTAAAAGGTTTGAAACATAATCTAATAAGCATAAGCCAGCTGAGTGATTTAGGATATGACATTTCATTTGTTAAGGATGGATGTCATATCAAAAGGTCAAGTGATCAAGAGATCATTTTGACTGGGTATAGGAAGAGAAATGTATATTGTCTTAATTTTGTATGTGAGAATAAGGCTTCTCCCATCTGTCTTGTAGCTGATGACAATGCTTCTCATTGTGTTAGGTGGCACAAGAGATTGGCTCATCTTAACTACAAGACAATTAGCCAACTCTTTAGCAAAGAGTTAGTGAGGAATGGTCCTCAAGTTAAGTGTATAAAAGAAGGGATATGCTCAGCTTGTCAAAAGGGCAAGCAGACAAAATCCTCATTTCAAAGCATTGAAAACAAGGATTCTATGAGGTGCTTATACCTCATGCATATGGATCTTTTTGGTCCTATGCTAGTTCATAGTCTAGGTAGGAAGGTCTACACTTTTGTGATTATAGATGACTATTCTAGATTTACATGGGTGTTCTTTCTGAAACAGAAATCTGAAACCCCAAGTGTCTTACTTAATTTTGTGAAGCAAATTCAGAATGAACTGAATAGTACAGTGGTCAAAATCAGAAGTGACCATGGTACTGAGTTTCAATCTGAAAGCATGACAAAGTTATGTGAAGACTTTGGGATTTTCCAAGAGTTCTCCTCACCTAGAACACCTCAGCAAAATGGAATTGCTGAAAGAAAGAATAGAACATTAATTGAAGCTGGTAGAATTCTATTGAGTGACACCTCTCTACCAGAATATTTCTGGGCTGAGGCAGTAAACACTGCTTGTCATGTGATCAATAGAGCTTCTATCACCAAGAGCCACAAAAAGACTCCCTATGAGATTATGAAAGGTAGAAAGCCAAATCTATCCTACTTCAGGATCTTTGGTTGCAAATGCTATATACTTAACAATGGTAAGTCATATTTGACTAAGTTTGCTGTCAAATCCCAGGATGGGATATTTGTTGGGTACAGCATAAATAGTAAGGCCTATAGAATCTTCAACTTGACTACTCAAGTTGTTGAAGAATCTGTGCATGTTGTGTTTGATGAAACAAGATTAATCAACTGTGAGTTGTCTTGTAGATCAAATGACTCAACATGTATAAGCAAAAGGATGGACAAGCTCTCCATTGTTGAAGCTTCAAGGAAAGATGGAGCATTGGAAAATGAAGACTACTGTCCAGGGGGAGTACAAGACACAATAGAAGATGAAGAAAACCAAGAGGTTCAGCATAATGAAGGAGCTGGAGATGTTCAACCAGAAGGGAATCTTCCTCCAGCTACAAGACATTTAAGAGATCATCCAGCTGATCAGATAATAGGTGATCCAAGACAGGGAGTGCATACTAGAAGCAGAAGTCAAAGCATAGTTCTGCATTCAAGTTTCCTGTCATAAATGGAGCCTAAGAAGTTTGAAGAAGCTATCCAAGACCAGCACTGGATTAATGCTATGCAAGAGGAGCTGAATCAATTCAGAAGGTGCAATGTCTGGGAGCTTGTTCCTAGACCAAGAGGCCACAATATAATTAGGACAAAATGGATCTATAGGAACAAGTTGGATGAGAGTGGAGTAATAGTGAAGAATAAAGCAAGATTGGTTGCTAAAGGATACAGGTAGGAAGAAGGGATTGACTTTGATCAAACCTTTGCCACAGTAGCAAGGCTGGAGGCAATCAGAATGTTCCTTGCCTATGCAGCCTATAAAGACTTCAAAGTATACCAGATGGATGTGAAGTCAGCATTTCTGAATGGTGATCTTAAAGAAGAAGTATATGTAGAGCAGCCATCAGGTTTTGTAGATCCTCTTAAACCTTATTATGTTTATAAGCTTAGAAAAGCTTTGTATGGGTTAAAGCAAGTCCCAAGGGCTTGGTATGAAACCCTGTCTACTTTCCTTATTGAGAATAAATTCTCAAGAGGAAAAATAGACAAAACTCTATTCCTTAGGGAATCCAAAGGCAAGATCATCTTAGTTCAGATCTATGTTGATGACATAATCTTTGGATCTACTGAAAACAACCTTTGTAAAAAGTTTGCCAAACTTATGCAAGGGAAGTTTGAGATGAGCAGTATGGGGGAACTTAAGTTCTTCTTGGGACTCCAAGTAAGACAGACTGATGATGGCTTGTCCATATCCCAGTCAAAGTTCACCAAAGAATTAATTAAGAAGTATGGTATGGAGTCATCCTCCATCATGAGAACTCCTATGGGAACAAGTATGCCTATATGCAAAGATGATGCAGGTAAATCTGTTGATGAGACTTTGTATAGAGGAATAGTTGGTTCTCTACTATATCTCACTGCTAGTAGACTAGATATTATGTATGCTACATGTGTCTGTGCTAGGTACCAAGCCTGCCCTAAAGAGTTTCATTATACTGCAGTCAAAATGATTCTGAGATATCTTAAGGGCACACCTAATCTAGGCCTTTGGTATCCTAGGAATAGAGATTTTCTACTAACAGGTTATTCAGATGCAGATTTTGCAGGCTGTAGAGAGGATAGGAAGAGTACTACAGGTACTTGTCAATTCCTGGGAGGAAGACTGATTTCATGGAGTAGTAAGAAGTAGACCAGTGTGGCTATATCCACAGCTGAGTCAGAGTATATTGCTGCTGGCAGCTGCTGTGCACAACTATTGTGGATACAGCATCAGCTTAAAGATTATGGTATTCAAGTAAGTAGAACACCTCTTTTGTGTGATTCTAAGAGTGCAATTTCTATTACTAATAATCCTGTTTCTCATAGTAGAATTAAGCATATAGAAATTAAATACCATTTTCTTAGAGAACATGTAGAAAGAGAAGACATCACATTGGAATTTGTTAAAACAGATTATCAAATAGCAGATGTATTTACTAAGCCACTGGATGCAACAAAATTCAATAAATTTAAAATTGAATTAGGCATGCTGACCATTGATTAGTTTATCAACAAACTTACAAGTAACATATTAAATTATCAAGTGGTCTCAAGTGGTATTGACAAAAACAGAAAATGGCTAAGTAAAATGGTGTCGACACATTCAGTGATAATGTGTTAACTCAGTGGTGTAATGTCGACAAGTCAGAGATATTGTGTCGACACAGAGAATATGTGTCGACACTTAAGAATCATATTGTCGACTTATCCAGGAATGTAGTGTCGACTTCACCAGAATAATGGTGTCGACACTTACAGATTTTGTGTCGACACTTATACTAAGAGTCGACACAGAATTTCTGATGCTCTACTATATATCCCAAATGTCGACATATCCACAAATTGGTGTCGACACATAGTAGACAGACTTGATGTCGAGATAATAAAAGCTTGTGTCGACACATTCCTTCTATGTCGACACTTATAGTCTGTTTTTACCGACTTTTGATCTTCTTTCAATAGAAAGTATAAATAGGTCAAGAACTTAATCTGTCGACACGCTTACAAGGTTTTCAAGACTGAAACCATGTGTCGACATTCTCTCTCTCTCTTCTCTCAAACTTTCTCAACTGATCAATGGCGCCGAAGATTGAAGACAATGTCAACGAAGGTTATGAGTTGGTGCGGAATGCCTTTGCAGAAGCCCCAATAGATGTTCAACGGGTTATCACTCTTATTTCCGAATCCGGATTAGAGTTTTTAGTTTCTGAACCTTCTAAGATATGGAAGAAGGAGGTGCATGAATTCTTTAACTCTGCATCAGTGGATTCAGATATTCTCAAGATAAAGTCCACTGTTCATGGGTCGACAGTGAAGATTACCCTAAGGAGTTTAAGGAAGATTCTCCAATTACCACTAATTGAGAATGAAGAAGAAGTCCCTGCTTCTAAATCAAAGGAGGCTCTCCAATGGTGCGGATTGGATCCCACCCTGAAGATTGGAGCTGCTTTCAACAGGAAAGGGATGAATCAGCAAGGGAAATTTTTGTCTGAATTAGTTGGAAAGGTGATTCTGTGCAAACCAGGGGGGACATGATAGGATTTCAGCCTATATGTTCTGCCTAATGACCAGAATTGTGTTTACAATTCCAACTGATTGGTCAGCTGTAATCTTTGAAAAGATCAAGGAAGGAATCAAGAAGCCAAATCTAGCTAGAATTATGAGTTTATATCTGACTGGAGTGATCCCTGAGGTAATGCAAAAACTGCCAGGAACAAAGATCAATCACATGAGAAAGATGGACATGAGATTATTTTCTAGGTGGGATAGGGTGCTGTCTAAGGATGTGCCTGATGAGAGCAGGCAGGACACCCCAGTGAAATCTCCTTCTCATGCTCAAGATACTGAGCTGCTTCAAGAAGAACTAGTGAGAAAGCAGGTTGAAGATCAGCCTGAATCTACTCCAGCCCAGCAAGAAACTATACCTGCACAGATACAGGGGGAACAAGCTTATTCTCCTGCCCAGAATGTATCTACTCTTGACCAGGTACAGGTGCAGGGGGAGCTGGTGTATTTTCCTACAAAAGACATTTCTAAAATTTCTATTTCTGCACAGGTGCAGGGGGAGCAAGAGAACTCATCTGCCCAGGACATTACCAATACTGAACAAATATAGGGGGAGAAGATGTCTGACCCAGTGCAAGAGGCAGAACAAATTGATATCTCCAAAGATTTGAATATTGAAATTCTGAATGACACATCTTCTATTCAAACTCAGAAGGAATATACTCTAGATGAGTTATTTCCTAATGTTGATATTGCTACTGATATAGTAGAAGAGGGGTAGGATATTGAGAAGGCCCTAGACATGGAGATAGAGCAAGAAGCTGAGATCGAGCAAGAGGTTGAGAAGGAGAAAGAAATTGAGGAGGAGCAAGTGGTGGAGGGGGAGTCTGTGCATGTTGAGGCTGAACAACATGGCACTGAG
This sequence comes from Platanthera zijinensis, assembly GCA_039513925.1. Lineage (NCBI taxonomy): Eukaryota > Viridiplantae > Streptophyta > Magnoliopsida > Asparagales > Orchidaceae > Platanthera > Platanthera zijinensis. Next base: position 76,470,785 of record CM077084.1, read on the forward strand.
ACAGATATTCCTCCTCCTCCTCAAGAAAGAGTTCAAATTGATAGTTCATCTGAATCTGAGATTGAAGAAGCCAGAATGGCTAAGAAGAGAAAACTTGTTGTCTTCCAGAGAAGGAGCAAAAGTTATAAGCAAGCACTACAGACTACAACTCAACAATCCCATTCTGAATTTAATTATAACAAGTTTATGGTTGATTTGCAAGTTAAGTTGGATGAACATAGATTGGCTGTTGAAAAATATGTTGATGAGAGCAATAAGTCCCTTCAATTTGACTTGGTTCAAGATATAAAGTCCATTAGATTAGAAGTCAATATGCATAAGAAGGAGATGACAGATTGCTTCCATAAGGGAGGTAATATTGTAGTATTCTTGGCAAAACAACAGCAATCAATTATTACCAAAGCAGATGATATAGCACTGAAGCAAGGCTATGTTCTTACAAATCAGATAAACATGAATGCCAATCTTGAAGACTCTCACAATGAGATTCTTAATGAGTTGAAAAAGACTACTGAAGGGTTGCCTGCAGTAAGAGGAAAGGAAATGGAAGAATTTGATAAGAAACTTCAAGATGCTATTGAATCAGTTAAAACTGCTATCACTACCTCTCAAAAGGATATATCTGACAAGCTTAAAAATTTAAAACCATTTTTTAAAGAGGGTGTGAATTATCTGGATGGCCAGATCAGATTTCAAAAGGAAGATCTAAGAGATCATATTACCAGAGAAGTCATAAAGGGGGAGAGGTTGTTAGTTCATGCTGGCTCAGAGCACACCAAATGGGTGACAAATAGTATTCGAGCCACATTGGGATATCCACCTTTGTGTGATGATACTATAGTGGTTGAGTCAGGCATTCAAACAGGTCTACTTGAAGGCAATCAACCTGAGATTGCCCAAGTCATTTACCCTCCTCCAGATTTTGATATGATTGATTAGCAAATTCAGGATATGTATAGTCCTCCAAAGGAGGTTACCAAGGTTATTATTGAAAAAGTTGATAAGCCTGATGCCAACTTGAAAGAACAGCAAGATGATCTACTATCCAAGAAAAGATTTAGAGAGCAGGCTGAACTTAAGCCAGATTTTGAGCAGTGGAGCCCTACTTCAAGAAATATTATACTCACTGCATGGAAGACTATAAAAGACCAAGTTCATGAAAGAGGAAAGTGGTATAATGAAATGGAATGGCAAAAGCATGAAGTTAGGCAAGAGGCAATAGTACAGTTCAGAAGAAAAGCCAAGCTGGGTAGGCTGCCACTAGATGCTCAGGAGCCGAGCAAGTACTTTCCAAAGCCATTTCATTACTTTGAAAGGCAAAGGCTCAAGGAAGTAGCACAGATAAAGGCTGATCAAAAAGGCAAGAAGCCAGCTGAAGTTGCTGAAGCTCCTGTGAAGGCTCAAATCCAATCTGGCAAAGGGATTGTCATAAGAGAGCCTGATCAGTCTTAATTTTTAAGTTCTTTCAAAAGTATTTTGTAATGTTTTGATTAAATCATTCAATGTAAAAATTTGTAATCAAACATTACTAAGTTTTAAACAAAATATTGTTTGGAATCATATAATGTTCACTCTGTGATGGATTGTTCATATTTTGTTTTTTATTAAGTATTCCTATTATGTCATATATCATCATATTATACTTTTTATAAATGGTGTATATCATTGGCTTTAAGGGTTATGACTTCTCCAAATAGGGGGAGATTGTTGGGTACATTGGAAAATGTGTACCTGATTTGAAGAAGTCCAACATAGCTGAATGATATACATCAAGGTGTATTTGATGTTGTTTTAAGTTGACATGAGCAGGTGAAGAAGTATTAAAGAATGCAGAAAAATATTCTAAGTCCATGTGTCGACACCTGAAGAAACAGTGTCGACACTTCAGAATATTTGTGTCGATAGTTGACGAAAGATAGTCGACACAGAGAAAGATAGTCGACCTCGATACAGAAGGAGATAGTCGACCACATTTGTGTCGACACAGAGAAAGATAGTCGACACAGAGAAAGATAGTCGACCTCAACACAGAAGGAGATAGTCGACCACATTTGTGTCGACACAGAGAAAGATAGTCGACACAGAGAAAGATAGTCGACCTCGACACAGAAGGAGATAGTCGACCACATTAATTTCGACACTGAGAAGCAGCGTCGACTCACAGAAAGATAGTCGACCACATTTGTGTCGACACTGGGAGGCTGTGTCGACACAATGAGACAGAGTCGACACACATTGGCAGAAGTCGACAATACTTGTGTCGACACCAGAAGACTAAGTCGACACATTTTGGCAGAGTCGACAATTGCTGTGTCGACACCTGAAGGCAGTGTCGACACATACTGAGTTCTGAATCTACAACAACTGTGTCGACACACAGGACTTATGTCGACACACTGCAGAGTCAAGACCAAGTTATTTTCTGAAGAAGCTGTGTCGACTTAATGGCGAACTTGTCGACATCTTCAAAGACTGTGTCGACACCAAAGTCATTTATGTCGACACATATAGACAGTTGGTCTCGACACTTTCTGACTGACTGTCTCGACACTTTGCTGTCCAAGACTAAGGCATAGGATTTGTTTGAAGACTTGACAGCTGTGGGTTGCCACCGGTTAACTGATGCTGTCAGACTTGTCAGAAAATAGTTAGAAATCAGATCAGCCGGTCACCATGAAGAAGGTCTATAAATAGACAGATTCAGAAGGAAGTAAGAAGTAATAGACATACATAAAAAAAGGGTGAAGAAGGATTACAATCCAATTGAAGTATCAATTCAAGAAAGTGCTAGGCACTAAAGAAGATCTTCATCAGAAGATCTAAGCAGACGATCTCAGGATCGATCTAAGAAGAGTTCTAACAAGAATTCAGAAGTATCATCAAAGGTGTTGGATAGAGAGGGATCCACCCATTTGAAGAAGAAGAAGGAAGCCATCAGTGGTTTCTCAAGAAGCTGTTTGGAAATCAACTCAGCTAAGTTCAGATTCAAGAAGCTTTGAAGAAAGCTCAAGTTTCAGTTGATTTCATCAGCTGATCAAGAATTGTCTTGTCCTCTTCTCTCTCAACAAAGGCAAGACATTAAAACTTCTTTTCTAAAATTTTGTAGGATCTGTTTTACACAGATCTGAGTTGTAAGCCTGTGATATAAAGGCTGAGTGTAGGAGAGTTGATCTCTGAGTGGTAGGGATGTTTGCCTGAGTGTAGGAGAAGGTTCTTCTCTGAGTTGTAGGCCTTGTGGCAAGGCTGAGGTAGGGTTATTGTGCCTGAGTTATAGGAACCTATCCAGGTTCTGAGCTATAGGATCTGTAGATCTGAGAATAGTGGAAGTTTGGCTGAATCTAGCATACTGCTAGATAGGTGAAGGGGGAAAGTGGATGTACCCAAACCTTGGGGAACCACTATAAAACATTGTGCAATCTGTGATGATTAAATTTCTATGATTGCTGTGCTGGATGTTTTAATTCTGTAATTGAATTCTGCCTAAAAGCATAAACAAGCAATTAGAACCTATTCACCCCCCCTCTAGGTGTTTAGGTTGTCTTGAAAGTAAAAATATCACGAACCCTAGCCGTCACTTTACCGTCGTCGAGCCTTTATCCGCGAATCATCGAGAGAGAGAAGCAGGTCATCGGAGGAGAAGTTCGGATGGAGGAAAGCTTGCTGGAGATGGCTTTGGAGGAGGAGAAACGCCCCTTTTTCGTGAAGAACAACTACACCAAAGATTCCGCAAAGAAGGATGACACGATCCGTGGCCGGGAATAATCGTACTGCTGGAAATGAGGTGAGCTTCCTCCCCTCTCCCTTGGTGCTAGATCTGTAGATATATTCTAGGGGAGATATCGACTCCATAGAGTCTTGATGGTGAGGAGGAGATTTCCTAGGAAAGCCATGTCTAGGTTTATTTTCTAGGTTTTAGCCCCCTCCAACCTCTTCATCCTTCAAAGTGAAGATGAGAGAATGATTCGTGGAGAAATATGGCTTCGTGAGGGTGAATAAGGGTGGATGATTTTCTAGAGGAGATTTTGGGAGTTTGGTGCAAGGAGGAAGATGAACGGATGTTGTTCATCTCGCCTTAAGATGCGTGCAGAAATCTATTTTCTGCACGCAGCGACCTTCGTGGCTAATTTTGGGGGTGTTCTGGTCATATCAGGGTTTTCGACTAAACACAAAAGTCGTAGCCCTCGAAATTATCTTTCCAACGAGTGGTTTCATGTTCCCAGGTGATACCTTTAGCCACGGGAAAGTCTGTTCGAATCTGCTACGGTTGGGGGAAATTCCACCTAGGAAATCTGTACCCTGTACGCAGCAGGCTTTGCGTGGATTTCTGGTGTGATGAGATCAAATCTGGGCTTTCGACTAAACACAAAAGTTGTAGCCCACTAAATTATCTTTCCAACGAGTGATTACACGCACTCGTCGGATCTCTGTAGCCTCAGGAATCCTTGGTCGAAGTGGCTGTCCGGGTTAAGGCTGCACCTAAATTATGGGCTTGTGTAACGTGGAATGTGATGTGATGGAGTTTAATGTTGTGATCCAACTCGAGGCTTGGGTGGACTCTTTTGACATAATCATCATAGTGACATGATAAGTTGAGGTTATGAATCTAAATTCATATAACGAGTTGTGGACAAGTTTAATTGAAGGAAGGAACCTGATATAATTGGGTAGATATGATCGGGCAAAAGTATAAATGATTTAACTATGGTCATGATACATGTTGAATGGATAAAAAGGGGATTAGTAATCCAATGCTTAGAGTGTCATCTCCCTATGGGTAGCATTGTGGAAGTAACAAGTACGGTGTTGATTGTCACTAGTTGGAATGAGATTGAGATGAGTAAAGTTGGACGGTTGGGCTTGGCCCTCGGTGTTCATGTCCCGAGGCTCCTTCCGCATTTGATGGATGGTTTGGCTTGGTCCTCGGTGTTCACGTCCCAAGGCTCCTTCCATGCCACGATATTGTGAAATTGCATATGGTGTGAGTCGACACACGGTGTCCTAATCCCGGGTTAAGGATAGTGTGGCAGGTCTACGGGCTCGCCAATCATCACATCGATGGGAGTCGACAGCTAGACCTTGGGCGGTTGGGCTTGATCCTCGGTGTTCATGTCCCGAGGCTCCTTCCGTGCCAAGTGAACGGTTTGGCTTGGTCCTCGTGTTCATTTTCGAGGCTCCTTCCGTGTCATGCATAGGCCAGTTAGGGGCTAGGATCTTGGTGCTCACTTACCCAAGAGAACCCGCTGAGCCGTAGTACGCATGTGAGCTCCGCTGTTGTGTCCTTAGCGTTGAGGCGTACGGAGGCCTAGGCCAGGTAGTGTGGAGACCAGCCTAGTAGTGGAGATGCCCGCTTTACTGTCACCGTTTGGCCACAACGGTTGATGCCTGAGAGGTTAGCTACCTGCTCGAATAGTGGGAACTATAAGTCTGTGTTGACATAGCGATTGCATATGCATGATCATGGGTGTGTCGTTGCATTGCATTCATAGCATTACACTTCATTGCATACATAAGACCCTCATCGTATAAGTTTGTATGGGCACTCCTATACGATGAGTTACTTATTGATGAACGACCCTCAACTTATATGCTTGTATGGGCATCTATATAAGTTGAGTTACTTACTGTTATAGCTATATACTCTCTTGCTGCTGTAGATAGTATATTTGTAAAATAAGAGCTTGTTTATTATACACTACTGTTGTTGCTGCTTATGATATGTATACTCACTTCACCTGTCGTACTACTGTTATTTATATATTGTACCTGTTCCTTTCTCCGCCCGGTGCCGAGGAGTCGCCGGGGGAGCGGATGTGAAGCCACTTAGTCTTTATGACTAACGGTTGCTACGTCTTCCTTTTTAGGAGGAAACCCCGCAGGTGGAGCAGCAGGCTATGCAGCCGGACAGCCAGGCCAGGACGACAGGGCCTGAAGTGACGGTACCCTCGCTACCGTAAGTTATAGATGTGAGTGAGAGAGATTTTGTTGTAGCCCTTCGTGGCATATACATTCACATACTCTGATTATGTAGAAGCTTGTTAGCTTCTCTTTTGTTATGTTTATGGATATATGCTTAGTGTGGATTGACCTTCTTATATTACTACGGTTGGGTTGGCAATTATGTGTTGATATTGGTTGTTGCCGGCAGAATAGGCGTCTTGTGGTACGGGCTAGCCCGAGTGCTAGTGTTACCGCAAGGCGGCTGTTCTGGGAATAAGACCCCTCTCGTGCCGTGTCCTGTGTTCTGGGAGGGGGGTTTTACATCTGGTGCCTAACTACTTGAAATAAAATCAAGAAAGGGAAAAGATGTCATGCTCGCATCCTATAACCAAGAGGAGAAATGTTGTTACCTTATGACCCCTCTTCCTTGCCATGGAAACCTGATCTTCACGGATAAATAGATGCGCCTCCCCATCCTCTCCACGGATCTGGCCTCGGAATGACTATCAGATCTCCGAAGCTTCGACAAAGGCTGAAGAAAGCTTTCTTCTTCCCCGAACTCTCTCTCTCTCTCTCACTCTCAAACCCTAAGTCAACTCCAGAATTAGCACAAGTAAGGGAGAGAACCACTCAGCCCTACTAAAACCCGCTAGGCAGAAAATCCTGGGGTCCAAGATCAACTTTGAAATTAAATCAAACGGCTAAGAAAAAGATATACGAAACCCTGAAATTTGATAATTTAGTCGAATGGTTCAAGTTTCGTCGATCGGCCTGTGCTCGACGAACAGCCAAGAGCTCGACGTTCGTCGAACAGCTCGAGTTTGATTTTTGTCGAACAACTTGAGTTCGACGAAAAATTGCGTGCTCGATGAAAAGGCATGAGCTCGACGAACCGCTCAGATTTCTTCAAATTGCCAAGCTCGACGAAACGCCTTGAGCTCGACGAAAACCTTGAGCTTGACGAAATGGCATTGAGTTTTATTTTCGTCGAACGGCCTGCTCCTACCACTACAACCCGACCGCTAGCACTTGAAGAAAAGAACTGGGGTATTACAGGAGGCTGACCCGCGTCTTGTTGTTTGCTATGATGGATGGGACCATCGGCATTGACCTGACGATTTGAGCTATGGGAAAGAGCTGAACTGTTCCCACGTTCTGTCGTTCGGGCTGGATTGCCTAAAGTAATTATCTTATGCCGTTGACATAATGAGAATCTTGGGACCCATGCCAGAAAGACTAAAATGCTCAAGTATACCATCAAGTCCGGGACTGTTGATGGTGGTGGGACCCAAAGAAGTCTGGTATACTGAGAATATGCCCTGAGCGCACGGAATGTTTGGCCATTGAGGAATTCGTTTGTGATATATTATTTGATGCTTAAGTGTGCCTCCTTGAGATATATCTGTTGTATAAATGATATGCATGTAAGGAAGGAATACCGCTGCCCCGGGCATAAGGTAGGGTCGTTATAAATTGGTCGGCTGAAAGCTGACCGTTGTCTTGTTTTCTGCCCTTGTGGTGGATTGTACTTGTAAAGGTGTTGGAGAGCCGAGCGGGCAATAGCAGGTTGCTGCCCATATTGCTATAACGACCCTTGAAGGCCAAGCAAAGGCTTTTTAGTATTTTCATCTGTGGTCGGCCTGCGTGCTGATGTATAACATACTTTTGTAAAGACAATAGTTGTAAGGTGTTCAATACATTTGTCACAATGTACTTGATTTCAAGAAGTCCTTTCAGCTCAATGATATACACATAGTTATATTTGATGAATGTTAGGTTCAAGTGTACTGGCAAATTAAGCTAAGTACAAAAGCATCGAGACACTCAGGACTAGTGTCGACACACACTGAACAAGTTATGTCGAGACAAAGAGAAGCTGTGTCGATACTAAGGACAAGTGTCGACACATTCTATAAAAGCTATGTCGATACTAAGGACAAGTGTCGACACATTCTATATAAGCAGTGTTGAGACTGAAGACAACTATGTCGACACTCAGGACTAGTGTCGACACACTTCACAAGCTGAGTCAAGACTGGAAGCAAGCTGTGTCGACACTAAGGACTAGTATCGACACAATCTACATAAGTTGTGTCAATACAAAGTGAAGGGTTGTATCGACACATTCAGAAGTATGTCGACACCACTACAAGAGCAGTGTCGACACCTAGGACTTGTGTCGACACATTCATCAGTCAAGTTTCAACACTTCAGCAGACTTGTTTCCTGAGTACAGAAATCTTGATGGAGGTACTGACAACTGTCAGAACTATCAGATGTCAGTTATTAACTGGATCAGCCGGTTACTACTAAAAGAGCCTATTTAAAGGGATCAACTCTTCAAAAAATAAAAAAAGAACAATTTTTAAAAAGAAAAATCTAAGAAGCATCAGCTATCATTTAGAAGGTGGAGAGAAGCCTGATCAAGAATCATCTTCAACTTTCTCCAACCTAGATCTACCCTAATTTCAACTTTAAGAAGTTTTGAAAAGCTAAGAAGGGTTGGATCAGATCTATCTTGACAAGATCAAAGGAAGCAAACTCATCAGGATCCGATCAAGAAGCTGTCAATCATTCCTCTCTTACTGGGTGACATTTTCTGAAATCTATTTTGTTTTCATCATTAATTGTGTAAGATCTACTTATAGATCTGAGTGTAGGAGAGTTATTCTCTTTGAGTTGTAAGCCTGTGTTATAAAGGCTGAGGTAGGGTTGGGTTTGCTTGAGGTAGGAGAAGAAGGTATTTCTCTGAGTTATAGGGCAGGATTTGCCTGAGGAGTAGGAGTGTGGATTCATTCTGAGGTAGAGTTCTTGAGAAGAACTTGAGGTTTAGGATCTTGGTGATCTGAGTGGTAAGACTTGTATAATCTGTGTTGTAGGAGCCAGCTGGGCTCTGAGCTGTAAGATCTGAGGATCTGAGTAAAAGAAGGAGAAGGAGTTTGGCCGAATCTAGTTCATTGCTAGATAGACGAAGGGGGAAAGTGGATGTACCCATAAATTGAGGAACCACTATAAATCTGTGTGCATTGTGCTGTGATTGTTGATTGCTGTGCTGTGAGAGTTTTTGAATTGCTGATTAAGATTTTTCTTATTTATCTGACTGAGTTAATCAATAAAAAGATAGTATAACTCTAAATTTTTAAAAGGAGTAGCCATAGTTTAAATTGGACTTATTCACCACCCCTCTAGGTCATTCTCTATCCTAAAGCAAACATTTATAATTGGTATCTGAGGGAGGTTCACTAAAAAGACATAATAGCCTAGTGAGAATCCATAGGATCTGAAAGAAAGACTTATCATGGCCCAGAGGGAAAATAATTCCATCAAACTCCCTGTCTGCTCTAAAGAAAACTTTGGAATATGGAAGGAGAGAGTCAGAATATTTATGGAAGCACTAGATCCAAGAATTTATATCACAGTGATTGAAGGACCTTTTATTCCTATGAAAGTGTCAGTTCTTGATGCAAACATCAAGACACCCAAAACTTACATAGAGATGGATAAGGATGAAATCATTCTGGCCTCTATGGACAAGAGGGCTCAGAATATTATAGTGAGTGCAATAGATGATTCCACTTTTCAAAATCTGATTCATTGCAAAACATCAAAAGAAATGTGGGAGTCACTGATAGTTTGCATAGAAGGAACTAAAGAGGTCAGAGATGATAGAAAATCTCAACTAAACTAACAATATGCCGTCAGACAGGATAAGAAATATTCAGTGGTTGACTTCTTTGAAAAATTCTTCAGAATAGTGAACAACCTGAGGACTTATGGAAGGAGCTTTACTAACTATGAACTTAATGAAAAGTTCTTGAGGTCCCTGAACAAGGAATGGGACATCAAGATCTGTGCAATTAGATAAATGGGCAATTTAGCCAATATAGACCCCCAGGCTCTTTTTGGCAAGCTGCTGTCCCATGAGTTACAGCTCAATCTCAGAAAATCTGAAGAAGATTCAGCCAGAGCACACAATAGAGAAAAGACCTTGGCCCTAAAGGCTGAGTCATCCATAAAAGTAAGGGAGAAGTCAACACTCACAGAAAAACTTGAAACAGCTTCTGAGTGTTCAAAATCATCCTCATCATAAGGGGGCTTAACTGTGGAGGAACTATCTCTCTTCTCTAGACAGTTCAAGAAGATGTTGAGGAGAAGAAAACAAGGCAGCCGGAAGGGTCCAGCTTGAGACTCTTCTCACAAAAAGATCAATCATCCAGAGAAACCCAGGAAGAAGAATTCGTGGGACAGGTATGGGTCTTCGCAGAATAAATATATTAAGACTAATATAGTGTGTTATTGTTGCAATAGAAAAGGTAATGTCATAGTTGATTGCCCAGCAAAAAGAAAGGAGAAAAAGTCAGAAAACTTGAAAGATGGACAACACAAGAAGGCTGACAAAATTCTTTTGGCAAAAAGACAGTTGACACTATGTGACGGTGAGTCTGATTCATCAGAATCAGAAGAGGAGGAGGCTCTCATGGTCCTGATGGCTATTGAGTAAACCCAACCAGGAGAAGAAGATCAGGATTGTTCAGATCCTGCTAAGGTAAAATCAATCTCTCATAGTTTAGTCTAAGATTCTTTTTATGCATTAGAAAATGAATCATGTTCACACTCCTCTAATAGTAAAGAACATGATTCAGACATTGAAGCCGATTTTAACTCCCTTATCAACATATATGGGAAGTTACTAAAGGCCTTGATTGCAAGAAAACAACTTTCTAAGGATTAGGCCAAAGAATTAGAATCCTTGAGAGGAGTATCTTTTTAGTTGGTAAGTGCCAACACAAAGTTGGACCTACAAAAACTGGAACTTATTGAATTAACTAACAAGATAGATAGCCAGGCAGAGGTGATATTAGAACATGTCAAGACTATCAAATACCTAGAAGCAAAGCTTACTCAGGAAAGACATCACCTGACTCAATTCTCAAAACCTAAGTTAGTGCTACCTATCATAGATACCTTTTCTGCACCATTTAGAAGTGGTGTAGAGTATGGTAAGAACAAAAAGTTTAAAAAGAAGTCTGTACCCAAGGGTAAAGCTCCTAGTGCTCCAGTTAGGCAACCAGTCAAGTATCTGCCTTCTAACAAATGCTTGAGATCATGTGTTCCTAGACACATGATGTGTGAGTATTCTACCAGTAAGGTCAATAAAGAGCCTTGCTAGAAGGATCAGATATCAAAAGGCAATATAGGTCAAAAACCACCACAAAAGGTGATCAATCCAAGAAGCCAAGGAATTCTTGGAGCTGGTCCCAGTGCATCTCACCTAAATCTGAAAGGTAAGGGTGTGAATTTTGCACCATTACCTTGGAAGTTGGATGACAATTCAGTGTTGCACAAAAGAACAACTTTATATGTGCAACCTAAGAAAAGATTCCACAGATTTGAGTGTTGGTGCTGTGGGAAGGTTAGGCATTTGCCCTAGATTGTTGGTATAATCCAACACCACCTTCAGATAAGATTAACCCAGCTTTGTTTAGAAAGCCTGATGTGTTTCACACAGCAAAGCATAACAGAAACCAAGGCCCCAAAACTATTTGGGTGCCTAAGGTGAACTAAATCTATGTTTGCAGGTGGAGCCAAGTACCAAAGGTAGGCCAATATGGTACTTGGATAGTGGTTGTTTCAGGCACATGACTGGATCAAGGAGTTTACTAAGAGATTACACTCCAGTTAGGAATGGACCTAAAGTCATCTTTGGAGGGTCAAAGAAAGGACTCATCAAGGGATATGGTAACATTTCTAATGGCCTAGTTACCATCATTAAAGTAGCTTATGTGGAAGGATTGAACCATAATCTGATAAGCATAAGTCAGCTTTGTGTTATAGGATATAAAATTGTTTTCCACAATGACAATTGTTTGATAAGGAATTCAAGTGATCAAGAGATCATCTTGTCAGGTACTAGGAGTGGGAATATTTATTTTCTAAACTTCTTAAGTATAAAAGAAAAATCACATGTTTGCCTTGTAGCTATTGAGAAAGACTTTTTGTGTGTACAGTGGCACAAGAGGCTGGCTCACTTAAACTATAAAGCTATGAGTAAACTATTCTCTATGGACTTAGTTAAAAATAGTCCTCAACTCAAATGCTCTAAAGAAGGCTTATGTCCTGCATGTCAAAAATGCAAATAGACAAAAGTTTCCCTTAAGATCATTCAGTCCAAAGACACAGAGAGGTGTTTGTACTTACTTTATATGGATCTATTTGGTCCTATGCAAGTTCTTAGTTTGGGTAGGAAGTCCTATACCTATGTGATTATGGATGATCACTCCAGGTTTGTTTGGGTGTTCTTCTTAAGGAGAAAGTCTGAAACACTAGACATCCTTGCTGATTTTGTCAAACAAATTCAGAATGAGATGGGATGTTCTGTGGTCAAACTTAGAAGTGACCATGGTACAGAATTTCAATCTGAAAAGATGACAAATTTCTATAAGGAACTAGGGATCTTTCAGGAGTTCTCCTCTCCAAGAACACCACATCAAAGTGGAGTTGTTGAGAGGAAAAATATAACTCTTATTGAGGAAGATAGAACAATGCTGAGTGATACATCTCTCCCAGAATATTTCTAGGTTGAGGCTGTAAACACAACATGCTATGTTCATAATAGAGCATTGATAAACAAGAATCACAACAAAACTCCCTATGAACTAATCAAAGGCAGAAAACTAAATCTATCCTACTTCAAATTTTTTGGTAGTAAGTGATATGTATTGTACAATGGGAAAACTTATCTAACCAAGTTCTCAGAGAAATCCTATGAAAAAATCTTTGTAGGGTATAGTCTTTATAGCAAAGCATATAGGATCTATAACTTGAAACATCAAATTGTAGAAGAATCTATTAATGTAGTTTTTGTAGAATCATCTGTTTTGTTTAATGAGATCACTAACAACTCGGGTCTAGGTGATGTAGACTGTAGAATGGAAAAACTAAAAATATGTGACTCACCTGATCTAGAGCTACACATTAGAGACAATATAGAAATTCCTATAGAAGATACTATAACTGCTCAGGGGGAGCAAGAGAATCATCCTAATCCTCCTACAGTACTAGGTGATGGTAGGCACCTGCCAGTAGCAGTTAGACATCCTAGAGATCATCCTATTGATCAAATAATAGGTGATGCCAGCTTAGGAGTAACTACAAGGAGTAGACATCACAATGAGGTTCTATATTCTAGTTTTCTCTCTCAGGTAGAACCTAAAAAGTTTGAAGAAGCAAATTCAGACCCCAACTGGATTATGGCTATGCAAGAAGAGCTTAATCAATTTGTGAGATGCAAAGTCTGGAGTCTAGTTTTTAGACCTTGTAATCACAATGTCATAGGCACTAAGTGGATTTATAGAAATAAATTAGATGAGTATGGGGTTATAGTCAAGAACAAAGCTAGATTAATGACTAAAGGATATAGACACGATGAAGGGTTAGACTATGACCAAACTTTTGCACCTGTAGCTAGGCTAGAAGCCATAAGGTTGTTTTTAGCTCATGCAACATTCAAAGGATAGAAGGTCTACCAGATGGATGTAAAGTCAGTATTCCTAAATGGTATACTGAAGGAGGAAGTCTATGTAGAGTAGCCACCAGGTTTTGTTAACCCTAAACACAACACCTATGTTTTCAGATTGCACAATGCTTTGTATGGGTTAAAACATGCACCTAGAGCCTGGTATGAGACCATGTCTACCTTTCTTATAGAGAACAAGTTCTCTAGAGGAAAGATAGACAAGATACTATTTCTTAGGGACATCAAAGGATCAAGCATCCTAGTCTAGATTTATGTATATGACATAATCTTTGGGTCTACTAAGGAGAAGATGTGTAGTAAATTTGCCAGGCTTATGCAAGGCAAGTTTGAAATTAGCAGCATGAGTGAGCTAAAGTTCTTCTTAGGATTCCAAGTTACACAATCAGAAGATGGAATATCCATCTCTCAATCCAAGTTCACTAAGGAGTTCATTAAGAGATATGGTATGGAGAATTCTTCTACCATGAGAACTCCAATGGTTTCTTCTGTGTCACTACACAAGGATGAATCTGGGAAATCAGTTGATGAAACCTTGTATAGAGGCATCATTGGATCACTCTTATATTTGACTATTGGTAGGCCAGATATTATGTCTTCAACATGTGTCTGTGCTAGGTACCAAGCATGCCCCAAAGAGTCTCATTATACAGCTGTAAAGAGAATATTGAGATATCTTAAGGGCACACCCAATCTTGGGCTTTGGTATCCTAGGGATAGTGATTTTGAACTCATAGGGTACACAGATACAGATTCTATAGGGTGTAAAGAAGATAAAAAAAAAAGTATTACAATCTCTACAGTAGAATCTGAGTACATATCTGTTGGGAGCTGCTGTGCTCAGTTGCTATGGATTCAACATCAACTACTAGACTACAGTGTAGAGCTAAGTAAATCAGTTATGTTTTGTGATTCTACGAGTGCTATTTCTATTGCTAATAATCTTGTTTCACACAGTAGAACTAAATATATAGAAATTAGATATCACTTTCTTAGAGAGAATGTTGAAAAAAAATATAAGCTTACAGTATACTCCAACAGAAAGACAAGTTGCAGACAATTTTACAAAACCACTAGATGAAAGCAAGTTCAATTTCTTTAAATTTAAACTAGGTATGTTGAATATTGAATAAATATTTTCATTTAGTAGTAACAAAAGTTTGTACAACTCATAAAAAGATGACTAACTAGGTCTACAAATATTTATAACCAAGAAAAACTTGATCTAAGTCAAGAAATTATATTCATAACACAAATTTTGTCCAAGTCAAAGAATTGTGTCGAGACACCACAGTGTGTCGACACTATCGGTAGAATTGTGTCAAGACAATAGAAGGTGTGTCGACACTATAAGTAGTCATGTGTCGAGACACTTAACAGTGTGTTGACACTGATTAGCGAAAGTATGTCGAGACATTGTAATTTAGTGTCGAGAAATAAGATTGTCGAGACCCTGAGATCTAAGTCGAGAGACATGAACCTTGTATCGACATAAGTCGACACATCTCGATAAAGTAGATTTTCCGTGTTGACTCTAGATATTTCTCAATAGTTAGAAAATGACTAAATGCAGCGCGCCTTTTAACCTTCAAAAGATAGTTGCTATAAATAGGAGGCATAAGGATTTGTCGACTTAACTTACCAGAAATCTTGAGATATTGTTCGCTGTGTGTTGAGACCTAGAAATCCTTAGTCGTCTTCTTTCAATCTCAAGCTCTTTCAACAAAGATGGCACCCAAGATGTACGACAACATCAACAAGGGATACGAACTGGTGCGCAATGCCTTCATTTCCGCTCCAGTGGAAATAAAGACTGTGATAGACCTTGTCAATGAGGCAGGTCTTGAGTATCTACTTTCCGAACCAACAAAAATATGGAAGAGAGAGGTATCTGAATTCTACTCTAATGCCTCTCTAAACCCTAAGTCATGCAAACTCAAATCTAGTGTTAATGGAATAAGAGTAAAGGTCATAATCAAGAGAATGGCTAAAGTCTTCCAGATTCAAAGAACTGCAAAGGAAGATGAACTGGATTCAACCAAGACTATCGAGGCGTTAGAATGGTGTAGACTAGCTCTAACCATTAAATTTGGCAATTCTTTAAACAGGAAGGGAATGAATCCCCAAGGTAAATTTCTATCTGAAATAGTTAGAAAGATGCTCCTCTGCATGACTTGAGCACATGACAGGATTTCAAAATTTGTGTTTAGCCTAATGACAAGGATTATCTTCAGGATCACAACTGACTGGAATATGGTGGTATTTGATAAAATTGTAGAAGGAATTCAGAAGCCCAATATGGGAAGGATAATTAGTTTATATCTGGTAAAGATCATTCCAGATAGTATCAATCAGAAAACTGGATCCAAGATAAATCATATGAGGAGAATGGACTTGAGAATTCTGTCTAGATGAGACAGAGTCCTGTCTAAAGAGACACCAGAACCTAAAAGGACAAAGAAGGTACCAGGCAAGAAAACTGAGGTAGAGGAAGATGTATCCTCTAGTGATTCTGAAGAAGAGGTAAATTTCAGTTCTGATAAGGATGCTGAGGAAGAACAAGGAAAATCTCCAAGATCCTCGCCTGGAACTAGTGTACAGGTGTAGGGGGAGAACATTCTAAAACAAGAATCAATTGAGGGGGAGAACCTCTATGAATTGCCAATGGACATAGCTACTACTATTATAATGGATGTTATATTGGACCTAAAAAAATCTAAAGATCCTGATCATGAAATATCTGAGAAAGAGACTGCAGAAAAGATTATTCTATTTGAAGAAACTAATATCCAGGGGGAGATAACTGAAATTCCCCATAATGAAGTACCTGATGCTGAAATTCAGCATGTAGATATTATTATGGACAATATCAATATTAATGTGGAAGGTACAAGAGTTGAGGGGGAGATGGCCCCAGATACTGACAAAACCAAAGAGACACCTCGAGTTGAAGAAGTTAGTTCTTCTAAATATGAGGAAGCAAAAGCTTCTCAACTGAAGAAAAGGAAGTTTTCTGAAATTAAGAAGAGGATCAAGAGCTACAAACAGTATCTTAAATCTTGACAACCATCAGCTCCTACAATGGACAATAGCTCCCGGCTAGTTCAACTACAGATCATGTTTGATAAGCAAAGGCAAGATCTAGAGAAGTATGTAGATGAAAGCAACAAAGAGCTATAGTTTCAACTGGCTCAGGATATTAAGTCAATAAGATTTGAAGTCAATCTCTTGAAAACTGAAATGACTACTTTCTTTGAGAAAGGAGCAAATGCTATTGTCTATATGGCCAAGCAATAACAAGAAGCTAAGACAACTGCAGATGAGATGGTTGTCAAACAAGTCTATGTTCTTGAGAATCAAAAGAAAATGACTAAAAATATGATAATTATGCATGATACAACCTTAGCAGAACAAAAGCTTCAAACTACTACTTTGGAAACCAAACTTGATTCCACTGCCAAAGATATAGACACCAAACTGACACATCATTCAGAATCTCTACTTAAGGACATCAAAGATTCAAACAAAAGCTTGGACAATAATTTACTAAGTATAAAGAATATTGTGACTTCAGGTATCAATTACCTAGATGGACAGGTCAGATTTCACAAGGATGATCTAAGAGATCATATTGTAAGAGAAATAATAAAGGGGGAGAGGGTAATGATTAAGGTCAGTTCTCAACATGTTACCTGGATATCAAACAATATCAGAGACACTTTAGGCCATCCTCCCCTATGGTATGATGGGGATCAATTTGCTGAGTCTGGTGTCAACCAGTTACTTTTGAGAATATCCAAGAAGCTGTCCAACACATGTACAGTCCTACATCATCAATTCAACATGTTATATGTGAAAAGGTGGAGATGCCTGAATCTATTTTGATCAAAGAAAAAGAGGCGCAACTTTTAAAGAAAAGGTTTAGAGAACAAGTTGAGACTAGATCAGATTTTGAGCAGTGGAGTCCAACCTCCAGATCAATAATTCTTACTATATGGAAGGTTGTGAATGCAAATGTGACAGACAGAGGGAAATGATATTAAGAACAGGAATGGGCCAAAGATTTGAAGCAGCAAGAAGTTATCCAGAAGTTCAAACATGATCTGAAGAGAGGAAAGCTACCTGCTAATTCAGTTGAGCCCAATAAATATTTCTCAAAGCCATACCATTTTTTTTGAAAGATAAAGGCTGAAAGAAGAAGCAATTGCAAAAGCTAAAGCTAAGAATGACAAAGGAAAGGAGGTTGCTGATGTCAAAGTGCTTGAGGTGGAAGCTAAGATAAAATCTGTAACTTTTGTAACCAAAGCTTGTAACACTAAACCTTGTGATAAACAATTAATGAAAATTTTGGTTTACTCCACACTTCATGTGTTATTAATTAGGATTGCATTTGATTGTCTTACTTTCTGATCAACACTATTTTTGTTAAATATGTGTGTTTATCTGTGTTATTTCACATATTGAACTGCACTGTATGTTTAAATGTCTTTATCATAATATATTTTCTGTATCATGGTGTATATCATTGAATTGGGGTTATTACTTCTCCAAATAAAGGGAGATTATTGAGTGCATTGGTCACAATATACTTGATTTGAAGAAGTCCTTTCAGCTCAATGATATACACATAGTTATATTTGATGAATTTTAAATTCATGTGTGCAGGCAAATTAAGCTAAGTACAAAAGCATCGAGACACTCAGGACTAGTGTCGACACAAACTGAACAAGTTGTGTCGAGACAAAGAGAAGCTGTGTCGATACTAAGGACAAGTGTCGACACATTCTATAGAAGCTATGTCGATACAAAGGACAAGTGTCGACACATTCTATAGAAGCAGTGTCGAGACTGAAGACAACTGTGTCGACACTCAGGACTAGTGTCAACACACTTCACAAGCTGAGTCAAGACTGGAAGCAAGCTGTGTCGACACTCAGGACTAATATCGATACATTCTGTTGGAACACCCTATTATTAATTTGGGCACGGATTACTATGTTTTTAGGAAATCAGTTTGACCTAGATGTATAGTTGAAAAGGTCAAGTTAGAATGAGTCTAGGGCTTAGAACTTAGGTTTGAAGCTGCCCCCAGGACCATTCATTGTTCAAGACTTAGAGCTGAGGCAAAGAGAGTTTTCGTCGAGCTCAGGTCGACGAAACGTCGAACTCCGTTCGACGCTCTCTGAGCTCAACTCTGCTATGTTGTCGAACTCCGGTCGACGATCTTCGAGCTCAGATCGACGATCTGCCTTCAACTTGTTTCCAAGTCGCTGAGCTCAGTTCGACGATCGTAGAGCTCAGGTTGACATTTTCTGTCTGATGTTCAATCCAATCTCTGAGCTCAGGTCGACGATCGTAGAGCTCAGATCGACATTTTTCTGAGAGATCGACGACTTTGAGGATTCAAATTCAGTCAGCTTTTGGAATGTTTTTCAAATTCTCTCAGCATTTATTTCAAGAGATTTGCTAGCCATTTTCATTTATTCTGGAGCAAGTTTCAAGAGATTTCTCAGAGAATGTTTATTGGACTTTCCTCCTGAAGACAAAACATTTATGGAAGACATTTATTGACTGCTAACGGCTATCTTGGACAAAGGATCATCAGAGAATAAAACATCCTACAGCAGATCAAGAGAAAGACAATCTATCTATCACTCAATACAGACATACACATATAGTCAGAAAAACTCAGAGGAAAATCAAGTGATCAATCCTGAAGAGTTTGATTGAAAATTAGCATACTGTAAAGTGTTCATAGCTTCGTCATCAAATACTCTAGACAACTCACATTTCAGCCTCTGCTGAAATCATCTTCTGCTGGAGATCTGAAGCTTATAGCAAAGCTCTCATCTCTGAACCATCTACATCTCAGGGGGAGCTTTGACAACACAATCAATCCACTTACTCTTCTCTCAGTGATTGAGACAGAGAAGACAACTTCACCTCTTCCTTTTTCTTTTCCTGCTGTAAAAGGGTTATCAAGACTCCCTTAAAAAGTTTTGATTCTGGTTCTGAGAGCCTTATCAAAACTCAGTGGTGGCAAGACACCTGATCAAAAAATCTAGTTTGGTTTTTGAGCACCTTATCAAAAGCTCATTGGTGCCCAGGACACCTGATCAACTCATCCTGCAGTGGATTCCTACCAAGGGTGGTAGAAGAGTGGATGTACCCAGGTTTTTGGGGAACCACTATAGCTCCTTGTGTCTTCTGGTTTCTTGTGCATATTCTTTGCTATGTGTTGTGGTTTTTATTTTACTGCTTTAGTTTTATTTCTACATCAAAGCACCTTACACCTATACATAAATTAAGCCTAAAGATCCTTGATAAGATCAATCTTTTAAGAGGGTTATTTTCATTATATTTAATTTTATATAAAGACATGGCACAGAACAAAGATTATTCAAGCACCAGGCCTCTAGTGTGCAATCTATCCAAGTTTGCACTTTGAAAAGCAAGGATTAGACTTTATATGAATTCTATTGATGAAGACATATTTAACTCTGTTTTGACAGTGTGCCCAAGTCCACCAACAAACACAAGTACAAGTGTTGTTCCACCTCCTTCAGGAAATGATGCTGAAATAAAGAAGTGGAAGACTGTAGATGCCAAATCCATGAATATCTTAACTCGGACAATGTCTGATGAGATATTTCAGAAGGTAGCTGAATGCAACTCAGCCAAAGAAATTTGGGACAAACTTTCTGAGATTGTCTCAGGATCTACTGATGAGAGAAAAGACAGAAGATCTCATCTCATATCCCAAAATGAGAACTTCAAGAAAGGAGAAGCTGAGTCAGTTGCAGACATGTACAACAGACTAAGTCTGATTGTCAATGAGTTAAAGACTCTGGATAAATAAATCTCATTGACTGAGCTGAATGACAAAATCCTAATGTGTTTCCCCAGCACTTGGGATTCAAGAATCTGGCCAATCAAAGATGCTAGAAGTCTAAATGAGATTACCACTGAAGCTCTCCTGGGCAAGCTCAAATCTTATGAGCTGCTCATTAAAAATAGAGAAGAAGAACACAAGGCTACTTCTCCAGTCATCAGAAAGGAGAAGACCAAAGCCTTCAAAGCTACAGAAGAGGAGCCTGAAGATAAAGCTACAGGAAATGATGAGCTCTTAAGTCTACTGGTCAAAAGATTCTACAAAATGGCCAGAAAATACTTAGGAAAGAGATCATACAAGGGACATGATAAGCCAAGGTATGATAAATCAAATAACAACAAAGAAATTATATGTTTTGGTTGCAGGAAACCAGGCCATATTGTGCCTGACTGTCCAGAAAACAAAAACAAGGACAAGAAAGATAGAAGAGAAAGAAGAAAGGAGAAAGACTTCAAGAAGAACACCTCAGACAAACTCTCCTACAGCAAGAACACACATACAAGGAAGGGATTTGTTGCTGAGACATGGAGTGAAACTGAAGAGGATTCTGAAGCCTCATCCTGCTCAAGTGATGATGAGGATGATATTGATGAAAAGGAATTTTGCATGATGGCTATCATTGCCTCTCAAATAGATTCAGAAGCAGAAGAGTCAGAATCAGATTCAGAAGTTCAACTAGAAAAGATCAGGTAATCAATTCATTTGATTTCAGTTCTGAGGACTTTAGACATGAGTTTAAAGTACTATGCCTAGATCTGTTGGAGTCTGAGAAGGAAATCACTTCCCTCAGAAAACAACTGTCTGAGTATAGCACTTTAAAATCAGAGAACCTCAAACTCTCTGAAGAGTTAGAATGCTATAGGGAGGAGATAGCTTCACTGAAGAGTGAACTATCCAAGGCCATGCAGTTTGAAGAATCCCTTAATGGGAGAAGCATCAAACTGATGGATATCACAAGCACAATGAACTCTATACTTAATAGTACACTGGGCTTGGGAGCTTCATCCAGCCAGCCTATAGTTCTGACAACTCCAATCAAATTTATCTCTGATAAAGGGAAGGAAGTTGTAGAGGTAGCTAGGAAGAATGCAGATTTGCCAAAGAAAGATATAGTTCAACAGAATGTGTCGAATAGAGCTCGACGATCGTCGAACGGCGCTCGACGATCCAAGAAACGATCGTCGAACTCAGCTCGATGACACCTGAACTCTGAAATCCAGGACAGTCGATCTTCGAACAGAGATCGACGATCTGACCCAAGATCGTCGACCTCAGCTCGACGATCGTCGAACAGAGATCAGGACTTTGAACAATCCTTCAAAGGTACATCTAGATTCAATCCTAGAAGTCCTACATCCCAAGGTTTCAACCCCTATACTGAATGGATAGTATCTCCTAGGAGATACCATCCTGAAGGTTATAAGAGTCAACCTGGGATGTCTTTCATTTCTGAATTTAAGGGATATCAACCTAGGCCCAAGATAAACTGGGTCAAAAACATATAAGCTGTTTATGTGCAGGTGAAGACCTATCCAACATCAAACCAGCCATGGTATCTGGATAGTGGGTGCTCAAAGCACATGACAGGGAACAAGGACAACTTCACATCCTTTAAAGCCAAGCTTAGACCCAAAGTAATCTTTGGTGATTCAAACTTTGGAATAACAAAAGGATATGATGCAGTCCAAATTGGAACAGTCACCTTCAAGAAAGTAGCTTATGTTGAAGGACTCAAGCACAAATTGATAAGTATCAGTCAACTTTGTGATGAAGGATATCAAGTGACTTTCAACAAAGCTATATGCAAGGTCAAGTCAGAGGACAACACAACTGTGTTGACAGGTAACAGAAAAGGTAACATTTACTTAGTAGATTTTCATTCATCTAAAGTAGATATTTGCCTGTTCAATTCCATATCTAGACCTAATATTCTATGGCATAAGAGACTAGGACATATTAACCTTAGAACCATTGCTAGGCTATCTAAGGACAACCTTATTAGAGGACTACCTTCTGGCCCCTACAAGAAGGAAGGACTTTGCAAGGCTTGTCAACTAGGCAAGCAATCTAAAAATAGTTTTAAGTCACTTAACAAGAGTGATTCACCTAGGATTTTGTATCTGTTACACATGGATCTTTTTGGACCCATTACAGTACAAAGCCTAGGAGGGAAATCCTACACTTTAGTGGTTGTAGATGACTTCTCAAGATTCATATGGGTGTTCTTTCTGAGGAAGAAGTCTGATAACTTCAAATGTTTGACAGAGTTTCTCAAATGTATACAGAGTGAGTTCAACACTCATATTGCCCTGATCAAAAGTGATCATGGGACAGAGTTTGATTCTCATCTTATGCAAGAGTTCTGTCAGAGTGAAGGGATCAGGCATACATTCTCAGCTCCTAGAACTCCTCAACAAAATGGGGTAGCAAAAAGAAAAAATAGAACCCTAATTGAATCTGAAACTACATTGTATTCAGATACTCACCTTCCTCTATCCTTTTGGGTTGAGGCAGTGAACACCTCCAACTATGTGCTGAATAGAAGTTTGATACATAAACTGAAGGGCAAGACTCCCTATGAATTACTCAAAGGGAAGAAACCTAAAGTAGATTACTTCAAAATTTTTGGTTGCATTTGTTATATTCACAACAATGACAAGAGATATATAGTAAAATTTCAAGCAAAAGCTGATGAAGGAGTGTTTCTGCGATACTCCATGATCAGTAAGGCTTATAGGGTCTGTAATAAAACTACTCAAAAAATAGAAGAATTTGTCCATATTTCCTTTGATGAAACTAATATGTCTTTCAAGGAGAGGAATGCTTCTACCATAGAACATTTGCAGGTACATTCTCTAGCTGAAGACTTGGACAGATTGCAAGTTACTAAAAAGGATGAAAGTAGTGAAGATGAAGAAGCTGCTCAACATCTAGAAGAAAATCTTCTTGAAGAGCCAGTTGCTGTTCCACAAGAGGAAATAGCAACACAGGTTGGTGAATAATCAACACCCCCTGTTGATTTAGTAACATCAAGAGATCATCCAATCTCCCAAGTGATTGGAAACATCTCAGCTGGTGTGCAAACCAGAAATCAGGTCAACCAAAATGTAACACCCCAAAAATCTCAAAAGGATAATTTGAGGTGCAGGCTGTTTGACACGGCCTGGGACACGGGCGTGTCCCAGGGCGTGTCGGGGTACACGGCCTGGGACACGGGCGTGTCCCAGGGCGTGTTCAGCATAGTCGACGATCGGAGGTCGACTATAGTCGAGCCTGGGACACGGCCTTTGACACGGGCGTGTCCCAGGGCGTGTCACTCAAATAATAGGCGGATTGAGGCAGGGGTGACACGGGCGTGTCTCATAACTAACACAGGCATGTCAGGTTCGACACGGGCGTGTCGATGCCCGTGTTCTGGTAAAGTTCAGTTGGTACGAATACCGCGTGTGCCGCTTAAGGGTACACGGCCTATGACACGAGCGTGTCACAGGCCGTGTCAGACAAAAAAGTGTGATTTTGGGAAAATCGTGGCCGTTCATTTTCTCTCTTTGGATCCAAGGGCTCAGGTGATTCCTGGCTGGATTAAATCAGTAGAGGCTTGATGAAGAAATCATTCTTCATTTGGTTAAGGAAGAGAGAAAGAGAGAGGAGGAAGAAGAAGGAGGAGGAGATCAAGCCACCGGTGGAGCTCCCGTGGTCCGATTCGTGATCCGAGGCCAGCGTTGTGAAGGCAAAGCTGCTGCGGTTCTTTCTCACCGGCTAGATTTCGATGGCTCCCAAGAGATCTTAAGGGTAACGATCTCCCTTCTTGGACATGTGAAGTCCTTCTTTTCTGCATTGCATAGGGAAAACCCTTCCCCGCGAGTGGGCGGTGGGTTGTGGTGTCCCTTGGGGTAGATATGTGAAGTCCCCCTTATTAGAGTCCAGAATTGGAGTACGGATCTAGGCATGCTGTGTGAAGCCCATCTGGACATGGTCTGGATTGGTGATGCTTGTTTGCATATCGGAGAAGGCTCCGTGATTATGGCTTGGTTGCCTTGTGCCTACCTGTTGGCTTGGTGCAGCAGGAAGTACTGGATGAAGTCCAGGAAATGAAGAGGGTTGGATGCAACTCTTGTGGCCGTGCGTTGCCACTTTGTGTGCGGTTGAGCCGTTGGGATGCAACTCGATGAAAGGCAGATTGCCGAACAGGAAAGGTGAAACCGACCCGCGCCTATAAATTGCCATGGATACTTCCGTATTCGAGGTGGCACGGCGACTTGAGCAATGGGGGGTGGCTGATCCGTACCTGCGTTAGGTACGTCCGACTTGGAAGCCTGGTTATAGGTTTTGTTGGAGCGCCTAATGAGAGTCTTAGGCCCGCGCGCCGAAAAGACTAGAATGCTCAAATACCGTGTAGACGGTGGTGTTGACCCTGGTATTCCGGTACACCAAGAATGTGCCCTGAGTGCACGGACTGTCGGGCCGTGTGGCCGACGGTTGTGATGGCTTGAATGTGTCTGCGCGCACATAGTTGCTATTGTTGATGCCATGCTATGCAGGGAAAGAATGCTAATGCCCCGAGAAAGGGGTAGGATTGTTATAATTGGGTCAGCTGAATGCTGACCGTTGCCTTGTTTGCCACTGTTTGGGTGGATTGTCCCTATGCAGGTGCTGGAGAGCCAAGTGGTAAATGAAGGGCTGAAGCCCTTGCTGCAGTTGCTGCTGCTGCTGCGGCTGGCCCTTGAAGGCTAAGCGAATGTTTTGCTTGTTTTCTTTTACTCATGTATGGCCGGCCTGCGCGCCGAGGTTTGTAAACCATACGTTGTGGAAAGAGGAACTGTAAGGCCTTAAGGCCAAACTCTATGTATTTGTTGTACATTCCGTGGCTATAAATATATAAGTGGTTTATATATTGGACATTCCTTGTTAGAGTTCAAATTACAACTTAAAACTTCCGCTAGCATGCTCTGAGTTAGGATGCGTGTATGGTTTGGTATTATCCTGTGACCTCACCGTCTGTTTGTGGCATATAGTGTGGGGCCCCGGCCGGACCTTCTACTATACGTCATTTAACGGATGGGGTCGTTACACAAAACCTGATGCACACTTGCTTTCTCTCTAAAATTGAACCTCAATCCATTCAAGATGCAGAGCAAGATCCACACTGGATCATTGATATGCAAGAGGAGTTGCATCAATTTGAAAGAAACAAAGTCTGGGAACTAGTGCCTAAGCCAAAGGATCATTCCATTATTGGAACAAAATGGGTGTTCAGAAACAAATTGGATGATCAAGGAATTATTGTAAGGAACAAGGCAAGGCTAGTTGCTCAAGGATATTCTCAAGAAGAGGGGATAGACTATGACCAGACCTTTGCACCAGTTGCAAGGTTAGAGGCCATAAGAATCTTCCTGGCTTATGCTGCTCACAAGGGATTCAAAGTCTACCAAATGGATGTGAAGAGTGATTTTCTCAATGGGGAGATCAAAGAAGAAGTCTATGTCAGACAACCCCCAGGTTTTGTCTCTCCAACTCATCCTGATTATGTTTTCAAACTGCATAAAGCATTATATGGTCTAAAGCAAGCTCCTAGAGCATGGTATGAGACACTAGCATGCTTTCTTATGGAAAATGATTTTATTAGGGGGAGAGTAGACCAAACTCTTTTTATTAGAACCCATAAGTCTCATACCCTACTAGTACAAATTTATGTAGATGATATTATATTTGGTTCTACTGATTCAAATTTGTGCAAAAAGTTTTCCAAGCTTATGCACTCTAAATTTGAAATGAGTAGCATGGCTGAGCTATCCTTCTTCTTAGGATTGCAAGTCAAACAACATGCTAAAGGCATATTTATTTCTCAAACCAAGTATGTAAAAGAACTGGTTAAGAAATTTGGTATGTCTGATGCATCATGTATGAAAACACCCATGCCTACCAATGTTGTATTGGATGCTGATGAACATGGGAAACCAGTTGATCAGACAACATATAGAGCAATGATTGGCTCTTTATTGTACCTTACAGCTAGTAGGCCTGATATAATGTTTGCTACATGTATTTGTGCTAGATTCCAAGTTATCCCTAGAGAGTCACACTTAACTTTAGTAAAGAGGATTCTTAGGTATGTTAAAAGCTGTCCAAATCTAGGCTTCTGGTATCCAAAAGATTCAGCATTTGACTTAACTGGATTCTCAGATGCTGATTATGCTGGATGCAGAATAGACAGGAAAAGCACCAGTGGAACTTGTCAGTTTCTTGGTGATAGACTTGTCTCATGGTTTTGTAAGAAACAAACATCTGTGTCAACCTCAACTACTGAAGCTGAATATATGGCTGCAGGTAGTTGTTGTTCACAAATTTTGTGGATTCAAAATCAACTCCTAGACCTTTGTTATAACTTAGATATGTCTAAAATATTTTGTGACAACACCAGTGCAATTTCCATTGCACAAAATCCAGTCCTCCATAGTAGGACAAAACACATAGAAATTAGGCATCATTTTCTAAGGGATAATGTTGAGAAAAATAAAATTGAACTTCAATATATCCCAACTGATTTGCAAAGGGGAGATATTTTCACCAAGCCTTTGGATGAAAAGAAACACAACTTCTTCCTCAATCAGTTAGGCATGTTAGATGGAGGAAGCCTAAAATAAATTACAAGATTTTGAAAAGCTAAAAACAGACCAAGATTAGGCTAAAAACTCATTTCTTTTTGTGTTTGTAGGATAGTTTCTGTCTCTGAACTGCGCTCGACGTTTTCCATAGAAATCGTCGAACGTCGATCGACAGTTTCCCGAAAAACGTCGAACTGAGATCGACGTTTTCCCAAAACATCGACCGGAGTTCAGAGCTTGTCAGATAGTTGTATACTATCTCTTTCAGGCCTTCGATCGTCGAACTGAGCTCGACGTTCTCTAGATCGTCGAACTGAGATCTATGATGTTGAAGACCTTTCAGCTTCCCTTAGGAGCCCCGATCGTCGAACGGAGATCGACTATCCTTCCTTTTTCGCGTCGAACCCTAATATAAAATCATTTTTCGGCCGCCGTTCGTCGTTTACGCTTTCATACTCTCTGCAAATTTTTCTCTTACCTTCCAAACTCTCTACACTTGGTCGTGTTTGTTGAATCTTTGCAGGTACTGATGGCAGTGTCGGTCGCCGCTCTTTCCAAAATGAAATTTGATACAGGTTTTGACATAGATATGAACTCCTTCGATGGAAGCGATCAGCGGTTCAAAGATATTCTGAATCTTTTCCGCGAACAGCAGTTAGTTCAATTGATGACCACCAGAATAAAGATTGCATCAGATGAAATAAAGGAATGGATTTTTACTGCAACAACTGAGAATGAAAATACTATTGTCGGCACGATCAACGGGACTAAGGTACCATTGTCCCCTAATCTTTTGAAAGAAGTATTCGCCTTAAGTACTGGGAATGACTCCATTGATTTGTCTGGAGAGGAATATGATTCTTTGTTAGATCGAATGGGTCACTCTGCTGTGAACCCTAATAAGCTTTTGAAAAAGAATCTATCAATTGAATTTAAATTTTTGGCTGATGTTGTGGGAAAGTGCTTCTGGCAAAGCACTCAGCTCATGATACCATCTCAAGGTATCAGTTCTGCTTAATGGGAGCTATTGTTGACAAAAAAGCATTTGGATTGGGGGTCTATCTTCTTTGACTTGCTCAAGAAGAAAATCAACAAAGGTTGTGTATTCTTTGGAAGGATTCTAGGGGTTTTCTTTCATTCCAGGTGCCCTGATTTATTGGTTTCAAATGGTATGCACATCAATGCATCCAAAAGGCTCACCTGTGCCCTTTTCAACAAATGGGACAGGCAGATTATCAACCCTAACAGGGCTGCTGCAGCAACATCTGCTTTAGGCACAAGGACAGCTTCAGTCTCTTCCCCTGCAGCAACACTTGCCCTCATTGAGAGACTGCCTGCCTCCTCCCCTGCTCCTCCTTCTCCTCCTCCTATTGTTTCTGCCTTACCTTCCTCATCAACCATCCAATCAGCCATCTCCTCCCCCATCACAATTTCATCACATATTTCTCCTCCTCCAGCCACCACCTCAGAACCATTACATCCTTTGTACTACTATCCATCCATTGACTCTTCCATACCATCTTTCACCATTGTGGATGACTCCTTCATGGATGTTTCCCCCTCCTCACCTCTTGAGCCTCCATCATCCTCCTCTTACCAACAGCTCCTCAATGACATCCTTGATCAACCATCTTTCTCACCATCCATCTCCACACCTATATCATCTATCTCCACCATCCCAATATCTCAGCCATCCATCCCTCCATTCTCATCCTCACCTCATGCAGCCATTCCATCAGTTCCAGCCACATCTTCCTTCACCTCTACTCAAGTATCCCTTGAGCAAGTGGATCTTTCTGTTCTGGCAGATAGGCTTTATGGGATACTGGCCCCCAAGCTGGTAGCCTTACTGGAGACCTCCTTGGCTCCACTCCTAAACTCTATCCAGGAGCTATCTAACAGACTGTCAGCTCTCTCCTCTCCTCAAGCAATTCTTCATTAGGGTGCCTTGATCCAGCCCTGCCTGCATCAAGCCAGGGGGAGATGTATTATGAAGCTCATGAAGCTGAAGAAGTGTCTGCTGCTGCTGCTCCAGTTCCAATGTTTACAGTGGACCTCAGGTCACTGTTGAGTGATTTTGATTCTCTTCACAAAAGATTTTCACCAGTTCAGCAAGTTGAAGACCTTACTAAGGCCATTGTGCCTATTTTAGAATGTGATCCCAGTCTGATTGCATCTTATGTCAACTCTTTTAAGGCTGTGGATGTTGTTGTTTTTGTTTGTACTGATGCTTCTGATGATGTTATATCTGCTGGTTCTATAGACATTGAAATGTTGCCTGTTGATATGCCTGCTGTTATTGATAATTCTGCTGATGAAGAATTGGCCAAATTTTTGGAGTGCAAGTATCTGAGACTCCTGCTATCTCATTTTCTCCTACTGAGAGTACTGCTGAGATTTCTGCTGTTGTATCAACACCTCCTGCCCCTGTTGTTTCTGAGAAATCCAAAGTTCAAGAGGAATATATCAAAAGTATAGATGATTTGTATGACAGACCTCAAAGTTCTGAAAGTGATCAATTCAATACAGAATCTGATGATTCTTCTGGTACTATTGCAAAGAAAAGGAAAATAAGAAGCAAGGCCATGATGAAGGTCCCTCCTTCTAAGGCCAAGGATGCTAACGATATACCCTACTATATTCTACATGATTGCAAGATAACTGAACCATGGATGCAATATTCTAAAAACCAACTAAAGGACATGAAGAAGAAAAGAAAGTTTGATAAGTATGAGAAAGGTTCATCCCAGTTTCAGCCTCCTCCTCCTCCTCCTCCAGATTCAGGATCAGGTGGAGGCTCAGCTTCTCAAACCTCTGCTCCAAAGCAAAGCCCCTCCCAATCTTCACAAAGATATCATCCCGGAGGGAAATATCAAAGAGGTTATCAGTCCAGAAGGGGACAATACAGAGGTAATTAGAGAGATCACAGGATTCAATCAAGACATCAAAGGGAAGGACAAAGGCATTTGGACTCATCTCAAGGTCCTTTCTCTTATAAGCTCAGAGAAACTGTTGATGCAAGGACTATTGTTGCTTCAGAAACTTTTAATAGGTATGAACCTGCAATCCCTTTTGAAGATCCAGAGAACAATCCTTTATCTTAGACTGCTAGGATAAAAGAACTTGCTGCCTTAGATCAGTTGAAGAAGGCCAGAGAGCAAGGAAAATACACCTCCAACATCACTACCTTGTCAGAGCAAAGAAAAGCAGAATTGGAAAGATATGCCTCAAGGAAGTTTTTTGACCCAGTGGATTACATGAAACTGCATCCTGAGGCTGTGGTTCCCAGGGCAAGAACTCAAACCTCCTTAGGTGCAGAGGATGACAGAAGGTCAAAGAAAGAGGATCTCAATCCCAACAGGGAAATCTTGTTTAAGAAAGAAAGTGAAAAGAAGTGATCTCTGTAAGAAGACAGTTCATTCTTTTTAAAACTCTTGCTGATGTTCTATCTGAATGCTGCTATGCTGCTTGTTCTTCTCTATTGCTTTAATTCTTTTTACTTGTCTGTATTTGATTTTGTATTTATTTCTGAGCTATGTAAATAGTAATCCTAACCCAAATAGGGGGAGATTGTTGGAACACCCTATTACTAATTTGGGCAAGGATCACTATGTTTTAGGAAATCAGTTTGACCTAGATGTATAGTTGAAAAGGTCAAGTTAGAATGAGTCTAGGGCTTAGAACTTAGGTTTGAAGCTGCCCCCAGGACCATTCATTGTTCAAGTCTTAGAGCTGAGGCAAAGAGAGTTTTCGTCGAGCTCAGGTCGACGAAACATCGAACTTCGTTCGACGCTCTCTGAGCTCAACTCTGCTAAGTCGTCGAACTCCGGTCAACGATCTTCGAGCTCAGATCGATGATCTGCCTTCAGCTTGTTTCCAAGTCGCTGAGCTCAGTTCGACGATCGTAGAGCTCAGGTCGACGTTTTCTGTCTGATGTTCAATCCAATCTCTGAGCTCAGGTCGACGATCGTAGAGCTCAGATCGACGTTTTTCTGAGAGATCGACGACTTTGAGGATTCAAATTCAGTCAGCTTTTGGAATGTTTTTCAAATTCTCTTAGTATTTATTTCAAGAGATTTGCTAGCCGTTTTCATTTATTCTGGAGCAAGTTTCAAGGGATTTCTCAGAGAATGTCTATTGGACTTTCCTCCTGAAGACAAAACATTTATGGAAGACATTTATTGACTGCTAACGGCTATCTTGGACAAAGGATCATCAGAGAATAAAACATCCTACAGCAGATCAAGAGAAAGACAATCTATCTATCACTCAATATAGACATACACAGATAGTCAGAAAAACTCAGAGGAAAATCAAGTGATCAATCCTGAAGAGTTTGATTGAAAATTAGTATACTGTAAAGTGTTCATAGCTTCATCATCAAAGACTCCAGACAACTCACATTTCAACCTCTGCTGAAATCATCTTCTACTGGAGATCTGAAGCTTCTAGCAAAGCTCTCATCTCTGAACCATCTACATCTCAGGGGGAGCTTTGACAACACAATCAATCCACTAAGTCTTCTCACAGTGATTGAGACAGAGAAGATAACTTCACCTCTTCCTTTTTCTTTTCCTGTTGTAAAAGGGTTATCAAGACTCCCTTCAAAAGTTTTGATTCTGGTTCTGAGAGCCTTATCAAAACTCAGTGGTGGCAAGACACCTGATCAAAAAATCTAGTTTGGTTTTTGAGCACCTTATCAAAAGCTCATTGGTGCCCAAGACACCTGATCAACTCATCCTGCAGTGGATTCCTACCAAGGGTGGTAGAAGAGTGGATATACCCAGGTTTTTGGGGAACCACTATAGCTCCTTGTGTCTTCTGGTTTCTTGTGCATATTCTTTGCTGTGTGCTGTGGTTTTTATTTTACTGCTTTAGTTTTATTTCAACATCAAAGCACCTTACACCTATACATAAATTAAGCCTTTACTGTTGTGCAATTTTAAATTGTAAATTTACTTTAAAATACTCTATTCACCCCCCCCCCCCCCCCCCTCTAGAGTTAAGATAGATCTTACCCTCACTTTCAAATTCTATATAAGTTGTGTTGATACAAAGTGAAGGGTTGTGTCGACACATTCAGAAGTATGTCGACACCACTATAAGAGCAGTGTCGACACCTAGGACTTGTGTCGACACATTCATCAGTCAAGTTTTAACACTTCAGCAGACTTGTTTCCTGAGTACAAAAATCTTGATGGAGGTACTGACAACTGTCAGAACTGTCAGATGTCAATTATTAACCGGATCAGTCGGTTACTCCTAACAGAGCCTATTTAAAGGGATCAACTCTTCAAAAAAAATCTAAGAAGCATCAGTTATCATTTAGAAGGTGGAGAGAAGCCTGATCAAGAATCATCTTCAACTTTTTCCAGCCTAGATCTACCCTAATTTGAACTTCAAGAAGCTTTGAAAAGCTAAGAAGGGTTTGATTAGATCTATCTTGACAAGATCACAGGAAGCAAACTCATCAGTATCAGATAAAGAAGCTGTCACTCATTCCTCTCTTAATGGATGACATTTTTTGAAATCTATTTTGTTTTCATCATTAATTGTGTAAGATCTACTTGTGGATCTGAGTGTAGGAGAGTTATTCTCTTTGAGTTATAAGCCTATGTTATAAAGGTTGAGGTAGGGCTGGGTTTGCCTGAGATAGGATAAGTAGGTATTTCTCTGAGTTATAGGACAGGATTTTCCTGAGGAGTAGGAGTGTGGATTCATTCTGAAGTAGAGTTCTTGAGAAAAACTTGAGGTGTAGGATATTAGTGATCTGAGTGGTAAGACTTGTATAGTCTGAGTTGTAGGAGCCAGCTGGACTCTGAGCTATAAGATCTGAGGATCTGAGTAAAAGAAGGAGAAGGAGTTTGGCTGAATCTAGTTCATTGTTAGATAGGTGAAGGGGGAAAGTGGATGTACTCATAAATTGGGGAACCACTATAAATCTGTGTGCA
The DNA here is from genome assembly GCA_039513925.1 of Platanthera zijinensis. NCBI lineage: Eukaryota > Viridiplantae > Streptophyta > Magnoliopsida > Asparagales > Orchidaceae > Platanthera > Platanthera zijinensis. The sequence continues at coordinate 76,503,704 of CM077084.1, forward strand.
TTGTGTTGTGATTGCTGATTGCTGTGCTGTGATAGTTTTTGAATTTCTGATTAAGATTTTCTTGTTTATCTGACTAAGTTAATCATTATAAAGATAGTATAACTCTGAGTTTTTAAAAGGAGTAGCCATAGTTTAAATTGGACCTATTCACCCCCCCCCCCCTTTAGGTCATTCTCTATCCTGAAGCAAACATTTACATAAGGCCATAAGGCCAGTTTTACTTTGGTGTATTTCTATAAAACATTCCTTTTTTATATATATATATATATAGTGGACAATCGGGTGTGCTTGAGTTCAAAAGTGAACCCTTAAAGATTCCGCTAGTATGCTCTGAGTTAGGATTCGTGTAGTTTTGATATTAACATGTAACTCCGCCGACTGTCTGTGGGATATGGCATGGGGCCCCGGCCGGACCCTCTGTTATATTTCATGTGACGGATAGAGGTGTTACACGAGGGCATCGATGAAAGCCGCTCTAGGGGTTGTAGAGCAACCTGTCAAGACAAGAACAAGTTGTTGAATAAGTTAAGAGCCAATATCAGCAGTCAGACTAGACCAATTCAGCAACAGGCGAGCTAACTTGTCAAGGGGATCGAGATCGGTGAGGGGACGGGTTGTGGCGAGATGATTCTCGTTGGCCTGATGAAGAGCCTCCCAGGCGCTCGACGGCCTGCCCCTGTCCATGACCTCAAGGGTCGCGATCTCCGGCTCTCGGCGAGAAATAGTTTAGGTGCCTTCTGTCCTGATCTCGTGATGATCTCTCAGGCGGGTTCATAAAGGCCTTATTTTCCATACAGATTTCAGGGTAAACTTTAATATTCGGCAGTAAAAGGGGCGGAGGCGGTAAAGGGTTGCTCGCCCTCTATCGAGACGGACTGGTCGAAGGAGGAGGTGGCGGCAGAGGAGTGCTCACCGTTGGTAGCGATGAGGTGGTCACAGAATGAGGGGCTTTGCTCGCCCCAGGTTGTGAGGTCTTCGTCGCCCGGAGATCCTTCTTCCTTGCCTTAGGAGTTAGTTTTTCTAGCACCTTCTTGGGACCGACATTGATCCAAACAGTGTGCCCGGATTGAGGATGTTGTTGAGCTTCGAGGGAGACCAGTGGAGCTAATCATAAGGGAGCGATATCCAGATGCTTGCTAATGGTACTCAGCAGAGACGCTGCGAGTACAGAATAAGAGTCAGCAAGAGAGAATGAAATTGTTCAGTACTTCGAGTCATTGAAAAGATAGCAACCTTGTACGGTAGCAAGATCCGTTTGCAATTGTGCCAAAGACCCGGTAGGGTCCGGGGCAGGGGGATAAGACAGCGTAGAAAGGCGAGAAGCTTCAGCAACAGATTGTTCGAGAATGTCGCTCAACCCAAGATCACTAAGGAGCTTCTTGGTGTGGGTTGGAATATGGGAATGGTCGACTGGAGAGGTGACATCCTCGGTAGGCGGAGGCGGATTGTCAGTTTTTGAAGCAAGTAAATTTTTCTTCTTCAACTTCTTCTTCTTGAGAGGAGGAATGTCAGCATCGACCTCGCCCTCTCGCGACCTTTAATTTTTGCCTTGCAGGCTCGAGAAATCCAGACAAGAAAGCGATGCTCGCTTGATAGACTTCCTCGACAGACTTAGACATCGCGTGCGAGTTCAAAAGGCGTGCTCAAAGACCAGCCACCCCCTATTTATAGAGTTCAGCAGGAATCCATCGGTCGTGAGTAACTCAGATACTCGCTCAAGTAGCTTGCCGAATAAGTGTTGAATGTTTATTTTTGAGCTCCTACGTCGCTCGAAAAGATCGGGGATTGTGTGTCCTATATTCGTCGAGGGTGGACCCCTCCAGATTCAAGTCAATAAGAGTCAAAGTTAGTAAGTCAAGACATAAGTCAGAGTCAACGCGCAAGACAGCAGAAGGCCTATACGAGTATGGAGAGCTCTCCTCTCATACTCGCCGGATAGTTGACTAGGACAGTTACTCGCTCAACCTGAGCGACCTCCCCCAAGAAGTTGCTTAGTCGCCAGGAGTGGGGCTATAAATAAGACCCCTCCTCCTCTTGAATTTCCCTTTAAATAGGACAGGAGGGGTACGAGGAGAGGGAATTCAGAATCCCGCAAAAGATCTCGAGCACCTAATTTCCTAGACTTCGAGTTTAGCCTTTGGATCCTTTCTTCAGAGAGACTGGTCGCGAGCTAGCGACAATCCATCTTAATCGTCACCTTGACTTACTCGCTAGCTAGAATCTATCTAGTACCTTGCTCGACCATTTTTAGTTATGGAGGGGAAGCTTCTTCTAAGCATTCAGGTATGCGGTGGGACCTCCCTCCCGCAGTACATGGGATCCTTTTTGTTGTCTGTCTATTTTTACGTCCTAGCCCATTAGCCGTCGAGCCTGACCGCTGAACTGGCAACCTTACGCTTTCTTGATCTAAATTTTGGAGTAGGGATTTACTCGGCTTCAACAACGAGCCCATTATTATATTGGTAAATAGAACTAGAGCTCGCATGCAAAGATGAAAGTAGCAAGACTCGGGCATAAAAATAGTATAATCAATGTGATTCATGTGGAAGCGGGCCTCGTAAGCCGCATACCGGTCCTACAGCTCTTCCATCTTCTCCATCCTCACCTCCAGTATCGAGATCCAGCAATGAGGCTTGTAGATGGAGAGTTGGTCAAACTTCTCCTCCAACTCGATGTATGTGCGGGCAGTTGCTTGGCGATACTCGTGAGCAGGAAGCCCGAGGGTATCGATGAAAGCCTCTCCACGGGTTGTAGGGAGACATGTCAAGACAAGAAGAAGTCGCTGAATAATTTAAGAGCCAGTATTAGCAGTCAGACTAGACCAATTCAGCAACAGGCGAGCAACCTTGTCGAGGTGATTGAGATCGGCGAGGGGACGGGTTATGGCGAATTGATTCTCGCTAGCCTGGTGACGAGCCTCCCAGGCGCTCAACGGCCTACCCCAGTCAACGACCTCTAGGGTCGCGATCTCTGGTCATCGACGGGAAATAACTCGGGCGCCTTCTGTACTGATCTTGTGACGAGCTCTCAGGCGGGTTCATAAAGGTCGTAGTTTCCAGGAAGATTTCGAGGCAAACTTCGTTATCCGGCAGCAAAAGAGGCAGAGGCAGTAAAGGGGTGCTTGCCCTCGGTCGAGACGGACTAGTCAAAGGAGGAGGTGGGCGGCAGAGGAGTACTCGTCATCGGTAGTGACGAGGTGGTCGCAGAGTGAGGGGCTTTGCTCGCCCCAAGTTGCGAGGTCTTCATTGTCGGGATATCCTTCTTCCTTACCCCAAGAGTTAGTTTTTCTTGCCCCTTCTTTGGACCAACAGTTATTTGAATAGTGTGCCCATATTGAGGCTGTTGTCGAGCTTCGAGAGCGACCAATGGAGTTGAATAGCTGATCATAAGGGAGCGACTTACAGATGCTCGCCAAAGGTACTTGGCGGAGACACTGCGAGTACAGAATAAGAGTCAGCAAGGAAGAATGGAATTGTTCAGCAACTCGAGCCATCGACAAGATAGAAAACTTACATGGTAAGTATGCATGCTAACAGTGTAGGAACACTCAACCAATCTGAGCTTAAATAAACCAGATGCAAAATAGAAGAGAAAGAATCATGTACTAAACAATGTTTACAAGGCGAGACATACATGGCGAGACATGATTCGCCAATGTACCCAAAGGGAAAGCCGAAACAATTACAAGGCAAATCCTAACCGTGCGGACTCAAAGAGTTAACCACCGGCTCTACTGCTGCACTACAGAGTCCGCACAAACCGCCAGGTCGCCAAGCCGCAAACCAAGCCGCGCGGACTGCCTGTTATTCCAATACAAGAAGGAACTCTACTCGCCGATCAACAAGCCGCCTAACTATAAGGTCGCCAAGCCGCCTGACCGCACGAACTGAGAAGGCCACTTGAAGCGGACAGCTTGTTGAACTGGGAAACTAGTTGTCGAAGAGAAGACATCTTGGTCGCTATCTACGACCAGCTGCTTACCGCCTGTTGCTAACCGCAGAGTCCGTATTGTCCCTATCCGTAGTCAAAACCAAGTCCTGGCTTTCCAGCGCTGTCCGCACAACCTGCACAACACAACCCGGTAAACCTTAAAACCGCGCGAATAAGGATGGACTACCGCCCCATCTTGCGGTAAGAAACAAGTGTATCTGCAAGCCGTGGATACACAGCAAGTCCGCCGCGACCTGTGCAGGATAGCCAGCCCGCCAAGTAGCATCATCAAGGTCGGATAACAACCCTATCTGCCTTATTGCCAAAGGCCAAGCCAGGACAAGCCGCCGGCAGAACTCTACAGCAACACCATGTACGCCTATCAACGGACATCGCTCCAGTCCACTCGCCATGTGGACACAACTAAAGTCTACACCCCCAAGTTCGCAACCAAGGCACAATAGCCAACTGCCGAACTTGGCGGACATTGCACCAGTCAGCACGCCTTGCGGACTCAACTCTAGTCCGCATTCCCCAAGCTCACAACCAAGGCACACGGTAACTGTTGCCGAGCATGGCGGACTGAGGAGCAGTCCACGCTTTAACCGCGTGATCTTTCAGACTGAGCCAACATGGACTTTGTTCATAACCAACCAAGTCCACACCATTGCCTACAAGGGCTACTCCATGCTTACTAGAGTACACTGGTATCATTCTGCCAATCCCGGCGAACTCCAGTACATATCCGCTCAAACCAGCGAACCCTACGGCTTCCACGAGCTGCACCACCAGAGCTACATCAAGGCATCTGCTATGTCGGTCTGCCGAGCTCCAGCCAAGTCCTCATCTTGCCGGACTCCGCGGATAGAGAAGTTATCCGCCCAGTTACCTTTTGGGATCCAAATTCCTGCTGAGCATAAGCCAGCCTGGCAGGCCGCCACCTCTGTCCGTACAGACCACGCAAACAGACAAACCAGGCCGCAAAAGAATAAGCCGTCTTCAACAGCTCGGCCATCCTGGCTAACCGCTAGTTCTGTCCTCATAGACCGCACAGACAGGTCACTCGGGTTGCCCAATCCCCCACTTTCACTTCAATATTTTCAACACTCCCCCTTGAAGTGAGAAGTGGTGAACAACCCCAGCAGTTCACGTAACCTTGCACCTGGTCCCTCCGATAGCGTCTTCAAGAAGATGTTCGAGGCATAATCCCCGCCTCGCATATCCTGTACCATGAGGGATCCCTCCAGCATCTCCCAAAGGGATCCTTGCTTCCCTCCGCCTTCTTCTTCAGCTTCGACCTCCACTTGGATGTCATAAGAGTAACACGAACAACCTTAGGCATAGAATACCAGGCCCCGTCTCCTCTTAGGGTAGTCACCTCCTCAACCTTGGCGTAATTCACCTCCTTGACTCCAGTGGTATCATCACAGCTAGATGACACTTGCTCGATCTTGATTCCTGTAAGGAAACATGAGACCAAGCTCACCGCATTTCCTCCGGAATATCGAGTTGGTGGGTTGGTGATCCTCTTCGATCTCCGAAGAACTTGATCACGATTAACCACCTCCGCGGCTCCTTCTGAACCAACTACGTTCCCGGGCAAACCCGGAATAATGCTCCCCTTGCTTTCTGAACAAGAAGCCACCGCACTGGAACCAGAAGCACCTGGAGCAATGCTCCCCTACTACCTGAACTAGAAGCCTCCGCTCTTGAACCAGAATTGCATGGAACATCGCTCCCCTTGCTACTTGAACAAGAAGCACCTAGAGTATCACTACCCTTGCTTCCTGAACAAGAAGGGACCATCTTCGAACTAGAATCACCTGGAGCATCACTCCCCCTGCTTCCAGAACCAGACGCCTCTGCCCCAGAGCTAGAATAACCTGGAGCTCCTTGTGACAGAGGCAGCTCCACCTGATCCTTAGCAGCAGCCTCCTTCAGCCCACCATCTGACCTGCTTACCTCTAGCTCCACATCTGAGCTTCCCTAATATAACGTCAGCTCATCGAAGACTACGTCTCTCGACACGATGAACTACTTTGTCATAAGATCCATACACCTCCATCTCTGCTTCTGCTTATCTTACCCAATGAAGACTAGCTTCATCTTGAGAGCATCTAGAGCGTGTACATAGCAGGTAAAACCAAATAGCCGAAGGTGCTTCACGCTGGGCTTTATCCTGAACATCAACTCATATGGTGTCTGTTGAAGTTGGAGACCGGGCGGTCTGTCGGTCTGGCTTGGCGGGTTATTGACCGGGCGGTCTGGCGATTTGCCTTCAGCGGTTTGGTTGCTGTGTTGAGGTCTGAGGTCCAAGCGGTCTAGCGGTCTGTTACTAGCGACTAGGAGATCGGGCGGTCTAACGGTCTCACTTGGCGGCTTGTCTCTCTCTCTAGCAGTGGCCGAGCGGTTAGCCCTTCTGTCTAACCGCGCGGCTTGTTCCGGTCTATTGTTCTAGCCGCCCAGATTTTTTGTATAGTTTTAGTCCCACATCTCTTATTTGTATTCTCTCTTCTCTCCTCCATTCTATATAAGGGAGGCCATACCTTTGTAATAGAGACCTTTTTCTGATAATAAAATTTCAGTTATACCATTTCCGGCTTGTTTTAGTTCGCTTCTTACATGGTATCAGAGGAATCGATCCTTTCCTCCTGATTTTGTGCCCTTCTCTGTCCGCGCGACTTGCTTCTCCGGCTTGTGCCCTGTCCGCGCGGCCTCCTTGTTGTTGCCCTCTGTGTGCGCGACCTGTTCCCTTGTTCGCTGCGATCTGTCATCTTGTTCGCCGAGACCTATCTGTTTGCTCTTGCTCTGGTCGTCGCGACCTGTTGCCTTGTTCGCTGCGGTCTGTCGCCTAGTTCGCCGCGACCTATCGCCGTGTGCCTTGCCCTCTCTTGTGCTTCTGTTCGAGCGGACTGTCTGCTTGCCGCTCGACTTCTTCCCCTCTGCTTGATACTGCGGCTTGGTCGTGGTCTTTCTGGCCGCTGGTGTTTGACATCCTGACCGCTGTAGTTATTCTTCTGCCTATCCGTGCGGCTTGTTTCCTAACCGCGCGGCTTTCTGTTGTTTGCTCTTATGGCTCTTTCTGATGCTTCCACTGCCACCACTCCTGCAGCCACCCCTGTAGCCAATCCGACTCCGCCTCTTCCTCCTACTCCTTCCAGGAACCTTGGCACCGTTTCCAAGCTTGTCGGCTCCAACTACCCGGATTGGAGCGTCTCTTTCACCTTTCTCCTTCGCTCGCAATGCAAACGCCACCATCTCGTTGATGACCCTCCTCCTACCACTTCACCTCTCTTTGATGACTGGGATGCGAGTGACGCTCTTGTGCGTACTTGGCTCGCTAACAGTCTATCTGATGAGTGCCTTCCCGTCATCCGTCATGATGAGACGGTGAAGGCCGCTTGGCTTCATCTTGCTGCTTTGTATTCCAAAGGGGCTCAGACGTCCCACATCTATACGTTGTATGCGGACCTCTTTGCCCGGCCTACCTTGTCTCCTGCTACTGCCTACCAACAAGTTCAGGCTCTTGGGGCTGAGATTCTTCAGAATTGCACCTTTTCTGCGGATCTGGCTCAACAACACAAGCACTTCCAGGAGCTTCTGGTTGTGTGTTATCTGCTCCGTCTTCCTGACACTTACGACATGATCCGCCAACAAATTTTGGGTGAGGCGGAATCTCCTACTTTAGATACCACCGCTGCTCGCATCGCCGCTGTCACCTCTCTCCTTCAGCGCCCGCTTCTACCCGCTCCTTCTCCTCCGGATAACTATGCTCATCAAACTCAGCGGAGTGGCTCTGGTAGCCGCAATCATCAGTCTGGCGGACGTCCTTCTTCCCGCTACCTCTGCTCTCACTGCGGCCGCACCAGACACACTCTTGACCGCTGCTGAACAAAGCATCCCCATCTTCGCCCCTCGGGTGACTCTTCTGCCTCCTCTTCCAAGCCGTCTGCTTCCGTGGTCACATCATCAGGTAGTGCCCATGTGGTCACTCAAGGTAAATGGCTTATCGACTCTAGTGCAACTAATCATATGACGGGCAATCCTCAGTGCTTCTCTCTCCTTGAACAGCATGATCGGTTGCCCACGGTCCTCATTGCAAACGGTTCTCCCTCCCCGGTTCATGGGTCGGGAGTGGTTCATGTTACTCCGTCCCTTCGGCTAGAGGACACACTCTATGTGCCCAAGTTTCTGTGCAATCTGTTGTCGGTTACTTCTTTGTGCAAGCAGCTTCAATGTTCTGTAACGTTTACTCCATCTTCTTGTTCTTTTCAGGATCCGGGCTCCCAGAGGACGATTGCTACTGGGACTGAGAGCGGCGGCCTCTACTTCCTCGACAATGTTTCCTCTTTGTCCGCCTTCTCTTCTTCTTGTACGGATCTTCTCCAGTGGCATCTCCGTCTCGGTCATCCTCCACCATAGCTTCTACATCAGCTTCTGCCCCACCTCCCTCCCTCCAATACTCCTCTCAACTGCGAAGCATGTCAACTTGGCAAGTATCATCGTTCCTCCTTCCCGCCGAAGCAGGGTCGGGGCTCTACCCGTCCGTTTGATCTAGTCCACTCCGATATCTGGGGACCTGCTCCTACCCTTACTATTGGTCGGGGTAGTTCTTATTTTGTAACCTTTATTGATGATTTTTCTAGATGTACTTGGGTGTATCTCTTACGAGATCGCTCTGAACTTTTTACTGTATGGACCTCCTATTATCATTTAATCAAAAATCAGTTTGGTGTTGGTATTAAAACTCTTCGCTCTGATAATGCAAAAGAGTACTTAAGTCATGCTTTTACCTCTTTCTGTGTGCAACATGGCGTTATTCATCAGACAAGTTGTGTCTATACATCCCAACAAAATAGGGTGGCGGAACGCAAAAACCGTCACCTCCTCGATGTTGCTCGAACATTGATGACTCAAATGGATGTCCCTCGCTCATATTGGGGCTATGTTGTTCTTCTTGCCTGCTATCTCATCAATCGCATTTCCTCCTCCGTTCTCAAGGGAAAAACCCCTTTTTCCATCCTTTATCCAGGCAAAGACCCTTTTCCTCTCCCTCTCTGAATCTTTGGGTGCACTACTTTTGTGCATGCCCCATCTGCCACCCGTGATAAGCTCTCCCCTCGCTCCACCAAATGTGTCTTTCTGGGGTACTCGGCCACTCAGAAAGGCTACTGCTGCTTTGATCCTGTTCTTCGTAAGCAGTTCGTCTCTGCTGACGTTACCTTCTTCGAGCATGCCTCCTACTTCTCGGATGACTCCTCTTCTCTTCCCCCCCACCTCTGATTCTCCTGTTATTCCGTTCGTTCCCTCGTCTCCTACTGCGATATCCGCCCCTCCTCCGTCTCTGCCCACTCCTCTCCCTCCGCCTCTCTCTCCGCCTCCATCTCCCTCATCTCCGCTGTCGTCGCTCTCTCCTCCCGGGCCAGCTCTCTCTGCCACGGATGCTCTGGATGCCGAGGAGCCCTCCGACCTGGATCTTCCTGTAGCTCTTCGCAAAGGGGTACGGATGTGTACCCTACACCCCCTTACTACTGTTGTTTCATATGATCATCTTACCCCTTCTCGCAGGGCCTTTGCACTGGCTATCTCTGCTACTACCACACCTCGTTCCTACCAGGAGGCCCTTGTCATTCCTCACTGGAAGATGGCCATGGATGAGGAAATGGCGACCCTCACAGAGCGGGGTACCTGGACTCTTGTCCCTCCTCCCTTTGATACAGATGTTGTTAATTGTCGCTGGGTCTTTGTGGTCAAATTTGGCCCAGATGGCACTGTGAACCATTACAAAGCTCGCCTGGTGGCTAAGGGCTTTACTCAAACCTATGGGGTTGATTACATTGACACCTTCTCTCCCGTGGCTCGTCTCAGCACTATACGGGTCCTTCTCTCTGTGGCGGTCAACAAAGATTGACCACTTTCCCAGCTGAATATCAAGAATGTCTTCCTTTATGGTGATCTTCAAGAGGCCGTCTACATGGAGCAACCTCCAGGGTATGTTGCTCAGGGGGAGACACGAGTATGCCGGCTATAGAAGGCAATCTATGGCCTCAAGCAGAGCCATTGAGCTTGGTTTGACAAGTTCAGCGGCATCGTGGCGGCCGTTGGTTTTGCTCGCAGCGCTGCTGATCACTCTCTATTTATTCGCAAAACCTCTTCGGGACTGGTGGTTCTTGCAGTATATGTTGATGATATTCTTCTCACTGGTGATGACTAGGAAGGGGTAGCCTTGACAAAGCGACATCTTCGCCAACATCTAGTCACGAAAGATATAGGTTCTCCGAAGTACTTTTTGGGGATCGAAATCTCTCGGAAGCCCAACTCTTTAGTCCTCTCTCAGCGTAAGTATGCTCTTGATATTTTAAAAGAAGTAGGATTGATTGGGGCCAAACCTGCCCGATGTCCCATGGCTGTTGGAGAAGACAAAACCTGGACAGATGATTCGCCTCTTCTTTTAGATGCTTCGCGGTACAGACGTCTGGTTGGTAAGCTCATATACCTCACCGTGACTAGGCCCGACATTTCCTATGCTGTGGGCAAGGTGAGTCAATTCATGCAAGCTCCCAGGGAGTGTCATCTACAGTCCTCCATGCGGATCTTAGAGTATGTCAAAGCAGCCCCTGGGAACGGATTGCTCTTTCAGAAGAATGATTATCTGAGGGTTGAAGCTTACTCAGATGCGAGTTACGCTGATGACAAAGGGGACCGCAAGTCTACCTCCGGTTTCTGTACCTTTGTTGGGGGCAATCTGGTAAGCTGGAAGAGCAAGAAGCAATCTGTTGTCTCCAGGTCCAGTGCTGAAGCAGAGTATCGGAGTATGGCATCAACCACTTGTGAGCCAAAATGGCTACGGGCTCTCATGTTGGATTTAGGAGAGGTCTACAACCATCCTCTACCTATGTTCTGTGACAACAAGGCTGCTATATACATCTCCAAAAATCCAGTCTTCCATGAGAGAACCAAGCACATTGAGGTCGACTGTCATTTCATTCGTGAAGAGATTCTGAAAGAACAAATTTGCACCCGCTTCATCACGTCTGAAAAAGAGCTGGCTGACATCTTCACCAAGCCAGTATCCGCCTCGTTTCTTCATATATGTGACAAGCTGGGCATGATCGACATATATGCTCCAGCTTGAGGGGGAGTGTTGAAGTTGGAGACCGGGCGGTCTGTCGGTCTGGCTTGGCGGGTTATTGACCGGGCGGTCTGGCATTTTGCCTTCAGCGGTTTGGTTGCTGTGTTGAGGTCTGAGGTCCAAGCGGTCTAGCGGTCTGTTACTGGCGACTAGGAGATCGGGCGGTCTAACGGTCTCACATGGCGGCTTATCTCTCTCTGGCAGTGGCCGAGCGGTTAGCCCTTCTGTCTAACCGCGCGGCTTGTTCCGGTCTGTTGTTCTAGCCGCCCAGATTTTTTGTATAGTTTTAGTCCCACATCTCTTATTTGTATTCTCTCTTCTCTCCTCCATTCTATATAAGGGAGGCCATACCTTTGTAATAGAGACCTTTTTCTGATAATAAAATTTCAGTTATACCATTTCGAGCTTGTTTTAGTTCGCTTCTTACAGTGTCTTCAAGTTGATCGGACTCAGAGGCATCCGATTGATGACATGTGCTACGCAGGCCATCCCTTCCGCCCAAAAGGCCTTAGGAATGCATTTGCACTAAAGCCAACACTTGTAGGTTTTGTCAAAAGACGGATCTTCCGATTTGCTACTCCACTTTGTTTTGGAGTATATCCATAAGAGAGCTCCCATTGGATTCCATGCTTCCTATAAAATTTAGAGAACACGGTTGAGCCGAACTCACCTCCATTGCCCGTTCTCAACTTCTTGATCCGCAGACCATTCTGTCCCTCCACAAGCTTCTTGAACTCCACAAACAAACGGAACGCGTTCGACTTCTCCTTCATGAAGTACACCCAAGTATATCTCGAGTAGTCATCAACCAATATCAGCATGTACTTGCTATCTCTAAGACTGACAGTGACGGTCGGTCCCACCTGATCACCGTGGAAAACCTCCAATGGTGCCTTACACCTAGAATGTGCCTTATCAAATGTAAAGCAATAAGCTTCACCATGTTGACATCCCGCACAAGCTTGACCGTCGCTGAAGGATGACATCCTAGGCAATCCTCTCATAAGGCTTCTCACCGCCATTGCTTTTAGCTTGTCCATCCCCACGTGCCCCAGTCTTTCATGCCAGATAGCTGCACTATCATTGGCCTTCAACCGATCAGCATCAGAACTTGTTGATGACACAACCAAGTTCTTCTCATTACTCCCAACATGAGCAACTTTCACCGAGTGCAGGACAACCTTACACTCCTTCTTGAGGTGACCAGGCTGCTTGCATCTATAGCGCTTTGGTCCTTCCTTCCTCTTCACATCACGCCTAGGAGAAACACTCTTCTCTTGCTGATCAGAAGTAGAGGGACGAACCTTAGCAGCCAACTTCACCTCCTTGTTAAACAACCCATCGAGGGAAGTCCAAATATCCGCAGCCAACCAACATCCGCCGATGTTGTCCAAGAGTTCCAATGAGATCACCTGCTTGAGAACAACCTTCGCTTTTGCATTTGACTCCTTCTAAGATCTCATCACTTCAGCATTACCAGCAGTAACCACATGCCTTCTATCTCCGAAAACCACCTCCCAACGGTCCTCGCCAAGAAGATAGCATTCCATACATGACTTCCACTTTCTAAAGTTAGTCCATGTAAGAAGCTCCATTCCAAGATCCTTTGCTAAACCACCTTCCATTACACTTAACCCTGGTTCACTTACACTCACAGAAGAACTGAAGAAAACTGCCGGTTGATCCACTGCTCAAGCCTCTGTTTCCTTTGATACCATGTTAAAATTTGATATAGCGGAAGACGGGAAACCAGGCGTAGGAACACTCAACCAATCCAAACCAAAATAAACCAGATGCAAACCAGAAGATCAAGAATCTGGTACTAAACAGTCTTTACAAGGCGAGACATACATGATGAGACATGATTCACCAATGTACCGAAAGGAAAAGCATAATCAATTATAAGGCAAACCCTAATTGTGCGGTCTCAAAGAGTTAACTGTCGGCTCTACTGCTGTACTACGGAGTCCGCACAAACCGCCAGGTCGCCAAGCTGCAAACCAAGCCGTGCGGACTGCCCGTTATTCCAATGCAAGAAGGAACTCTACTCGTCAATCAGCAATCCGCCTAACTGCAAGGTCTCCTAACCGCTTGATCGTACGAACTGTTGCTGCCGAACTGAACAGGCCGCTTGAAGCAGACAGCTTGTTGAACTGGGAAACTAGTTGCCGAAGAGAAGATCGCCTGGTCGCTATCCGAGTCCTGCTTCTTACTGCATGTTGCTAACCGCAGAGTCCGCACTGTCCTTGACCGCAGTCAGAACCAAGTCATGTCTTTACAGTGCTATCCGCACAACCTGCACAGCACAACCCGGTCAACCTTCAAACCGCGCGGATACAATATCTAGTCCACAACAACTATCCACGGGTTCACTTACTGTTCATTCGCTCTCACATTGATGTGACAGGGGGTCCTATTTATAGGCACGATGAGGAGTGTGGTCACCGCCTTAACCGATAAGATAACCGCCCCATCTTGCGGCAAGAAACAAGTGTACCAGCAAGCCGCGGATACACAACCAGTCTGCCGCGACCTATGCAGGATAGCCAGCCAGCCAAGTAGCATCATCAAGGCCGGATAGCAACCATATCCGCCTTCTAGCCAAAGGCCAAGCCAGGACAAGCCGCCGATAGAACTCTACAGCAAGACCCTGTCCGCCTATCAGCGGACACCGCTCCAGTCTGTGCGCCCTGGGGACACAACTCCAGTCCGCGCCCCCAAGTTCGCAACTAAGGCACAATAGCCAAAAGGAGAACTTGGCGGACACTGCACCAGTCCGCATGCCTTGCGGACTCAACTCCAGTCCGCATTCCCCAAGCTCGCAACCAAGGCACACAGCAACTGCTGTCGAGCTTGGCGGACTGAGGAGCAGTCCATGCTTTAACTGTGCGATCTCCCGGACTGAGCCAACATGGACTTGGTTCAGAACCAACCAAGTCCACACCACTGGCCACAAGGGCCAGTCCTCGCTTACTGGCGGACACTGGTATCAGTATGCTAATCCCGGCAAACTCCAGCACTTGTCAGCTCTAACTGGTGAACCCTTCGGCTTCCACCAGCTGCACCACCAGAGCTAGACCAATGCATCTGTCATGTCGGTCTGCTGAGCTCCAGCCAAGTCCGCATCTTGCCGGACTCCGCGAATAGAGAAGCTATCCGCCCAGTTACCTTATGGGATCCAACTGCATGTTGAGCATAAGCCGGCCTGGCTGGCCGCCACCTCTGTCCGCACAGACCGCACGAACAGACAGCCCAGGCCGCCAAAGAACAAGCCGTCTGCAACAGCTCTGCCGACCTGACTTACCGCCAGTCCTGTCTGCATAGACTGCGCGGACAGGTCGCCCAGATTGCTCAGTCCCCCACTTTCAAAGTTAGTAGTCAATCTGGATTCCAAGTAGAATATGTTAAAAATGAGTAGAAAATTTTATATGGAAAGTTAGTTTCTCATCATGCTATTTTTTCTTAATAATAAACTCGTTGGAAAAATTAATGATCAATTACGTTGTGCAAATAGCTAAAAAAAGAAGTTCGGGGTGCAAAGCGCCAAAATGGCTTTTTGGAGGAGCCGGACCTAAATACCCCTCAAAAATCGGCAATGGGGTGCAAAGTGCCAGAATTTATGAATTCGGGGGTGCAATCCACCAATTTTAAACTTTGGGGGTGCAAAATGCCAAAACTCGATAATTGGAGGGTGCAAAGTGCCAAAAAGCCGAAAAAGGGGGAAAAGCGAAGTTCTATCGTGGAAATTGGGTTACACGACTTAAATTATAACTGAGCGGCGCTAAGTAGAGAAATGCGATCTGTAATTTCAATTTCAAGTGGGGGAAGAAATTAGAAATTTCTAAATTATTACAGTATGGTCATTCACTCTTTTATTTAGAATATATAGGCTACACCATCGCGTTAACACTAAAATGCATCGAGCACATTATTAACGACTATGATTATTGAATTGATCATTGTACAAAAATTTACCATATTAAATTTGTATCTCGACGAGACGCAGGCTCGATTAAATACAATCGAGGTCGCACCCTGAAATCACAATTAATTTTCATAATAAAATTATGGATGTTACATGTAAAGTCCGTATTAGCCGAGTAGGTCAAGTGTTAAAGGGGAAAGATGGGACGGGCTCGATGAACTCGCCTACCCCCTAGTGTTTTATTAACGTACTCGTCAGCATTAACAAGTAGCAGCCAGTATCGACCAGAACTGTAGTCGATATAGAAGTCCAAGGCCTATATCAACTAGACAAACTCGTCAACCAAGTAGCAACCAGTATCGACCAGAACTCTAGCCAATATAGAAGTCCAAGGCCTATATCTATTAGGCGTACTCGTCGGCATTAACAAGTAGCTGCCAGTATCAACCAGAACTCTAGCCGATATAGAAGTCCAAGGCCTATATCGACTAGACGTGCTCACCGACCATAACAAGTAGCAGCCAGTATCAACCAGAACTCTAGCTGATATAGAAGTACAAGGCCTATACAGACTAGATGTACTAATCAGCATTAACAAGAATGCAGCCAGCATCGACCAGAACTCTGGCTGATATAGATTTTCAAGGCCTATATCGACTAGACGTACTCGCCGACATTAACAAGTAGCTGCCAGTATTGACCAGAACTCTAGCTGATATGGAAGTTCAAGTCCTATATCGACTAGACAAACTCGTCGACCTTAACAAGTAGCAGCTAGTATACAACCTACATTAGGCGAGTAGGCAAATTATCCGGAGACAGAACGCGCCTGGGCGGATTGACGTACTCGCCCCCATTGGAGGAGTGCCAGGTGAGTTCAATCCGCCAGTTCTTACTCGCCCCAGCACGCAAGTCCTTCCTCGCCTTGAGTTACTCAATTGACCTTAGTGGGAGCCGATCGCGGGGTGAAGGGGTGCAGATAGCATAATCAAAAGGCACGACAACATTTAATTTAAGGCGGAGGCAGCTATTTGTAAACTAGAAAAGACAATTTTGCCCTCAAATCGGTTTGCCTATAAATATGATCCTCCTTTCTCCCCCTTTGGAGAGCTTGGGATCCTCCTTGCTCTTGCCTATTGCCTGAAGGATTAGCTCAGTCCTTGATAGAGGGAGGGAAGTGAAATCCAGCTTCCGGGTTAATGGCAGGACCTTCTCGTTGTAGCCTAAGGATCCTCTCAATAATCCTCCACCCAACATTTGTAAGAACCGGTTCCGGGCTCAAAATATTCATTTTTTGGGATCCGATGGCAAAAGAAGTAACCCGAACCACCACCTCAGTCCGAAGTTCGTTGAACCGGTATCCGGATTTCAACATTTTTGGAGTGATGAGCATGGATTGGTGGATTGGGAAGAAAATTTCTCCCGACGGTCTCATGTCTGAACATGGTAAGCACGGGACTAGAGAGGGAAACTCACCTCCCAGGGGCGAGTTTGTCACAAATAGTGAATTTGCGAAATTCAAGAAGTTGATGGACGATACGTCGAAGGCCCTGTTTGCAGCTCGCGCTGAGATGAGAAGTCTGTTCCTGGTTGTCGCCGCCTCGCCCGGTGAGGCGGGTCCGAGCAGGCAGTCAGGCAAGGAAATCGCCATGGAGGATGATCAAATACTCCATGCGCGAGTACTCTTCTCCAATTCGCCTGATACTCGCCAATCGGAGGGGGAGTATGAGCGAGCTTGCTCCGCTCATCGGGTCGCACCTGCGAGTCCCTACTGTGAGTTGGTGCTAACTACCCCTGTTCCCAAAGGGTTTACAGAGCCTGCAATGAATTTCTACTCTGGAATGGACTTTCATGTTCAACACCTGCAGTGGTTGAAGGACATGGTCTCGATCAGGGATATGGAGGACGCTTTCAAGTGTCAGTTGTTCTCCATCACGTGCAAGGGAAAGGCAAGAGATTGGTTTCACCAACTGCTAGCTGGATCGATTTACAGCTTTGAGGATCTTAAAAGGGGCTTCCTGCTCCGCTTTTCCACCTCGAAGAGAAAGAAGGGATTGGAAGCCCACTTCCTCATCAAGCAAGGACCTAAAGAGTTGTTGGGAGCCTAAGTCAATCATTTCCAGGAGGAAATCCTCATGGTTCAGGAAGTACCGGGGCACACCCTCATGTTGGCCTTCAACCTAGGCTTGCGAGAGGGGCTCTTCAAGATGGAATTGAACCGTATCCCCCCTGTGTGATTTGAAAATCTGATCGAGCAGGCAAGACGTTACATAGAACGTGAGGATGAGCTGTAGAGCAACGGGGGGGAGGCGGAAGTTTGGAGAAGGGAAGAGAAAAAAAGGTAGGAAGGGGAGAGACCCCGCTGGAATCAAGAGCCGCAGGACCATAAGAAGAGGTTCCAGGTCTCGCCCATCAAGCCGGCATGGAGGTCGGCGGGAGGAGGATATTAGGGCAGGGCAGGGAGAAGGTTCTTCCCCAAATGTCGAGCCCGCCACCATTTCCCCCAAGAGGAGGTCAGGACCATGGAGGCAAAATCAAGCTCCTCCTTAAGAGGCGAACGTGAACGGTCGAGGATGGGGTCGATGGGAGAGGCCCGACAGCACAGGAGGGCGGAGCAGCAAGGAATACCCTACTGCGCCTTCCACCAGGTAGAGGGTCACATTACGGCAACGTGCCCGAAGTTCTTAGAGTTGAGAAGAAGATCCAGGTAGAGGCAGGATGTTCCAAGAGAAGTGGTGGGGGCATAGGAGTTCCAGTCCCGTGAAGATGTGAGGACCGGACGGATCAAGGCGTCTATAGAGGCATTTGAGTCATTCACGAAGGAGTGGGGTTGGAGGCAACCCAAAAGGGGAGCCTTCATGCGGTTTACCATAGGAGTGTGGCATCCACCTCTCAAAATTCACCCTTGATGGGAGAGATCATCTTTTTAGAAGAGGACATGCTCGAAAATGAGAATTTGTTCTACGATGCAGTGGTGATCCAAACAGCAATAGAGAACGATGTGGTCTCCCACATACTCGTGGATAATGGGAGCTTCGTCAACATGGTGTTTAAGAAGGCGTTCGACGCAATGAAGGTGAAAAAGGAGAGGGTAACCTCTACAGAGGGGCTTCTCTTTGGTTTATTGGGAGAATGGAAAAAGATGGAAGGAGTGGAGCTAGTTGTGACTCTGGGAGGAACGACGAAGTACTATGGGTTCGTCATCGTGGACACCCCGAGTAGTTATAATGTCATCTTTGGCCAAGCACTCATCAGTGCCTACAAGTGCGTCCAATACTCCTACCATCAGTTCCTGAAGTACAACCAGGGAGGGCTACAGATTAGGATCAGAATTTATCCCAGGGTAGTGAGACAGGGCTATCTCAGTCTTACTAACACCATCAGCTGGAAGAAATAGACGGAGGAGGTTGACGAGGCCATAGAAGAGAAGTCGAGGTTGGAGGCGACCAAAGAAGTGGAGGAGAAAGAGATAAGGACTAAGGGCGGGAGGTCCTAAAAGGTGAGGATCGACAAGGAGCCAGGAGAGGAGGACAAGGAGAAGATCTCGACATGCATTCAAGCCTCGACAAAGGAGCTCACCCCGTTTAGCAAAAGAAGAGGACAGCTGTTGGGAATATTGCCCTTCAATATTCCTTGTATTTGGATTTGAAGAGGCATCACCATCAATACTAAAAACATAATTGTATTTGATGTATATTCAAGTTCAATGTATGCAGGATGTTTTTAAGAACAAGATTAGACAGATTGTTTAAGTGATAATGACAGATGGTCATAAGGAAGAATGTTGGAAAGACAGAAATTTGTCTAAGTCCACATGTGTTGAGTGAAGTCAGTTCACACAATGCCAGATGTCAAAAAGCGTTGACTAAAGAATGGACAGTCAAAGCCCAACAGTTAACAAAGCAGATATGCGGGTAAGTCCATAGACGTTGAGTGAAGGCAGTTCACTCAACGTCATACAACAAGAAGCATTGAGTAAAGACAAGATAGTCAAAGCTTCAGCATTGACAGAGAAGAAATATGGCTAAGTCCAAAAGCGCCGAGTGAGGACAGCTCACTCAACGCCTGAAGATAGAAGCGTTGAGAGAAAGCAGTTCACTCAACGCCTCATCAAGAAGACAGGCAAAGGAAGAAGCATTGAGTGATGAAGGCTCGCTTAACGCATTCATAAAAATGGAAATCGGCTAAGTACAGAAGCGTTGAGTGAAGGCAGTTCACTCAACGTCTCAGTAGAATGGCAGGCTTCAGAGAAGCTTCTAAGTACAAAAGCATTGAGTGATGAAGGCTCAAACAACACACTCAACACCTATCAACAGAAAAGTTATGTCTAAAGACAAAAGCGTTGAGTGATGAAGGTTCACTCAACGCACTCAAAGTCTGACAGTACGGATTATTTGACTAAGTGTTTTTCCGCTGAGTGAAGGCTGTTCACTCAACGCACTCAACGTCTGGGATGAACTATCTGAATTTGGCTAAGTTCACAGATGCTGACGTCAGCAAAAGTCAGCAAAATTCAAAATCGTTGAGGGAAGTCTACGGTATGCGACAAACGGCGCCACAGACCTACTGTACGACATTTTATGATAAAGCTAAGTTGCAGCCAACAACTATTGGTGGTCCCAAGGCTCAAAGAGCCGTTGGAAGGTAGAAGATAAAGAGCGTCAAATCAGAAAATAGATATAAACTTTTGAAAAAGCTATGGACTTCGTCTTCTTCCTCTCGACATTGTTGCAGCGTTGAGAAAACAAGGTCTAGCTATTCTGGAAGTCTAAAGTAGTTTGTTGTTGTCTTTCTCATCATCAACAGCAAGATCGGAGAAACGTCTCTGATAAAGGAGCAGCCAAGGGTCAAACCTTAGCTGTAGCTGATATGAAAGTCGATACAAGGTAGATGTTGCAATTCTCACCTTCAACAGCAAGTTCAAAGAAATCTCTGAGGAAGAAGAAGTAGCAAGGCAAGCCCTAGCTGCAGCATCTTCACAGCCCTAGCTGATCATTCATGAAGAATACTTTTTGAAGCTGTGAAGAAGAAGATAGGACTGAGTTTCACTCTCAGTTCAGGAAGAAGTTGTTCTCAGCAACATACTTCTCAGCATAAGCCAAGTCAACTTGAAGATCAACTATCTTGTTGCTGTGAAGGAGATAGGACTAAGCTGTCTTAGTTCAAGAAGAAGAAGGCTCAGAGAATCATCTCTCTGAAGTCAAAGTTAGGGCTCAGTATTTCTCAGTCCAGAAAGGCAGACTTAGAGAACTTAATCTCTGGAGTCAAACATCAACATCAACAAACCATTCACTCTGTAGGATCTAGTCATGGATCTGAGCTGTAGGGTCTTTGTGCCTGAGTTGTAGGGTCTTTGACCTGAGGTAGGATCCCTGTTGTGGATCTGAGGTAGGTAGTGTTGCCTGAGGTAAGAGATTCATTCTCTCTAAGTTGTAGGGCCTTTGTGGCTGAGTTGTAGGATCATTATGTGAATCTGAGGTGGGGTCTTTGTGCCTGAGCTATAGGAGAGACATTCTCTCTGAGTGGTAGGGCTATCCTCCTAACCTGAGTGTAGGACTTGTGCTAAAGTCTGAGGTAGGTGATCTTTGGATCACTGAGCTGTAGGAGAAAATCTTTACTCTGAGTTGTAGGGCTTTGTGCATGAGGTAGGTCTTGGAGAAGACTGAGAGATCCTGGGGGATCTGTGTTGTAAGCTCTTTGGAGCCGAGATTTAGAGAAGTGTCTTGTCTAACACACTGTTAGAAAGGTGGGAGGGACAGTGGATATACCCATAATATAGGGAACCACTATAAATCTTGTGTGTGTTGTTTGTGTTCTTGAAAGCAAGCTAACTAAACTAACTCAACACACCTAAAACACAAAGAAAGTTAAAAAGTCCTAGAACCTATTCACCCCCTCCCCTTCTCTAGGTGTTAGCTATCCTTGAAACTAAATACTTTCAGCAGCAGATATTACATTGGTCGAGCCCATCCGGGAGGAGGTGAAAAAGCTTCTGGACACAGATTTTGTATCGGAGATCTAATACTCGGGTTGGGTCTCCAATGTCGTAATGGTTAAGAATGAGGGGAGGTGGAGAATGTGTATCAATTTTTCAATTCTTAATAAAGTTTTTCTTAAGAACTGTTATCTTTTACCTCGGATCGATGCGCTGTAAGATTCAGTCGTTAGTTTTTCTGTAATTAGTTTCTTAGACGTCTTCTCAGGCTACCATCAAATTCAAATGCACCCACCTAACGTAAAAAATGTATCATTCATCAACAATGACGGATGCTACTATTATAAAATGATATCCTTTGGGCACAAGAACGCAGGTGTCACGTATCAAAAGATGATGGATAGTGTTTCAGGAGCAGAAGGGTAGAAATTTAGAGGTGTGTGTTGAAGACTTCATGGTGAAGAGTAAGAGCGTGGGAGAACAACTCCAAAACTTGGCGGAAACTTTTGCGACTCTCCGAAGGTTTAAGATAAGGCTCAACTTGGGGAGGTGTGTTCAGGGCAGGGAAAGAGAAATTCCTTAGCAACCTTTTGACCCCGAGCCAAATCCCGATAAGATAAAGGCCATAATGGAGATGGAGGCGCCAAGGAATGTGAAGGAGGTCCATGCTTGACAATTCAGTTCGCGGATTTGAGTAGATTCCTCTCCAAGGCAGGAGAGAAGTGCATGACCTTCTTCAAGACCCTCAGGAACAAAAAGAAATTTGAGTGGTCGATAGAGTGTCGGGAGGCCTTTCAGGGTTTGAAGGCTCAGCTGGCACATACTACCTTGTTATAAGGACCTGGAGAGGGGGAGGATATTTTCCTCCACATCAGAGCAGGGGCCGAGGCGGTGAGTTCATTCCTAGTCCGTGAGGAGGGTAAGAAGCAACTCCCAGTTTACTATGTTAGTAGAGTCCTAAGGAAAATAAAATTGTGATATCCCATCCTGAAAAAAGTTAGTTTTTGCCCAGATCATCTTTTCGCAAGCTCCGCATTATTTCCAGACCCACCCTATTATGGTGGTGATAGATATACTCTCTGCAACGTGCTAGAGGGAATGGAGCATTCAGAAGAATGGCCAAGTGGTCAGTAGAACTCAGCAATTTTTATATCGCGTACGTCCCTCGGCTAGCGATAAATGACTAGGCAATAACAGACTTCCTAGATGACTGCACTGTGCAGGTGAGTAAGGAAGAAGTGCCTGAGTGGGTGGCATGGGAAATGTTTGTGAACGAGACGTCGGGAATGAATTCCTTAAAAGGAGGCGTTGTCCTGAGCAGTCCCCAAAAAGCAAGAATCGAGCAGGCAATCAACATTCATTTCTTGATCACCACAATCAGGAAGAATATGAGGTCGTAGTCACCGGGCTAAGCCTCACCCGCGAGTTAATATTCCAAGACATTTGAGTCTACTTCGATTCCATGGTCGATGCCTCCCAAATCCGAGGGGAGTTTGAAGCAAGGAAGCCCATGTTGCAACGCTACCGGGTAAAGGTAAAGGTGTCGGTCGGCACCTGCCGATTATTCTCAATCCAGTGAATGTCGAGGGAGGAAAATGTTCAAGTAGAAAAGGTGGCAAAGTATAGACCACAGGTGGGGGAGGGGGTGGGGGCGGTAACCGAACTGTTCTAACCCTCCATCGAGGAGGGGAAGATAATGGAGTTTATCAGTAGGCTTTGTGGATGAATCTCTTAGTGGCCTTCCTGTCCAAAGGAGAGCTACCACCAGCAGAGGCTCAAGATAGGAGGAGGCTCCGGTATAAGTTGGCTTACTAATTGCTGAACAATAGGGTACTCTACCGAAAAACCTTATACGGTCCCCTGGGAAAGGTGCCTGTCAGAAGTAGAGGTCCCTCTAGTTCTCAAAGAGATCCACTCGGGTGACTGCGGCAACCATTCAGGAATTCAGACCTTGGAGAAGTGGGTGCTGAGGATGGAGTATTTTTGGCCCACCATCAGGAAGGATGCAGAGATATTCTCCAGGGGATGCCAAAAATGCCAGCTCTACGTGCCACTCAATTGCAACCGGCCGAGTGACTCAGGAAGATCACTACCCTTTGGCTCTTCGCAATCCAGGGTATGGACCTCGTAGGACCATTCCCTCGGACAAGTGGGCAAAAGAAGTTGCTCCCGGTAATGATCGACTATTTTTCCAAGTGATTGGAAGTAAATCCACTGACAAAGACAACCTCCTAGATAATCTGAAATTTCATTTTGGGAGAAATCATTTGTAGGCATGACATGTCTCGCCATAATCATCGACAACGATCTGCAGGTTGCCATCCGGGAGCTCATTAGCTTCTGCAACTAGCTGGGTATCGACCTTTGCTTCGCCTACATACACCATCCTAAGAGCAACGGCCAGATGGAGGCGGCCAATAAGGTCTTTGTCAACTTGTTGAAAAAGAAGGCAAAGAACATGAAGGAAAATTGGGTTGAGTAGCTCCCCTCAGTCCTATGGGCCCTGAGGGCCACCTCCATCGCGGAAAAGGGAGAAACATCCTTCAAGCAGTCCACGGGTAGGAGGCCCTGATCCCAGTGGAATTCAAGTTCAGGAGCCCCAGGGTGGTGGCAGCCGAAGAAGGCAACGAGGAGTGGAGGTTGGA
Source organism: Platanthera zijinensis (assembly GCA_039513925.1). Lineage (NCBI taxonomy): Eukaryota > Viridiplantae > Streptophyta > Magnoliopsida > Asparagales > Orchidaceae > Platanthera > Platanthera zijinensis. Next base: position 76,527,271 of record CM077084.1, read on the forward strand.
GAACGAGAAGGCTCAATGTTAGGAGGAGATCAAGCGAAGAATGACCAAGTACTTTGACAAGTACGTTAGGATCAAGCAGTTCGAGAAGGGGACTTCTCAAGAAGGTAGATGTTGCAGGGAGGTCCCTACATAGGATAAAGTTTACCGACTCCCTCTACATTTCTCAATCAATAAACTGATTAACAACCGCCCAACTAGTGTAATGCCAAACACCGAGTATCAGCGCAATAAACACATCAAATAAGCTGATAGTGAGTAGGCTAGCCCAACTCTTGTGCAAGTATAAAGCCTAAGCGAGAATAAACAGCGAGTAGATGCACACGTATGTAGAAAAGCAATACGCGAGCACGAAGAAATCGGAAAACATATCATAGTGAAAGGAAGGGGAGAGTACGCCCTTAAATGTACATCAAATATAATATAAGAGCAGGGCGCAATCATAAATATTCTAAAAAAAAGGAGAAGAAGAAAAACACTAGTACAGGAACTTGCATCTATCTCTTCGCCGTTAGACTCATCGGATTTGCCCTCTCCTGAAGTACTCGGAGTAGGGGGACTCACAAGCCTGGGGAATAACACCGAATGGAGGGCCTCTGGGCTGAGCAGTGGCCCCTCTGCGATCAGGGCGTTGTGCTGCCCGAGATGCGCCAAGGCGAACCTGGCAGTGGATTGTGCAATCTTCCCGTGTGCCTCCACCACCTGCGCGGGAGTGAACTGCAGTAGAGTGGCGGAGCTGGATGCCTCTATGCAATTTTTGTGAAGGGCCAGCAGCAGCTCGGACTCCGCCTCGCCGAGTCGGGTTGCGTAGTAGTCCAACTCACGCCGCGCATTCCCTAGCTCCTGCTCCAGAGCAGACACCTTCTTAACCCATGCGAGTTTGGCCCCCGAACAAAGAAAGGGGGGTCAACAAAGAGGAGAGGCGAATGGGAAAATAAGGGGAGCATGAGTACGAGGTCTTACCTCCTTGCGAGGTTATTTCTCCCTCAGTCCCACCAACTCTTCCTCAGGCGTCTCCAACTTCTCTTTTGTGGCCCGGAAGGCTAGGCCAACATCGCAAAGCCTCTAGTTCGACTTAAGTTCTCGCCTCTCCATCTAATGAAGCAGCTCGACAGAGTGAAGAATCGACCGACTGTTGCAGTCCGCCAACTCGCATATGGGCATTTCTAAGAGCACCTCGGCGGCATCTAGCTCATACAACCCATACAGAAGGTTGAAAGTGTCATCTTTCAACTACTTGAAGTCCTCCTAGAAAGGGAGCATGGTACACAGTAGAATCTTGGTTCGTGAGTCATCCCAGATCATGAGAGGAACGCCCTTCTTGTCGACACACTGCATGCCTAACCCAAAGTTAATATGTGAAGCGGTGTCAATGAGGGGGGGGGGGGGGGTGCTCGATGCACAGGAGGTGACGACACTCTCGGATTTTTGCTTCTTCCAGCTAGGCTCGCCGGTGGATAGTGCCTCAAGGGAGGCCTTGCCCTTGTTCTTGCTGGGAGCGGGGTCACCTTATCCACCTCCAGGTCAATAGGTCCTTCGGAAGGGTTCTCTCCTGGGACCTCGCGAGGGTGTACTCCCGAGTCATCAAATGGTCGGTGCTCTAGAAGAGATCGTTCTCCTGCGAGAAAGTGCTCGTGCATTAAATAAATCAGGACAGAAGGTGTCGAGGTGAAAAACCGGTTAGTGAGAACTCGCCCAAGCTTACCTGTTCTAGGGGCACAAAGGCGAGTTGGTCGACCTGACGCCTCAAGAAGACGGCGTCCATCTGCTTCTCGCACAAGAACTTGTAGAGCTCCAACGCACTATCCTCCAGACGAGGCGGCTTGAATTCATTCTCCGTTTTCTGGATCGGAGCGAGGGGGAGATTATCGAACTCGCCCTGTAGTATTACAAACTTGTCGGTCCAGTGATGGACTTTGTTCAATGTCTCTGTAAGCATCAGACGGGATCTAGTGAAGAAGAGAACTCTATCACCAGTCGCTTTCAGGGTGAAGATCTTGCGGAAGGTAGTCGGGTAGAAATCTATTCTCTCCCCGTGAAGATAACAGGCATACGCGACGAGGGCGCTGATGGCATTAGGGTTGACCTGCCCCGGAATCATCCTAAAGTAGAGGAAAACTTGCCGCACCACAGGCCACGGGGGCAGCCTAAGTCCCATCTGGAAATACGTTAGGGGGAAGGGGAGTTTCTTATTATACTGTTACGTGCTCGAGATTGAGAGCGGGGTATGCCAATAAAGAGCGGGAAAGTCCACAAGGAAAGAAGAGGAGGCCTCCTTGGACTTCCGTCGATCTATGGTTGCGGTGGGGGCGGACGATGCTGGAGAAGGGCGGCGGTTGGAGCGGCTAGGGCGATTGGGGCATGCGGGTCGGGAGAACAGAGAGAGAGAGAGAGAACTAGAGAGCGGAAGAGATTTTCAATTTACTTCTTTCTTAATTTCCAAACACACCACCAGGCCCATAAAAGAGAAATCGGTCTAATATCCAAAAAACCCAAAATGCCCTCCTCATTAAGGCTTAATACATGAGGATAAAATTACTTAAACAAGATAATAAAATACGAGCGGAAAAAAAGATAACTTAGGCGGATGCCACGCGCAGCTCGCGGTGCTTGTACGTTATGCCCCAACGAGCTTCCATAACATCTCCACCCTGCTCGACATCAAGCTTGTCCCGTGGTGGTGGCGGTCGTGGGACCAAGGATGCATTGGGCGGCTCACCGATGAAGGTCTTTAGCTGGGACACGTGGAAGACATCATGAATTTGGGCGTCGGCGGGAAGGCAGAGGCGATAAGCCACTTCCCCGATGCGGTGAGCAATCTCGAATGGCCCAAAGAACTTGGGCCCCAATTTCTGATAGGCACCCTTGGAAACGGTCGATTGATGGTAGGGGCGGCGTTTTAGCTAGACCCAATCTCCCGAGGCAAAGAACAACTCGCGGTGGCCCCGGTTGTGGGTGGTCTCCATGCGTGCCTGAGCCTAGAGCAGGCGCTCACGTGCAAGGCGCAGAAGCTCGTCGCACGAGCACAGCTCTTTGTCGACGGTGGTGGAGCGGGCACTGGCACTCTGATAGGTAAGGAGGCAAGGTGGTTCCCATCCATAAATGAGATTGAAGGGAGTAACCTGAAGAGCTGTATGATAGGAAGTGTTGTAATAGTACTCGACCCATGGAAGCCAACGGTCCTAGTCTTTGGGGTGATCCCCAGTAATGCAGCGGAGGTACATCTTGAGTGTTCGATTGACCACATCGGTCTGGCCGTCCGACTGAGGATGATAGGCGGAAGAGAGGGCCAGCTTGGTGCCACACAAGGCAAATAACTCCTGCCAAAACTGGGATGTGAAAACCTTATCTCTGTCGGATACAATACCCTTGGGAATGTCATGGAGGCAAAACACCTGATCAAAGAAGGCGCGGGCCACCGTGGGTCCCGTGATGGGGCGGCTCATGGCAATCAAATGTGCCTCCTTTGAGAACCGGTCGATGACAACGAAGATGATGGCGTGGCCCCGAGAAGGAGGCAATCCCTCGATGAAGTCCATTGAGATATCCACCCAAATCTGAGTGGGGACCGGAAGGGGTTGTAGGAGGCCCGCGGGAGAGAGAGACTCGGATTTGCTGCGCTGGCAAATAAGAAAGGCGGAGATGTACGTCTGGATGCTCCGTTTGAGGCCGTGCCAAAATAACTCAGCACGCGCGTGCTGCAAGGTATTCTGAACCCCATCATGTGTATGGCCATGCACGGCCGCTAAGATGTCTGGAATAAGCGGAGAAGAGTCAAGCACGAAGAAGCGATCCCGGTATAGAATCAGACCGTCCCGCACTGTCCAGTGTAACAGAAGGCGGCCCACCTAAATGCGGTGTAGGAGCTCGCACAAGCCTGGTGTGTCGAGGATCGCCTGACGGAGGCGAGATAGAACAACAGATGACGGTGTGGAGACGGCAAAGAGAAGTGCGCCAGAAGAGTCACGACGGGAAAGGGCGTCGGCCGCACGGTTCAAGTGTCCCGCTTCGAATTCCACCCGAAAATCATAGCTCAACAGTCGGCTCACCCAGCGCTGTTGTGGAACTGTCGTCAGGCGCTGCTCTAGCAAGTAATTGAGACTGAAATGATCGGTACGGATGACGAAGGCGCGGCCCCATAAGTACGGTCGCCAATTGTGAACGGACTTGGCTAGGCCGATGAGTTACTGCTTGTATGCTGGAAGTTTCCGGCGGTGGATGGCTGTCGTGCGGCTGAAATACGCGATCGGGTGTGCCTCTTGTTGGAGGACCGCTCCACACCCGAGTTCGGACGCGTCGCACTCCACATGAAAATCCTTCCCAAAATCTGGAAGTTGGAGGACCGGTGCTGAGACCAAGACTTGTTGCAATGCTCGAAAGGCCGCCGTGGAGGGGTCGTACCAAATAAAACACTGGCAGTGCAGTAGAGAGTGTAAGGGAGTGGCGATCACGGTATATCCCTTGATGAAGCGGGGGTAATAGCCCGCCAAACCGAGGAACCCGCGGAGCTCCCGCTGAGTCTGAGGAAGTGGCCAGTCAAAGACACCTTGAATCTTGATCAGATCGGCCAAAACGCCCGAGCGGTTGACGATGTGGCCCAGATATGCCACGTTGTCCGTGCCGAAGGAACATTTTGCCTGCTTGAGATAGAGGTGATGGGAGAGGGCCAGTTGGAGAACAGTGCGGAGGTGACTGAGATGGGATTCCCAAGTCTTGTTGTAGACCAAAATATCATCGAAAAAACAAGTACACATCGACGAAGGAGAGCATGGAATACCTCATTCATGAGGGCCTGGAATGTGGATGGGGCGTTTATGCGCCCAAAGGGCATCACGAGGAACTCAAAATGCCTGTGGTGCGTGCGGAACGCTGTCTTTTCCATGTCGGCGGGGAACATATGAACTTGATGGTAACCGGAGCAAAGATCGAACTTGGAGAAGAAACAGGCCCCATGTAACTCGTCCAGCAACTCTTCGACCACTGGAATGGGAAATTTGTTCTTCACCGTAACTGCGTTCAGGGCGCGGTAGTCCATGTAGAAACGCCATGAGTCATCCTTTTTGTGCACCAGGAGGACGGGGGAGGAGAATAGAGAAATGCTGTGACAGATGATGCCCTGACGAAGCATGTCGGCGCACTGACGCTCGATCTCGTCCTTCTGCAGGAAGGGATAACGGTAGGGGCGGACGACCACTGGTGCTGTATTTGGAAGAAGACAGATGCGGTGGTCCTGATGGCGGGAAGGGGGAAGCCCGGTGTGTGGAAGCATAGTGTCACCAAACTAAGTGAGAAGGGATGAAAGGTCATACAACACTGTTAACTTGAGCTGCAGGGAGGAGACGCGGCTTGAATCGGCTGTCGGACGGCCCTGCCAAACTGTTGGTGAAGGTCCTGAACCTCGCGTCATCAGCATCACCTCCAAATCCCACAAAATAGGGCCGAGGGTGCGCATCCAGTGCGTTCCCAAAACCACATCGAATCCCCGTAAAGCAATGACGAAGAAGTCGACATGACAATGATAGTCCTGAACAATGATGGGAACTGCTCGGCAAACCCCGGTGCAGGCCATGGCGGCGCCATTCGGCACGGCCACGCGCAAAAGACTGTGGCTGGTGATGGGAAGCTGGAGCCGCTGGGAGGCAAGATCGCAAAGGAAGCTGTGTGTACTGCCCATGCCCATGAGGGCTAAGAGGTGTTGTTCCCCGATAGTAATGGGCATCTGGAATGTGTCGGAAGTGTGAGGGCCGGACATGGCATTTAGGGAGATCGCCGGGTCCCCTGGCCTATCATCCCTAAACTCCTCATCTGAGGGGTCATCAACCTCGAGCCAAAAAAGCCGCTTACAACGGTGCCCTTTTTCAAATTGCTCATCACAGTTGAAGCAAAGCACCTTTGCACGTCGTTCCGCCATCTCTTGGTGTGACAGGCGCCAGATGGTGGAGGGTCGTGCCCCCTCCCTGGGCTTGTGGGGGCTGGAGCTAACGGTTGTGGGGGACTGGCTGGAACTCCGAAAAGAGATGTCGCCAGTGCGACGCCCCAGGTACGGTTGGCCCATGAGAATGCGCTTCTTGCAAAGGCGAGCCAAACTCATCGTTGTAGTGAGATCGGGAAGGTTCTGAAATTCGACATCCATGTGCAGCCGCTCGTGCAGACCGGCGGTGAAGAAAGCCACTTGGTGGGCCGGGGGAATGGATGGAGCACGCACCAGGAGCACCTGGAATTGCTCCAAGTAGTCATCAATGGAACCGGATTGCTTGAGAGAGATCAAATTGCCGATGAGGTTGCTGTGGAGTGGAGGTCCAAAGCGGAGAGTGCACTGAGCCTTAAAGTCATCCCATGTGAGGTCGGGCTTCTCCCGATGAAGATGCGAGAACCAGAGTTGGGTCGAGCCCATGAGGTGGAAGGACATCACTCCAAGCCAGTCCTCCCAGGGGGTGTGTTGCGTGGTGAAGAACTGCTCGCAACGAGTCAACCAGGTAAGGGGATCCTCGCAGTCGTCAAAAATCGGGAAATCCAGTTTGACGTAGCGGGGTACGATGGAGTGGTCGAAGCGGGAGGAAAAATAAGGCGGTCGGTGCTAGGCTGGTAGATCTCGGATGGATGGTGATGAATCTGTGGTGGGGCGAGGGGTCGGCGGAATGTCATCTGGGCAGAATGCGGCAAGAAGGGATTGGTGGTTGTCTGTCATCGTCGTCTTAAAAGACTCCAAAATCTGAGCAAGAGTTGGGCTGCCCCTATTGTTGTCGTCCATGGTAGAAGAACCCAGTTGGGGAGGGCAGGGAGGAGGAAGTAATCCGGTAGATGCCGTGAGGAGGAAACCCCCGGTCAGTGAAGAACCCAGGAGAATCGGCTGCGAAGGAAGTGGCGGAAGGTGCTGGAGGCTGCGGGGAGGCGGAAGCTGGCGGGTCGGGTCCGATGGAAGCGGAGAAGCAACCCGATCGGGGCGGAGCAGCATCTGGCGGCCAAGACACGCTGGATCGGCCTCTGCAAGGGCAAGAGACGGCGGAACAGGAGGTGCGGCAGCGGGGAGGAAGGTTTCCTCTGATACCAAGTTCTTACGTGCTCGGGATTGAGAGCAGGTACGCCGAGGAAGAGCGGGAAAGTCCTCAAGGAAAGAAGAGGAGGTCTCCTTGGACATTCGTCGATCTATGGTTATGGTTGGGGCGGGCGACGCTGGAGAAGGGCGGCGGATGGAGCGGTTAGGGCGACGGGGGCGTGCGGGTCGGGAGAACAGAGAGAGAGAGAGAGAACTAGAGAGAGGGAGAGATTTTTAATTTACTTCTTTCTTAATTTCCAAACACACCACAAGCCCCATAAAAGAGAAATCGGTCTAATATCCAAAAACCCCAAAATTCCCTCCTCATTAAGGCTTAATACATGAGGATAAAATTACTTAAACAAGATAATAAAATACGAGCGGAAAATAAAGATAACTTAGGCGGATGCACGCGCGGCTCGCGGCGCTTGTACGTCATGCCCCCAACGAGCGTCCGTAACATATACATCGAGTTAAGGAACTCGTTGGGACCCGCCCTCCTCGCAACGTACCCAGGCGGCAGGTATTGAACTTTGAATTTGCTGAGCTCCTCGTCGGTCGTCTGCGAGCTCAGAAAGTTATGGTCCCTAAAGTTTCACACGCAGCGGGCGCGCCGATCCACAAAAGGCTCTTTACCCATCTTATTCGAAGAGGATTCGAGGGTCAAGTGGAGAAGAAAGGATTCGGGCATCAAAAGAAGCGTGCTTGACGGCAGCCTAGGGGCCCCCTATTTATAGCCCCTGGCCCCATTCGACTAGCGCGCGAGGGATCCAACCTCCACCCAAGTGAACCCCTCCCTATACGAGTAGACCCACCCCCACGCGAATAGAGTCATCTCAACGCGGGCACGGGTTGGCAAACATCTCAAATGAACAAAGCATACAGCAATCAAGAAAATTGCATTCGCTGAAAAGAAAGTTTCATTCACTTGGAAGTACTGCGAGTACAAAAAATAAAAACTCACCCCATAAAAAATCTAAAAAACAACATATACTATAACTACAAGAGCGTTACATCGTTACATTGGTCATTTAAAAGTGGCACGCTACAAAAAGGGGAAGGGGGTACAAAAAGAAGAACCGACTTTAGCCGTGGGGCAGGAGGCCGCGACCCCAATGGCGCGTGTGGCGCGGATGGAGAGCCCTCCAGGTGATACCGCGTGTTGTCTGCAGGTCTTCTCGCACCTGATGAATGCTCTTTGCGCCCCGCTAGAAGTTCTACTCGCTTCGCTGAATAATCCTCTTAGCAGAGAGGCCTCGCTGACGGTGCCCGACACCTGCGAGAACCGGTGAAGATCATCCTCGGTGGTTTGCTGGCGAGCTTTCACCTCATAGAGCCTCTCCTCCAAATCATCAACTCAGGCGAACAGCCCTTCCTCGCTCCCCAAGTCTTGCAGGAGCTGCTCCGCCTCGACGAGGTGAGCCTCCTTCTCATCCAACTATATGTTTAGCTCGGTTGGCGGCACACCTATTATAAATTGGTCGTGAGCGCGAACGACAATAATGAGCTTGTTCAAAGTCTCCCCATACAGCCTCGGCGAGCCCGCCAAGAGTTCTCTCATCGACGTTGCCATTACCAACGGGAGGATTTCCAGGGGAGAAAGAAGACGCTGATTGTTCGGGGGGATAGCGTGCGACGACTTGTTCAACATTTTTAAATGGGAACATTTCGATAAGATCTCAAAGGAAAAGGGCGTGTGGGTGCTACTCGGCAAAGAGTGCATGTATCTCACAGATTGGGTGAGCTCTCTGGAAGGCCTCTGGTATGTCAAGGATGATGTAGCACCACCCCAGTTTCTCCAATCAGGGGGCCAGCCGTCAGCGACTTCCCTCCTGAAGAATGGCGAGGCAGTAGGAGAAGCGTGGGGGGGGAGGTTAGCATTCCCCACCTTCCCCAGAGCGGAGGAAGATGTCGTGGCAAGGCCTTGCGCTGACACACCAACGGCCGGTTTTTCAGGCAGTATCTCGCGGCAGGAAGGAGCCACGGAAGAAGGAATAGGTTGTGGATCGCATCGCTAGGGATGTAAAAAGAACATGGCTTACTTAGTATTGTGACGGGCGCGGAGTTAGGAGCACTGTCGTGGTCGTCTCGCCCGGAGCTCGCACCTATCTCCCTCCACGTTAAGCAACTGCATGGCGACATCCTCGTCCCCTCGGCTGGGAGGATCAAAGACAGGCTCCTCCATAATGAGCGATGTCATCTGCCTCTTCGAGGGTTCTCACCTCGCGGTGGAATATGGGTTGGAGGAAGATCTCTCACCAGCAGCAAGAACAACTTTCTTCCTTTTGTGTCTCTTCCTCGCCGGATCAGGCAGGCGAGAGGCGGAGAACACACCTATCAAACTCAGGAGCGTTACCACCTCGGGATCATCGTCAACGACTGGTTGATTGGAGGCCACGGAAGAACCACCCCTAGAGGCCATCTTTTTATTAACGAAGTAGAAGCCTACACCCATATTTATAGAGGGGAGAGGGATCAAGGGGGTAACCCTACAATGAGCAGACGAGAACTCGGCGAATAAGGGTTGGATATTTTTTCCAACCTCTATCGAGCTCGCAAAGAGCAGGAATTGTGTACAATTTGTACTAGGCGAGTAGGTCGCGTGCTAAAGGGGAAAGAAGGGGAGGCTCGATGAACTCGCATACCCCTCAGTCTTTTATAAACGTACTCGCCAACATTAACATGTAGCAGTCAGTATCGACCAAAATTCTAGTTTATATAGAAGTCCAAGGCCACTATCGACTAGACCTACTTGCCGGCATTAACAAGTAGCAATCAGTATCGACTAGAACTCTAACCAATATAGAATTCCAATGCCTATATTGACTAAACGTACTCGTCGACATTAACAAGTAGCAACCAGTATCAACCAGAACTCTAGCTGATATAGAAGTCCAAGGCCTATATCAACTAGACGTACTCGCTGACCTTAACAAGTAGCAACCAGTATCGACCAAAACTCTAGCCGATATAGAAGTCCAAGGCCTATATCGACTAGACGTACTTGCCTGAATTAATAAGTAGCAATCAGCATCGACCAGAATTCTAGCAGAAATAGAAGTCCAAGGCCTATATTGACTAGACGTACTCGCCACCTTAACAAGTAGCAGTCAGTATCGACCAGAACTCTAGCCGATTTAGAAGTCCAAGTCCTATATCGATTAGACGTACTCGACGACCTTAATATGTAGCAGCTAGTATACCACTTGCATTAGGCGAGTAGGTCGATTATCTGTGGACAGAATGTGGCCAGCTCAACATCCCGGGTCGTACTCGCATATCTGCCCTTGGCGAATTGACGTACTCGCCCCCATTGAAGGAGCCCTAGGTGAGTTCAATCTGGCAGTTCGTACTAAACCCAACTCGTGAGTCCTTCCTCGCCTTTAGTTACTCAATTTCCCTCAGTAGGAGCTCTTTGTGGGGTGAAGGGGTGCGGATAGCGTAATCAAAAGACACTGCGAGCTACCCGCAGACCATCTGGATCTACATATAACATTTAATTTATGGTAGAGGCAGCTATTTGCATACTAGAGAAGACAGTTTTGCCCTTGGATCGATTTGTCTATAAATAGGACCCTCAATCCCTCAGATCAGGCAGTCTTGTTTCCCCTTTGGAGAGCTTAGGATCCTCCTTGCTCTTGTTTATTGCCTGAGGGATTGGTTCAGCCCTTGTAGATAGAGGGCAAGTGACATCCAGCTTTCGGGTTAATAGCGGGACCTCCTCGTTGCATCCTGAGTGTCCTCTCAATAGACCTCCACCCAACAATTGTGAGATTTTGTTCCGGGGTCAAAATACTAATTCCTTAGGATCTAACGGCGAAAGACATAACCCAAACCACCATTTCAATCCAAACTCCGGTGAACCGGTATCCAGGTTTCAACACTATATAATGAACATTAACGCATAAATAACCAATAGACAAATTAGATGTCCAATAAGTAATATTAAATGCAACTTTGACCACCCTTTAAAGAACCTTCAAGAGTTTGTCCCTCTCAATTCCATATAATTTCATGCACTCATTCTTCATTGTATGTCTCAAAAATTTTCTATGGTTAAAATTTAGAGCTTTAGAGTATGCATTGAAATAAGGTTTCTTCACGATTGAGAATGGGAATTCAGCACTAATAATAAATTTGGCTAAAAGTTGCCTTAAGTTAACCTAAATATATGATCCAGATACACAAATGGGTAGCATTTGATCATCAGTATCTACCATATTTACTCTCTCTTTGAATGAGAAGGGATAGATCACACTAACTCTAGAGGGGGGATGAATAAAGTTTTAAAAAAACTATTGATTAATTTTTATTGCGGATTAAAATATGTGATAACTATATGTATAAAAGCTGAAAACAAAACAAAGAAATCACAGCACACAAAAATAAAAAATAGAGCAATCACGACGACACAAAGATTTTATAGTGGTTCCCCTAAACTTTGGTACATCCACTCTTCTATCACCCTGGTAGAAATCCACTACAGGTTTTTTATCAGGTGCTCCGCCATAAAAATATCTATTTTCTAAGGGAGATATAGCAACCCTTTGAGCTTTTGATCAGGTGCCCAAAAACCAAACCAAGTCTTTTGATCAGGAGACTTGACAACCAAAAGATAACTTTTGAAGGGAGTTAAAAACCCATTGTACAGGAAAGTTAAAAAGAAAATGGTGTTATCTTATCTTTTTCAAAGCACTGAGAAGACTAGTGGATGTTGTTCTTGTTAAAGCTCCCCCTGAGATGTAGAAGAGTTCAGGAAAATGAGAGCTTTGCTCAGGGTGTAGGCCTTCAGATTGAAGAAGATCTTCAAGAAAATTTTAGACTGATGAAGATTGTTTGTCTCTTGAAAGTCCTGAAGCAAAACTGAAGAAGACTGAAATGTATGAGAGCTGTGTTCTTCTTTCAGTTTTCTATATTCACAATTCATTAGCTTATGTATATATTCTATTACTGCAATCTTCTGAAAAATGTCTTTTTTATATTCCTTGTAGAAATAAGCCTTTGATTTTTAAATCCTATCCTTGATTGACTGCCGAAATCCTGGGAGTTGAATGGCTAGAAAATGTCTTTAATTTGTTTCCTCAATTGTCCCAGTAAATAAGCCAAATAATTATTCTGTGAATACCATAATTAATGCTGCCTTGGAACGGCTATATTCTAGAGAATATGGAGCATTAATTATCAGAGCATTATAGGCATATAATAATAAATTTTGAAATCAAACTGCCTTAGTCAATACTGGAAATCTGTAGGGAAAATAGTCGAACAGAACCTGAATAAAGTTAGTCGAACTCAGGAAAAGTTCGTCGATCTGAGATCCAAGTTCGTCGAACTAAAACCTCTCTTTCATCGAGCTGAGCTCCAAGATCTCTGAACAGAAAATTCACTTTCCAATCTGAGCTCCAAGATCGTCGAACTAAGATAGTCTTTTTGTCGTGTTGAACTTCTGGGAAGAGATCAGAGTCCGTTGATCTCAGCTAAGATTTCGTCAAACTCAGCTCAGTCTGAGTTCGCCGATCTCAGCTAGGATTTCGTCGAACTCAGCTTAGAGAAAGAACTGAGTTCGTCGATCTCCGATCGACGAAAATCGAGCTTAGTTCAGCAATCTTCGAATGACTTTTCTGCTCTTAGAAAATTGTTCTTCTCTAAAGGTCTTCTGTCTCTATGTCTTCTGAAGGTTGATCCAACCAAACTAAGTTTGTTGACCTGACCTAGACCTAGATAAAAAAATCTATGACCCTAGACTATACATGTTGGGTCAATCTAAGCAATTCTAATAGTGAACCTAGCCCAAATCAACCTTAAACAGGTAGGGTTCCAACAATCTCCCCCTATTTGGGTGAGGTCACTATGAACAATATAACAGAAAGAAAAATCACAAAGCAGAAAAATATCTGGCAGAATTATAATTGTTCACCAGATATATAACAATAGGGCCTTGTGAAAATAAACAAGTTCAAATCGAATTTAGAACAAGCAAAATTATCAGGCTTTCTTTGAATCATTATTCTTTTAATCTGTAGCTGGTTTGGTGAAGATAATTTCCCTTTTTGGATCAGCAGCTTTCTTAACAGTCATTTTCATGTCTTGAGCTCCAAGGATTTTCCCTAAGGTAGCTCTGGGTACCACTACTTCTGGATGCAAGTTCATGTAGGTATCAACATTAAAGAGAGTTTTAGCCTTATCATACCTTTGGAGTTCCTCTTTCCTATAGGTTGACATAGTAGTGAATTGGCTTGCATCCTTCCCTTCTTCTTTAGCTCTTCTAACTTGAGAAAGACCTATAGTCTCTTGAAGTCTGGCCATCCTGTAATTGGGTTCCAATTCTGGATCACAGTATGGAACAGGACTGGGAGGAGGAGGCCTTTCTTGAATTTCAGATTGATGCTTTCTGCCACTGCTATGACTGCTTCTTGACTCAGACTTAGAGGATTTGTCATATCTCTGATAGGAGGAAGGCCTAGAATGCTGAGATGATGTTCTTTGAGAAACATTTCCTGAAGCTCTAGCTGTAGGAGGAGGAGGATCTCTCCTGAATTTAGGTGGAGGAGAGTGTCTTCTGCTCTTCTTCTTTGCTTTCTTTTCATTCTTTGAATATCTCATCCAGTGAGGGGAGTCTGGAGTGAGAGTTATGTTATGCAGAATATAATAAGGAGTATCAGCAGATGGATTTGGCTTTGGAGCAGCCTTTGGAGGAGCCTTCTTCTTTGTTTTTCTCTTCTTGGAACTTGTATCTTCAGAGTCATCAGAATCTTCCTCATCATCATCATCAGATGTATTTGCAGGATTATCATAGAGAGCATGAATTTGTTTCAGCATATCATTAGTGAGTATAGGGTGAGTCTGAGGCTTTACAGCTTCAGCCTGAGGCTGTTCTTGACTTTCTAGCTCTACAACTTCAGTAAACACTTGATCACTCTCTTCTTCCATATCTGCAAACATTATCTCATCCATGTCTGGCATTGGGGATTCAACCCAAACTGCCACAACAGGAGAGTTAGCTTTGGGCTCAATCTCAATTTATGCTGAAATTGCAAAACTTATCTTTATTAGGTCTAAGACCTCAGAACAAACTGGGGCAGCATAAGATACTATAGCCCTGGAAGCAGTATCCTCAAATACTGGAAAACAATAATGAATTGTATCAAAGCTGCTCAACAAAGAATAAATATCCATTGAGGGGGCTATGAAAAAGAATGAAATGGTTGGCTCTTCACAAAGAATCATTGTTGTATCTGTAAGCTCAGTATCTATGATCTCAACATCTGAATCTGTATCTAGAAACTCAAAAACTGATGCTGTTATTGCTGCTGTAACTTGTGCTACTGCTGTTGCTTTTGCTGAAGATGGAGCTTCTTCATTGGACATCTCCTCCTGCATAAGTTCAGGAAATCCTGAAGCCATGCCCCTAGATGAAGAAGGGACAAAGGAGGAGGCAGAAGCAAGCTGGGCACAAAAAAGGGAGATAGAAGCAGAGAGAGGAGCAATAACCTCAGCTATTAGCTGTTTAAGAGAGGGAGAGATGAATTTGAGGAGATCTTTAGCAATGTCAGAGAAGTTGAGGTAGAAAGGTTCAGGAGTAGAGATAGTGTAGGCGGATTTATATCCACAGTTTGAACAGATTGACATGGCTTGAGGGAAGTCTGAATGAAGGAATTCTGGAAATGATGATGGAATGTTTGATGGAATATTTGTAGGAATATCTTCCTGGATGGGGGAATGAATTGGAGAGTGGTGTGGAGATGGTTGGGGAGATGGAGATGACAGCAGATTGAAACCTGGTAGGGTGGAGGTGGATGGAATGTCATCAAGATGATGTTGAATTGGAGATTGAGGAGGTGGAGATGGTGGTGTATCCACATGGATATGAATTGGCGAATGTGGAGGTGATGGAGGTGGAAGTAGTGAAGCAGGAGGGATGGTTGTGGATGGTGATTCTGCAGGTAGAGAGGTAGAATGTTGAGGTTGTTGTTGTGGTTGAGGAAAAGTTGAAGGGAGTCTAGTAGATGGAGGTGGAGGAGGAGGAACTTCTTCTGTAGGTGGGGGAGTGGCAGTGACTGTCCTGGTGTCCTCAAATGCTCTGGAAGTGGAGGCCCTAGAGGGCTTGGGGATGGTCCTCTCCCACTTCCCAAAGAGGGTTGAGGACAGCCTCTTGAATGCATTAATGAAACTGGTTGGAGTAACCAATAACTGAGGGCATTTCGCATAAAGGAAGATTCCCAAAATCCTTCCAAAGCAGACTTCCTTCTTTGATTTCTTCTTCTTGATCGAATCAAACAACAAAACACTCCAGTTCACAGACTTCTTATTGACCAAGGCACTCATCACCAAAAACTGGTGCCTGGTAATATAGTCATGGGCCGTGTGCTTGCCCAGGAGTACCTTCCCTATGACATCAGCCAGAAACTTATATTCCACAGATAGATTTTTCTTCAGTAACTCGCTAGGGTTTCCCTCGAGTGACCCATTGTGATCAACATAGCATTGTATTCAGAACTATTTAGTGGTATATAATCATTGCCATTTACCAGATCAAAAATTTCAGACAGAATGACAGGTGTTAAGGGAACCTATTCTCCTGAGATGGTGCCGATCATTGTGGTTGCATCTGGTGAAGTGGAAGTATACGCCCAGTCTCTGATCTCAGCCACTGGAAGTTTGATTCTAGTCGTCATGAATTTTCTAAGTTGCTGTTTCTCGAAGAGCTTCAGAATATCCTGGAAGACTTGATCAAAATGGATGAAAGAGTCCAAATCAATATCGAATCCAGCGTCAAACTTCATGGAGGAGAGCACAGCCGCAGAGATCGTCATAGATTTTCTGCAAAGAGAAACAAAGATCAAGTGCTAGGGGAACAAGAAAGCGCGGGATTTAGTTCGATGAAAACATAGATATAAGGTTTTAGAAGATGAAGCGATGAACTCCGTCCAGCGAAAAGATAAAAATCTTAGAACTCAGTTCGACAAAAAATTCCATTAAGAAATGAGATAGTCGATCGAAGTTTGAAGGGGGAAAACAGATCGTCGATCTCCGTTCGACGAAATATTTTCTGAGACAAATTTCATCGAGCTCCGTTCGATGAAAAGTTTTTCAAAGAAGAGATCGTCGATCTCCGTTCGACGAACTCTTCACGAAGAGTTCACAGATCATCGATCTCCGTTCGACGAACTGTGTCCAAATCATTGAACTCAAAACAAAATTTAAATTAAGCATTCTCCATTAATCATACCTAGCTGATTTAGGAAGAACAAATATTTCTTCTCATCTAATAGTTTAGTGAAGATGTCTGCTCTTTGTAAATCAATAAAGATAAAGACAAGGTTAATTTTCTTTTTGTCCACACAATCTCTAATGAAATGATGCCTAATCTTTATATGTTTGGTCCTACTATGATGCATTTGATTTTGTGCAATGGAAATTGCGCTGGTACTATCATAAAATATAGTTGAATTATTTAGATTGTAACCATAATCCAGGAGTTGGTTTTGAATCCACAATATTTGTGAACAACAACTGCCAGCTGCAATGTATTCTTCTTCTGTAGTTGAAGTGGACACAGATGTCTGTTTCTTGCAAAACTAAGAGACAAGCCAATCACCAAGGAACTGACATGTTCCTGAGGTGTTTTTCCTGTCAACTCTACATCCAGCAAAGTCAGCATCTGAAAATCCAATTAATTCAAATTTTGACTCAGTTGGATACCAGAGTCCTAGATTTGGGCAACCCTTTATATATCTCAAAATTCTTTTTAGAAAAATAAGTTGAGATTCTTTATGGTTCACTTGGAACCTAGCACAAAGACATGTAACAAACATTATATCTGGCCTACTAGCTGTGAGATACAACAAGGACCCAACAATAGCCCTATATGTTTTCTGATCAATTGGCTTGTCATGTTCATCAGCATCAATCACAGCATTGGAAGTCATGAGTGTTTTCATAGCTGAGGCATTAGACATCCCAAATCTCTTAATTAGCTCCTTAACATATTTAAATTGGGAGATGAAAATGTCATCAGGGGATTGCTTCACTTGAAGATCAAGGAAGTATGAAAGCTCACCCATGCTACTCATTTCAAACTTAAAATGCATCAGGTCAGTAAACTTTTTGCATAGTTTGGAATCAGTAGAGCCAAAAATGATGTCATCTACATATATTTGTACTAACAAAATTTTATTTATATGATGTCTAATAAACAAAGTCCTATCTACAATGCACATAGAGAACTTATGCTCTAAAAGAAAGCTAGTTATGGTCTCATACCGAGCTCTTGGAGTTTGCTTTAAACCATAGAGAGCTTTATGCAATTTTAAAACAAAAGAGGGATGAGTTGGAGAGATAAAACCTGGTGGTTGCTCTACATAGACTTCCTCTTTGAGTTCACCATTTCAGAAGGCACTCTTGACATCCATCTGGTAGACTTTGAAATTATTTTAGGCTGCATAAGCAAGGAATATTCTGATAGCCTCCAGCCTTACAACAGGGGCAAAGGTCTGGTTATAATCAATTCCTTCCTTCTGAGAATAGCCTTGAGCTACCAATCTTGCTTTGTTCCTTACTATAGCTTCTTGTGCATCCAATTTGTTTCTAAATACTTATTTAGTTCCAATGATTAGGTAGTCTTTGTGTCTTGTAACTAAATCTCAAACTCTGCATCTCTCAAATTGATTGAGCTCCTCTTGCATTGCAATAATCTAGTGAGGATCTTGCTCTGCATCTTTTAAGGATTGGGGCTCAAGTTGAGATATGAAGCAAGCATGCATCAAATCTTCTTGGTTGTGTTGATTTTTTGTTTGCACAACAACTGATATGTTTCCAATCACTTGAAATATGGGATGATCTCTAAGTATGACAAGATCAGTATGAGGAGTTGGTTTATCAACAGCTTGGGGAATTAATTCCTCTTGTGGAATTAGGTTAACTATTGTGCAAGAGAGGATAGATACAACTCTAGAGGGGGGGGGGGGGTGAAAAGAGTATTCAAAAATTATGACACCCTACTCAACTCCCTTAAAGTTAATTTGCGGAATGAGTTTATAGATATTTGAAACCCTAGAGCCTAACACAAAGTGAAGTGCATAAGAGAAAGCTAACTGTAATTACAGTTGAGCTTTGGTCCTATCACAGCAACTAGTAATCCTAGTTATTTCTACTCACAGCCACAGTGCAATAATTAAATTAAGCAACACAGACGACACAAGAAGATTTATAGTGGTTCCCTCTAAATAGGTACGTCCACTCTTCTATCATCATGGTAGGAATCCACTATAGGTTTTTGTTCAGGTGCCCTGCCACCAACTGATCTGGTTCAGGTAGATCAAGTAGACCCTTTGAGCTTTTTATCAGGAGCTCAAAATCCAACACAGGTTTTTGCTAAGGTGCCCTGCCACCAAGGTTCACTTTTGAAGGGAGTAATAACCCTTTATACAGGAGGTTGAGAGAGTTAGAGTGTCTTCTCTATTGTAAAATAAGATTAGAGAAGCTAGTGGATTGCACAGAGCTAGAAAGCTCTAAGGAATCAAGGCTCCCCCTAGCTTAGTGATATCCAGGAAGAAGTCTTGCTTCAGGGTGCAGGAACTCTTCTGAACTTTTGACAGAGAGTTGTCTTGAAGTTCTTGAAGGAGCAGCTTGAAGAAGACTCTTGATTTGAAATGGATGTTCTTCTTCAACAGCTTTTCTTTCTTCTTCTTCTTCTTCTTGAGACTCTGAGTGAATGTTCCTGGCAGCAGGATGAACTCAGGATTGAAGAAGAGAGAGTTGAAGAAGGTTGATCTTCTCAGTTGAATGTAACAATATCTGAGAGCTGTATCTCTTCTTGTTTTGAATCTGTGTATGAAACTGTGTGTATTCTCTGCTTGCTTAGTATATGTATATCTATATGTGTCTCTGTCTTTTGATAGCACTTTATATATTGGCCTTTGTAACGGCTCTAATCTTTGTTTGAACTTGTCTTCTTCTGAGATCTGCAATCTGGGCTGCAAATAGCACAAAGCAAAACATATCCTGCAGACAGACATCCTATAAAGGGATTAAGCTTTCTAAGAAGCTGCATATCCAATCTGATAAAAGAATACTAGAAAAAGTCACATCAGAGCAAACTCTTTACGGCCAGAGAAGACTTTTGAGTCTAACGGCTATAAAGGACATCATGGCAGATAAAGCAGAAAGATATTTCAACTAATAAGACAAAAGACTTTGTCAGAGTAGTGCTTGACTTATGCATAAAGAATGGGGCAAAGATTGCCATGAAATAAACATAAAATCAATGAAATAATCTTTAATAAAATATGCCAAATAAATAGGAAATAAATCACAGAACAAAAGGAGTACAAAATTACTAACAGCAGACTAAAGATCGTCGAACGATCCACAGAGATCGTCGAACGAACCACAGAGATCGTCGAACAATCAAACAGATAGTCGAACGAAACAGATAGTCGAACTATCAAAGCAGATAGTTGAACTATCAAAAAGATAGTCGAACTATCAACACAAAGCAGATAGTCGAACAATCAAAGCAGATTGTCGAGCTATCAAGAAAGAGCAGATAGCCGAACTATCAACCAGATAGCCGAGCTATCAGATAGTTGAACTATCCAAGCAAATAGTTGAACTATCAAGAAAGATAGTCGAACAATCAAACAGATAGTCGAGCTATCGAACAGAGCAGATAGCTGAACTATCAACCAGATAGTCGAGCTATCAGATAGTTGAACTATCTAAGCAGATAGTTGAACTATCAAGAAATCTGTCTGGGCAAAAGAAGTCGAGCAGGGTTCGATGATCGACAAGGCAGATACCACAGATCGTCGAGCTAATAAGAGTTGAACTAACTCAGAGTTAGATGATCTGCTGACTGACTATAGTCGACCAACTGATAGACGATCGTCGAACATTTGATAGACGATAGTCGAGTGCCGTTTGACTATAGTCGAACCAAAAACAACTTAGCTAGATTTCCACTGGATAAGTGACAAATCTACAACTGAGGAAATCTAACCTAAAAACTAACCTTTGACCATAGATAAATCTTGGGTCAAGAAACTAATTGAGAAGACTAAACTCAAATCCAAACTAGGGTACCAACAATCTCCCCCTATTTGGGTTAAGTCTCTCAAAACAAAACTACTAGAAATAAATATAACTCAGGAAAAGAAACATCTAAGCATCAAATTGCATCAATCAAACAGTCAAATAAACATAATGTCAATAAATAAAACTTAAGCAGCATCAGAATCTGGTTTAGAGACAGAAGAACCAGGAAGGAAAGAAATTTTCTTGAAGGGATCTAGAGCTTCCTTCTTTGATGTCTTCAAGTCTTGTTCTCCAATGATTTTAGATTCTCCTGCTCTTGGCACTACAGCTTCTGGGTGCTTTTCCATATACTTAGAAGGATCAAAAACCTCAGGTCTGACCTGGAATCTGTCTAGTTCCTTCTTTCTGAACTTTGACATTGTAGTCAAGCCTGTTGTATCTTTGCCTTCAGCTCTGGCTTGTCTGATTTTAGCTGATCCAACTAATTCAAGAAATCTTGCCATCCTGTAATCAGGATTAAGCTCTTGGCTTTCATATTCATTATCATCAGTTGAATCTAGAGGTTTTACAGTTTTGAATTTTGTAGAGAGTTCTAGCATACTTGCAGCTGGCTCTTTGTTTTCTTGAATAATAAGAGAAGTTGGGGGAGCAAATTCTGTATATTTCTTACTGGATTTCTCAGAGTAAATAATCTTTTTTCCTTTTGAATCTGTTTTCTTTGTTTGAGCTGGCTTTTTGGATTGTATGCTTTTGCTTTCTTTAGGAGGTGATGCTTTTCTCTTGGGTGAAGGAGGAGGAGAAAAGGTTGGCTTCTGATATACTATCTCCTTCACTTGCTCTTTTGTATCAGCCTCTTATCTTTGATGTCCAGATTGAGATCTGCCTTGATATCCTGGATTACTTTTTCTTTGATGTGCTTGTGAGGGTGTGAATCTTGCAGAAGGAGCTGAGGGATTGGTAGAAACATTTCCAGAGGCTCTTGCACTTGGAGGTGGAGGAGGAGGGCCTCTAGGAGTCCATTTTGGAGCTGAAGAGTCATATCTTTTGCTTTTCTTTCTCTGCTTTTGTTGGTTTCTGGATAGTCCCATCCAATGTTGGTATTCTTTAGATTTGGGATCTATCCCTTTCAGTATGTAATAGGGAACATCATGATCAGGATTTGGAGGAGGAGGAGCAGCAGCTTTCCTTTTTCTTTTTGCTGCTTTCTTCTTCTTAGAACCTTCTGAATCATCAGAGTCATCCTCATCATCAGAGTGAGATGATTGAGGTTGATCATAGGGATCAAAAGCCTCTTGCTCAGCTTGTTCTTTGGCTTTCAATGCAGCTTTCTCTCTTTCCTCTTCTAAGGCATCTTGTGCCAGAAGGGTATCCAAATCAGGTCCTGGGGTGTCATCCCACAGAGTTGATTTCTCTTCTTGCTCTTCAGTAACTGTCTTGGAGACCAGTTCATCTTGCACAGCTATCTGAGCTGGAGGAGTAGATACAGGTTCTTGAACAGCAGGTTCTTGAGCTGGTTCTGGAGCTTCTAGATCTTCTTGATCTTCTTGCACTTGATCTGTAGTATCAGGAACACACAGATTTTCTAAATGGGCTAGCAACATACCTTCAAGATATTCACATGTTAACATGTCAGTTAACATGTCAAGGAATTGAGAAAGAGAATTACCTTCAGGACTTCCTACCTCCCATAAGTCCTCTAGATAGGAGGTAACAACTCCTTCCAGGAAAAGAGCTACTATGGGAGTGGAGACTTCTTAAAGGCACAATTTGAAGGCAAATTCTTCTTCCATTATGATATCAGATGGCCTCTGAACTGGTGCTTGAACTACTTGAACAGCAGATGTGTCTGGAACATCAGTTATAACTTCAGCTGGTTCTATAACTGTAACTGCAGGAGAAGTTGAAGGTTCTGGAACTGCAGTTGATGTTGTAGTGTCAACTGGATCTGCTGCTTTAGGAAGTTCATCTGTTGGAGTCTTTTCTGGGGCTTCTATCTCTTCTGTAACTGTTGTTTCTTTTTTAATTTCAGCTGGGGGATTTGTTGGAAGAATAACAAGGGGCAGTCTTGAGACATCTTCCTCGAACATCTCCCCCTGCCTGATTTCAGTAGATACTGAAGTCAGGCCCCTAAGTGAAGAGGGCTCAGCAGACTGTGAGAGGGCTATAATGGAAGATGTAAGGGATGAGATGGAGGAAACAAGAGGGGCAATTGCTTCTTCAATCATGGTTTTGATTGAAGGAGTAATTAGCTCCAAGATGTTTGAAATGAAAGCTAGTGTGATTTCAAAAGAAGTGGAAGGGGGAATCACATCAGATGGAAGATCATCAGGGATGGTGGTCTCCTGATGAGATATGTTGTGAACTGGTGATTGAGGAGTGGATGAGGGAAGATCAATATGATCTGGAGGTGTAGGTGGTGACTGAGGTGGAGTGGGAATTCTCTCAGATCCCAACAGATCAAAACTGGGAATAGAAATCCCAGCAAGATGTGAGGGAGGTGGAGATGCTGGAGGTGAAGCATGGAGAATAGTGGAGGAATCAAATTGAAGAGGATCAGTAGAAGTAGGTGGCACTTGAATAGAAGTGGATGGTAATGCAAAGGAAATGGATGGAATGGAGGGAATGGATGAGCCTTCTTCAGGAAGGTGGGGAGTGACTGGTACAGTCCTTTTGCTCTCAGATAAAACAGGAGCTACCCCAGCTTGTGAAGGCTTCTGAAAGTTCCTTTTCCACTTAACAAATAAGGTGGGATCCATTTTCTTACTGGCATTGATGGAAGTTGCAACTGTACCCAACCGTTAAGGATATTTTTCTTTTAGGAAAATTCCTATTACCCTTCCAAGGGTTACTTCCTTCTTGCCGTTCTTCTTTCTGATCAAATTAAACATTATCCCTGCCCAATTTATCTCTTTCTTATTGATAATTGCACTCATCAAGGCAAACTACTGCCTGGTTATATTGTCATGAGCTGAGTGCTTACCTAATAGCACTTTTCCAACAAGTTCAGCTAAGAACTTAATCTTCAAAGGGAAGTTAACTTTCAGCAACTTTGTAGGAATGCCCTCAGCATGTCCTAGCTCGACGAGCATTCTTCCATACTCTTGAGTATCTTGGTCATACTCTTCTTGACCATTCAATAATCCGAAAATTTCAGTCAGTACGGCAGGAGTCAGGATTACCTCTTCGCCGCCTATTGTCCCGGTCATGGATTCGTCGCTGGAAGACGAAGAGTAAACCCATTCTTTGATCTCTGGAATGTTTATCTTATTCCTTGTTGACATCAGCTTCTCTAGACCTTGATCCTTGCACAGCTGTAGCATCTCTATAATCTCCGCATCGCAGGCACTGAACGAGTCGAAATCCACGCTAAAACCGGCGTCAAACTTAATCGCTGTCAGAAGACCTGGAGCAATCGCCATTGATTTGGTTGGAGAGGACGACGAAAACGAAACGGCAGAAAGCGCGGGGCAGAGCTCAAGCAGAAAGACGGAATACGAAAAGACGAGCTATGTTGACTACTAAAAGACGATCTATTAACCTAGGTCGACGATCGTTTTATATTAAAACAAATAATCGTCGATCTATTTTAACAGATAATAGAAACGATAGTGGAACGGTCGTTCGACGATCGTCTCCCTAAGCAGAGTAGTCGAGCAATCGTTCGACTATTTCTATCTTCACAAATAAATGAGCCGTCGTCAACCATAGGTCGACGATAGGCTCGACCTGTTCGACTATCGTCGAGCGACGTTCTATGATCTTCAAACAGATTTCAACAAGACAGAAGTCACACTTAGTCTTTTCCATTAATCATGCCTAGTTGATGCAAAAAAGAACAGATGCTTCTGTTCATCTAAGGGCTTGGTGAAAATATCACCTCTCTGAAGGTCAGTGGATATGAACTCAAGATTGATCTTGTTCTTTTCCACACAATCTCTCAGGAAACGGTGTCTGATCTCAATGTGCTTGGTCCTAAAGTGGTGCATAGGATTTTGTGTAATGGAGATAGCACTGGTACTATCACACATGATTTTTGTGTTCTTGTGATTGTACCCATAATCCAAAAGTTGGTTTTGAATCCACAGGATCTGTGAACAACAATTGGCAGCTGCTATATATTCAGCCTCGGTAGTTGAAGTTGAGACAGAGGCCTGTTTCTTACAGAACCAAGAGACTAATCTCTCTCCCAGGAACTGACAAGTCCCTGAGGTACTTTTCCTGTCAACTCTACAACCAGCATAGTCAGAATCAGAGTATCCAATTAACTCAAATTCTGATTCAGTTGGGTACCATAGTCCTAAATTTGGACATCCCTTCAGGTATCTCAAAATTCTCTTGAGGAGAGTCAAATGAGATTCCTTGGGGTTGACCTGAAATCTAGCACATAGGCATGTGGAAAACCTTATATCTGGTCTACTTGCAGTTAAATACAACAGGGAACCAACAATGGCCCTATAGTTTTTCTGATCAACTGGCTTACCCTGATCATCAAAATCTATAACTACATTAGTAGCCATGGGTGTATGCATTGCTGAAGCATTTGCCATCCCAAACTTCTTTACCAATTCCTTGGCATATTTGGATTGGGAGATGAAGATGCCATCAGCATCTTGCTTTACTTGGAGACCAAGAAAGTAAGACAGCTCACTCATACTACTCATCTCAAACTTAGAGTGCATAAGGTCAGAGAACCTTTTGCAAAGTTTGGGATCAGTGGAGCCAAAAATAATATCATTCACATAGACTTGAACTAACAGGATGGTGTCCTTGTGGTGCTTAACGAAAAGGGTTCTATCAACTACTCCCCTAACAAAGTTGTGCTCTAACAGGAAACTAGCTAGAGTCTCATACCAGGCTCTGGGTGCTTGTTTAAGTCCATAAAGAGCTTTTTGCAACTTGTAAACAAATGAGGGTTTAGTTGAATAAACAAACCCAGGGGGTTGTTCAACAAACACCTCTTCCTTTAGCTCACCATTTAGGAATGCACTCTTGACATCCATCTAGAAAACCTTAAACTTCATATAGGCTACATAGGCTAGAAAGATCCTTATTACCTCTAGCCTTGCAATAGGAGCAAAGGTTTGGTCATAGTCTATACCTTCCTCCTGTCTGTAGCCTTGAGCTACAAGCCTAGCTTTGTTCCTTATAATAATTCCATTTGCATCCAACTTGTTTCTAAACACCCACTTGGTGCCTATGATTAGTTGGCCTTTTGGTCTTGGAACCAAAGTCCATACCTTACATTTTTCAAATTGATTGAGCTCCTCTTGCATAGTAATGATCCAGTGGGGATCTAGCTCAGCATCTTTTATGGTGAGGGGCTCAATTTGTGAAAGGAAACAAGCATGCATCACATCCTGTCTTAATTGATGTCTTGTTTGCACACCAGCTGATATGTCACCAATCACTTGAGATGTAGGATGATCTCTAAGTGTGACAAGATCAGTAGGTGGGATGTGATCTTCAGCAACAGTTGGGATTAATTCCTCTTGAGGAATTGGATCAACTGTTGGTGGTACAGCAACTGCTTCCACAGTGTCTCCATCACTGTCTGAATCAGTGATATGAAGAGTTGATAGAGGGAGAATCTCTTGAGTGACATCTTTGCATGACTCAGGTACCTGCAATGAGCTTGAGGAAGGAGAAGTTTCCTTCTCCTTGTAAAACATCTTTGACTCATCAAAGGAAACATGCACAGACTCTTCAATTTTAGAAGTTGATTTATTAAACACCCTATAAGCTTTGCTTACTTGGGAATATCCAAGAAAAATTCTCATTGAAGCTTTTGCTTCAAACTTTCTAAGATATTCTTTGTTGTTATTGTGAATATACACTACACAACCAAAGACTCTAAAATAATTAATTTTAGGTTTCTTTCCTTTAAGCAACTCATAAGGATTTTTACTCTTAAGCTTGTGTATAAGACATCTGTTCAAGAAATAATTAGCTGTGCTAACAGCTTCTGCCCAATAAGAAAGAGGCATGCTAGCATCTGCCAATAATGTTCCAGCAGCTTCAATCAGGGTTCTATTCTTCCTTTCCACTACCCCATTTTGTTGGGGAGTTCTAGGAGCAGAGAAGCTATGTTTGATACCTTCTTTCTCACAGAATTCTTGCATGAGAAGAGAATCAAACTCAGTACCATGATCACTTCTGATCAAGGCAACATGAGTAGAATACACAGTCTGCACACATAACAGAAAGTCTGTAAGAACTTTGAAGTTATCAGCCTTAGTTCTCAAAAAGAACACCCAAGTGAACCTAGAGAAGTCATCTATAATCACTAAAGTGTAATACTTCCCTCCTAGACTCTGTACATTTATTGGACCAAAAAGGTCCAATTGTAATAAATACAGGATTCTAGGTGAATCACTTTTATTTACAGATTTAAAGGAATTTTTGGTTTGCTTGCCTAGTTGACATGCCTTGCATAGGCTCTCCTTCTTGTAGGGGCAAGAAGGTAAACCTCTAACAAGGTTGTATTTAGATAACCTAGATATGTTCTTGAGGTTAACATGGCTAAGCCTCCTATGCCATAAGGTGTTATTATTAGTTACTTCATTAAACAAGCAGATTTCAGATTGAGTTGAATTAAAATCTACTAAATAAATATTACCCTGTCTAATACCTACTAACACAACATTACTATTTAATGTAATATTACAGAGAGAGTCAGTTAAAGATACCTGATATCCTGCATCACATAACTGGCTTACTGAGATAAGGTTGTGCTTCAGTCCAGTTACATATACAACCCTTTTGAATGTTACTGCTCCAATGGTAGTCCTAACATATCCTTCTGTTTGACCACAGCTGGAATCCCCAAAGATCACCTTTGGTCCAAGCTTGGACTTGAAATTTGACAGATTGTCTTTGTTTCCTGTCATATGTTTGGAACAGCCACTATCCAAATACCATTTGTCTTTAGTAGATGGATAGGTCTTCACCTGCAAATTAAACAATTAGACATTGTGGACCCAGACAACCTTGGGTCCATTATTTTCCACATAATGAAAACTTGAAATAAAAGAGTAAGCAGGCTGAGGTTTATATCCAAAGGGTAAGATCTCCTAGGTGGGATACTCCAAGAAGTTGATAGGTCAACAAACCTAGTATTTCTCATTATCTTAGGATTTCTAAGGTTCAGGTGATTATTTTGAAAATCATATTGAGATCGTCGATCAGAGTTCGATGATCGATGCTCAGATCATCGAGCATCATTCGACCATTGAGCCTTCGATCGTCGAGCAGCGTTCGATGACTTTTGTATTTCCTTAAATTTTTGTTTTCTCTTTTCTCTCTTAGCTTTATTTAAGGCTTTGTTAACTTGTTTTACTTGCTCAGTATTCTTTATTCCATCAGCTGAAATAAAGTTTACTGGAGTTGAAAGATGATTTTTAAGAACCAATGGGGGTTCACTTGATGAGGCTCCTAAGCCTAGCTTATTATTGCCTGACCTAGTGTTTGTCATGCTAGTGATCTCTAGCAGCTTAAGGCTTCTACCATTTATAGATTCTTCTAATCTTTTTGATTTAGCTAGTTCATTTTTAAGAAATTTTATTTCTTCACTGGACTTAGTGAGTTCTGCTTCTAACCTAGCATTTTCAATGGAGAGGATTTCTGATTCTGTTATCCTATTTCTAAGCTCCTTAATTTCTTTTTCTGAACTAATTAAATCTAAACAAAGGGATTTAAATTCAGATTTAAATTCAACAGAAGAAAAATCATAATAAGATAATACCTGATCTTCTGTAGACATTTCTTCATCATCATCAGAACTCTCTACAGCTGAGTGGTTGCTGCAGGCATCAATTGTCATTAGGCAAATTTCCTTTGCCTTCTTCTCTTCCTCATCATCACTGGAGCTTGAGGAGGAAGATTCCTCATCTGTGTCACTCTAGGTCTCAGCAACAAATCCTTTCTCCTTCTTCTTGTTTTTGTAGGAGGACTTGGAGTTCTTCTTGTGATGTCCTTTTTCTTTTCTCTTTTCTTTGTTCTTTTTCTCTGGTTTATCGGTAGAATGTGTCCAGGTTTCCTGCAACCATAACAGATAATTTCTTTAGCAGGAGATCTGTCATACCTTGGTTTATCTTCATATCTTGAAGACTTCTTTCTGAAGTCTTTTCTGCTCATCTTGAGAAACCTTTTGGCAAGGAGTGCCATCAGCTCCTCATTGGATCTGCTTCCTTCTGTTGCATCAGCAGCCTTTAGAGCAAGATTTTACTCTTTCTTGGTAGGAGTGGGAGTCTTGCCTTCAGCTTCAGCTTCCCTGGACTTCAGCACTTGCTCAAAAGATTTGAGCTTGCCAAGGAGTGCTTCAGTTGAGATTTCAGTAGTACTTCTAGCCTCTTTGATGGGCCAGATCCTAAGATCCCATGTGCTGGGGAAGCACATCAGTATCTTATCATTGACCTCTGTCAATGTTATCTCCTTATCAAGAGTTCTCAGCTCATTAATGATTGGGCTGAGCCTGGTGTACATTCCTTCAACTGATTCAGCTTCAGTCTTCTTGAAGTTTTCATATTGAGATATAAGGTTGGACCTTCTGTCCTTCCTTTCATCAGCTGAACCAGTTACAATCTGGTTTAGTGAGTCCCACATGGCATTTGCAGAGGTGCAATCAGCCACTTTCTGGAAGGTTTCATCAGACATAGTCTGAGCCAGAATATTCATAGTTTTTGCATCAGCTATTTTTGCTTTCTTGTAAGCATCATTGTAGTCTGGAGGTGGCACTGCACTCAAGGTTGAAGTTGTAGCAGAAGTTGCAGCAGGAGGTGTTGGAGGTCCTGTCAAAATAGAAGAAAAAATATCTTCATCAATAGAGTTCATATATAATTTGATTCTTGCCTTTTAGATGCTAAACTTTGCTAAGTTGCAAACTGGAGGTCTGGTGCTAGAGTAATCCTTGTACTGGGCCATGAAGTGAATATCTATAAGCTTGGTATCTATCTAGATCTTGTGACTCAGGTGTTAGCCTGTACAGTCAGACAACCTCCCTCTAATACCAATTGAAAGAGAGGATAGATACAACTCTAGAAGGGGGGTGAATAGAGTATTCAAAAATTATGACACCCTACTCAACTCCCTTAGAGTTAATTTACAGAATGAGTTTATAGATATTTGAAACCCTAGAGCCTAACACAAAGTGAAGTGCACAAGAGAAAGCTAACTGTAATTACAGTTGAGCTTTGGTCCTATCACAGCAACTAGCAATCCTAGTTTTTTCAACTCACAGCCACAGTGCAATAATTAAATTAAGCAACACAGATGACACAAGAAGATTTATAGTGGTTCCCTCTAAATAGGTACGTCCACTCTTCTACCACCATGGTAGGAATCCACTACAGGTTTTTGTTCAGGTGCCCTACCACCAACTGATCTGGTTCAGGTAGATCAAGTATACCCTTTGAGCTTTTGATCAGGAGCTCAAAATCCAACACAGGTTTTTGCTAAGGTGCCCTGCCACCAAGGTTCACTTTTGAAGGGAGTAATAACCCTTTATACAGGAGATTGAGAGAGTTAGAGTGTCTTTTATATTGTAAAATAAGATTAGAGAAGCTAGTGGATTGCACAGAGCTAGAAAGCTCTAAGGAATCAAGGCTCCCCCTAGCTTAGTGATATCTAGGAAGAAGTCTTGCTTCAGGGTGCAGGAACTCTTCTGAACTTTTGACAGAGAGCTGTCTTGAAGTTCTTGAAGGAGCAGCTTGAAGAAGACTCTTGATTTGAAATGGATGTTCTTCTTCAACAGCTTTTCTTTCTTCTCTTTCTTCTTCTTGAGACTCTGAGTGAATGTTCTTGGCAGCAGGATGAACTCAGGATTGAAGAAGAGAGAGTTGAAGAAGGTTGATCTTCTCAGTTGAATGTAACAATATTTGAGAGCTGTATCTCTTCTTGTTTTGAATCTGTGTATGAAACTGTGTGTATTTTCTGCTTGCTTAGTATATGTATATCTATATGTGTCTCTATCTTTTGATAGAACTTTATATATTGTCCTTTGTAACAGCTCTAATCTTTGTTTGAACTTTGTCTTCTTCTGAGATCTGCAATCTGGGCTGCAAATAGCACAAAGCAAAACATATCCTGCAGACAGACATCCTATAAAGGGATAAAGTTTTCTAAGAAGCTGCATATCCAATCTGATAAAAGAATACTAGAGAAAGTCACATCAGAGCAAACTCTTTACGGCCAGAGAAGACTTTTGAGTCTAACGGCTATAAAGGACATCATGGCAGATAAAGCAGAAAGATATTTCAACTAATAAGATAAAAGACTTTGTCAGAGTAGTGCTTGACTTATGCATAAAGAATGGGGCAAAGATTGCCATGAAATAAACATAAAATCAATGAAATAATCTTTAATAAAATATGCCAAATAAATAGGAAATAAATCACAGAACAGAAGGAGTACAAAATTACTAACAGCAGACAAAAGATCGTCGAACGATCCACAGAGATCGTCGAACGAACCACAGAGATCGTCGAACTATCAAACAGATAGTCGAACGAAATAGATAGTCGAAATATCAAAGCAGATAGTTGAACTATCAAAAAGATAGTCGAACTATCAAACAGATAGTCGAACTATCAACACAAAGCAGATAGTCGAACTATCAAATCAGATAGTCGAGCTATCAAGAAAGAGAAGATAGCCGAACTATCAACCAGATAGTCGAGCAATCAGATAGTTGAACTATCCAAGCAGATAGTTGAACTATCAAGAAAGATAGTCGAACTATCAAACAGATAGTCGAGCTATCGAACAGAGCAGATAGCTGAACTATCAACC
The DNA here is from genome assembly GCA_039513925.1 of Platanthera zijinensis. NCBI lineage: Eukaryota > Viridiplantae > Streptophyta > Magnoliopsida > Asparagales > Orchidaceae > Platanthera > Platanthera zijinensis. Next base: position 76,558,124 of record CM077084.1, read on the forward strand.
AGATAGTCAAGCTATCAGATAGTTGAACTATCCAAGCAGATAGTTGAACTATCAAGAAATCTGTCTGGGCAAAAGAAGTCGATCAGGGTTTGACGATCGACGAGGCAGATACCACAGATCGTCGAGCTAAAAAGAGTTGAACTAACTCAGAATTAGACGATCTGCTGACTGACTATAGTCGACCAACTGATAGACGATCGTCGAACAGTTGATAGACGATAGTCGAGCGCTGTTCGACTATAGTCGAACCAAGAACAACTTAGCCAGATTTCCACTGGATAAGTGACAAATCTACAACTGAGGAAATCTAACCTAACAACTAATCTTTGACCATAGATAAATCTTGGGTCAAGAAACTAATTGAGAAGACTAAACTCAAATCCAAACTAGGGTACCAACATATTGTAGGTTCAACAATTATTTCAATGATATCTTCTTCACTGTCTTCATCAACTTGTGGAGAAGGATGTGATATAACCCCTTGGGTGAGGTTTAAATCATCCAATTTCTCACACAGTTGGGGTACCTACAATAAATCTTTGGTAGAAGAATCCTTCTCCTTGTAAAATATGTTAGCTTCATTAAATGTTACATGTACAGATTCTTCCATTTTTAAAGTTGAATTATTGAAAACCCTATAGGCCTTGTTGACTTGGGAATATCGAAGAAAAATTCCCTTTGTAGTTTAGGCTTCAAACTTTCTAAGATGTTTTTTGTTATTATTGTGTATATAACATTTATAACCAAATATTCTAAAATAATTTATTTTAGGTTGCTTCCCTTTAAGCAATTCATAGGGAGTCTTACCCTTACGTTTATGTATTAAACTCCTATTCAGGACATAGTTTGTTGTGCTTACAGCCTCTGCCCAAAAAGATAGGGGCAAGTAAGCATCTGCAAGCAATGTCTATGCAGATTCAATAAGGGTTCTATTTTTCCTTACTGCTACCCCATTTTGTTGAGGAGTTTTAGGAGCAGAGAAGCAATATATGATACCTTCCTTCTCACAGAATTCTTGCATAAGGAGAGATTCAAACTCAGTACCTAATCACTTCTGATCAATGCAACTGGAGTAGGGTACTCAATCTTTATGCTCTTAAGAAAATCTGTAAGAACTTTTAAGTTATCTGACTTGTTTCTCAAAAAGAACACCCAAGTGAATCTAGTGAAGTCATCTACAATAACTAAAGTATAGGATTTCCCTCCCAAGCTCTGTACTATAATGGGTCCAAAGAGATTTATATGTAGCAAGTACAGAATCCTGGGTGAATCACTCTTATTAATGGATTTAAAGTTATTTTTAGTTTGTTTGCCTAATTGACAAGCCCTGTAGAGGCCTTCCTTCTTGTAGGGGCTAGAAGGCAATCCTTTAATAAGGTTGTTCCTAGATAATTTAGCAATATTTTTAAGGTTAACATTTCCTAGTCTTTTATGTCATAAATCATTATTATTATTAATCTGATTGAACAAACAAATTTCTGAACTAGCTGACTTGAAATTAACCACATAAATATTTCCTTGTCTAAGTCCAATTAAAATTTTTTTGTTATCTATTGAAGTAATAGTACAGGAAGATTGGTTAAAAGATACCTGATAACCTTCATCACATAACTGGCTTATGAATATCAGGTTATGTTTTAAACCACTCACATATGCTACCTTCTTGAATGTAACAGCTCCAACTTTAACATTCTCATGGCCTTCTGTTTGGCCACATTTGGAGTCTCCAAATATCACCTTTGGTCCAAGCTTTGATTTGAAATCTGTTAGATTTCCCTTGTCGCCTGTCATATGTTTTGAGCATCCACTATCCAAGTACCACTGTTGCTCTGTGGTAGGATAGTCTAGTACCTTCAAAAAAACAAATTAGCTGTTCTTGACCTAGGTAACATTGGGTCCTTGATTCTTTTCAAATTTATAGCTAGAAATAAAAGAAGATTCTGGTTGACTTTTATATCCTAAGTTATGGCATTTTCTTGGTTGAATTATCCATTTGGTAAAGAGATTAACAAATGATTTAGGTTGATTGACATTTCTGGAAAAATTTAAGTTTCTGTTGAAATTATCTGAGTTCGACGAATTTCAGTAAGTTCGTCGATCTGCGTTCGACGAATAGGGATGAGTTCGTCGAACTCTGCTCAGAGAATGAAAGTATTCATTTTCTGTGCCCCAATTTCGTCGATCGTGGTTCGACAAACCATATAGATTTCGTCGATCGCAGTTAGACGATTTATTATATATAAAGTCTGCGTTTATAGTTCGCCAATCTGAGTTCGACAAACCATATACATTTCGTCGATCTGAGTTCGACGAAAAATGTTGAACATTGTTTTATTGAAATTTTTATTTTTCCTTTTCTTTTGTTTGGGTTTTTGAAATTCTTTTGTTTATTGGTTGCTATGTTCTATTTTTTGCCCTTTTCTGATATGAATTTGATAGGGGTTGATAAAATATTTTTCTTTAGAATAGGTGGCTGACAAGATGAAGCTCCTAAGCCTAATTTATCATTTAGCCTAGCATTTACTGTGCTGGTTATATCCATTAATTTTATACTTCTCCCATTAAGGGATTCTTCAAATTGTTTTGCTTCAGTTAATTTAGTTTTTAAAGAAATGATTTGTTCAGAAGCTATATCTAGTTCATCTTTTAATTTTATGTTTTTAGAAAACAAATTATCATATTCAATTAATTTGTCTTTGGGAAGTTTGATTTACTTCTCAGATTTAATTAAGTAATTACATAGTAACTTAAATTCAGTTTTAAAATGTTCTGAAGTAAAATCAAAGGAGGATATTACCTGATCCTCTTCTGACTCAGAATCCTCGACTTCTGATACTTCAGCTTCTAATGGATTGCTTGATGCATTGATAGCCATCAAAAAAATCTCCCTGGCTTTGGCCTCTTCTTCATCTTCATTGGTGCTGGAAGATGAAGACTCTTCTTCAGACTCACTCCAAGTCTCGGCAACAAAGCCTTTTTTCCTTCTTCTTATGTTTGCTGGAAGAAGGTTTGTTGTAGTGCTTCTTGGAGTCTTTATCTTTCCTTTTATTCTTCTTCTGCTTCTCTGAACACTCAGGTAGAATGTGTTCAGGCTTCCTACAATCATAACAAACAATTTCCTTGGTAGGAGTCTTGTCATACTTTGGTTTATCTTCATGCCTTGTTGACCTTCTTCTGAAGTCCTTCTTAGCCATTTAGTAGAATTTTTTGGCTAAGAGACTCATCAAATCTTCATTTGCTGATAGTGTTTCTGATTCTTCAGATGTCTTAAATGCAATACTTTGCTCCTTTCTTCCTGAGGTAGAAGTCTTCTGCACAGCTACTTCTCTAGTCTTGATAAGCTGCTCATAAGACTTGAGCTTGCCTAGTAAAGACTCAGTAGAAATTTCATTTAGACCTCTGGCCTCCTTGACTGGCCAGATCCTAGAGTCTCATGCGCTAGGGAAGCACATAAGGATCTTATCATTGATCTCAGTAAGTGATATGTTTTTGTCCAGGTTCTTATGCTCATTGATGATCAAGCTGAGTTTGTTGTACATATCAGCAACAGACTCTGACTCTTCTTTCTTGAAGTTCTCATATTAGGAAATGAGATGAGATCTTTTATCTTTTCTTTCATCAGCTGATCCTGCTACCTTTTGGTTGAGAGAATCCCAAATGGCTTTTGCTGATGTACACTCAGCAACCATCTGGAAAATGTCATCTGACATTGTTTGTGCCAGAATGTTCATTGTTTTAGCATCAACAATCTTTGTCTTTTTCTGTGTATCAGTCCACTCAGGTGGTGGAACTGCAGTTGTATCTGAAGTAGTAGTCACTGGAAATGAGGGACCTATCAAAGTAGTATTGTAAATATCTTCATCAATTGAATTCATATATAACCTAATCCTTGTCTTCTAAAGTGCAAACTTGTTAAGGTTACACACTGGAGGTCTGGTGCTTGAATATTCTTTATTCTATGTCATGATTTAGAAAGACAATAGAGTAAATGGGATCTACCAAAGATCTTTTGGTTCAGTTGTTAACCTGTGAAACTAAACAACCTTTCCCTCTGATACCAATTGAAAGAGAAGGGATAGATCACACTAACTCTAGAGGGGGGTGAATAGAGTTTTAAAAAAACTTTTGATTAATTTTTATTACGGATTAAAATATGTAATAACTATATGTATAAAGGCTGAAAACAAAACAAAGAAATCGCAGCACACAAAAATAAAAAATAGAGCAATCTAGACGACACAAAGATTTTATAGTGGTTCCCCTAAACTCTGGTACATCCACTCTTTTATCACCCTGGTAGAAATCCACTACAGGTTTTATATCAGGTGCCCTGCCACCATAATATCTATTTTCTAAGGTAGATATAGCAATCCTTTGAGCTTTTGACCAGGTGCCCAAAAACCAAACACAAGTCTTTTGATCAGGAGACTTGACAACAAAAAGATAACTTTTGAAGGGAGTTAAAAACCCTTTGTACAGGAAAGTTAAAAAGAAAATCGTGTTGTCTTCTCTTTCTCAAAGCACTGAGAAGACTAGTGGATGTTGTTCTTGTCAAAGCTCCCCCGAAGATGTAGAAGAGTTCAGGAAAATGAGAGCTTTGCTCAGGGTGTAGGCCTTTAGATTGAAGAAGATCTTCAGGAAACTTTTAGATTGATGAAGATTGTTTGTCTCTTGAAAGTCCTGAAGCAAAACTGAAGAAGACTGAAATGTATGAGAATTGTGTTCTTCTTTCAGTTTTTTATATTCACAATTCATTAGCTTCTGTATATATTCTATTACTGCAATCTTCTGAAAAATGTTTTTTTATATTCCTTGCAGAAATCAGACTTTGAATTTTAAATCATATCCTTGATTGACTGCCGAAATCCTGGGAGTTGAACGGCTAGAAAATGTCTTTAATTTGTTTCTTCAACTGTCCCAGTAAATAAGCCAAATAATTACTCTATGAATACTATAATTAATGTTGCCTTGGAACGGCTATATTCTAGAGAATATGGAGCATTAATTATCAGAGCATTATAGACATATAATAATAAATTTTGAAATCAAACTGCCTTAGTCAATACTGAAAATCAGCAGGGAAAATAGTTGAACTGAACCTGGATGAAGTTAGTCGAACTCTGGAAAAGTTCGTCGATCTGAGATCCAAGTTTGTCAAACTAAAACCTCTCTTTCGCTGAGCTGAGCTCCAAGATCTCTGAACAGAAAATTCACTTTCCAATCTGAGCTCCAAGATCGTCGAACTGAGATAGTCTTTTTGCCTTGCTGAACTTCTGGGAAGAGATCGGAGTCCATCGATCTCAGCTAAGATTTCGTCGAACTCAGCTCAAAGAAGAAGTCTGAGTTCGTCGATCTCAGCTAGGATTTCGTTGAACTCAGCTCAGAGAAAGAACTGAGTTCGTCGATCTCCGATCGACGAAAGTCGAGCTTAGTTCAGCAATCTTCGCATGACTTTTTTGCTCTTAGAAAACTGCTCTTCTCTGAAGGTCTTCTGTCTCTATGTCTTTTGAAGGTTGATCCAACCAAACTAAATTTGTTGACCTGACCTAGACCTAGATAAAAAAAACCTATGACCCTAGACTATACATGTTCGGTCAATCTAAGCAATCCTAATAGTGAACCTAGCCCAAATCAACCCTAAACAGGTGGGGTTCCAACACTCTTGATTGAACATGATTAGATTCTTCCAAACCCAGATAAGCTTATAACAAGTTTTAATATGCCTGGCACATTTTGAAGTAGATCCAGACATTTGATACTTATATGTTTTGAAACAATGTTTACATTGTCATTTAGAGACAACATTTTCACCACTTCGATCCTTCAATTTCTCAGCTTTAAAGTTCTCCCAAACTTCACTTCTTTTTATTTCCCTTCTCAATTTCAATAAAGTATTAACCTAATGAAGGTTCAGTGGTACTAGTAGTTCGAGTGGGGTAAGTTTAGATAGGTGTTAATTCTTCATTTCTTATATTATGATCAGTAATGACTAGATGAGTGTTGGGAATTATCAATGCATCATCCTCCAACGATGAGGATGATGAGCCACTATAATTCTCTATTAAGTCAATATCATTCATATCTGAATAAATAATTTCTGCAAGAATTAACATTAGATTTAAATCCACTCCAACCTTCAGCTAAAACACAAAGGTAACAATCAAAATTTATTGGCATTGTTTAGAAAACTCCATAAACCCTTTGGAATCCCTCCACAACTCATCAATCCACTATAATGATTAATGAAACACCACATCACAAAATAGAGCTGACTACATCCCCCAATCCCAAGATGCAAATAGACAATCCAAGGAGAAAAACAACCTAAGACTTCATTTGTCACTGATGGGTTCCACCTTCATTTATAGGATCATGGGTGGCCCACCCCCTCCATGAACTCTCATGAGGAGAAAATCATGGGGAGGCGGGACCCACCCTCTCTCCCCATGGAGGGAAACCGTCAGCACCAGGCAGGCCGCGCCAGGCCGACTTGCCGCTGGCAGCCCGGCCACTGGGGGCCTGTCCACGGCAAGGCCGCATCAGGCCGCCCGGCCCCTGGCGGCCTGGCCGCGCCAGGCCACCAGCCTAGCCGCGGGCGACTGCGGCAGGCCGCCTAACGGCTGGCGGCCTGGCCGCGGCAGGCCCCCGGCCTAGCCGCGGGCGTCCGTGGAAAGCCTTATCGCAGCCAGCCACGACCAGCTTAACCGCGACCGGCCACGGTCGGCTAGGCCGCCGGCGGCCGTCCACAGCAAACCGTCGGCCTAGCCGCAGCAGGCCGCCGGCCTATCCACGGCAGGCCACCAGCCTAGCTGTCGCCGGCCCCCGGTAGGCCGCCGCAGCCGGCCACCAAGCCGGCCGCCCCCGTTGCCGGCCGCCTGGCCGGCCACTCCCGCCGTCGTGGCGGCCCATCACTATAGACGACCTCCCCACCGTCCGATCGAGGGGGGGGGGTTCTCCTCGCCGTCTGATCAAAAGGGTAACCACCCACTAACCCACTACTTTAGTGGTGGGGTCCGCCATGATCCTCCCCCAAAGGCTATAAAAGGGACCCCAAGGCCTCTTCATTCTTCACTTTTTCTCTTCTCTGGGTTGTCTTCTTCTTCCTCAGGTGAGAGCTCTCTGACATCCTCCACCAAGTAGGCCACCGCTCGCCGTGAACCACCAGCGGCCGCCAGTGACCACCAGCTGCTTCCAGAGGCTATAAGAACCCCACCAATGCGTTGTCAGCAAAAGGGCGCCCAAGACCTCGAGGAAGCTGAAGGAAGAAGACATTCGAAGCCAGCAAGTGTGCGCCGCCCCAAGCGCACGTTCCAGAAGCATCCCACGTGTTCCCACGTCTAAGTCACTTCCGCGGTGTAGCCTGTGGCCCGCAGGAAGCTATAGGCTCTCTCTCCCCCCAAGTTGTAATGGGAGCGGCCTGTCGCCCCAAATCACCAAACATGCTGTAATCACTGAAAGCTAGAGGAATTTGACCGACTAAGACCCGGTCACGTGGTTTTTTTCCCATTTAAGTGGTTTTTCCACGTCATCACGACTTGTGTCCACTATTCATTTTCATTGACTGTGTGCGCGCTCGACGGCTCCGTGGGCTAAGACGGTTCAAGTTAATCCGGTCCGATCGGGGCATCGAGTTAGTCCGCAATAGTTTGGCGTCGTCTGTGGAAGCACGAGTCCCAGCATCCTTCAAAGTACAAGATCATAAGCATCGCCCCTGCCAAGTTTAGCCTTAATGGCAAAGAGAAGCACCCGTACTGCTGAAGGCTCCGCTCTTGGCTGAAACCCCGAGCTCGCACGTTCACACTCTCTGGTGGACGTGCCACTGACCGCTGAAGCCGCATTAGCTCCCGTTACCGCCTTGGAAGGATGCGTCCGCCAGATGGAGGAGCAGTAAACTAAAATGCTCACCTTGCTGAAAACCTTGGAGCACCTCAAGCTCCCTCACAGCAACCAGCTCGAGCAGATCCACCGCCACCACCAAATCAGGGTCGACCCCAGGAAGTTCTTCCAAGGAAGGAGATGTCCGAAGAATATTCCGAAGCTGCAAGTTCCGCTCACCCGGTCCAGAGGAGAGCAAGAGCAGACCATCAGCATGAGCCCGCAAATGAAGTACGTCTACCTCTGCCAGAAAGGTTTACTCGAGAAGAAATTCGAGAAGTTATCGCCGAAGAATACCATCAGGCTGGTGCAAGAGACATTCGTGCCCGCTGACCATTATGTCAGGGTTCCGCTCTGACACCCCAGATTCTGGAACATCAATTCCCAAACGGATTTAAACTCCTAAACATTGAAACATTTGATGGGATCGATGACCCGCTAGAGCACGTCAATCATTTCACCACTATCATGAAAATTTACAATGCTCCAAACCAACTCCTCTACCAGGTGTTTCCAGCTACTCTTATGGGACAAGCCCGAACATGGTTCCATTCGCTAAGGGCCAATACCATCACTAACTTTGCAGAGCTGACAAGACAATTTGTCGACCAGTTCATTGTCAACCACAGGATCGTTCGCGACCCCTCTCATTTATCAGGAATCCGTCAGAACGAAGGAGAAACTCTCAAAGATTTCTTCCGACGTTTTACCGCCGAAGCACGTAAAATTCCAGGCGTTGACACCGAGTTATTGCAAGGTGTATTCCTCGGAGGCCTCCGACCAAGTGGCTTCAACTCAGCACTAATGCGAGAAACTGTTCCCAGTTATCCTGACCTCGTACATCGGGTTGAAGCCCAGATCGCCGCGGATGAATCCATTGAGCCCATCGCCAACAATTTGATGGCGCCCTGAAGTGCAAGAGAGAAAGGGAGCAACCTCCGCACCCTCAGGAAGGGAGGTTCCGCGACGATCTCCGCAATGGGCGGCATCGGCGAGATCCTCAAAGAGATCAGCCCCCCAGAGATTTCACCCCCCTCAACACAACACACACAATGTGTTATATGCTATACAAAATGAGCCAGTCTTACAACGACCAAGACAGCCAGCTCCTAATCCCAGGAATGACCAATCCAAATATTGTGAGTTTCATCGAACCACGGGACATACGACAGAAGATTGTGCCCGCCTAAAAGAAGAAATCGAACGTCTGGTCCGCTTTGGACTTCTCGGCAAATTTTTACAAGGACATGTGCAAGATCAGCGCAACCTGCTTAGACCGCAGGGAGATCAGCAAAACCCCCTCCCTGGAGGAGCAGGTGGTAAGCAGATGGTTGGAAACATTGAAACCATAGCCGGATCACCCATTCTCTCCGCGCAAATCTTCTCGGTCAGTAAGCAAGGAGAGACCCACGAAGATAAAAAGTTCAAGCAAGATTCCTCCATAACTTTCGGAGATAAAGACCTGGTCGCCTCCGAACCCCTCACAAAGATCCCCTAGTAATCAGTGCTGGAATCGGGCATCCTTGTTATAACGTTAAACGAATTCTCATCGACAATAGAAGCTCCGTCGATGTTTTGTTTTCTGCTACTCTATAGAGCATGAATATTTCTGCTCAGCGTTTAACTAAGGCAGCCGGACCAATGTACGGCTTCGACAACCATCCAATTCAGGTGCTAGGAATGATTACCCTCCCAGTTACTATAGGGGAATTTCCAAGACAGGTGACGCATGGGATCCAGTTCATGGTAGTAGATTCAAGCTCTGCATATAACGCTATCTTCGGAAGACCCGTTCAAACTATCTTCAAAGCTATTCCCTCGATTCCTCACCTCGCCATGAAGTTCCCCACTCCGGGAGGTATTGGAGTCGTCCGCGGTAATCAAGAGGCCGCCAACAATTGCTACTCCAAACAAGCGCAACCTGCAAGTGCCACCACTTTGAATATCGATGACTTCGACCTCCGCGACGAAGCAGTATTATAGCGAGGGATGCCCATTGAAGGGCTAATCGAGGTCCCTCTCTCACCTGCAAACCCAGCTCGCACCATCAAGCTCAGATCACTCCTCCCACAGCAAGAAAAGGAGGAACTGACAGCCTACCTCCGAAACAACAAAGATATCTTCGCCTACTGAAGATATGTCCGACATAGATCCTCACGTCATCCAACACTCCCTCAACATCAACCCGGCATGCAAGCCCGTCATCCAAAAGAAGAGAAACGTTTCTCCTAAATGTCTCCTGGCAATCGAAGAAGAAGTAGAAAAGCTCCTTAGCGCCCACTTCATCCGAGAAGTAAACTACCCTACTTGGGTAGCTAATGTTGTCCTAATAAAGAAGTCTTCAGGGAAATGGAGGATGTGTGTGGACTACACCAACCTCAATCAAGCATGTCCTAAGGATAGTTTCCCACTCCCCAGAATTGATCAGCTAGTCGATTCAACCGCCGGACACCAACTCCTTAGCTTCATGGATGCCTACTCCGGGTACAACCAGATTCGAATGAATCCAACTGATGAAGAGCATACAGCTTTCCGAACTGACAAAGGGATATACTGCTACAAAGTTATCCCTTTTGGGCTCAAGAATGCAGGAGCCACCTATCAACGGCTCATGAACAAAATCTTCAAAGACCTTATCATAAAAATAATGGAAGTATACGTGGATGACATGCTGGTGAAGAGTGTTCGTCGAGAAAACTACGTAGAGGACCTCGAAAAATGTTTCAAGATACTGCGACAGTACGACATGAGACTTAACCCCACCAAGTGCGCATTCGGGGTTACGTCAGGAAAATTCTTAGGATTCGTGGTAACCCAGCGAGGCATAGAGTCCAATCCTAAGAAGATTAAAGTCTTGGAGGACATATCACCGCTCCGATCTCTCAAAGAAGTTAAAAGACTGAATGGGAGAATCACAACACTTTCTAGGTTCTTGGTACGGACCGGAGATAAATATCTCCCCTTCTTCAAGATTCTCCGAGGAGCTAGAACTACCGGTTTCCAGTGGACAGACGAATGTCAGTCAGCCTTCGAATCACTCAAGCAATATCTGGCTTCCCCTCCGCTACTATCAAAACTAGCTCTAGGGGAAGTTCTGTTTTTGTACCTCGCTATCACACCAGCTGCATTAAGTTCAGTATTGGTAAAGGATGAGGGAGGAGTTCAACGCCCCATCTATTATCTTAGCAAGATCCTCTCTGATGCTGAAGCCCGGTATCCTGTCGCGGACAAGACAGCCTTTGCACTTGTTTTCTTAGTAAGGAAGCTTCGTCCTTACTTCCAAGCCCACACCATCAAAGTACTAACAGAATTACCTCTCTGCGCTATTCTTCAAAAGCTAGAAGCTTCCGGCCGATTAGTCAAATGGGCAGTCGAGCTGGGCGAATTCGACATCCACTTCCTACCACGTCCCGTCATTAAGTCACAAGTTTTGGCGGATTTTGTCGTTGAAAATACCCTACCAACAGAGCCGGAAGTTGTCTCAGCAGAGCCAGGTCAAAGATGAACTATGTACGTTGACGGAGCATCTGGCATTGAGGGTGCGGGAGACGGGCTACTCCTCATAAGCCCAGAACTCGTCACACTAAAGTATGGGCTCCGACTCAAGTTCCCTGCCACTAAAAATATAGCAGAATACGAGGCCTTGATTGCAGGACTCAGGCTTTTCATTGACTGTCATATCACCAAGTTAATAATTTACTCTGATTCTCAACTCATAATGTCCCAGGTAGAAGGGGATTACGAAGCCAAAAGTGAGCAGCTTGTTCAGTACCTCCAACTAGTAAAGTCACTCCTGCAACAGATACTGCAAGTCCAAATTCTCCACATCCCCAGAGAGCAAAACAGCCAAGGAGACGCCCTATCAATGTTAGCTACGTCTCACACCCGCTATCAGTCCAGGAGACGCAGGGTAGAAGAAATTTTCCTTCCTAGTATCTAGGGGCCTTGGGAGATAGCAGAGATTAAAGACTTAGAAGAATCATGGACCACCCCACTAGTCAATTACTTAAAGAGGCAGCAACTTCCGGATAATCCGAAAGAAGCCCGTCAATTAAGAATGAGGGCAGCAACGTTTACATTGATTAACGGAGAACTTCACAAGCGATCTTTTGCAGTACCTTACCTAAAATGCTTAGCAGAAACTGATGCCGAATATACCCTCCGCGAAGTCCATGGAGGAGTCTGCGGAGAGCACTTGGGCGGGAAAGCCTTGGCCCGCAAAATCTTACGCCAAGGCTTCTACTGGCCTACCATGAGGAGAGAAGCAACAGACTTCGTTCAAAAATGCAAGAGTTGTCAGATGCACGCCAACGTTCCTAAGCAACCACCCGTTGCCCTTACCACGCTGCAGGGAGCTTGGTCATTCGCACAGTGGGGAATTGACCTTCTCGGCACTTTGCCCCTGGCTTCAGGACAAAGGAAATTCATCATCATGGTCATCGACTATTTCACCAAGTGGGTAGAGGCAGAACCTCTGGCCAAAATTACTGAGGAGAATGCAAAGCAATTCGTGTGGAAGAACATTGTTTGCTGCTTTGGCATACCTGCAATTATCATCACCGAAAACGACACTCAATTCTCTGGAAAATCTTTCAACAAACTGTGCGAAGACTTGAAGATCGAGCTGCGACACATGGCGGTGTCATACCCTCAATCTAATGGGCAGATCGAAGTAACCAACCGAACCATCCTAAAGGGGCTAAAGACGAGACTCCAAGACGCAGGGGGCAATGGCCCGACGCACTCCCCAACGTATTGTGGGCATACCGAACAACAGCAAGAACCCCTACAGGAGAGATAGCGTATAATATCTACTACGGAACTGAAGCGATCATTCCAATTGACATCGGCGTTCCAAGCCCCGGGTATCCCACTTCAACCTCCAGACAAACAACAACATTCTCAGAGATAATCTGGACCTGATCTCCGAGATCCGCGAAGAAGCCACTCTTCGAGCTGCAGCATACCAACAATGTACAGCCCGCTATTACAACTGTAAAGTGAAGTCACGTCCGATCAACGTAGGGGACTTGGTCCTACGTACTCTCGAAGCAGCGGGGAAGGCAACACATGGCGACAAGATGTCCCCATCCTAGGAAGGCCCCTTCATCGTCACGACAATGGTGAAGCTAGGAACACACAAGTTGTGGAGCGCAGAAGGAAAGACCCTCCCTCGTACCTGGAACGCACAAAACCTGCTCCGATTTTATCAGTGATTTCCATTTTATAATTGTTTATTTGTGTATGTTTTGTTTAAAACTATCTAAGCCGCAGGATCAACCCCGCGTGCGGTATCTTCATTCAAATATTGAATCATGTTGTTACAAACCTCATATGTGCAAACAGAAAAGACAACGCGTGCAACACCGTGGGGGCCTGCCCCCCTCATGAAGAAGCCGCGAGCATCCCTCGCGCAAACTAAGCCGCGAGCAACCCTCGCGCAACACCGTGGGGGCCTGCCCCCCTAACGAAGAAGCCACGAGCATCCCTCGCGCAAACTAAGCCGCGAGCAACCCTCGCGCAACACCGTGGGGTCCTGCCCCCCTCACGAAGAAGCCGCGAGCATCCCTCGCGCAAACTAAGCCGCGAGCATCCCTCGCGCAACACCGTGGGGGCCTGCCTCCCTCACGAAGAAGCCGCGAGCATCCCTCGCTCAAACTAAGCCGCGAGCAACCCTCGCGCAACACCGTGGGGGTCTGCCCCCCTCACGAAGAATCCGCGAGCATCCCTCGTGCAAACTAAGCCGCGAGCAACCCTCGCACAACACCGTAAGGGCTTGCCCATCTCATGAAGAAACCGCGAGCATCCCTCGCACAAACTAAGCCGCGAGCAACCCTCGCGCAAACTAAGCCGCAAGCGTCCCTCACTCACTATGAGTCACGGATCTAAGCTGTACAAGCTAAGCAGCAAACCAATGCCAAACAAGAGGCAAAACAAGATACGTCTAGACTAAACAATAAAATGTAAACATACAATGACAAAGATATGAGTACCACTACTCGTCTTCGGCGTCAGAACGCTCATCCTCAGACATATCTGCAAAGCTAAAACTGGAGGTGTCACATCCCAGGCTCTTGCTAACAAAGCGAAAAGCCTTCGAAACACAACTTCGAAGCGCCAACTCGCCTATGTCATCCATCTGAGGCTCCACCTCCTTGGACCAAATATCGTCATGAACCTCCTCCGCGATCAGGCTACGGTCTCATATATAGTCCAGTGACTCCAAGTACTCCGCAAGCCCTGTAGCCTTCAGCACTAACGCATGGTCATCAGAGGACAGCATCTCCACCTACGCCTTCGCCTCTCGAAGCTTGGTCTCAAGGCCTGAGACCTCCTCCCGCGCCGCCTGTAACTAGGTTCCCAAGCCTGAAGTCTCCTCCTTCGAATGCTTCAACATCTGAGTGGTCCTCTCCACTAAAATCTTCTCCACTTCCAAAGCCGCACGTGCATCCTCTAGCTCGGATTTCAGCTCCGAACCAACCCGACGGAACCGCGCAATGTCTCGGTCGTGTTCCTCCCTCAAGGAGACAAGCGAACTCGTCGTCGACCGAAGCTTCTCCTGAAGAGTAAGGTACTCATCCTTCAGACTCACGTAATGATCATTCCAGGTCAATGCAATCTGCTCCTGGGTCTCTATCTACACAAAAAAGAAGAAAGCGAAATTAGCCTCTATTAGCAAGAGATGACCAGAAAAAAAAGGCCTTGGAAACAAACCAAATCCATACCGCATCGCTCATTGCCCTTAAGGAAGAGGACATCCGCGGAGCAGCTACACCAGCAGATCCCAGGGGGACTGGGGAAGCAAGTATCTGCACCTTAGGAGTCAAATTAGGACAAGCATCAGAAGTTACCGCTGCCACCACATCAAGGTCTCCAGAGGGCGCAGTCACCGGTTTCCTCTTACGGTCCCCTCCTCGAGAAGTCTCCGTTGGCCGGCCTGTGTCCGCCGAAACCACATTGCACCAACCGCTTCTCCTCCACATAAACATAGATGCTGAACAAACGATTGACCAACTCACGAGGCTCGGAAAATCCAAGCACCGGGGAAAAATCCCGCTCCTTCTCCCTTACGCGGCGGCAGCGATCGGTAAGCATATCCCACACCTCAAGAAAACACCATGAATTATTGACATATCCAAACAAAATGTTGTCATGGCGACGGTCTTTGCGGGCCTCAAACTCCAACCAGACCTTGTTGTTGCGTACCTCCATCAGCTCGCCACCATCAGAACGAACATCGCACCAATCTCGAAATTGGTCCAGGGAAAGCCGGCCTCCATATTCGCGGAAGAAAACAACTAAGCCCATGATCCGGGCAATTCCAGCTAAAACAAACTGGGAAATAGGCACCCCGCAAAACTTCAAGATCTCAACCACCTCCTCGCATGGCGGAAAACGGAAGCCGGACCTCAGAGAAACTTCGCAAATCGTCAGCCAGGCGCGAGGAGGGTTTTGAACCCGCTCGTCAGGGCGTGGGATCCTCACTTCCAAATCGGCAGGAATCTCGTATTTCTTCCTCCAAATATCTACACCATCTTCAGTCAAAGAGGAACGCAAACAACAAGAACACAACAAGAACACCCAAACACGCATAGATACGCGTGCACCAGCGCGTACGCGCGCGGCCTGCGAGGGTTGCCGGCGCGCGCGAGGCCGACGCGCGCCCAGGATCGGTGCGCGCGCGGCCTGTGCGCACGACTAGCGGGCACGAACTGCGTGCGCGGTCTGCGCCGGCAACCGGCGCGCACACGGCCTGTGCGTGCAACCTAGGCGCCAGGCTGTGCGCGCTCGGCCAGCGTCTTCGTCCACACAATGCTTAAGCATGCGCGATCCGCCTTAGCGTCCTCGTCCGCCGAATCCTTCTCTGAATACCTTGGAGGTGCTGGCCGCTGCCGCCTCAGCCTTCTCACCGGAAGCCCTCATGACAACAGCAGGGGAAATCTCTCCTCTCTCGCTCACTTCGCTCTCGGATAGCAAAGATTTGGGGGGCAATTGATGGGTTCCACCTTCATTTATAGGAGAAAAACCCCCCCATGATCTCCTCCAAAAGTGGATCATGGGTGGCCCACCCCCTCCATGAACTCTCATGAGGAGAAAATCATGGGGAGGCAAGACCCGCCCCTCTCCCCATGGAGGGAAACCGCCAGCACCAGGCAGGCCTTTGCCAGGCCGACTAGCAGCTGGCAGCCCGGCCAGTGGAGGCATGTCCGCGGCAAGGCCGCGTCAGGCCGCCCGGCCCCTGGCGGCCTGGCCGCGCCAGGCCACAGGGCCTAGCCACGGGAGACCGCGGCAGGCCGCCTAACTGCTGGCGGCCTGGCCGCGGCAGGCCCCCGGCCTAGCCGCAGACGTCCATGGCAAGCCTTGTCACGGCCAGCCACGACCAGCTTAACCGCGGCCGGCCATGGTCGGCTAGGCCGCCGGCGGACCGGCCACGGCAGACAGCTGACCCAGCCACGGTCGGCCTAGCCGCGACCGGCCACGGTCGGCTAGGCCGCCGACGGACCAGCCACGGCAAACCACCGGCCTACCCGCAGAAGGCCGCCGGCCTATTCGCGGCAGGCCGCCAGCCTAGCCGCCGCCGGCCCCCGGCACGCCGCCGCCGCCGGCCACCAAGCTGGCCTCCCCCGCTGTCGGCCGCCTGGCCGGCCACTCCCACCGTCGTGGCGGCCCGTCACCGTGGACGACCTCCCCACCGTCCGATCGAGGGGGGGTTCTCTTCGCCGTCCGATCAAGAGGGTAACCACCCACTAACCCACTACTTTAGTGGTGGGGCCCGCCATGATCCTCCCCCAGAGGCTATAAAAAGGGGATCCGGATCCCCTGGAGTTCCTATTTGAACTCCAGGGGGTGGAGTTTCTCTTTTGCGGATTAACGGGACGGAATCAGGAAAAATGATGAATATGAAAGTTATAGATATTCCCGAGATGAATAATTTTCATGTTAAACATTTTTTGATTTGAAGTCGTTTAGACCCCCGATTTGGGCCCCGAAAAAATTCGGTCCGAAAATTATTAATTTAATTATTTTCGGACAGAATTTTTTCGGGGCCCAAATCGGGGGTCTAAACGACTTCAAATCAAAAAGTGTTCAACATGAAAATTATTCGTCTCGGGGATATCTACAACTTTTATGTTAACCAATTTTTCTGATTCCTCCCTATTTATTCGCAAAAGAGGAACTCCACCCCCTGGAGTTCAAATAGGAACTCCAGGGGATCCGGATCCATAAAAAGGACCCCAGGGCCTCTTCATTCTTCACCTTTTTCTCTTCTCCGGGTTGTCTTCTTCTTCCTCAGGTGAGAGCTCTCCTTCCTCCTCCACCAAGTCGGCCACCGTTAGCCGTGAACCACCAGTGGCCGCCAGTGACCACCAGCTGCTTCCAGCGGCTATAAGCACTCCACCAACGCGTTGTCAGCAAAAGGACGCCCAAGACCTCGAGGAAGCCGAAGGAAGAAGACATCCGAAGTCAGCAAGCGCGCGCCGCCCCAAGCGCACGCGCCAGAAGCATCCCGCGTGTTCCCACGTCTAAGTCACTTCCGCGGTGTAGCCTGTGGCCCGCATGAAGCTATAGTCTCTCTCTCTCCCCAAGTTGTAACGGGAGCGGCCTGTCGCCCCGATTCACCAAACATAATGTAATCACCGAAAGCTAGTGGAATTTGACCGGCACAGACCCGATCACATGGTTTTTTACCCATTTAAGGGGTTTTTCCACGTCATCACGACTTGTGTCCAGTGTTCATTTTCACTGACTGTGTGCGCGCTCGACCGCTCCGTGGGCTAAGACGGTTCAAGTTAATCTGGTCCGACCGGGGCATCGAGTTAGTCCGCAACAGTCACGATGGTAGCGGTCTTGAACGCAGTAGTTATGAACCGTCCTCGTTCGTGAATGAACGACCTCACCTAATGAACTTCGTCCATTGTTATGTTCAAAACTATTCTTTTCTTGGTGGCGGTCATAACTGTTGTCACACCAAACTTACATGCAATAACTGTGGCTTTTTTGTTCAAAACAGAGCCTAAAACAGCAATATATGTGATGCTGCACAAAACCCCTATGTCAGTAATTAAATTGAAGGCACCTCAAAGAAAAGCAGAGGCAACGGTATTTAGAAAGATGACTATCATGAAATCAAATTTATCTAGTGGCTCCAAAACCCTAATTGTTCTACTAGAGAAATCCTAAACCATCACAAAAGTGGGAAAACTGCACAAAAGAACCATCAAGAACTCCCCACCAAACAATGATAAAAAAAAATTGTGAAAGAGCGGCTTACATAAAATTTTAAACTGTCACACTTCAGAGAAATTGGAAAGGCTTCCAGCCATGACCATGAGCAATCGCGATAATGTGAAAGAGGGTCTTACAGAGAGGGGAACCAGTAAGGCGGGGGGCCTCTCTCAGACGAATCCCAGTTGGCGTAGACGGCGTAGTACACGAGCTGGTAGAGAGCGTGGGGATGCTCCGGCCTCAGCAATCCTGCCGCCACCACTGCTCGCCACACCTCCGCTTGCGCCCCCTCACTTCGGCCGGCATCCCCCAACGACCAGAGCGTCGAATAGAAACATCTTGCCTCCGGCAGCGGCAGCCCAGCGGCGACAACGTCCTCCTCCAGGATCTCCCAGAAGCTCCTCCTCACGGTTGCCGCCGCCATCGTCTGGCATCACTCGGTCAATACGCCATGATAGCATCTGCGGGAGCAGATAGAGGCGGGAGAAAAAGAGGATGGAGAAACGGATGGCGGATTGTAATAGGTGACGGCGACTGGAATAAGGTTAGGTGCAAAATTGCAGCCAAGGTGGCAAAGGATATTTCGGCTAGAATTCTGAAGCTGCCAATTGATGTCTGCTATCGCTGTCGTGCAGAAGAATCGGGATGCTGGACGCACGCACGAGAAGGATGAATTTTTGAGTCGGGACTCTGTTAAATATGAACATGTACGGGAACCATTTTTTGGATGTATTTGAAAATCATTTTGTTACTAGCAAATCAGCATAAATTTTTTAAAAAAAAAATTAAATTTTGTTTAAAACATTCATTCTTTCAAAATAACTCTTTGCATATAATGACATTACAAATGATTTCAAATGTATTCATGGAGCCGTTTTCACTTATGTTAGCATTATAGAAGAGTCAAAATGTCGCAAATATTTAGTATGTCCAAAATTATTTTTTCAACAAAATATCATTATCTGCATCAAAATCTTTAAACAAAATATCGGTCGGTTTAGAAATATATTTGATTTCTAATTCCTATAAGGATGTGTTGTATATACGAGTTAAGTGTATATAAGAATATATACGTCCTTTTGAACTGCGTCTTATACGTACAATTTCATGAGAAGTGTTCAGCATGAAAGTTGTAGATCTCGACGAGATCTACAATTTTCATGTTAAACACTTTTTGATTTGAAGCACTTTAGACTCCCGATTTGGCCCCTGAAAAAAGTTACGTCGTATATATGTACGGACGCCCGGGATCAGTGTGACTTTTTCGGGGGTCAAATCAGGTGAATAAACGGCTTCAAATCAAAAAGTATTCAACATGAAAGTTGTAGATCTCGTCGAGATCTACAACTTTCATATTGAACAATTTTTGATTTGAAGCCGTTTAGAACCTTGATTTGGGCTCCGAAAAAAGCCACGCCGAAAATATGTACGTTCCGTGCATGTCTTTTTTCGGGCCAAAATTGGAGGCCTCAATGACTTCAAATCAAAAAATGATCAACATGAAAGTTGTAGATCTCGATGAGATCTACAACTTTTATGTTGATCACTTTTTCAAATAAAAAATATTTGGGGCTCAAAATTCAAAAATACAAAAATTGTCAAAAAACAAGATTGGTTTGCTAGTAGTAATTTTTGGGAAGAGAAAAAAATGACTGAATCTGTTTTTTTCTGATTTGCTAGAAACGAAAGTGGGTTTGCTAATAACAGCACCCTTTTTTTTGTCAATCTCTCACCACATTTCTAACTTTATATAGACTTTCTTTGGTGCGTTTTTTTTTGATTAAAAACGTTTTTATTATAAAATGTATGTTTGGCAAGATAGAGATAAACGATCACTACCAAGAATATAAATTAGTTTTGAGCATAAAATCTATGAATTTTTTTAGTTGACAAATAACGCCCCATGACCACAATGTTCGCGACCGGCACCACCGCGCCAAGAAACCTTAGTTTTTTTCTTTGTTCTTCCTTCATTTTTTCTTCTGTAGACCGAATTAGATGGGGGCACATTTAGGCGAGTGCGAGCAGATCACAGACCAAAGACAAAAAGGGTTATTTTTCACGTGTTCTACGTTGAAAGATGCAAAATGTAATTTTTATTAGACCCGAGCATTTTGCATTGATTATATTGAATGAAAGTGCTAGAATACAAAGATCTTCCCTAAATTTACTAAAATGTTCACTCTGAAATTTTAGATAAATAGAAGGACAATGAGCTATCCTATTTGACAACTCACTTGTTATTATTGACATCTCGGATGGTCTTTTTTGAGATTTTATATATGAAGTATTGTTGACATTCCCTGGTGAATTTATAATATGGTGTGAAAGAAAAATATGTATTTCAAATTGTTAAAAGTGAAAGCGAGGCTTATCAAATGTATTGTAAGTATGTGTATACTGTTGGTTTCAGTGTTCGTAAAGAATATCGTTTGGCCCGACTAAGTACAAATATCATCAAATAAAGGGTGTTATGAATGAAGCGAGCTCCCAAAGTAAATATATTCTCATAAATAATTTTTGAGATGTCCAAAGTGACATCCGACCTATCAAAAAAATATTTGAGACATCCAGGCATCCAGTATTACAACTGAGATATCTCAGATGACATGTGAGATATTTCAGAGGACATCTCTGATGTCACAAATGGCATGTGAGATATTGAATCAAAATTTTGTATGCCCTAAAATTTTGAATGTATCACTGTTGTCGTCTTCATCTAGGGTTTTAAACGAAACACTAAACAAAGAAATCAGAGATAGAGGAAGATGCTAGAAGCTAAAATGAAGGAAACTGCCGGAAAATGCAATAATACCTAGTTGTTATAAATGTTGGGGGAGAACCTTCAAGGAGGGGAAGAAATACACCAGCGATGCCGTATGGTTTCTAAGAGATTAACGAAGAGGTCCCAAAACAAGCAAATAACCACTAGTTGGCAAGCCCTTGACGATTTAATTATATACATTTATTTTAAATATAACGTCATGTGCCAACATCTTATAAATCTTGAACCGTGAGCTTTAATCGAAGCCCGAACACACAAAATTCTCCACAAAAACAACATATGAGAGTACAGTATTTTTGCAACAAGATACAGAATTCTCAACATTTATGAGTGAAGAGCGTCTCCGGTACATTAAAGTTATAGAACTGTCACAATGATTTTTTAAATGTTTCTCTGTATCTTCTTAGAAGTGAAGATTAGGGAGAAATTTTGGTTGAATTTATGTTTAGAAAATAAAAAATAGATGGGAGAAAGAAATGTCGGCTATATCGAAGATGTGTGAAGTTATGTTATTCTATAATATTTGTTTAAAGGAAATTAAAAAATAGGTCAACCATTATTTTAAAGCAAATATAGCTAGAGAAACTAATAACAAATTTCAAAAATAGTACTAAAAATATATATGATCGGACTCAACTGAAAAATAAGTTGGATAAATTGAAGACAAACGGAAGCTATTAAGAGAACTTAAGCTAGGGGAGATTGGATTTGGATGGAACCCAATCTAAAAATGATTGATGTCTCTAATGAGTGGTGGGCTAAAATTCTTGGTAAAAACTAAATTATTTTATGGTGTATATGTTTATGCTTTTTAGCTTAACATTGATTTATTGTGTCATAGATAATGGAAACAGCTTAAAAAGTTTTGATACGTTGGCATTTGTCATATTTGGCAGAAAGTTACATAAAATGTTCATTATTATAGTTGCAATTGGTGGCGATGTTTGTGTACAACTTGTACTCGTCTTGACCAATTGAAGACATACAAACCAAAACTTCCAAAGGGGCCCCACAAGAGAGGCAGTCAGCTTGCAGCCATGCCAACAAGATCAACTCATGACTCCTCGATGATGACCCGACGGACTTCGCATAGAGATGGGGACCTTCTCCAGTTGGTGGGGTCGCCCCCTTGCCATTTTACCTATAAATATGACTCATTATGGAGGTAAAAAAGTAGTGTTATCATCTCGCAAAGGTGCTCACCTAGAACTAGCAAAACTCATTTGTTCTTAATTTAAGCCCACCACCTATGCCCTCTAAAATGGCACATGTGGTCTCGGAGGGGAGCTATTCACTTATGAGTGTGTGACATGGTCTCCTAGTTGTAACTTGGCTTAATCTCGTATCCAAAGCAATAAATACTCTTTCTATCTCGCTCATTCATTTTGTGGATGAATGTCTTTGTTTTCAAGGTAGCTTGCAATCTAGGGGGTGAATAGGTTGTTACACTGTTATTATTCTCTTTTAGTTTTTCCCTAAGCACTAAGTGTGTTGGTAGTAGTTTGCTTTCAAGAACCTACACAAAGAAAACAATACAAAAAAGCACACACAGATTTATAGTGGTTCTCCAACTTGTGGGTACATCCACTCTCCTCCCACCTTGCCAACTTCCTATTGGTCAAGGCACTTCTCCAAAACACTGCTCCAAGGATCTTACACCTCAGATCCCTCAGGATCTCTCAGTCTCCTCCAAGACCTACAACTCATCCACAAGGGCCTACACCTCAGTGATTAGCTGATCACCTACCTCAAGCCAAAGGCCCTACACTCAGGCTGGGAGGACAGCCTTACCTCAAATCCAAAGGATTCTACCTCAGAGAGTTACACTCTCTTACAAATCAGGCAACTTGCCCTACCTCAAGCAAGAGGCCCTACAGCTCAGATCTAGTTGGATCCTACAGAAGGATGAGTATTTGAATGTTTTGACACAGGGAAATTTCTCTGTGTTAAAAGCTAGGGCTGAGTTATCTCAACACTATCTTGCTTCACAGCAGCAGTTAGAAGTTCTCCCTTTACTGGAAGAAACTCAGAATGAAGATTCTGATCTTGTTGAAGAAGCAGGTGAACTTGTGTTCTTCACTCAGCCAATTTAGCCCACTGGAATGATGGTCCTACTTTCTTCCCCTATCAGAAACCTTTCTGATTATGTTGTAGCAGATAAAGAAGCAACAACTCACTGAACTTTTTGTGTTCCTGTAGGAAGACTTCAAGCTCATTCTCAGCGATAATGGCGAGAGAGATGAAGTTCGTCCGCAACCATTTGAAATTGATAATGCCCTAAAAGTTATTTTGTGTCTTAGCTCATCTCTTCCTTTTGTAGTTCGGCGATCAACGGCTCTTAGAGAGCAGTGGGCCCCACCTGCAGCTTCCAGTTGCACCTTGCTTTAACAGAAGAAGGCGTACAGTAGATTCTCGGCAGAGTTTGTCGTGTTCTGTAGCTTCTCCATACTTGATTTGAAATCAGTTGACTTTGTCGATTTTGCTGACGTCAGCACCTGTGGTCTTAGCCAAAATCGATCATCAGTAGAATAGATGTTGAGTGAAAGAGTTTCACTTAACACCAAGACACTTACATAGAAATTTGTCTATCTAGGCATTGACAGCGTTGAGTGAGCATGCCTCACTCAATGCTTTTTGCTTTACCACATACTTTAGCCTTTTCTGCATGCTTGGTGTTGAGAGCGTTGAGTGAGCACGCCTCCCTCAACGCTTTTTGCCTTAGCCAATTTTCTGCGTCTGTAGCATTTTAAGCGTTGAGAGCATTGAGTGAGCATGCCTCACTCAACGTTTTTTTTCCTTGGCTAGATTTAATGCTACTTGGCGTTGAGTGAGTAAACTTCACTCAATGCCAAACTACTTAACAAACACTTCTATTATCTGGCATTGAGTGACTGAACTACACTCAATACATTTGGACTTAGCCAAATTTCTGTGTCCAAAAAAGAACACTCCCTTTGAGAAATAGTCAACGCATTATCACATGGCATTGAGTGAGCTTCCCTCACTCAATGACTGTGGACTTGGTAAATATTCACAGTTTTCCAATGACATTGACTGACTGAGCTATACTCAACGATTATGAAGCTATGGTGTTAAGTGAGTGAGCTATACTAAATATATGTGGACTTAGCCACATTTCTGCTCATTTCTACTTAGGCTATTACAATATTAGCCTGTCTCACAGCCTTTTGCTGTATGACGTTAAGTGAGTTAACTTCACTCAACGTCTGTGGAATTAGCCACATTTCTAGCCTGACATTACTTTGCATTTGACTATATAGGCTCCACTCAGCGCTATAAGTTATCTAGCATTGAGTGAGTAACCTTCACTCAACGCCTGTAGACTTAGACAGATTTCTGTCAATCCACAACTTAGGTAGGTGTTTTACCTGACTTGGCCACTTAGGCTACATGTCCCATCATTATTACTAGGACAACCTGTATGTAGAACTTGAACATATATTAAATATGCCATTGTGTATGCTCATTGACATATTTGACTTCTTCAAATCTAGGACATTGTAGATAATGGACCCAACAATCTCCCCCTATTTGAAGAAGTCAATACTCTCCATCAAATATCTGAGTCAATGACATATACTAACAAATTACAGTGATTTAGTAGGAAAAGATATGATAAGAAGATAAGTTATAGTAAACTTCCTTATCTACAGGGCATACCTGCACCTACTCCCCCTTAATAGTTGCCACCTACTTTTGATGAATTTGATACCACTTGTATCATTTTCCTCCTGTCCTATGATACCACTTTCAAGTCCTTGAATCAGTAAGCTGATTCAAGTCCTTCTCCCCCTTTTTGACTTCTGTAAATAGCCAGGGAGGATATTCTGATCCCCCTCTTTGATTTCTTATAGGCAGTAGTTTGAACATCTTGAGAGTACTTGGAGTAGTGCTGGACATGCTCCCCCTCAACTAAAGCATCATCTGACATGTTTTTTGGTAGGTAGTGTAGTCAACACTAGTCTAGACAACACTTGAACATGATACCATTGAAGGTACACCACTTGAAATGTCATCAATCTATTGAAGAGCAATTCTATCTTCAAGACATAATATGGCCTGCAACAATTTAAGGAGCAACTGAAGCTATACTAGGTTTAACATACCCAACTCAAACTTGAAGGTGTTAAACTTTGCTTCATCTAATGGCTTAGTGAAGATGTCAACCACTTGCTTGTCTGTTGGGATAAATTCAAGGGTGATGTCTTCACATTCCACATGTTCCCTAATGAAATGGTATCTTACCTCAATATGCTTAGTCCTTCTGTGAGAAACGGGATTCCTAGCAATTGATATAGCACTAGTAGAATCACAAAATAGGGGCTTTTACTTATCTGGATGTTGTAGTCCTGGAGCTGTTGCTGAATTCACAACAACTGAGCACAACAGCTACCTACTGAGATGTACTCTGACTCTACAGTTGAGATTGCAATACTAGTTTGCTTCTTGCTGCTCCAAGACACTAGTCTTCCACCCAAGAGTTGACAGGTGCTAGAAGTGCTCTTCCTATCCTCTTTACAACCTGCAAAATCTGCATCTGAGTAGTGGTTAGTTCAAAATCCCCATTCCTAGGGTACCATAAGCCAAGATCTGATGTGCCCTTAAGATACCTCAAAATTCTCTTTGCAGAAAAGTAGTGAGATTCTTTAGGACAAGCCTGATACCTAGCACAAACACATGTAGCAAACATAATGTCTCGCCTATTTGTAGTAAGATAAAGAAGGGAGCCAATTATCCCTCTATATAAGGTCTCATCAACAGGCTTCCCTGCTTTATCCTTGCCAATAGGCATATTTGGCCTCATGCGAGTTCTCATGGTGGAGGAATTCTCCATGCCGAATTTCTTTATTAAATCCCTAGTGAACTTAGACTAGGATATGGACAAGTCATCATCAGCCTGTCTTACTTGGAGACCCAAGAAGAACTTAATTTCACATATACTGCTCATCTCAAACTTCCCCTGCATAAGTTTAGCAAACTTCTTGCATAGGTTGTCATCAGTAGATCCAAAGATGATATCATCTACATAGATCTGGACTAGGATGATCTTACCTTTAGATTCTTTTAGGAATAGGGTCTTGTCTATCTTCCCCCTTGAGAATTTGTTCTTAATGAGGAACCTAGATAAAGTTTTATGCCATGCTCTAGGGGCTTATTTCAGCCCATATAGAGCTTTCCTAAGTCTATAAACAGAATCAACAAAGTTAGGAATAACAAAACCTAGAGACTGTTCAACATAGACTTCTTCTCTTAAGTCAACATTTAGGAAGGCTGACTTTACATCCATCTGGTAGACTTTGAATCCCGTATGTGTAGCATATGCAAGAATAGTCTGATGGACTCCAATCTTGCTACAGGGTCAAAAGTTTGATCAAAATCAATACCTTCTTTGCATTTACCCCTTAACCACTAGCCTTGCTTTGTTCTTGATTATAATGCCATTTTCATCAAGCTTATTTCTGTAGATCCACTTGACTCCAATGACATTATGTCTTTGTGGTCTGGGAACCAATTTCCAAACCTTGCATCTTTTAAATTGGTTTAGTTCCTCTTGCATAGCCAATATCCAAAATTGATCTATGTAGTCTTCTTCAAACTTCTTTGGCTCCACTTGTGACTGGAAACTTGCATACATAGCTATATTCAGATTCTTGCTTCTGGTCACTATGCCTTGGCTAGCTTCACCAATGATTTGGTGTACATGATGGTCTCTCAGATGCCCGATTACAGGAGGAAATCTTCTTTCAGGAATAACTTCAGGAATAGCTCCATGACAATCTTCATCTACTCCAAGTGTGTCTAGTGGACCTTCTGGTATATCCACTTCAGCTTGCAACACTGGAGCTGCATCCTTGATGGCTAGCTTTTCCACCATCATTTATGTATCTGCAGTATTAGAAGAGGATCTTGGTAGCTCACTATAAGTCATGGTAGACTCATCAAAGACTACATGTATAGACTCTTCTACAACTTGGCTTTTCAAGTTGTAGATCCTATAAGCTTTGTTATGGTCGTTATACCCAACAAAAATCCCATCAAAGGACTTGACAACAAACTTAGTAGTATAGGACCTTCCATTATGAAGCACATAGTACTTACTACCAAAGATTCTGAGATATCTCAGGTTTGGTTTTCTTCCTTTCAAGATCTCATAGAGAGTTTTCTTGTGGCTCTTGGTGATAGAGGCTCTGTTGAGAACATGACATAAAGTGTTAACTGCCTCAGCCCAGAAATATTCTGGGAGAGATGTGTCATTCAGTAGGGTCCTTTCAGCCTCTATGAGAGTTTTATTTTTCCTCTCAACAATCCCATTTTGCTGGGGTGTTCTAGGTGAAGAGAATTTTTGATGAATATCATACTCTTCACAGAACCTTGTCATGCTATCAGACTGGAATTCAGTCTCATAGTCACTTCTGATTTTGACCATAGAGTTGTTAAACTCATTCTGAATTTGCTTGACAAACTTAATGAAGATATCAAGGGTTTCATTCTTTCTCTTGAGGAAGAACACCCAAGCAAACTTGGAAAAGTCATCAACCACCACAAGGGTGTAGACCTTCCTACCAAGACTATGAACTGGCATAGGACCAAACAAGTTCATATGTAGGAGGTATAAGCACCTCATAGGATCTTTGGTCCCAATGCCCTTGAAGGAAGCTTTTGTCTGCTTGACTTTTGACAAGCAAAACACATGCCAGCACTTCACATTGGGATAATTTCTAACTAGCTCTTGACTAAAGATCTTACCAATAGTCTTGTAATTTACATAGGCTAGCCTTTTATGTCATAGAATACAATAAGAGGCTTTCTCATTTTCCACTAGACAGATGAGAGAGTCTGTATCTAAACATAGAATGTTTAAGCAATAAAAATTTCCACTCCTAGTTCCTATCAATATAACCTCCTGGTCACTTAACCTCCTGAGTAGGCACTCATTTTTGTGGAAGACAATAACATAGTCAAGATCAGAGAGCTGGCTTATGCTTATAAGGTGTGTTGCAACCCTTCAACATAAGTCACCTTAATGATGGTGACTATATTGGTGATCTTAACATAGCCTCTTGTTATCCCTTTATCTGAATCACCAAAGATAACTTTGGGTCCATCTTTTACTGGAATGTACTCCTTCAGGTTGCTCCTTGTCCTAGTCATGTGCTTGGAACAACCACTGCCCAAATACCATATAGGGGTATGGCCACTTAGACTGACCTGTAATATACAGTTTACTTTACCTTAGAACCCCAATATATATTGGGTCCTAGGTGCATATTAGTCTGATACTAAACATATCCACCAACAAGTTTTCTGACTGGTGGACTAACTCTAGTCCTGATCAAATTAGGATTATGTCAGCATTCAATGGCATAATGGCCTACCTTGCCACAACACCAACAATCATGTATATTTTATCTTCTTTTCTGTGTAGGCCTTGCAGCTAAATTGACTGCAGTCTTAACAGAAGGAAGAGGTGCAACAAATTTTTTCTGATTTCTTTCAGCATGGATTTGACTGAAGGTAAGTTTGCTTGTTGGTTTATGTGGTCTGTTCTGAATCCTATCAGTAACAACTTTCTTTTCAGATAGTGTGCTCTTGATAGCATCCGAAACAATCATTTTAGGCAAGCTGACAGACTGACCCTTAGTCAGATTCTGTGCTGACAGGTTCAGAGAATGGGCTGCAACCACATTTTTGAGAGAGGGGGTTGTGGTACCCAAAAAATGGTCCATGATGGGCCATTTGAATTTCTTCATGGGCAGCCTTAAAGGCACTCACCCTACTATACCTTCCACAATGGCTGAGAACATCTTTTGTTCCACTTGTGGAAGCACCATTCATATAGTGACCATATATACTTTCCTTATCATACCTATTTGAAGGGAATATCACCCTCTTGAATGGGATAGGTGGCCTAGATGCTATTGGCGCAATTGGAACTTTCCCTTTCCCTTTTGGATGGGCTGGTCTTGTGTTACCCTTAAAGGCCAACCCCTTCTTACCCTTATGTGAGGAGAAGGAGTCTATCAAGGGCAACATTATATTGGGCTGTGAGAAACTGACAACAATACCTTTCTCCCTCAGAGCTTTCCCTCAAGATCTCTAATGAGATTATTCTTGCTCTTGATGGCCTCCATCTGGATGCCTGAAAGGGTTTTCAGTTGACTGAGTTCCACCATGGTCTGATTCAGCACAGATGTTTTTTCAGCAAGCTGGGAAGCAACTAGCTGAAGAGTCAGAATCTCCTTAGCCTGTATCTTAGTCAACTTCTTGCACTTTTTAAAGGTATTAAGAAGTTCAACATATCATTCAATCAATTGATTGACATCACATTCTGAGTCAGAATCATCTTCACCATTAGATGAAGAGGTTTATGTACAAGGACAAGTATCACACCCACACACAAAACTGGATAGGGAATATACCTTATATTGACCAGGCTAATCCTAGCTGCCCTCTTCATCTATCATTGTCATCAGCCCTCTGTAGCTGTGGGCATCTTCATCCACCTCCAAGTCATCGTCTGATAGTGTCAGAGGGGCCCTGATTCCTATCCTCACTAGAAGATAGACTTCTCCTGCTACAATAGCTTTATCTTTAGCAGCAACTAGCCCAATGAAGGCTTCCTCTTCTTTAGACTCAAATGATGATGAGTCTGTCCAACTTTTCTTTTTCTTAGCCACAAAGGACTTTTCTTTCTGGTCCTTATGCTTTTGATGAGATTTCTTATCACCATCCTCCCTTCTCCTCATTGGGCAATCAACAATGACATGCCTTGGCTTGCTATAGTAACAAATAATATTAGTGGAATTGTGTTTACTAGGTTTAGATCCATACCTGTCCTCCTTGGAGGATTTCTTCCAGTGATGTGATGAGGAGGAGGGTCTGCTCTTCCATTGCTTC
Source organism: Platanthera zijinensis (assembly GCA_039513925.1). NCBI lineage: Eukaryota > Viridiplantae > Streptophyta > Magnoliopsida > Asparagales > Orchidaceae > Platanthera > Platanthera zijinensis. The sequence continues at coordinate 76,587,930 of CM077084.1, forward strand.
ATCTTCATCAGCCTATGGAGCTACCTAGATAAGACAGTAAAGTCCTCATCAGACATGTTGATGTCTGATGCTTCTGATTCAGAGCAGTCTGAATCTGCTGGTCTTCTTGGAGGAGAAGGGGTCTTCCTCCTACTTTTCTTTGTGGCTTCAGCTTTGAAATCCACAGACTTCTCTTTGTCCTAAGACTTGCAGTTGGTCTCTTGCTCTTTCCTGACAGTTAACTATATCTCATATGAGAGCAATTTGCCAAATAGGGTGTGAGGTAGAGTGTCACCCAGCTTGGCCACTTCTCTGATGGACCAAATTTTTGTGTCCCAATCTCTGATGAGAGACCTAAGGAATTTATCATTTAGCTCATAATGACTAAAGATCCTTTCATAGGTTCTTAGTTCATTCACTATCCTAAAGAATTTTTCATAGTAGGTGACTATCTTCTCCCTTGGACTGTTTGAAGGCTTCATACTTCTAGTTGAGCATAGACTTTCTATCATCCCTGACTTCCTCTATGCCTTCCATGTAGATCACCAGAGTGTCCCACATTTATTTTTCATTTGTGCAGTGAATCAGATTCTGAAGGGTAGAATCATCACACTGACAATGATGTTCTGATCACCCTTGTCCATAGTGGTAAGAATGACTTCATCCTTTGTCATCTAAGAATATGTATTTTGTGTTTGGACATTTGTATCCAGAACAGACACTTTCATAGGGATGAAAGGTCCTTCCTTAACTATTATGAAGATTTTAGGGTCAGCTGCTTCCATGAACAACCTAACCCTTTCCTTCCAGATGCCAAAACCTTCTTTCCTGCATATAGGAAGCTTCATGGCACCAAGCTCCTTGTAGTTCACTCCAGAACCTATAAGGACTGTCTGTAGCTACCTTGGAGAATCACTCAGATGGTTAGATCCTTTTTGAGTAACCTCCCTCTGATACCACTTGAAAGTCTTTGTTTTCAAGGTAGCTTGCAACCTAGGGGGTGAATAGGTTGTTACACTGTTATTATTCTCTTTTATTTTTTCCTTAAGCACTAAGTGTGTTGGCAGTAGTTTGCTTTCAAGAACCTGCACAAAGAAAATAATACACAAAAGCACACGCAGATTTATAGTGGTTTCCCAACTTGTGGGTACATCCACTCTCCTTCCATCTTGCCAACTTCCTATTGGTGAAGGCACTTCTCCAAAACACTGCTCCAAGGATCTTACACCTCAGATCCCTTGGGATCTCTCAGTCTCCTCCAAGACCTACAACTCAGCTACAAGGGCCTATACCTCAGTGATCAGCTGATCACTTATCTCAGGATAAAGGCCCTACACTCAGGCTGGGAGGACAGCCCTATCTCAGATCCAAAGAATCCTACCTCAGAGAGTTACACTCTCTTATAGCTAAGGAAACTTGTCCTACCTCAAGCCAGAGGCCATACAGCTCAGATCCAGTTGGATCCTATAGAAGGATGAGTATTTGAATGTTTTGACATAGGGAAATTTCTCTATGTCAAAAGCTAGGGCTGAGTTATCTCAGCACTATCTTGCTTCATAGCAGTAGGCAGAAGTTCTCCCTCTACTAGAAGAAACTCAGAATGAAGATTCTAATCTTGCTGAAGAAGTAGGTGAACTTGTGTTCTTCACTCAGCTAACTGAGCCCACTGGAATGATGTCTCTACTTTCTTCCCTTATCAAAAACCTTTCTGATTATGCTGTGATAGATGAATAAGCAACAACTCATTGAACTTTTTATGTTCCTACATGAAGACTTCAAATTCTTTCTCGGCGATAATGGCGAGAAAGATGAAGTCCGTCCGCAACCTTTTGAAATTGATAATGCCCTAAAAGTTATTTTGCGTCTTAGCCCATCTCTTACTTTTGTAGTTCGCCGATCAACGGTTCTTAGAGATCAGTGGGCCCCGCTTGCAGCTTCCAACTGCACCTTGCTTTAATGGAAGAAGACGTACAATAGCTTCTCGGCAGAGTTTGTCGTGCTCTATAACTTTTCCGCACTTGATTTGAAATCAGTTGACTTTATCGGTTTTATTGACGTCAGCACCTGTGGACTTAGCCAAAATCGATCATCAGTAGAATAGATGTTGAGTGAAAGAGCTTCACTCAATGTCAATACACATAGAAAGAATTCTGTCTATCAAGGCATTGACAGCATTGAGTGAGCAAGCCTCACTCAACGTTTTTTGCTTTAGCACATACTTTAGCCTTTTCTGCACGCTTGGCATTGAGAGCATTGAGTGAGCATGCCTCCCTCAATTCCTTTTGCTTTAGCCAATTTTCTGCATCTGAAACATTTTAAGCGCTGAGAGCGTTGAGTGAGCATGCCTCACTCAACACTTTTTTGCCTTAGCCAGATTTATTGATACTTGACGTTGAATATTAAGCTCCACTCAATGCCAAACTACTTAACAGACACTTCTGTTATCTGGCGTTGAGTGAGTGAGCTACACTCAATGCATTTGAAATTAGCCAAATTTATGTGTCTAAAAAAGAACACTCCCTTTGAGAAATAGTCAATGCATTATCACATGGCATTGAGTGAGCTTCCCTCACTCAACGCCTATAGAGTTGGTAAATATTCACAGTTTTCCCATAGCGTTGACTGACTGAGCTATACTCAATGATTATGAAGCTATGGCATTGAGTGAGTGAGCTATACTCAATGCCTATGGACTTATCCATTTTTTGTTCATTTCTGCTTAGGCTATTACAACATTAGCCTGTCTCACAACCTTTTGCTGTATTGCGTTGAGTGAGTTAACTTCACTCAATGCATGTGGACTTAACCACTTTTTAGACTGCCATTTCTTTGACTTTGACTATATAGGCTCCACTCAGCGCTATAAGTCATCTGGCGTTGAGTGAGTAACCTTCACTTAATGCCCGTGGACTTAGACAGATTTCTGTCAATCCACAACTTAGGTAGGTGTTTTACCTGACTTAGGCTCTTAGGCTACCTGTCCCATCATTATTACTAAGACAACCTATATGTATGAACTTTAACATATATTAAATATACCATTGTGTATTCTCATTTACATATTTGACTTCTTCAAATAAAGGACATTGTGGGCAATGGACCCAACAGTGGATGTTATTATTATTTTTGTGGGCTAGTAACATCCGTCCATACTCTTCTGTATTTGGTAAACCAAGTTATCGACTCTAATATCTTGGTGTGATGAGCGTGGAAATTTGGCTAAGGAAGAAAAATCAATGAGCACACATCATGGCACCGAGAAACAAGGAGTTAAGTCGAGACAACCGTCAAGTATAGAGCAACTTCATCGCCCGAGCAGAACTTGAAGACTTTTCATAGGATGGTAGAAGAGATTACACGGGGTTGTCACACCTTGTATCAAGGCAAAATCATCCCTTCTTCTTATATCTGCCTCATCTGAAACCCCATATCCACCCCCATCAATCTGTGAATGAGGGAATTACTGAATATTATGAGCATTGGAACAAGTTCACATTACGGTCACAGCAGTCACGTGGTGCCATGAATTCGATGATGAGAATCACTTTTATCCACATGCTAGCATTGGATGGTGAGTCCCTTCTACAAAGAGATATTGATGGCACCCTTTTCAGCATCGAAAAATCGTTAACTATTATTCAGAAAAGGATGCCTTCACTAAACTATTTGTAATGATTTGAGGATGTAGTTTCAATCTCCATTATTATTGACACTTTCAAGTGTTGGATTTTTATGACCACATTCAAGGGAGAATACTAATGATTGTTTCACCAACTATCAGTGAGCTTCATTTACTGCTTGAATTATTGGAACCAAGAAAATTCGGGCTCACAAATGTCCGGGCAGAGAGGAGTCAAAGGCTAATTGTCTAGTTGTCGGGACGGAAGAACTTAAACAAAAGGAAAATGGGGGATGCAAGAGCATTTTATCGAATGCCCATAAACAGGTCTCGTGTGCTGCGCCAAGTAGATCATGCCACCCGAATAGAAGTACATAAGAACTTTCCCTCATAAACAAGAGTTTTCCTCAACACAAGAGAGGCACGTATAGGTTTTTGGGAACCTAGGGAGGTCAACATCCCTCTAATTTGATCCCTAGGTGTCCTATTTTTAGGCAATCCAAAGGGGTGTGGGGTCTACGAATATCCCCCACTTCTTAAGATACTGGGCACTTTGTGAGTTGTTTGTTGCCATCCTTGGCGTGGTGACCTTATGTTAAGGCCTTGTTCCCAAATTTGTTCATGAGGTATGATAAGATGAGAAAATAGCTCACTGATGAGGTGAACTTAAGCACGACGAGCTCGACAATGAACTTTGTGTTGGATCTTATAGCGCATAGAGAGTGGGTGAATAAGGGCTTTAACAAATTAAAGTAAACTTAGTAATTTTCAGAGATAATTTCTAATTTGAGAAAACTTAGTATTTGATGTTATCGCCGGCGATAGTAATATCACTCAGCATTAACAATAAACAATATTAAATATAAAAAATTGTTTTTTAGAGATTCAGAAGAGATGAAACAATGATTTTATTTTTCATAGATGAATACGTAAAATAATGATTTCAATTAAACTTGAAATCGAGGCTTATAATAATAAAATCATTTTTGTTTCTGAACCTGTCCTTCGCTCAAAGAGCCGCCGACTATAGTCTATCTTTCCCTAGATATGACCTCTAGCCTCCCCTAGATCGACAGCTCAACCTAGTCGTTGTACACAATGTGGCGAATTTTTACCTAAACCACATAAGGCCTTCTCATCACTCATAAGACGGAGAATTCTCTACTATTACAAATAAAACAAAAATTAAAGACTTCATATAATGTAGAGCTCTGAAGTAGATGAATAAATGTCATGAACATCATCGGAGTTGAAGCATGCAAACATCTTGAAGGGCAGAAAACCAAACCAAAACTGCATGCTATAGAGTTGGGAGTGCTCATAAGGGCCATGCCTATGCTGGATTGGTGATTGTTGTAATAAGAGAGCTCGATCAGTGAAAATAGTCTCTCTCATGGCTCTCCGCAGTCTAGAATGCATAAGCGTAAAAGATCCTTCAGTATCATGATGGTACGCTTCATCTGCCCATCCGTCTAAGGGTGGAGAGTTGTGCTAAATGTCAACCGAGAGCCCAGATAAGCCTAGACCTATCTTCTTTCCTTGGACATAAACCATCCATCCTGATCCGACACGATTGTCTTGGGAACTTGACCTTCTCCAGCCGACAAACCTCACCGTGCGTCACAAAATCCATGGCGTCTTTCTTTATTCTGGGGAAATACAAGTTTTGGTAAACACAATTTTCTTCCGGTAATTTGAGTTCGCGTTTTTGAGTGTAGACAACGACTCTATAAACTTCCTCTACAAGATCAGGTTCTTATTCCTTCTAGTACGCCAATGTAATCAATCAACTCATCTTTACAAGTTATCCAATCTTATCAATTAATGAGAATGATCACTTCGTCAAATGACCCATCGTCCTAAAAATTTAAGAGGGTGTACTCGTGAATCTTTGGATATTATTATAGATACCCATTGAATTTTGTGTCATTTCGCCTTAATAACACTTGATACTCAAAAATCCATTTTTCATAGTCATGAAACTTGCTAACCGTGACTATAATGTAATCAAACGTATATATTCCGGTCCATGATGCTATCCAAATCAAGTCTGCAAAGTCATATCAAGGGTATACGTCTTCAATATATTGTTTGCTAATTTCTCGCAAATTCCTAAAGTAATCATACTTCTGATGTTACAACATAACGATTTAATCTTATCTTCCCAGATATCCTGAATCTTACTACCCGCCATCTAATATATATGATTTATTAAATTTTTACAAAAACCAAAGAAAAATATACTCCAAAAATTCCCATTTTTGGATATGATGAGGGGGTAGGTACAACTAGCCTATGGTCCAATTATAAAGCATTTTCCTGACTGATTTAGTGGGGGCACTCAATTTAGTTCCTGGTCAGCTCTATGTATAGGATGCGCCAAATTGAGTGCTGCGGTCAGACCAGTGATCCAAATGGGTCGAAAATAATTTTAAATTGAACGAGACTTAAAGGCCTAAAATTTTTGTGATTGACCATTTGTTGGGTACATTGGAAAATGTGTACCTGATTTGGAGAAGCCTCACTTAGCTCAATGATATACATCAATGTGTATTTGATGTTATTTTAAGTTTATATGTGCAGGTTAAGTATTTGCTAAAATGCAGAAAAAGTTTCTAAGTCCATGAGTCGACACTTAATAAAGCCTGTGTCGACACTTGGAAAAGATGTGTCGACACCTGAAGCAACTGTGTCGACACACAGAATTTATTAGTCGACATCAACTGTGTTGACACCGGGAGGTAGTGTCGACACATAGAAATATTAGTCGACATCGACTGCGTCGACACCGGGAGGCAGTGTCGACACACAGAAGTATTAGTCGACATCAATTATGTCGACACCCGGAGGTAGTGTCGAAACACAATTTCTGAGACTATATCAACTGTGTCGACACACAGGACTTGTGTCGACACTCAGCAGAGTTTCAACAATGTTGATTGCTGTGAAGTGAAGGAGTGTCTATGTCGACACAAAGAAGCTGTATCGACACATTCTACAGAAGTAGTGTCAATAAGCTGTGTCGACACCAAAGGAGCTGTGTCGACATCACTAAAGCTTGTGTCGACACTTAATCTACTTGTGTCGACACATAATGACAATCAGTCTCGACGCTTTGCTGACAAAGACAAAGGTTCAAGAACTGACTGGAGACTTGACAGCTGTGTATTCAAACAAGTTTGCTGAAGCTGTCAGACCTGTCAGAAGTTGGATAGAAACCGGATCAGCCGGTTACCATGGATGAAGTCTATAAATAGATGGATTCTGTCAACAACAAAAATAACAATTGAATTATTAATCATTGACCAAGAAAGTGCACGTCACACAGAAGAAGATTTTTGTGAGAAGATCTAAGGAGAATTCAAGCAAGAATTCTGAAAAAACTACAGAAGATCTGGAGAGTGAGAGAGATCCCCAGCTGTTGAAGTAAAGGTGGAAACATTTATAAGTTTCTTAAGAAGCAGATCTTGAACTAATCTGCTAAGAAGAATTCAGATTTATTTCTGAATTCTAAGAAGGAAGCTGGCAGTTAGTCAACTTTAAAGGAGATCAACCCTACTGAGTTCATATTCAAGAAGCTTTGAAGAAAGCTAAGAACAGGTTGATTTCAACCATCAATTTTATCAAGAAGCTGATCAAGAAACCTTTTATCCCTTCTCTCTCAACAAGGGTAAGAGTCCATCTAAAATACTTATCAAATTTTGTAGGATCTTTTCATAGATCTGAGTTGTAAGCCTATATTATAAAGGTTGAGTGTAGGAGATATTGATCTCTGAGTGGGAGGGCTTTTGAGCCTGAGTGTAGGAGAAATTTTTCTCTGAGTTATAGGCCTTGTGGCAAGGCTGAGGTAGGGCTGTTAGCCTGAGTTGTAGGAGTGTGGTTACACTCTGAGTTGTAGGAACCTTATAGGGTTCTGAGTTGTAGGAACCTTTCAGGGTTCTGAGCTGTAAGATCTGTGGATCTGAGAAGAAGGAAGAAGTTAGGCCGAATCTAGCACACTGCTAGATAGGTGAAGGGAGAAAGTGGATGTACCCAGACCTTGGGGAACCACTATAAATCTGTGTGCAATCTGTGATGTGTGTGTGACTGTGATTTCTGTGCTGTGATTGCTGTAGAATAGTTAGATTCTATTTTTAGATCTGAAAAATTATTCTGCCTTAAGTAAAAAAGAAAAGAACCTATTCACCCACCCCCCCTCTTGGTGTTTGGGTTATCTTGAAATCAATTCTATCAAGTGGTATCAGAGGGAGGTTCCTCAAAGAAGGACTTAACATTTTGAGTAAGATCCATAAGGCAGATTCAAGATCAAGAAAATGGGTTCAGGAGAAAATCATAAGGAACTAGGTTCTATGAAATTACCCATATGTAGGAAAGAGATTTTTGGAATATGGAAAGAAATGGTCAGGCTTTTCATGGAGACTTCTGATCCAAGGATCTACATTACTGTAATGGAAGGTCCTTATGTTCCAATGAAGCTGTCAGTTCTAGATGCAAATCAAAGAACTCCTAAAGATTTTTCAGAGATGACTAAGAAGAGATCATCCTGGCAACTATGGATAAAAGAGCCCAGAATATCATAGTAAGTGCCATAGATGATTCAACCTTTTAAAATTTGATTCACTACAAGACCTCCAAGGAAATGTGGGACACCTTAATAGTCTACATGGAGGGTTCTGAAGAAGTCAAACAAGATAGAAAATCTATGCTGAACCAGGAATATGAGAGTTTCAGACAAGGAAAGTCAGATGGTATAACTGAGTGTTATAAGAAGTTCTATAGAATAGTAAATGAGCTGATGTCCTATGGAAGGATCTTCAGTACATATGAACTAAATGATAAATTTCTAAGATTCTTGACAAAGGATTGGGATACTAAGATTTGTGCCATTAGGGAAGTGGCCAAACTTGCAGATATCTCTCCTCAAACTTTGTTTGGAAAATTGCTGTCATATGAGATGCAGCTGATAGCTAGGAAAGAGGAAGAGAAAAGTGCAAAAGGGGAGCATAGAGAAAAGTCTGTGGCCTTCAAGGTGGAGACCACTAGGAAGAATAGGAGGATGTCTCCATCACCTCCTAAGATTGTTGCTGAAATTACTTCAGATAATTCAGACAACCAAAGTTCAAACAACAGTGACTCAGATAAAGACTTTGTTGCCTTCACAAGGCAGTTTCAGAGATTCCTGAAGAAGAAGCAGTGGAAGTCTAGGCCCTCCACATCTCAGCCTGTGGATGAGTATTATCAAAAGTGGAAGTCATCATGGAAGGACAGGAGCAGGTCTAAGCCTAGCAAATCTACAACATCAAAGATAGTTTGTTATTGCTGTAATAGGCCTGAACATGTTGTGGCTGAGTGTCCAGACAAAAGAAAGGAGTCTGCTGATAAAAGAAAGACTCAACAAAAGAGCAAGAAGGAGAAATCCTTTGTTGCCAAGAAGTAGTAGAGCTTGACAGACCAGTCATCTTCAGAATCTGAATCTGAAGCTGAGGCATACATTGGTCTATATGCAACAGATGAAGAAGATGAGTTTATGCAATTGCTGAACTCTATCTATGAATAAGAAGACCATCAGTGCATAGGACTGATGGCTGTATCAGAAGAAGACAAGTGCTAGAATCAGCCTGGCCCTAGTAAGGTACAATGTATTTCTAAAAATTCAGATTGTAGTACTGGTACAGAGTCAGCTACATCTGCATCAAGTGATGTGGATGGATCTGAGTCTGAAGGAGATATTCATCAACTGATAGATGAATATGGGGACTTGTTGCAGGCACTAAAGAAAAGGAAAAACCTGGCCAAAACTCAGGCTAAGGAAATTGCAGATCTTAAGATGGCTGCCTCTGATTTAGAGAAAGAGTTGGATCAAAAAATGAATGAGGTTGCCAAACTAAAAACTATAACTGTTATTCAGATAGGTACAATCACATACAAAAATGATCTAATTAAAAGTCTGGAAGTCAGACTTCAAAAGGAGAAAGATTTGGTGGCTAGTTATTCCAAGCCAAAATCAGTTTTACCCTTAATAGATGAGTTTGTGGCTCAAAAGGGTAAGGCTAAATAGGCTTTAAAGGTAACACCAGGGCTGTCCAATTCAAGAGAAAGGGCAAAGCCTCAGTCCAGCCACTGAATTTTAAAGTCCCTGTAGTTTTTAGAAAGATACAAGAGCCTTCTAACAAGTATGACCTTGAGAACACTCATGGTCATAGTAAGACTGAAGTTCTGAATGACAAGGGTGTTTATGTCAATAAGGCTGCCCATGTTCATAAACCCCATGTTTGTGAGAAACCAGTGGGAGTAGCTGCAGCAGTACCAGCACAATACAAAAGATTTGCTGTCAACCAGACTGTCAAGAATGTATCTAAAAATAGATACAACAAGTATGAATGCTGGTGCTGTGGCAAGACAGGTCATTATGCCATAGATTGCTGGCACAACACTAGTGTCAGGAAGAACAACAGTCTACCTATTAGAAGAGCTGCAGGTAGATTTGTTAAGTATGAAGCTAACTTGAACCAAGGACCCAAGATTTACTTGGGTTCTAAGGAGAGGTAATTCTTTATTGCAGGTGAGTCCAAGTTACCATGCCCCTATATGGTACTTGGACAGTGGATGTTCCAGGCACATGACTGGAACAAATGGGTTGCTAAAGGAGTATTTACTTATCATAAATGGGTCTAAAGTAATCTTTGGTGGTACTGAAAAGGGAATCATAAAAGGGTTTGGTAACATTTCTAATAACCAGATTACCATCACTCAAGTGGCCTATGTGAAGGTTTTGAAACACAACCTTATAAGCATAAGTCAGCTGAGTGATTTAGGATACGACATTTCATTTATTAAGAATGGATGTCATATCAAAAGATCAAGTGATCAAAAGATCATTTTGACAAGATATAGAAAAAGAAATGTGTACTGTCTTAATTTTTAGTGTGAGAACAATGTGTCTCCTATTTGTCTTGTAGCTGATGAGAGAGCCTCTCATTATGTCAAATGGCACAAGAGGCTGACCCATCTTAACTACAAAACAATTTTCGAACTCTTTAGCAAAGAGTTAGTAAGGAATGGTCAGAATGTTAAGTGTATAAAGGATGAGATATGCTCAGCTTATCAAAAAGGCAAGTAGACAAAATCCTCCTTTCATAGCCTTGAAAACAAGGATTCAGTGAGGTGTCTATACCTCTTACATATGGATCTATTTGGTCCTATGCTAGTTCATAGTTTAGGTAGAAAGGTCTACACTTTTGTGGTGGTAGATGACTATTCTAGATATTCCTGGGTGTTCTTTCTGAGATAAAAATCAGAAACCCCAAGTATTTTATATAGTTTTGTCAAACAAATTCAGAATGAACATGACAGTACAGTGGTCAAAATCAAAAGTGACCATGGCACTGAATTTCAATCTGAGAATATGATAAGACTGTATGAAGAATTTGGGATTTTTCAAGAATTCTCCTTACCTAGAATACCACAGCAAAATGGTATTGCTGAAAGGAAGAATAGAACACTGATTGAGGCTGGTAGAACTCTATTGAGTGACACTTCTCTCCCAGAATATTTATGGGCTGAGGCAGTAAAAACTGCATGTCATGTGATCAATAGGGCATCAATTACCAAAAGTCACAAAAAGACTCCCTATGAGATCATGAAGGGTAGAAAACCAAACTTATCCTATTTTAGGATCTTTGGTTGCAAGTGTTATGTCCTTAACAATGGCAAGTCTTATCTAACTAAGTTTGCGGCCAAATCCCAAGATGGGATATTTTTTGGGTATAACAACAATAGTAAGGCTTATAGAGTCTAAAACTTGATTACTCAAGTTGTAGAAGAATCTGTGCATGTTGTCTTTAATGAAACAAAACTGATTAACAGTGAGTTGCCTTGTAGCTCATGCAATTCTATAGGTATAAATGAGAAATTGGAATAGCTTACCATTATAGAAGAATCAACTGAAGAGCAAGAAGTGGAAAATGGTGGCTACTGTCCAGGGGGAGTACAGGACTCCCTATATACTGTTGAAAACCAAGAGGTGCAACATATTGAAGAGATAGGAGAGGTTCAACATGAAGATAATCTACCTCCATCTATTAGACACTTAAAGGATCATCCAGCAAATCAGATAATTGGTGATCTAAGACATGGAGTGCAAACCAGAAGCAGGAACTTGAACACAGTGCTTTGCTCAAGCTTCCTATCTCAACTTGAGCCAAAGAGATTTGAAGAAGCTATACTGGACCCATATTGGATTGATGCCATGCAAGAGGAGCTGAATCAGTTCAGAAGGTGCAAGGTCTGGGAGTTAGTTCCTAAACCAAAAGACCACAACATCATTGGAATAAAGTGGATATTTAGGAACAAATTGGATGAGAATGGGATCATTGTTAAGAACAAAGCAAGACTTATTGCAAAAGGATACAGACAGGAAGAGGGTATTGACTTTGATCAAACCTTTGCCCCAGTAGCAAGACTGGAAGCAAATAGGATGTTCCTTGCCTATGCAGTATATCAAGGCTTCAAGTTATTCCAAATGGATGTAAAATCAGCATTCCTAAATGGAAATCTTAAAGAAGAAGTCTATGTAGAGCAGCCCTCAGGTTTTGTTGATTCTCTCAAACCTAATTATGTTTATAGACTTAGGAAAGCTTTATATGGGTTAAAGCAAGCCCCAAGGGCTTGGTATGAAACCCTGTCTACTTTCCTTATTGAGAACAAATTCTCAAAGGGGAAAATAGACAAAACTCTATTCCTAAGGGAGTCCAAAGGTAAGATAATCTTAGTCCAGATATATTTTGATGATATAATATTTGGGTCTATAGAAAGCAACCTTTGCAATAAGTTTGCTAAACTTATGCAAGGGAAGTTTGAGATGAGCAGCATGGGAGAACTTAAGTTCTTCTTGGGCCTTCAAGTAAGACAGACTGATGATGGCTTGTCCATATCCCAGTCTAAGTTCACTAAGGAGTTAATTAAGAAGTATGATATGGAATCATCCTCCACCATGAGAACTCCTATGGGAACAAGTATGCCTACATGCAAAGATGATGCAGGTAAACCTGTAGATGAGTCTTTGTATAGAGGAATAATTGGCTCTCTTTTATATCTAACTGCTAGTAGACCAGACATTATGTATGCAACATGTGTCTGTGCTAGGTACCAATCATGCCCTAAAGAATCACATTACACTGCAGTAAAAAGGATTTTGAGATATCTAAAGGGCACACCTAATCTAGGCCTTTGGTACCCTAGGAATGGAGATTTTCTACTGACAGGCTATTTAGATGCAGACTTTGCAGGTTGCAAAGAAGATAGAAAAAGCACAACAGGCACCTATCAATTTCTAGGAGGAAGATTGGTGTCTTGGAGTAGTAAGAAGCAGACTAGTGTGGCAATTTCCACAACTGAGTCTGAATATGTGGCAGCGGGAAGTTGTTGTGCACAGCTGTTGTGGATTCAGCACCAGCTAGAAGACTATGGTATTCAGGTAAGTAGAACACCTTTATTTTATGATTCTACTAGTGCTATTTCTATTGCTAATAATCCTGTTTCACATAGTAGGACTAAGCATATAGAAATAAGATACCATTTTCTTAGAGAACATGTAGAGAAAGAGGACATCTCCCTAGAATTTGTCAAAATAGATTATCAAATTGCAGATGTATTTACTAAGCCTTTAGATGAAACAAAATTCAATAAATTTAAAATTTAATTAGGAATGTTAAACATAGATTAGTCTAACAAATTTTGCTAAGTAAATCTGTGTCGACACATTCAGAGATGTGATGTCGACACTTCAGTAAGTATGTGTCGACACATCTAGAGAAGTGGTGTCGACACTTCAGTTAGTGGTGTCGACACAACCAGAGTAGTGGTGTCGACACATCCAAAAATTGTGTCGACACTTACAATAAGAGTCGACACAGAATTTCTGATGAACTTCTAAGTTTGTCTAGTGTCGATATATCATCAATTGGTGTTGACACATAGTCGTCAATGCCATTGTCGAGACTTTAGAAGTCTGTGTCGACACATTTCAACAGTGTCAACACATTTAGACAGTTTTTGCCCGCCTTTTGACCTTCTTTGATTAGAAGGGTATAAATAGGTCAAGAACATATTCTATCGACACGCTATCCAGATTTTCGAGACTAAACCCTTGTGTCGACAAACTCTCTTCTCTCAATCCAAGCTTTCTCACCATCCCAATGGCGCCAAAGGTTGAAGATAACATTAACGAAGGATATGAGGTGGTTCGCCATGCCTTTGATGATGCTGTCTCAAAGATTAAAGGAGTAATTACCCTAATCACTGACAATGGTTTGGAGTTTCTGATATCCGAACCAACCAAGATTTGGAAGAAGGAGGTTTTTGAGTTCTTTGCTGCAGCAACAGTAGACTCAACTTGACTTAAGATTAAATCAACAGTTCATGGAGCTAAAGTCAAAGTGACCTTGAAGAGTTTGAGAAAAATTCTTTATCTTCCAAGAACTCAGGATGAAGAAAAAGTACCAGTATCAAAAACAAGGGAGGCACAACAATGGTGTGGATTGGATCCCTCCTTGAAGATTGGAGCAGCAATTAACAGGAAAGGGATGAATCAGCAAGGTAAATTCCTTTCAGAAGTGGTAGGAAAGGTTATTCTGTGTAAGCCAGGGGGACATGATATGATTTCTGCCTATATGTTCAACATCATGACAAGGATAATTTTTAAACTTCACACAGATTGGTCTATAATCCTATTTGAAAAGATTAAGGAAGGCATTAAGAAGCCTAATTTGGCTAGAATAATGAGTCTATACTTGGCTGGAGAAATTCCAGAAGTAATGAACCAGATTCCTGGTTCTAAAATCAATCATATGAGAAGAATGGACATCAGGATTATTTCCAGATGGGATAGGGTCCTATCAAAGGACATACCTGATATAGAGAGACAAGAGGCTACTGAGAAATCTCTTGTACAGGACCTTACTGAGACCGCACAAGTACAGAAGGAAACAGTTAGTGCACAAGTGCAGGGGGAGCTATTTAGTATACAAGCACAGGACTTGACTGAGAATGCACAAGTGCAGGGGGAGCCAGTTACTGCGCAGGTGTAGGGGGAAGAGAGAATTCACTTGGAAGAGGAAATAGATTCACAAACAGTCCTTGTGACATCTCATGTCAACAGTCCAGCCCAAGATGCTATCATGGAGGATACATTTGGAGCTACTGATGCTCCTTAGAAAGTAGTATCACCAGTTCACACTCAACAGGAGTTTACTCTTGAGGAATTATTTCCCTATATTGAGGGAGCAGCAGATAAGGAGGAGCAAGTAAGAATTGAGGGGGAGCAGACTGACATTGAGGGAGTGCAGTATAGGACTGAGAAGGAGATGCCTTCTAGTCCTAAGGAAAGAGTAGATATTATCAGTACATCTGCTTCATAGGATGAGGAGATTGCAAGTGCCAAGAAAAGAAAACTGATTGTTTTCAAGAGAAAAAGCCAGAGCTTTAAGAAGGCTTTGTAAACTACTACTTCACAACCTGCCCTAGAGGCTGATTACAACTCCTTATTGGTGGATTTGCAAGTTAAATTAGATGAGTAGAGAATGACTCTAGAGAGGTATGTGTAGGAAAGCAATAAGTCACTTCAATTTGATTTGGCTCAAGATATCAAATCCATCAGGTTTAAGGTGAATCTCAATATGAAAGAGATGACAGATTGCTTCCACAAAGGGGGCAATGCTGTGGTATTTCTGGCTAAGCAGTAGGTAGAGCTAAAGAAATAAGTGGATGATATTGCTGTCAAACAAGGCTATGTCCTTGAAAATCAGATTAGGATGAATGACAATCTGACTGAATCTCACAATGAGATAGTGACTGAAGTAAAGAAAATAGTTACTGCAATGACTGAAGCAAGGGCTAAGGAGAAAGAGGAATTTGATCAGAAGCTACAGGAAGCCTTGGATTCATTTAAGACGACCATTGCTACTTCTCAGAAAACAGTCTCTGATCAGCTTCTTAAGTTAAAATCATTTTATAAAGATGGTGTAAATTTTCTTGATGGCCAAATAAGATTTCAAAAAGATGACTTTGGAGATCACATTGAAAGAGAAGTCATAAAGGGGGAGAGAGTTTTAGTCAATGCAGGCTCAGATCATGCCAAATGGATATCCAATAGCATCATAGCCACTCTGAGATATCCACCCCTTTGTGATGATGACAATGTTGCTGAGTCTGGTGTGCAACCTGCTTATGTTGGAGGTGATCAACCTGAAGTTGCTCAGATCATCTACCCTCCAACAAATTTTGATATGATTCAATAATAGGTTCAGACAATGTACAATCCTCAACAGGAAGTTGATAATGTTATAATTTAAAAAGTTGAAATGCCAGAAGCTGCCTTGAAAGCTCAACAGGAAGCTTAACTTTCGAAGAAAAGATTCAAAGAATAGGCTGAGTTAAATCCTGATTTTGAGCACTGGATCCCCACTTCAAGAAATATAATTTTGACTGTCTGGAAAGCTATGAAAGATCAAGTTCATGAAAGGGGCAAGTGATATAATGAACAGGAATGACAGAAATATGAGGCAAGACAAAAAGCCATTCTGCAACATAGAAGAAAGGCTAAAATTGGGAAGCTACCTCCTAATGCTCAGGAGTCTAGCAAATATTTCCCTAAGCCTTTTCATTATTTTGAAAGGCAAAGGATTAAGGCTGAAGCTCAGAAGAAGGCAAAATTGAAGGGAAAGAAGCCTATTGATGATGCAGAACCTCCTGTGCAAGCTCAGATTAAGCCAGGAAAAGGCATAGTCATTAGGGAGCCGTATCAGCCTTAGGATAGATTTACTAGATTTTGCAAGAACAATGTAATTTTTAGTTTTAGAAGAAATCTATGTAATCAGTTGTTAAGAAACTTTTTGAAAAAGTGTAAACAAAACAATGTTTCATGTTCATTCAAGTTGCATTCTTATTCTGTGATGTGATTTGGTTATATATTTTGTTTATAAGTTACCCTGTCATTTATTATTTATATACATCATCATATTTGTTTATTATAAGTGGTGTATATCATTGACTAAAGGGTTATGACTTCTCCAAATAGGGGGAGATTGTTGGGTATATTGGAAAATCTGTACCTGATTTGGAGAAGCCTCACTTAGCTCAATGATATACATCAAGGTGTAATTGATGTTATTTTAAGTTTATATGTGCAGGTTAAGTATTTGCTAAAATGCAGAAAAAGCTTCTAAGTCCATGAGTCGACACTAAAGAAAGTTTGTGTCGACACTTGGAAAAGCTGTGTCGACACCTGAAGCAACTGTGTCGACACATATAATTTATTAGTCAACATCAACTGTGTCGATACCGGGAGGCAGCGTCGACACATAGAAATATTAGTCGACATCGACTGTGTCGACACCGGGAGGCAGTGTCGACACACATAAGTATTAGTCGACATCAACTGTGTCGACACCTGGAGGCAGTGTCGACACCTGGAGGCAGTGTCAACACACAAATTCTAAGACTATATCAACTGTGTTGACACACAAGACTTGTGTCGACACTCAGCATAGTTTCAACAATATTGATTGCTGTGAAGTGAAGGAGTGTCTATGTCGACACAAAGAAGCTGTGTCGACACATTCTATAGATGCAGTGTCAAGAAGCTGTGTCGACACAAGAGGAGCTGTGTCGACATCACCAAAGCTTGTGTCGACACTTAATCTACCTGTGTCGACACATAATAACAATCAGTCTCGACGCTTTGCTGACAAAGACAAAGGTTCAAGAACTGACTGGAGACTTGACAGCTGTGTATTCCAACAAGTTTGCTGAAGCTGTCAGACCTGTCAGAAGTTGGTTAGAAACCGGATCAGCCGGTTATCATTGATGAAGTCTATAAATAGATGGATTCTGTCAACAACAAAAACAATAATTGAATTATTAATCATTGATCAAGAAAGTGCACGTCATACAGAAGAAGATTTTCGTGCGAAGATCTAAGGAGAATTCAAGCAAGAATTCTGAAGAAACTTCAGAAGATCTAGAGAGTGAGAGAGATCTCCAGCTGTTGAAGTAAAGGAGGAAACATTTACAAGTTTCTTAAGAAGCAGATCTTGAACTAATCTGCTAAGAAGGATTCAGATTTATTTCTGGATTCTAAGAAGGAAGCTGGCAGTCAGTCAACTTCAAAGGAGATCAACCCTACTGAGTTTAGATTCAAAAAGCTTTGAAGAAAGCTAAGAACAGGTTGATTTCAACCATCAATTTTATCAAGAAGCTGATCAAGAAACCTTTTATCCCTTCTCTCTCAACAAGGGTAAGAGTCCATCTAAAATACTTATCAAATTTTGTAGGATCTTTTCATAGATTTGAGTTGTAAGCCGATATTATAAAGGCTGAGTGTAGGAGATATAGATCTCTGAGTGGGAGGGCTTTTGAGCCTGAGTGTAGGAGAAATTTTTCTCTGAGTTGTAGGCCTTGTGGCAAGGCTGAGGTAGGGCTGTTAGCCTGAGCTGTAGGAGTGTGGTTACACTCTGAGTTGTAGGAACCTTATTTGGTTCTGAGTTGTAGGAACCTTTCAGGGTTCTGAGCTGTAAGATCTGTGGATCTGAGAAGAAGGAAAAAGTTAGGCCGAATCTAGCACACTGCTAGATAGGTGAAGTGGGAAAGTGGATGTACCCAGACCTTGGGGAACCACTATAAATCTGTGTGCAATCTGTGATGTGTGTGTGACTGTGATTTCTGTGCTGTGATTGCTATAGAATAGTTAGATTCTATTTTTAGATCTGAAAAATTATTCTGCATTAAGTAAAAAAGAAAAGAACTTATTCACCCCCCCCCTCTAGGTGTTTGGGTTATCTTGAAATCAATTCTATCACCATTTTTCCTAAAATGACCTCTAATGGCCTCATTTGACAGTGTCAAAAGGTGCATGTAAAGAGATAATATAATCACTATATCATATATAAATATAATAATAATTTAAAAGATAACACTACTCATCTTCTCCAACGAACCCGAACAGACACCCGAAATTGCCATTTCTTGTAGCTTTTACAAAGCTTAACGCCGGCCACCCGGTTACCTCCTTGTCCAGCCAGCGCCACCACCACCTTCGTCGAGGTACTGACTATCGCCCAACGGTGGTTTGGCCGCTTGACACCTTGGTTTATGGCGAACTCGACACCATGATTTTTCGGAAATTCTCCATTTTTCCTCACTTGGATCAGCTCATTTGAGCCATATTTCTCAACCTAATTTTATCTAGATACTAGCACAAGGGGAGAGGAGGAGAAGTGGATCTTGTTTAGGGTTCGACGACGGCGATGACGGCGGTTTGCTGTGGCGTTTCTCCTCTCCGGTGAGCTTGCCCGATTCCTCGATCCTCCACCAAAACCATTGATCAAATACCTCATTTCGATTGCCAAGAACGTTTTGAACGTGATGGGTTGGCCAAAAGTGGGGATGGGGGCTGTATAGGGGGGATTTATATTTTTCCATGGAGGGATGGTGAAGGGGTGGTCAGTCATGGTGGATGGGCTCCCCCCATTAGTCTTGCCTGGCTGGAATTGATGGTATTCCCATCCCAAGAGTCAAGGGAGATGAATGGGGGCAATGGGGAGATGAATAGGGTGGCCCATGATCTCCCTCCATAACTCCTCTCTCTCTTTTTTTTTCTCTCTCCTCCATTAAAGGAGAACTTGAGGTTTCTCTCTCCTAGTCATAATTTACAGATTTTTAGTGGCATTCCATGCAAATATCAGCCTCCTAAATCTAATGGGCCACTCAATTTGGGCTTAGCCCAAGTGAGTTGGGCTAGGTTGTGTCAACTTGAGCTAATTTGACCAAATTTAGGGTTGAGTTGACTTTGGTCAATTTAACCTCTTGGGTTGAGCCCAATGGGTCCTTAGTGACTCATTGGCCTCCCCTAAGGTCTAGGGAGACTTGGGTAGGGTTAGTTTGACACCTTGGTGGTCACTTGACCCTTATTAGGATACTTTGACCATTTTAGGGTTTAGATTGACTTTAATCAACTTGACCTCTTGGGTTGACCCCAATGGGCCCTTAATGGCCCAATGAACCTCCTAAAGGGTTAGGAAGGTTCAGGTGGGGTCAAGGAGTCAAGGTGAATGTCCACTGGCCCTAGATAGGCCACTTTGATCATTTTAGGGTTAGGGTTGACTTTGGTCAACTTGACCACTTTGGTTGACCCCAATGGGTTCTAGGTGCTCCAAGGGACCCCCTAATGGGTTTGGGATGTTATGGTGGGGTCAAGGAGTCAAGGTGAGGCCTTAAAGTCAAACCCTAGGTTAGGTAATTGGAATGTATTATTTGTAGACCAAGGTGATCTTCACCTTCATGCCTAAGTTCACATGGTCTCTTTGAGCTTCCTAGGATTTTATCATGACCTCGTCATGACAAAATCATATTAGGAGTCTAGTTGCTTGAGGGATATTACACAGACACTGGGGCACGCAGTTACGCAAGCGCCCACACATAGTCAGGCGCGGGCGCGATCAGGCGCGCGCACGCCCATACATAGTCAGGCCCCGCGCGCGGCCAGGAGACCACGCCTGCATGTAACATCCCCCATATTTCTAAGCCCCCTAAAGTTAGAGTTAGGGCTTGAGTGGTGCATGAAGGCCCTAGAGTGACCCCAGCTCAGCTTGAACTTAGGGAAACTGCTATTTGCACCCCCAATATGCACAAGTTAACCTAAGCCAATTCACACTCACATGAACTCACCACCTCAAGGTAAGCTCACTAACACTTCCCTAACCCTAAGGGAGAGGCAACTGAGCGATGGACTCAAGGCTAGGTCAATCTAGTGAGCCGAATTGACAAAAGTCAACCTTAGGTCAATATAGGTCAAACCATCACCTAAGAGATCCTAAGCCTTGTCTGAAAACAATCCTGGAACTTTCTGACTAAATCAAGATGAATTGTCCTTGAATGTTCCTGGAGGAGAAGGTTGAAGAAGACTCTTGATAGTGATGGATGTTCTTTTTCAGTCTTCAGAATGGATAAGGGAGAAAAGCAGAGTGTCTTCTGTATGGAGAGAAGAAGTTCTGTATGATGTTATTGTGTGCAACTATATTCTCTTCTCTGTATTACTCTTCTCCTCTTTTTTTCTTACTGTAGGTCTGGTCTGTATCACTTAGTGCTTCTTGATTGAAAAGATAAAATATCTTTTATATTCTGCAGTCAATTATTCTCCTTTGAAATTTGAATTGTTGGCATTAATTGATGATTTGCATGAAGAAAGAAGCGGCTGGAATATTGATTTAAATGTGTTTCCCCAAATGCCCCATTAAAATAAGCAAGCAATTAACATGAAGAATACCATAATTAATGCTGCCAATAACGACTATATTCAGAGGAATATGAGCATTAATTACTCAGGAATATTACTGCTAAATAATATAGAAAGTAAGGTACAGAAGTAAGGAAAACTTCTCATTCTGGCTCGGGACAAAAATCGTCGACCTCAGAGTAGAATTCGTTGAACGGAGTTCCAAGCTCATCGACCTGAGAATTCCTGTTCGTCGACCTGAGCTCTACGAACTGCATACTGAGAATAACTTGCCAATTCTTCACTCTGAGTTCGTCGAGCTTAGAATTTATCTCAAAGAAAAGAATCATCAACCTGAGATAGAATATCGTCGAGCTCAACTCGGACAATTAATTCTGAGTTCATCGATCTGAGATCGACGATCATCGAGCTGAGTTCGTAGAGCTTTGAACTGACCATTCTGCACTCTGAATTCTGCTAAGACTTGAGTCTCCTGAGGCCCACTACTGGCTGGTCCATAAAGGTAGAACCTAATGACTAGCCTAAACTCTAGGACTCAAAAACTTGACCTTGGCTATACAATATAGGTCAGACTCAACCTAAATTAGTGAACCTAGCCCAAATCCAACTTAGGGATCTAACAATCTCCCCCTATTTGGGTGAGGTCACTAAAACAAGATATAAGAAACAATCATAAAGCATAAAAATATATATCTTACAGAAATAAAACATTCAGCAAATATTAACAGGAGATGATTCATAATTAAACATAATAGAGTTCAAAATAAGAACAAAACAAAAACAAAATCACTTGTTCTGCTTAGGCTTTTTTTTCTTTGGCTTCTCAGAAGGCTGTTTGATAATGATTTCTCAATTAGGATCAGCAGCTTGTTTCTTTGTCAGGGTCATATCTAATGCACCAATGATATTTATATATGTGGCTCTTGGAACTACAGCTTCTGGATGCAAGCTCATGCAATCATCAACATTAAAGAATTTGTTTGTCTTGGTATACCTTTTAAGTTCTTCCTCCCTGTATGAAGACATAGTTGAAAATTGAGAGTGAACCTTTCCTTTAGCTTTGACTTTGTTGATTTGAGAAAGTCCTATCAGCTCACGAAATCTGGCCATTTTAGCTATTATCTCCTGCTCTGGATCTACAAAGGGAATAGGTAGAGATTCTGGCCTTATAGGACTTGAGTCCTTCTGTGAATCATCAAAGGAGTCTGTAGTACTTCTCTTATGTGTAGCTGGAGGAGGTTTGGTTTGAGATGACTGTTGCTGACTGCCTTGCTTGGAATGTCTCTGATAGTTTTTAGTAATAGGTGTTGATCTTTGAGATACATTTCCAGAGGCCCGGGAGATGGAGGAGGAGGAGGAGGAGGAAGGTCTTTCCTGAATTTCTTAGGAGGAGACCTGTACCTTCTCCTCTTCTTCCTTTCTTTTTGCTCATTCTTTGATAACCACATCCATTGTAACATCCCTAGGTATCGAGTAATCTTTTGCAGAATATAATAAGGAGTATCATGAGTAGGGTTTAACTTGGGAGCTGTCTTGGGAGCAAATTTTCTTTTCTTAGCAATCTTCTTTTTAGCTTTTGGATCATCTGATTCATCAGAAGAACTAGGAGGATTGTCAAACATAGCATCTATCTCTTTTATGGTTTCCTTTGAAATCTACTTCTTAGGTTGAGGAGGTGCTTGAGGTATAGTAACTTCAGGTGGAGAAATATTCTCAGTAAGCATCTGCTTGTTTTCTTCTTCTAGATCAGCAGATAAGAGGTCATCCATATCAAGAAATGGAGATTCAGCCCAAGCAAGGGTAGGGGAAAAAGCTTTTTGCTCTAGAGGAGAACTTGGTTCAGGAACATTCTCAGTCTCATGTTCCTCTGAACTCACTGGAGCTGCAAAACTAGCCTTTAGTTGATTAACAACTTCAGAACTTATTGGAGGAGTGTAACACACTATTGCCATGGATTACTCTTAGAAAACATTTGGAATAAAATAAATATAAGCATAAATAGACTTTAATAACCCAAATAAATCTACTATGGGATTGACAAAACAATCACCAACAGTCACAATCTCTGGCAGAACAACTTTTTCATCTGTACGTAACATATCAAAATCAACTTTCTCAGCCTCTGAAATCATATTTACATCTGCTCTTGATAATTCAACTATCTGTACATCTGCTGGCTTATCTATCTGCAAAATTATTGTTGCTTCTTCTGCTATTGTTGCTGCTAGAGGAGACACTGGAGCTTCTTCATAAAATATCTCCCCCTGTCTGGGTTCAGAGAGTCCTGAAGCCAGGCCCCCAGAAGAAGGGACAGAAGGGGCAGTGGATAGAAGAGCAGAGAGGGAGGCAAGGGATTCAGCAAGAGGTTTAATTGCCTCTGCTATGAGTTATTGGAGTATAGGGGTGATGGTTTCAAGAAGAGAAGGAATGGAATCCCTTAGCATATGCTCAAAAGGTATCTGAGTTGATGTAGAGGGATGGAGGGATGAGATTAAAGGGAAAGGAGTGGAATCTGGCATGGGCTCATCAGTAAATGATGGGGAATTGAGGGGGGATGACAGTAGGTTAAATGATGGTATGGATGATATGTTGTGTAGGAGGATATCAGCAAGATGTTGAGGAAGAGGGGACTGAGGAGGAGTGACATGCTCTGGGGTATGAGGTAGAGTTGCATGCACTAGAGATTGGGGTGGAGTTGGTTGATGTTCAGGAGTATGATCTGGTGTGGTTATGTATTCTGGAGATAGAAGTGGTGTGGGAGAGTTAGCTGGGGATGGGTATGGTTGTTGAAGATTTGTTGAAGGTGTTTGAATGTGAGGAGGTGTTGGTTGTTGAGCTGGAGGAGGAGGGGATGGAAACTTGGTGGAGGCGGCATCTTCTGGGGGTGAAGGAGCAGCTGTTACAGCTCTGGTATCCTCAGAAGCCCTGGAGGTGGAGGAAGCCTTGGATGGCTTGGGGATAGTCCTCTCCCACCTAAAAAATAAGGCACAAGTGAGCCTTTTTGAGGCATTGATGAATATGGTTTGGGAGACAAGGGATTCAACAGCCTTTGCTTGAAGGAAGATTCCAAGAATCCTTCCAAAGCACATCTCTTTCTTTGTATTATTTTTCTTTATCATCTCAACCATTATTCTAGCCCAGTTCGCTGGCTTTTTGTTCACAACTGCACACATCCAAATTGTTATCTAGTGATATAATCATGGGAAGTGTGTGAAAGTGAGACAAAGATCTATCTCAACTCTAGAGGGGGGGGGGTGAATAGAGTATTTTTAAAATAACTTTACAATTTTCACAAGCAAAACAATTAAGATTTAATTTATGTATAAGTGTAAGGTGCCTTGCTATATAATTTAAAACTAAGACAGCAAAAAGAAAATCACAGCACACAATAAAGAAAATACTCAAGTAACCAGAAGACACAAGGAGCTATAGTGGTTCCCCAAAAACCTGGGTACATCCACTCTTCTACCACCCTTGGTAGGAATCCACTGCAGGAAGGGTTGATCAGGAGTCCTGGGCACCAATGAGCTTTTGATAAGGTGCTCAAAAACCACACTAGATTTTTTGATCAGGTGTCTTGCCACCACTGAGTTTTGACAAGGTTCTCAGAACCAGAATCAAGACTTTTGAAGGGAGTTTTGGTAACCCTTTTACAACAGGAAAGAAAAAGAAAAAGAGTGAAGTTGTCTTCTCTGTCTCAATCAAAGAGAGAAGCACAAGTGGATTGATTCTGTTGTCAAAGCTCCCCCTGAGATGTAGACTAGTTCAGGAGTGGAAGCTTTGCTTCAGGGTGATAGGTCTTCAGAAGCTTCAGATCTCTAGCAGAAGATGGTTTCAGCAGAGGCTGAGAAAATTGAATTATCTGGAGTCCTTGTGATGAAGCTATGATCACTCTTTCAGTATGCCAAAATGTTCAACTGATTCTTCAGAATTGATCACTTTAATTTTTTTTTTGAATTGATCTCTCTATCTTGTGAATCTGTACTATGCATTTCTTGTTGTAGTCGCTTGTTATGTATCTCTGTCAGACTAAAAGAAAATTTATTCTCTGAAGATCCTCTGTCCAAGATAGCCGTTAACAGACATTAAATGTCCTCCATAAAAGTCTTGTCTTCTAGAGGAAAGTCCAATAAACATTCTCAAAAAGAATTCCTTGAAACTTGCTCCAGAATAAAGGAAAACGGCTGGCAGATCTCTTGTAATAAATGCTGAGATAATTTGAAAAACATTCCAAAGTCTGACTGAATTTGAATCCCTAAAATCGTCGATCTCTTAGGAAAAACATCGATCTGAGCTCTATGATCGTCGACCTGAGCTCAGAGATTGGAATGAAGATTAGACCGAAAACATCGACCTGAGCTCGAAGATCGTCGACCGGAGCTCAGCGACCTGAAGAATAAGATGAAGAAAGATCGTCGATTTGAGCTAGAAGATTGTTGACTGGAGCTCGACGATTTAGCAAAGTTGAGCTCAGAGAGCGTCGAACGGAGTTCGACGTTTCGTCGACCTAAGCTCGACGATTATTGTCTTTGCCTCAGCTTTAAGTCTGATTCCTTGAATGGTCCTGGGGGCAGCTTCAAACCTAAATTCTAAGCCCTAAACACATTCTAATGTTGACCTTTTTAACTATACATCTAGGTCAAACTGGTTTCCTAAGACAAACATAGTGATCCTTGCCCAAATTAGTAATAGGGTGTTCCAACAATCTCTCCCTATTTGGGTTAGGATTACTATTTACAAATCTCAGAAATAAAAACAAAAACAACATACAGAAGAGCAATAAACTAAAACAAAAGAATAGAGCAAGCAACAGGGTAGCAGTCATATGGAATATCAGCAAGTGTTCAGAATGATTGTATTGTCTGCTTACAGATATTACTTCTTTTTACTTCCTTTCTTAAATAGAATTTCTCTGTTGGGATTAAGAGCTTCTTTCTTTGACCTTCTATCATCCTCTGCACCTAAGGAGGTTTGAGATCTAGCCCTGGGAACCACAGCCTCAGGATGCAATTTCATGTAGTCCACTGGGTCAAAGAATTTTCTTGATACATACCTTTCTAGTTCTGCTTTTCTCTGATCTGATAAAGTAGTAATATTGGAGAGGTCTTTCCCTTGTTCTCTGGCTTTCTTCAACTGATCTAAAGCAGCAATTTCTTTCATCCTAGCAGTCCAAGATAGTGGATTGTTCTCTGGATCTTCAAAAGGAACTGCAGGCTCATATCTGTTTACAGTTTCTGAAGCAGTAGGAGTTCTAGTATCAACATTTTCTCTGAGTTTATAGGGGAAAGGACCTAGAGTTGAGTCCATGTGCCTTTGTCCATCCCTTGCATGAAATCTATATTCTCTTTGATTTCCTCTATACTGTCCCCTTCTGGACTGAGAACCCCTTTGGTATTGTCCCCTGGGATGATATCTTTGTGAGGACTGGGAGGAACTATGCTTTAAAGCTGGGGTTTGAGAAGCTGAGCCTCCACCTGATCCTGAATCTGGAGGAGGAGGCTGAAACCGAGAACATCCTTTCTCATATCTATCCAATTTCCTTCTTTTCTTCATAGCTTTCTATTGATTTTTGGAGAACTGCATCCAGGGCTCAGAGATTGGACAATCATGCAGAATATAGTATGGAATGTCATAGGCATCTTTGGCTTGAGCAGGGGGAACCCTCATCACGGCCTTGCTTCTGGTCTTCCTTTTCTTGGCAATAGTACCAGAAGAGTCATCAGATTCAGTGTGAAACTGGTCACTTTCTGAACTTTGGGGTCTATCATACAACTCATCAATGCTCTTTATATATTTCTCTTGTTGTTTCAATTGATCAGGAGTTAGAGCAGGAACAGCAGCAGCAGTAGGAATTGGAGCAACAATAGGAGCAGATTCTTCCAGATATGTAGCAAGTTCTTTAGCAGCAGTATCATCAACAATAGGCAACATTTCAATATCAGAAGACTCAATGGAAGCAGTAGCAGCAGCAATAGAGATGGAAGCAATAACATCCACAGCCTTAAAAGAATTGACATATGAGGCAATCAGGCTGGGATCACATACTGAGATAGGCACAATGGACTTAGTAAGATCTTCAACTTGTTGCACTGACAGAGAACTGAAATACACAGAATCAAATACTGATAGCAGACTCTGAAGATCCACTACAAAGACAGGAGTAGGAACTGAACCTTCAGCAGCCTCAGGCACAACCAGAGCTTCATAAGGCATCTCCCCCTGCCTGGATTCAGTGGCAACTGGATCAAGGCACCCAGAAGAAGGGATTGCCTGAGAGGAGAGGAAGGGAGATAGCCTGGTAGATAGCTCCTGAGCACTTTTCAGAAGTGGAGCCAAGGTGGTCTCCAGCAATGAGGTTAGCCTGGGGGCTAGCAACTCATATAACCTGTCTGCAAAGGCTGAGAGATCTACATGCTCAAGAGGGGCTTGAGTAGAGGTAGGAGAGAAATTGGCTGGAATGATGTTGGCTGGAGCTGATGGAATGGAGAATGTGGAGGTAGGAGGAGTAGGGATGGATGGCCTAGGGGTAGGAGGTGTTGAGATTGATGTAACTGGGTTGGAGATGGATGAGATGGTAGGGGAAAAGGATGGTTGAGAGAGTATGTCTTGAAGAAGTTGTTGGTAGGAGGATTTAGAGGGAAGCTCAGGAGGAGTTGGAGGAGAATCATCCATGAAGGAGTCATCCAAGAGAGAAAATGATGGAGTGATGACAGGTGGATAGTAGAATAAAGGATGGAATTGTTCTGAGGTAGTGGCTGAAGGAGGTGAAAGGGGTGAAGAGATTGTAATGGGGGAAGATATGGCTATGGTGGAGATTGAGATGGCTGGGGCAGAGACAGCTGGAGGAGGAGGAGAAGCAGGCAAATCTTCTGCTGGGGCAGAGACCTGATGAGGAGTGACTGAGGCAGTCCTTGTGCCTGAAGCAGGTGTTGCTATAGCAGCCCTGTTGGGGTTTATGATCTGCCTGTCCCACCTGCTGAAGAGGGCACAGGTAAGTCTTTTGGATGCATTGATGTACATCCCACTTGAAGTCAGCAGTTCAGGGCACCTGGAGTGCAGGTAAACCCCTAAGATCCTCCCAAAACTTACACAGCTTTTGCTAAGTTTCTTCTTGATCAAATTAAAGAAGATGGAGCCCCAGTCCAGATGTTTTTTGTCAACCAATGCTCCCATTAGATAGAACTGGTATCTTGAAATTGTGTCATGGGCGGAGTGCTTTGCCAGGAGCACTTTTCCAACAACATCAGCCAAGAATTGAAATTCAATAGATAAATTTTTTTCAGCAATTTATTAGGGTTCACAGCAGAATGACCCATTTTATCTAGCATTGAATCAAACTCTTCTCCAGACAAATCAATAGAATCATTTCCAGTACTGATGTTGAAAACTTCTGTTAGTAGAGTGGGGGACAATGTTACCTAAGTCCCTTTGATCGAGCCGACTATAGAATTCTCATTCTCATTTGTGGCAGAAAAACACCATTCTTTTATTTCGTCTGCTGAAAGCTTCACTCTGGTGGACATAATCTGAACTAACCGTTGTTCTTGGAAAAGATTTAAGATGACTTTGAATCTCTGGTCGCTTCCATCGAAAGAATTCATGTCGATGTCGAAGCCTGTATCAAATTTCATTTTTGAAAGAGCAGCAACTGACGCAGCCATCTATACCTGCAAAGATTGAGCAAAGACGGCCAAGTGTAGAAAGTTTGGAGGGAAAGAGTTGCAGAGAGTATGAAAGCGTAAACGACGAGCGGCGGCCGAAAAATGATTTTATATTAGGGTTCGACGCGAAAAAGGAAGGATCGTCGATCTCCGTTCGACGATCAGGACTCCTGATGGAAGCTGAAAGGTCTTCAATGTCATAGATCTAAGTTCGACGATCTATGGAGAACGTCGAGCTCAGTTCGACGATCGAAGGCCTGAGAGAGATAGTATACAACTATCTGACACGCTCTGAACTCAGGTCGACATTTTTGGAAAACGTCGATCTCCATTCGACATTTTTCTGGTAAACGTCGATCTACGTTCGACGATTTCTGGGGAAAACGTCGAGCTCAGTTCAGAGACAGAAACTATCCTATAAACACAAAAAGGGATGAGTTTTTAGCCTAATCTTGGTCTGTTTTTAGCTTTTCAAAATCTTGTAAACTACTTTAGGCTTCCTCCATCTAACATGCTTAACTGATTGAGGAAGAAGTTGTGTTTCTTTTCATCCAAAGGCTTGGTGAAAATATCTCCCCTTTGCAAATCAGTTGGGATATAATGAAGTTCAATTTTATTTTTCTCAACATTATCCCTTAGAAAATGATGCCTAATTTCTATGTGTTTTGTCCTACTATGGAGGACTGGATTTTATGCAATGGAAATAGCACTGGTGTTGTCACAAAATATTTTAGACTTCTCTAAGTTGTAACCATAGTCTAGGAGTTGGTTTTGTATCCACAATATTTGTGAACAACAACTGCCTGCAGCCATGTATTCAGCTTTAGCAGTTGAGGTTGACACAGATGTTTGTTTCTTACTATACCATGAGACAAGTCTATCACCAAGAAACTGACAAGTTCCACTGGTGCTTTTCCTATCTATTCTGCATCCAGCATAATCAGCATCTGAAAATCCAGTTAAGTCAAATGCTGAATCTTTTGGATACCAGAGACCTAGATTTGGACAGCTTTTAACATACCTAAGAATCCTCTTTACTAAAGTTAAGTGTGACTCTCTAGGGCTAACTTGAAATCTAGCACATATACATGTAGCAAACATTATGTCAGGCCTACTGGCTGTGAGGTACAATAGAGAGCCAATCATTGCTCTATATGTTGTCTGATCAACTGGTTTCCCATATTCATCAGCATCCAATACAACATTGGTAGGCATGGGTGTTTTCATATATGATGCATCAGACATCCCAAATTTCTTAACCAATTCTTTTGCATATTTGGTTTGAGAAATAAACATGCCTTCAGCATGTTGTTTGACTTACAATCCTAAGAAGAAGGATAGCTCACCCATGCCACTCATTTCAAATTTAGAGTGCATAAGCTTGGAAAACTTTTTGCACAAATTTGAATCCGTAGACCCAAATATAATATCGTCTACATAAATTTGTACTAGTAGGGTATGGGACTTTTGGGTTCTAATAAAAAGAGTTTGGTCTACTCTCCCCCTAACAAAATCATTCTTCAGCAGAAAGCATGCTAAAGTCTCATACCATGCTCTAGGAGCTTGCTTGAGACCATATAGTGCTTTGTGTAGTTTAAAAACATAATCTGGATGTGTTAGAGAGATAAAAAACTGGAGGTTGTCTGACATAGACTTCATCTTTGATCTCCCCCATTGAGAAAAGCACTCTTCACATCCATTTAATAGACTTTGAATCCCTTGTGAGCAGCATAAGCCAGGAAGATTCTTATGGCCTCTAACCTCGCAACAGGTGCAAAGGTCTGGTCATAGTCTATCCCCTCTTCTTGAGAATATCCTTGAGCAACTAGCCTTGCCTTGTTCCTTACAATAATTCCTTGATCATCCAGCTCATTTCTGAACACCCATTTTGTTCTAACAATGGAATGATCCTTTGGCTTAGGCACTAGTTCCCAAACTTTGTTTCTTTCAAATTGATGCAACTCCTCTTGTATTACAATGATCCAGTGTGGATCTTGCTATGCATCTTGAATGGTTTGAGGTTCAATTTGAGAGAGAAAGCAAGTGTGCATCAGGTTTTGATTGAGCTGATTTCTGGTTTGCACACCAGCTGAGATGTCTCCAATCACTTGGGAGATTGGATGATCTCTTGTTGTTACTAGATCACCAGGGGGTGTTGATTGTTCACCAACCTATGTTATTGTTTCCTCTTGTGGGACAACAACTGGCTCTTCAAGAAGATTTTCTTCCAGATGTGGAGCAGCTTCTTCATCTTCACTACTTTCATCCTTTTGAGTAACTTGTAATCTGTCCAAGTCTTCAGCTAGAGAATGCACCTGTAAATGTTCTATGGTAGAAGTATTCTTCTCCTTGAAAGACATATTAGTTTCATCAAAGGAAATGTGGACAGATTCTTCTATTTTTAGAGCAGTTTTATTATAAACCCTATAAGCTTTACTGATCATGGAGTATCCCAGAAACACTCCATCATCAGCTTTTGCTTGAAATTTTGCTAAATATTTTTTATCATTATTGTGAATGTAACAAGTGCAACCAAAAACTTTAAAATAGTCTACTTTAGGTTTCTTCCCTTTGAGCAATTCATAGGGAGTCTTGCCCTTCAGTTTATGTATTAGACTTCTATTCAACACATAATTGGAGGTGTTCACTGCCTCAGCCCAGAAGGATAGAGGTAGGTGAGCATCTGTCAATAATGTAGTTGAAGATTCAATAAGGGTTCTATTTTTCCTTTCAGCTACCCCATTTTGTTGAGGAGTTCTAGGAGCTGAGAAAGTATGCCTGATCCCTTCACTTTGACAGAACTCTTGCATGAGAAGAGAATCAAACTCTGTCCCATGATCACTTCTGATCAGGGTAATGTGAGTGTTGAACTCAATCTGAATGCATTTGAGAAACTCTGTCAAACACTTAAAGTTATCAGACTTCTTCCTTAGAAAGAATACCCATGTGAATCTTGAGAAGTCATCTACAATCACTAAAGTATAGGATTTCCCTCCTAAGCTTTGTACTGTAATGGGTCCAAAAAGATCCATGTGTAACAGATACAAAATCCTAGGTGAATCACTCTTGCTAATTGATTTAAAGCTATTTTTAGTTTGCTTGCCTAATTGACAAGCCTTGCAGAGTCCTTCCTTCTTGTATGGGCCAGAAGGCAGTCCTCTGATAAGGTTGTCCTTGGATAGCCTAGCAATGGTTCTAAGGTTAACATGTCCTAGTCTCTTATGCCATAGAATATTAGGTCTAGATATGGAATTAAACAGGCAAATATCTACCTTAGATGAATGAAAGTCTACTAAGTAAATATTACCTTTCCTGTTACCTGTCAACACAGTTGTGTTGTCTTCTGACTTGATCTTGCATATTTCTTTGTTGAAAGTCACTTGATATCCTTCATCACACAGCTGATTAATGCTTATCAGGTTGTGCTTGAGTCCTTCAACATAGGCTACTTTCTTGAAGGTGACTGTCCAAATTTGGACTGCACCATATCCTTTTGTTGTTCCAAAGTTTGAATCACCAAAGATTACTTTGGGTCCAAGCTTGGATTTAAAGGATGTGAAGTTGTCCTTATTCCCTGTCATGTGCTTTGAGCACCCACTATCCAGATACCATAGCTGGTTTGATGTTGGATAGGTCTTCACCTGCACATAAGCAGCTTATATGTTTTTGACCCAGTTTACCTTGGGCCTAGGTTGATATCCCTTAAATTCAGAAATAAAAGACATCCCAGATTGACTCTTGTAACCTTCAGGATGGTATCTCCTAGGAGGTATTATCCATTCAGTATAAGGATTAAAGCATTGGGATGAAGCACTTCTAGGATTGAATTGAGATTTGCCTCTAAAAGAAGGTTCAAAGCTCTGAACTCCGTTCGACGATCGTCGAGCTGAGTTCGACGATCTTGGGTAAAATCGTCGAGCTCCGTTCGAAGATCGACTGTGAGGGAGTTCAGAGTTCAGGATTCGTTGAGCTGAGTTCGACGTTTCAGCCTGAGATCGTCGATCTCTGTTCGACGATCGTTGACCTCTGCTCGATGTTTTCTGTTGAACTTTGCTTTTCTTAGGTAGATCTGAATTCTTCCTAGCTACCTCTACAACACCATTCCCTTTATCAGAAATAAATTTGATTGGGGTTGTTAATACTATGGGTTGGCTAGATGAAGCACCCAAGCCCAGTGTACTATTTAATCTTGAGTTCACTGTGCTTGTGATGTCCATTAATTTGATACTTCTCCCATTAAGGGATTCTTCAAATTGCTTGGCCTTGGATAGTTCACTTTTCAGTGAAGCTATCTCCTCTCTATAGCATTCTAACTCTTCAGAGAGTTTGAGGTTCTCTGATTTTAAAGTGCTATACTCAGATAGTTATTTTCTGAGGGAAGTGATTTCCTTCTCAGACTCCAACAGATCTAGGCATAGTACTTTAAACTCATGTTTAAAGTCCTCAGAACTGAAATCAAATGAATTGATTACCTGATCTTCTTCTAGTTGAGCTTCTGAATCTGATTCTGACTCTTCTGCTTCTAAATATGTTTGAGAGGCATTGATAGCCATCATGCAAAATTCCTTTTCATCAGCATCATCCTTATCATCACTGGAGCTGGATGAGGCTTCAGAGTCCTCTTCAGTTTCACTCCATGTCTCAGCAACAAATCCCTTCCTTGTATGTTTGTTCTTGCTGGAGGAGGGTTTGTCTGAGCTGTTCTTTCTGAAGTCTTTCTCCTTTCTTCTTTCTCTTCTATCTTTCTTGTCCTTGTTCTTGTTTTCTGGACAGTCAGGCACAATATGGCCTGGTTTCCTGCAACCAAAACATATAATTTCTTTATTGTTATTTGATTTATCATACCTTGGCTTATCATGTCCCTTGTATGATCTTTTTCTGAAGTCTTTTCTGGCCATCTTGTAGAATCTTTTGGTCGGTAGACTTAGGAGCTCATCATTTCCTGTAGCTTTATCTTCAGGCTCCTCTTCTGTAGCTTTGAAGGCTATGGTCTTCTCTTTCCTTGTGGCTGGTGATGCAGCCTTCTGTTCTTCTTCTCTATTTTTAATAAGCAACTCATAAGATTTGAGCTTGCCCAGGAGAGCTTCAGTGGTAATCTCATTTAGACTTCTGGCATCTTTGATTGGCCAGATTCTTGAATCCCAAGTGCTGGGGAAGCACATTAGGATTTTATCATTCAGCTCAGTCAATGAGACTTCTTTATCCAGAGTCTTTAACTCATTGATAATCAGACTTAGTCTATTGTACATGTCAGCCACTCATTCAGCTTCTCCCTTTTTGAAATTCTCATATTGGCTTATAAGATGGGATCTCCTGTCATTCCTTTCATCAGCAGATCCTGAGACAATTTCAGAGAGCTTGTACCAAATTCCTTTGGCTGAGTTGTATTCAGCTACCTTTTGAAATATCTCATCATACATTGTCTGAGCTAAGATGTTCATGGCCTTGGCATCTGCAGTCTTCCACTTCTTTATTTCAGCATCTGTTCCTGAAGGAGGTGGAACAACATTTGTACTTGAGCTTGCTGGTGGACTTGGGCACACTGTCAAAACAGAATTAAATATGTCTTCATCAATAGAGTTCATGTAAAGTCTAATCCTTGCTTTCCAAAGTGCAAACTTGGATAGATTGCACACTAGAGGCCTTGTGCTTGCATAATCTTTGTTCTGTGCCATGTATTTATATAAAATTAAATATAATGAAAATAACCCTCTTAAAAGATTGATCTTATCAAGGATCTTTTGGTTCAGGTGTTATCCTGTATGAACAACCAACCTCCCTCTGATACCAATTGAAAGTGAGACAAAGATCTATCTCAACTCTAGGGGGGGGGGGTGAATAGATTATTTTTAAAATAACTTTACAATTTTCACAAGCAAAACAATTAAGATTTAATTTATGTATAAGTGTAAGGTGCCTTGCTATATAATTTAAAACTAAGATAGCAAAAAGAAAATCACAGCACACAGCAAAGAAAATACTCAAGCAACCAGAAGACACAAGGAGCTATAGTGGTTCCCCAAAAACCTGGGTACATCCACTCTTCTACCACCCTTGGTAGGAATCCACTGCAGGAAGGGTTGATCAGGTGTCCTGGGCACCAATGAGCTTTTGATAAGGTGCTCAAAAACAACACTAGATTTTTTGATCAGGTGTCTTGCCACCACTGAGTTTTGATAAGGTTCTCAGAACCAGAATCAAGACTTTTGAAGTGAGTTTTGGTAACCCTTTTACAGCAGGAAAGAAAAAGAAAAAGAGTGAAGTTGTCTTCTCTGTCTCAATCAAAGAGAGAAGCACAAGTGGATTGATTCTGTTGTCAAAGCTCCCCCTGAGATGTAGACTAGTTCAGGAGTGGAAGCTTTGCTTCACGGTGATAGGTCTTCAGAAGCTTCAGATCTCCAGCAGAAGATGGTTTCAGCAGAGGCTGAGAAAATTGAATTGTCTAGAGTCCTTGTGATGAAGCTATGATCACTCTTTCAGTATGCCAAAATGTTCAACTGATTCTTCAGAATTGATCACTTTAATTTTTTTTTGAATTAATCTCTCTATCTTGTGAATCTGTACTATGAATTTCTTGTTGTAGTCGCTTGTTATGTATCTCTGTTAGACTAAAAGAAAATTTATTCTCTGAAGATCCTCTGTCCAAGATAGCCATTAACAGACATTAAATGTCCTCCATAAAAGTCTTGTCTTCTAGAGGAAAGTCCAATAAACATTCTCAAAAAGAATTCCTTGAAACTTGCTCCAGAATAAAGGAAAACGGCTGGCAGATCTCTTGAAATAAATGCTGAGATAATTTGAAAAACATTCCAAAGTCTGACTGAATTTGAATCCCTAAAATTGTCGATCTCTCAGGAAAAACGTCGATCTGAGCTCTATGATCGTCGACCTGAGCTCAGAGATTGGAATGAAGATTAGACCGAAAACGTCGACCTGAGCTCGAAGATCGTCGACCGGAGCTCAGCGACCTGAAGAATAAGCTGAAGATAGATCGTCGATCTGAGCTAGAAGATCGTCGACCGGAGCTCGACGATTTAGCAAAGTTGAGCTCAGAGAGCGTCGAACGGAGTTCGATGTTTCGTCGACCTAAGCTCGACGATAATTGTCTTTGCCTCAGCTTTAAGTCTGATTCCTTGAATGGTCCTGGGGGCAGCTTCAAACCTAAATTCTAAGCCCTAAACACATTCTAATGTTGACCTTTTTAACTATACATCTAGGTCAAACTGGTTTCCTAAGACAAACAAAGTGATCCTTGCCCAAATTAGTAATAGGGTGTTCCAACAGTGTGCTTTCCAAGTAGTACCTTACCCACAACATCCGCTAGAAACTTGTATTCAAAAGACAACTTTTTCTTAAGAAGTTTATTGGGGTTTTCTCCAGTATGACCCATCTTAATCAGTATTTCATCATATTCAGTACTTTCTATTTCCAACTCTTCTTCTCCATTCACTAATCCAAATATCTCAGATAAAACGGCGTGGGTGAGAGAGACTTGGCTACCCGATATTGTTCCTGTCATAGTATCAGCATCTGGTGTGGAGGAGGTGAATACCCATTCTCAAATTTCTATTGCAGCAATCTTTATCCTTGTTGTCATAAGATTCTTCAAATGCTGATCTTCGAACAATTTCAGAATATCTAAGAAGATCTGGTCAGAATGCTGGAACGACTCGAAGTCGATGTCAAACCCCATGTCGAATTTCATTGCGGAGAGAGAGCTCGTCTGAATCGTCATTGATCACCTGCAAAAGGAAACAAAGAGATCAAGTGCAAGGGGAACAGAAAGCGCGGGATGGAGGTCAAAGAAAACCTAGATATAAGGCTTTCAGAATATGAAGCGGCGAACTCCGTCCTGCGAAATAAACAAAATTCTTCGATCTGAGGTCGACGAAATATTTTATTGACAAAAGAGTTCGTCGATCTCAGTCTGAAGAAGTGAAAACTTTTCGTCGAGCTCAGGTCGACGAAAATTTTCTGAAGCAATATCGTCGATATCAGGATGACAAATAGAACTTCACACACAGAGAGTCTTTCGATCTCAGGTCGACAAATTATCTCAATAACTTTTCTCAGTTCATCGATCTCTGTTCGATGAATTGTGGCAAATTCTTCGACCTCAGATAGAAAATTAAATTAATCCATCTTCATTCATCATTCCTAGCTGATTCAACAAGAACATATGTTTCTTCTCATCCAAGGGTTTGGTGAAGATATCTGCTCTTTGCAAATCAGTAGAGATGAAGGCGAGATTAATTTTCTTTTTGTCAACACACTCCCTAATGAAATGATGCCTTACATCTATATGTTTGGTCCTACTATGATGCACTGGATTCTATGCTATGGATATAGCGCTGGTACTATCACAATATTGATGAGTCCATATTTTATACCTGATTCCCGACTCATCTGTGCTCATTTTCATGTCATTGCACTTCCTTTTAGTGTCATTATCACCTCTTTTGGTTCACTACATCATTCCACGCTTAGTACATTGTTTTAGCCCATTTCCATGCATTTACTTATTTCATAGCTCATTCTGCATGCGTTGTGGTGTTTGTAGTTTCATTGTATCGTTGAACGCCATCTTCAACAGTGCAATTGTTTTTCCTGCAGGTTCGGGGATCGCGTGGGCGTCCGGGATAGTGCTTGGCATCTTTTTATACAAAGGAGTCAATGGTCTGCATTTTAACCCACGCACGACCAGAAACCCCTTTGGTGCACGATCATCGATCGTGCGTGGTCATGACAGATTTTCACCATCCCTGTCTCGGGCTATCGCACGATCACCAGCTTTGCCTCGCATGATCATCGATCGTGCGCTGCCGATCGTGCGCGTTCACGACCCTTTCTATGCCATCCCTGTCTCCGCTATCGCACGAGCATGTACCATGCCTCGCATGATCACCGATCGTGCGCCTTTGCTCGTGCACAAGCTTTTATTTTTATTGCAGATTCTACAGGTTGCTGTCGCACGGGAGCCGACATCAGGGTGCACAACCACTGGTCGTGCGCCGATGACCGTGCGTGGTATTTAAAATCTACTACTATAAATTGGATCATTCCGCGAATTAGGGCACGATTTTGCAATCGGGACTTGCCGCCAATTTGCCGTTCCCCTTCCAGCTGCTCCATCCATCTCCATCTTTATCCCTTCCATCGGGAGTCCATCGTCGGCGATTCTGAAGATTTCTGAACCTTTCGGCGAAGCTCCCGGCCATTGATGACCTCAACTCCAAGCTTTCCACTAGAAGTGGAGAAGAAGAATACGACCTAAAGAACGGACTCAAAGGCCTTTGAGGTGACAGCTCGTTAGTACCGGAAGCCTCCTCGGACTGAGCCCGGAAGCGGATTGACAGTTCACTATTCCGTCCACGACCTGCGGTGGACCTTTAACCTCTATTTGTTTACTCCTCCTTCTCTTTCTTCATTGTATGGGATAACAGAAATTGTAATGAACTATAATGTTGTACGATTTCGTATTCAACTGTTATAGTTGCCTTTTGCTGTCGAGTTGTGTATTGTGAATGTTCCTCGCCCACTCCACATCCACACCATACATGTGCTTTTTCCCATTACACTCCACGCACGAACATTTCCATCCATTAAATTTCGGTCCACTCGCCCAACCAAAGTTCAGCATCACGGCCGATACACTCATCTCACCTTGTGAAGCGGTGCCTTCGACCCGCATAGTCCTAATTAGTTTATTAGATAAAGAAAACACAATCTCTCAAGCCCTCTTTTTAATCTTTTGTAAGTATAACCCTTATATCAATATTTTCTGACTTAGACCGCTCTATGTTAATTGCATTCCTCAAGAGACCAACACTCGAGGATTTATTCCCACATATTATTACTTGTGCGACCAATGCGCTAGCCGATTACCACGTATCAAGTTTTTG
Source organism: Platanthera zijinensis (assembly GCA_039513925.1). NCBI lineage: Eukaryota > Viridiplantae > Streptophyta > Magnoliopsida > Asparagales > Orchidaceae > Platanthera > Platanthera zijinensis. The sequence goes on from CM077084.1 coordinate 76,626,381, forward strand.
GCGTCGTTGCCGGGGAATGCAACTATAGAGCGATTTCGGATGACTGAAAATTTCGTTATAAGAGTTATTGTTTTGTTTTATTTTGATCCCTTTTCTCTTTTGCTTTTATTTCATAAGTTGGAATTGTTAGTTTTATTCTCAGAATCTATGCAAAGTGGTTGTATCATTTATATTTGAAATCTCTACAATGTGGGCTAGTTTCAATATTCGTTGCCGTCATTGTGGAGACATCTCTCATGCTAGTGATAGATGCCCTCAGAAGTATAGTAGCCAGGAAATTCAGGAGTCTACATATCGTAGACATAAGCCTATTAGCTACCGACCCGCGGAGCCATTGTCGCACTACTTCTATTCGGTGTCAGCACCCGTTGTACCGACAAGGCCGGCTAAGAAATGTTTATTCTGTCAGAGTTGGGATCACTCTTTGAAGGAGTGTGTTGTTTATTTGGCGCAGTTGGAGGAGGATGATGAACCTGACATTCGGATTGTCTCCACTCCATCAACCTGCAGCACCCATTCTGTATCTCGGTACGTGCTAGTGCTACCGTCAGATGTTGAAGGGAGCAATACTAGTATTTGCACAGATACAATTGTTGATATTAACTCTGACACGGATATTTATACTCCCGAAGTGCATACATCCCCTAGCATAGAGTTTATTAGTTGCGAAGAGCCAGCGCTCGACTTCTTACCGAGCTCCGTGCCTTCTCCTTCTTCTTTGCATAACATTCTTTCTTTTTCTGACAGTTCTGTTGAGGTTGATTCGCAGGTGGAAACTAGCGTTTCCAGCGTTCTGTTAGATCCAGTCGAGGAGGATGACTCCGTGGCCGAGGTTGTGACCTTTACCCCATGTGAGGATGCCCGATGCGCGGACGAGGCGGATGTTGCGCTAGGACCTTCTTGCACCATCCTTGACAGTGGCTTTCATTCTTCAACAATTCCACCGACGGGGGATGATTTCGGGAACATCCCCAAGATTGAGGTTCCTTTATGTTATTCTTCTAGTTTATTTCTTGACCCCGCCCTTATGTCTATTTCCCTACAGGACCACATCGTGGAATCGGTCCAATCAGTGCAAGGGCCTGTAATGCGGCTTAGGACTTATTGTGAGCAGATGCAGGTGGAGTTGGAGCCGACGAGCTTCCCCAGTTACTTTTTACCCATGCCTGACACATACGATAGGTATACGAATACAGGTATTGGGGCTTCTGTTCTGGCTCCGTTCCGGTACCCGCTACCGAAATGCGAACATGAACCACTGCCTGAGCATTTCAAGTGTTGGGATTTGTCTCCACAATACCTCAGATTTGTAGGAGGTCAGACCTTGAACTAAGATGAATTAAGGTGTATTTGATATTGTGTTTAAGTTGTATGTGTGCAGGTTCTCATTGCCAAGTGTAGACCAATGTCAGTCTATAATGGGTCACCAAACACAGGACCATACAATGTAATCCCTCATTGTGTGATCCAAAGTGTTGGCCCATGTATAGCCTCTCTATTGGGATACACTTCCTATACAAGCACTTGGATTGGTGGACTGAAGTTTTGAAGTTTATCTTTTCAGAAGAAATATTTCCAAGTCCACATACTCGAGTATGTTTCTTCATATACTCGAGTAAGTGACTTAGTACTCGAGTAGATCATTAGACATACTCGTGTAGACTCTGTGTACTCGTGTAGATAAGTTTATACTCGAGTAGATAGTCAGTCACTCGAGTAGGTCATATCTTATACTCGAGTAAATCCTTCTGCTTTTAGATCCAGAATTTTCTCTAAGTCTACATACTCGAGTACATCTCTTGTATACTCGAGTAAGTGGGTCTGCACTCGAGTAAGTTGGATTACATACTCGAGTAGACTGTTTTACTCGAGTAGATGATAACTTGTACTCGAGTAGTTGGTTAGTTACTCGAGTAAGTGCTCTGTTCATACTCGAGTAGATCTGTGCTTCTCATCTCAGAATAATTCTAAGTCTACATACTCGAGTAGTTCCCTATATACTCGAGTAAGTGACGCTGAACTCGAGTAGATGTTTTTCATACTCGAGTAGTTCAATGATTACCCGAGTAGCTTTTCCAAGATACTCGAGTAATTCATTCTTCTCTTACTCGAGTATCTCCAACTCTTCTACTCGAGTAGTTCCTCCTCTTATCTGAGAAATTTTTTTCTAAGTATTTTTACTCGAGTATATACTCTCATACTCGAGTAGTTCTAAATTCACTCGAGTGCTAATCTTTGAATCACTCGAGTAGTTTCTCTTCATATACTCGAGTATGCTCCTTCTTATTCACTCGAGTATATACCATCTAATACTCGAGTATGTTTCTCTTATGACTCGAGTATATCTGTTTAAATTTTTCCTGAAATTTCTCTAAGTCAATTCCTCTGTGTATTTCAAATCAATCATTTCTGATTGGTCCACGTGTCATCCCTAATTAATTTTCTGACCGTTGGAGTCCACCTATAAATAGGTCCTCTCAGATTTGACTAAGAACAAGTCTTTGAAAGATTATTATTTTAAGTAAGAGAAAAAGGAAATCCCGTGAACCCTAATTCCTCACGCCGCCGCCGCCGCCATTGACGTTCACAGAAGAATCTCTGGATCGAAGATCTTCGATCGCTGCCTTCAACTTTTATTCTACAGCGATCAGACGAAAGTTAATCACTCGATCTCGCCGAGCCTCAAAGATTTCAGATCTATTTTCTCGATCGAGGTGATTCTGTTTTTCAGATTTGTGGATCTCTCTCAAGTCATCTTCAACATACTCTGATCAAGCCAAAGTTCTTAAGAAAGAAGACTGTCAAGATCCAGATCTGAGAATATTGTTGTTTGTATTTTTCCTTTCAAACAATTTACTTTGTAGGAGCTTTGTTCTCCGAGATTTGTAGGAAGGCTTTTTCTTCCGAGTTTTGTAGATCCAGTTGGATCGAGTTTTGTAGGAACGTGGTTCCGAGGTGTAGGATTGTTTTCAATCCGAGATAGTGGAGTAGTCGAGTCTTGTGATTTGCTAGATCGGTGAGGAAAGTGGACGTACCCAAGATTGGGGAACCACTATAAATCTCTTGTCGTCTGTGATTGCTTGATGTGTGCTGTGTTCATTTTTAATTCCGCATTTGACACGCATTTCACCTATTCACCCCCCTCTAGGTGATTTAGGCTAACAACTTAGCACTCTCAATTCGTATCAGAGGGAGGTTGATCGTTAAAAGGTTAACACCTTGATCTTATCCTTCTAAGTTGCTTCTTGAATAGTATCAAGCATGAGTAAGACCAAGGATTTTGCTAAACTCCCTATCTGCACCAAGAACAATTTTCCTATGTGGAAGGAAAGAGTAAAGTTCTTCATGGAAGCAGTAGATCCCCGGATCTTCATGATAGTTTAAGAAGGTCCCCACATTCCTATGAACATCTCCACTATAGATTCATCTAAGCAAGTTCCAAAGAAATTGATGGATCTCGATAAGGACGAGATTGCACTTGTCTCGTTGGACAAGAAAGCCAAAAATATTATCGCAAGCGCAGTCGATGACTCAATGCTGCAGAATCTGATTCATTGCCAATCTGCCAAGGAGATGTGGCAATCCCTAGTGACTCTAATGGAAGGTACAGAAGAAGTAAGGGATGATCGAAGGTCCCTACTGAACCAGAAATATGAAGCCTTCAGGCAGGGTCATAAGGAAGCCATAGCTGACACTTTTGAGAACTTCTTCAAGATAGTAAATGGCCTCAGAGTTTATGGACGTGTCTTCACCAATGGGGAACTCAATGACAAATTCTTAAGATCCCTAACCAAGGAATGGGACAATAAGGTATGTGCCATTCGGGAGTTTGGAAGGTAAGCTGAGACAGACCCGCAGAATCTGTTCGGAAAGCTTATGTCTTACGAGCTGCAAATCAACTCAAGAAAAGCTGAAGAAGAGATAAGCAGGTCTGCATCCAAGGAGAAGTCTGTCGCTCTAAAGGCAGATAGCTCAAGGAAGACAAAGGCTAGCTCTCCTGCCCCAGTTCCTGAAGCTGATGAAGAAGAATCATCTGACCCAAGCTCATCTAGCTCAGAACTATCTGAAGGAGATTTCTCATTGCTCTCCCGGCAATTCAAGAAATTCTTAAGTAAGAAGAAGCAATGGAGAGGCAAAGATGCCTCATTCAGAGGATCACGACGTGATAGTGATCAGAGAAAGAAAGGGTCAAGTAGCCATGACATGTATAACTCTAAACAGAACAAACAGATTTCGACTGACATCGTTTGTTATTGTTGCAATAAGCCAGGTCACGTCATCGCCGACTGCCCTCACAAAAAGAAAGAAGGTGGAAGAAGAGAGGAAAAGAAATCCTCACACCATAAGAAGAGGACAGAGAAGAGTCTAGTAGCCAAGAAGAGCAAAACTCTCAGCGACTCCGACTCATCTGAGTCAAGTGAAGAAGAGGAAGCTTACTTTGGGCTCATGGCTCACTCAGATGATGAACAAGTCCCCCAGTTCACTGGGGAGGTAAAATCTCACACTCCTCTCTCTGATTCTGATGATGATAATGAGCAAGAGGGCCATTCCTCTAAAGATGAATCTGAACTCATGGGTCAGTATAAGGAGTTACTCACAGCCTACAAAAAATGTCGTAGGGTAGTGAAAACTCAAGCCAAAGAGATAAAATCTCTACAGGCTAGTGAGAGCAGCTTGAGAGAAGAAGTCAAGAAGACTAACTCTCTTCAAGAGATCTTAAACAGTGCTATGGATGAATACAATCAAGCTCTCAAGCACCTCGACCTTAAAGAGGAAATCATCAAAGAATTGGAACAACAACTCGAGGCTGAAAAGAAACTTGTTGAGAGTTTCTCTAAGCCTAAGACAGTTCTTCCAATCGTTGCTGAGTTCTCTGCTAAGGGAAAGGGTGCTGGTTTAGGCCACATTGGCTCTTCTAGTAAATCCTCTAGGAGAAACAAGGCCAAGAGAAAGAATAAGGCTGCCCGGAAGGCTCTAGCTGAAGAAAAAGGGAAAGCTCCCTTGGAACCTGTTCTGTTCAAGAAAGTTATCTTTCCTACGAACGAGCTCGACTATGAGTCTACCTATGGACACTTTTCCAGGCCGATCCCTGAGAAGCCTAAGTCAAGATACCAAGGTTGGACTCGTCCTCGTAACTTCGGCGAGAGTGCCTTCAAAGCACCTTATGAAGAGATTCAACTTCAAAGCTATGGACCTTATGCTCATGGTCACAATATCAAAAAGACACCAAAAGTAAAACCCATTGTAGAAAAGCCTATGAAGGAGAAGACTTCATGTAATTGCCATCATCATGAAGCCTCTTCTTCCAAGAGTAAAGCTCCTGCTAGACCTTCATTCCAGAAAGTCAAGCAGGACTACACAAGGCAAAGATACAACAGGTTTGACTGTTGGTGTTGTGCCAGAATTGGTCATTTTGCCAGTGATTGTTGGCTCAATCCTAAAAATGCTGCAACCCCTAAAATTAGCAACGTGAGAGTGACCACTCATGAGGCTAATACTCGTAGGGGGAGTATTCTAACTCGAGACCAAGGACCCAAACTTGTTTGGGTTCCTAAGGCTAAATGATTGTAATTGCAGGTATGTCCAAAGGCCACCAAAATGCCAATCTGGTACTTGGACGGTGGATGCTCTTGGCATATGACCGGGACAAGGAGCCTACTCCAGAATTACACCTCAGTCTGCAACGGACCAAAGGTCATCTTTGGAGGTTCAGATCGAGGAATAACTAAAGGCTATGGTATGATCTCTAACGGTAGCGTATCCTTTTCGGATGTAGCCTATGTTGAAGGATTGGAACACAATCTCATCAGCATAAGCCAACTATGCGACAAAGGATACGTAGTTGAATTTCATGCTGACAAGTGTTTGATAAAATCGGTTAACAACATGGAAACTATTTTATCAGGCACTCGAAGCAGAAATATTTTCTGTTTAAATTTCATTTGTATAGACTCTTCGACACCAGTGTGTCTCTTGGCAAAAAGTAGTGCATCTCTTGCTGACCAATGGCACAAGAGACTAGCACATATTAATTACAAAAATATTAATAAATTATTCTCTCAAACCTTAGTACGTGATGCACCTAATGTCAAGTGCGTTACGGACAGTCCTTGTCACGCTTGTATCAAAGGCAAGCAAACAAGAAGTTCGTTTAAAAGCATAATAAGCAAGGATTCAAATAGAAGCTTACAGCTTCTCCATATGGACTTGTTTGGTCCACTGCAAGTTAGAAGTTTGGGAGGTGAGGAATATACATTGGTTATTGTGGATGATTACTCGCGCTTTGCGTGGGTGTTCTTTCTGAAACACAAGTCAGATACTTTCGGTATTTTCACTAGTTTTGTTAGGCAGATCCAGAATGAATACAACTGTTCCGTAGTCAAAATCAGAAGTGACAATGGAATGGAATTCAAGTCTGGAGCCATGACAGAATTCTGTGAAAGTCAAGGTATCTTTCATGAGTTTTCCTCTCCTCGTACCCCACAGCAAAATGGAGTAGCTGAGAGAAGGAACAGAACACTCATAGAGGCTTGCCGGACCATGTTGAGTGATGCCTCACTTCCAGAGTATTTCTGGGCTGAAGCCGTCAACACCGCTTGTCACGTGCAAAATCGAGCACTCATCAACAAAAATCATGATAAGACCCCTTACGAACTTCTAAAAGGCAGGCAACCAACCATTTCATACTTTAGAATCTTTGGCTGTAAGTGCTTCGTACTTAACAATGGCAAGTATCACACTACCAAGTTTAGCGAGAAAAGTTTTGAAGGTATTTTTGTAGGTTATAGTAGCCACAGTAAGGCCTATAGAGTATTCAATAGAAAAACTCTGGTGGTAGAAGAGTCGATACATCTTGTATTTGATGAGACGAGTCTGCTGCAAGGCAACTCCTCTAGTGTGCCTATTGTAGATGCAGGTACAAAGTTGAAAGAAATTAGCTTGGATGAAACTACCAAAGATAGAGATGAGACGTTCATCAAGATCACCTCTACAACCCCTATTGAAGAGGTAGATGATCAAGATGAGGAACACATCTCAGCTGAAGATGCAACTCCAGTGGCTGAAGAGATCCCAGATGCAAGGACTTTAGAGTTCAGACACTTGAAGGATCATCCTGTAGACCAAATCATAGGAGATCCTCGGGATGGCGTCAGAACTCGTCGAGGTACAACTAACGAGAATTTATACTTAAGTTTTCTGTCACAGGTTGAACCAAAGAAGTTTGAGGAAGCCAACTCCGACGCATCCTGGATTCTAGCCATGGAAGAAGAACTGAATCAATTCAAACGATGCAAAGTCTGGACACTTGTTCCTAGACCCAAGGGTAAGAACGTCATCGGGACAAAATGGGTCTACCGGAACAAGATGGAAGAAGATGGAATAATTATAAAGAATAAAGCCAGACTTGTCGCCAAGGGCTATCGTCAAGAAGAAGGAATCGACTTTGACCAGACATATGATCCAGTGGCAAGACTGGAGGCGATCAGGTTATTTCTTGCCTACGCTGCACTTAAGGGCTTTACCGTCTATCAAATGGACGTTAAGTCCGCCTTCCTAAATGGTGACATAAAGGAAGAAGTGTATGTAGAGCAACCGCCAGGTTTTGTTGATTCAACCTTTCCTAATTATGTTTATTTACTGCAAAAAGCTTTATATGGTCTTAAGCAAGCTCCTCGAGCTTGGTATGAGATGTTGTCTACCTTTCTTCTTGAGAACAAGTTCACAAGAGGAAAGATAGACAAGACATTATTTCTTAGGGAAATAAAAGGCAAGATTTTGCTAGTGCAAATCTATGTCGACGACATCATTTTTGGCTCTACGGATAACAACCTCTGCAAGAAGTTTTCCAAACTTATGCAAGGGAAGTTTGAAATGAGCAGTATGGGAGAGCTGAAGTATTTCTTAGGGCTTCAAGTGAAACAATCTGAGGATGGAATTTTCATCTCACAGACCAAGTTCACCAAAGAGCTACTTAAGAAATTCGGAATGGAGAATGCAACCTCTATGAGAGCTCCTATGGCCTCAGCTATGTCTCTGGACAAGGATGAGAAAGGGCAACCTTTTGATGAAACCAAGTACAGAAGCATAATTGGGTCCTTGCTCTACCTTACTGCAAGTAGACCAGACATAATGTTCTCAACAAGTGTATGTGCTAGATTTCAGGTGAACTCTAAGGAATCTCACTACATCGCTGCAAAGCGAATCTTGAGATACCTCAAAGGCACACCAAATCTTGGCTTATGGTACCCAAGAAGTAATGATAGTGAACTAATTGGATTTTCAGATGCAGATTTTGCAGGTAGCAAAGATGACAGGAAAAGCACCTCCGGGACTTGCCAATTTCTCGGAAGGAGACTTATTTCCTAGAGCAGTAAGAAGCAGAACTATGTAGCCATCTCAACGGCTGAATCAGAATACATCTCTGCAGGCAGCTGTTGTGCACAGCTTTTATGGATCAAGAATCAATTTGAAGACTACAACATGAAGTTCCAGAACATTCCTTTGTTTTGCGACTCATCCAGTGCCATAGCAATTGCCAACAATCCAGTCTCCCACAGCCGGACCAAACATATAGAGCTTCGCAATCATTTCATCCGGGAGCATGTGGAAAATGGAGACATTGATCTACAATATGTCTCCACAGATAGGCAAGTTGCAGATATATTCACCAAGCCGCTGGACGAGTCTAAGTTTTCATTCTTCAAAACGGAACTCGGGCTGCTCAACAAAGAAGACTAGTAATGGACTCTCAAAGTTGAAGAGATCTATGTCAGTAAATATCTCCAAGGAAAATTGTCCTTCAGAGTAAGATACTCGAGTATATCAAAGACATACTCGAGTAAACGGAAAATACTCGAGTAAAGAGTTTCACATACTCGAGTATGCTCCGTCTCTACTCGAGTATGAACTTGACCTACTCGAGTATACGGACTTCTCTACTTTGAAATTCTACATTTTCTATTCGCACCGAGCTATTTGCCGCTTCTTTCAGGTATGAAATTATATTTATTTTTCCTAAAACCTAATTAGGATTATATATATATATATAGAAAAATCGGGAAAACCCTTTCCACTTCTCATTTACTCGAGTAGCCGCCGACTCCTCATCTTCCAGAAATCGCAGAGCATCGTCTTCTTCGCTTCTCTCATCTTCCAGAATCACAGATGGCCCCTTCCTCTAAAATCAGAATCGGCTCTGAACTCGCCCCCGCGGGTATCGCCGATCTCTCAGATGATTTCAGAAATCTTCTGATTTTGTTCGACACTGCCGGATTATCGTTCGTTCTCGAGTCGCCGTGCAGAGTTATTTTTCCAGCAGTTGAAGAGTTCTATCAGAATCTGAAGATAAAGCGTAATGGCAAGCTCCTGAAATCCAAGGTCAGAGGAATAAAAATTCGACTAGATAAAGTTTCTCTTGCAACTCTATTGAAGCTCCCAGTGGTTGATGAAGATGCCGATATGACTGCAGAAGATTCCATAAGAACTAGCTTGTTCTGTGGAGCTAATCCTCAAGCTCATTCTTTCAGCAGGGCTGACTTCAATTCAGAAGGAAAGTTCCTAGTCGATGTTATTGCAAAAGTTCTGTTGTGCAAGACGTATTCTATTCGAGACATTTCAATGGAAATGTTTGACATAATGCAAGCTATTATATGCCGCAAACAGTTCCAGTTTGGACTGTTGCTCCTAGACAAAATCAGAGATAGTATTAAGCATCCCAGCTTTGCCAGAATTATCTCCCTCCTGCTTCATGAAGTTAACCAATCAGTGTTTAACCTATCCAAAGGGACTCCCCTACATCACATGAAGAAAGTTTCCATCTCCTCCATCCAGAGATATGATGTTAAAGTTCTGAATTCTGCCCAAGCTTCCAAGGCTGCTGTTCTATCAGAAAAATCCCAAGAACCTAGTTTATCTGAAGACAGGATTCCATCTCCTCCTCCACATCATACTGCTGCTACCTCTGGTGGACCAGTTGAGGGGGAGCCTGCCTCTTCTCATCCAAAGTACCCAGCTTCCTCAGAACCTTCAGACCTAGCAGAAGTAAGAGTTTCTACTCCTCCAGTTTCTCCTCCTCCAGCAGATCTTCAATCAGAAATTCCTGAATCAGAAATTCCTGAATCAGAGATTCCAGATACAACAGACCTACTGTCTACAGCAGAAGATATAAATAAATTCATTGATGAGCTAAGCTCAGATGCTCCTCTATTTCAAAATGAATCAGCTGCAAAGTCTCCTGCCAAGTCTCCAATTCAGTCTCCAGTTCAGATTCCAACTCAGACTCCAGCTCAGACTCCAGTACAGTCTCCTGTCAAGTCTCCAATTCAGTCTCCAGTTCAGATTCCAGCTCAGACTCCAGTACAGTCTCCTGCCAAGTCTCCAATTCAGTCTCCAGTTCAGATTCCAGCTCAGACTCCAGCTCAGACTCCAGTACAGTCTCCTGCCAAGTCTCCTGATAGTGAGCCCAGCAAATCTGATCATATTCTCCTGTCTGATGATGAGAAAATGTCTCCAGATCCTGTGGAGGCACCTCTGAGGACTTTGGATTTCTCTATTCCATCCTTTCTGAATACAGAAGAATCTGTCGAGATAGAACCCTTCAAAAGAGCTGTCAGCTCAGTAGTCATTACAAAAATCCCTCCATGGATTGCTCCTGCTCCTGCTCCTTCAGTTCCTGCACCAACCTCAGTCCCTTCTTCTTCTTCAGATGTGGTAAGTCAGATTGATCATTTGCTCCTTGCACAGAGAAAGTACTTTGATGAATCTCTAGCATCAGTCAATAACAAGGTCACTACTCTTGAACAAGAGATGAGTAGAGGCTTTGCTGAAATCCAAGCCAATACTGATGAGCTAAAGAGACTGTTCCAGATAGGTGGAAAAGTAATAGACCACACTATCACAAGCATAGATGAACTGAGAAATCAACAAGAAACTGTTGCCAATAATCAGATACAGTTGGACAAGAATGCTGATGCCAATCTTATGAAAATATGTGAAGAAGTTGGCACATTCAGAGATGAAGCTATTGCTAAGCTATCTGTAGATATCACCAAGGGGGAGAAGGTAGTAAAAGAACAAGTGGCAAAACTATCTGAATAAGATCAAGCAGCTGTAAAAGAACAAGTTGAAATCCTATCTAAACAAGCTCAAGCAGCTGTGGATGGTCTTATAAAAGACATGAAAGCAGATATTCTATCCCAGCTCCAGTCTGTGAAGTTCTATACTTATGACACTGCTGTTTGGCTGCACAACCAGAATTTCCCTAATGCCCAGCTCAACCCTACCATCATTCCACACTTCTTAAATCCTCTTGAAGAACAACCTCCAGCAGATGCTCCAGCCCAGGCAACCATTCCAGAAGGTGTGCCCGTCTTCTCACCTAGACCTGATGGTGATGTGACTGAGCCCCCTCTCTCCTATGCTGTTATGTGGCAAGATGAAATTCCAGCCCCAAGGAAGAAGAGAAAATATGGTGAAGGTGCTTCTGCCAGTCGTTCTGCACCCAGAAAAGATCCTGCCCTAGCTTCTGAAGGTAGACCACCAATTGTTCATTCTGAGGTTTGGAGTCCAACCTCCAAATCCCTAATCCTTGATACCTTGAAGTTAGTGACAGATCTTGGTGAGAACAGAGATCAGTTTTACAGTTTTTCAGAATGGAAAGCCTATGAAGTGTCCCAAATCAAAATCAGACTTCATGACAGGAATTGGGGACACAATAACCCAGCTGCTCCTCCTAGGCCCAGAACTTATTTTCCTAAGCCATTCAGTTACCTAGAGAGGCAAGAGCTGAAGAGAGAAAGGATGCATAAAGAAGCCCCTGCTTGAGTCTATGAGAATGTGGAAATGGATATTCTTAATCTGTTAAAAACATTTCTATATATATATTTGATTCTGGTTTTGGGTATCTTGTTATTTACCCTGCTTTAGCTTACTTTATTTTTTTTGGTATATGTGTATTGTTCTTTTTACTCATAAGTAATTCACCTTAGTGTAGAGGGTGCTGACATCAACAAATAGGGGGAGATTGTTGGGATTTGTCTCCACAATACCTCAGATTTGTAGGAGGTCAGACCTTGAACTAAGATGAATTAAGGTGTATTTGATATTGTGTTTAAGTTGTATGTGTGCAGGTTCTCATTGCCAAGTGTAGACCAATGTCAGTCTATAATGGGTCACCAAACACAGGACCATACAATGTAATCCCTCATTGTGTGATCCAAAGTGTTGGCCCATGTATAGCCTCTCTATTGGGATACACTTCCTATACAAGCACTTGGATTGGTGGACTGAAGTTTTGAAGTTTATCTTTTCAGAAGAAATATTTCCAAGTCCACATACTCGAGTATGTTTCTTCATATACTCGAGTAAGTGACTTAGTACTCGAGTAGATCATTAGACATACTCGTGTAGACTCTGTGTACTCGTGTAGATAAGTTTATACTCGAGTAGATAGTCAGTCACTCGAGTAGGTCATATCTTATACTCGAGTAAATCCTTCTGCTTTTAGATCCAGAATTTTCTCTAAGTCCACATACTCGAGTACATCTCTTGTATACTCGAGTAAGTGGGTCTGCACTCGAGTAAGTTGGATTACATACTCGAGTAGACTGTTTTACTCGAGTAGATGATAACTTGTACTCGAGTAGTTGGTTAGTTACTCGAGTAAGTGGTCTGTTCATACTCGAGTAGATCTGTGCTTCTCATCTCAGAATAATTCTAAGTCTACATACTCGAGTAGTTCCCTATATACTCGAGTAAGTGACGCTGAACTCGAGTAGATGTTTTTCATACTCGAGTAGTTCAATGATTACCCGATTAGCTTTTCCAAGATACTCGAGTAATTCATTCTTCTCTTACTCGAGTATCTCCAACTCTTCTACTCGAGTAGTTCCTCCTCTTATCTGAGAAATTTTTTTCTAAGTATTTTTACTCGAGTATATACTCTCATACTCGAGTAGTTCTAAATTCACTCGAGTGCTAATCTTTGAATCACTCGAGTAGTTTCTCTTCATATACTCGAGTATGCTCCTTCTTATCCACTCGAGTATATACCATCTAATACTCGAGTATGTTTCTCTTATGACTCGAGTATATCTGTTTAAATTTTTCCTGAAATTTCTCTAAGTCAATTCCTCTGTGTATTTCAAATCAATCATTTCTGATTGGTCCACGTGTCATCCCTAATTAATTTTCTGACCGTTGGAGTCCACCTATAAATAGGTCCTCTCAGATTTGACTAAGAACAAGTCTTTGAAAGATTATTATTTTAAGTAAGAGAAAAAGGAAATCCCGTGAACCCTAATTCCTCACGCCGCCGCCGCCGCCGTTGACGTTCACGGAAGAAGCTCTGGATCGACGATCTTCGATCGCTACCTTCAACTTTTATTCTACAGCGATCCAGACGAAAGTTAATCACTCGATCTCGCCGAGCCTCAAAGATTTCAGATCTATTTTCTCGATCGAGGTGATTCTGTTTTTCAGATTTGTGGATCTCTCTCAAGTCATCTTCAACATACTCTGATCAAGCCAAAGTTCTTAAGAAAGAAGACTGTCAAGATCCAGATCTGAGAATATTGTTGTTTGTATTTTTCCTTTCAAACAATTTACTTTGTAGGAGCTTTGTTCTCCGAGATTTGTAGGAAGGCTTTTTCTTCCGAGTTTTGTAGATCCAGTTGGATCGAGTTTTGTAGGAACGTGGTTCCGAGGTGTAGGATTGTTTTTAATCTGAGATAGTGGAGTAGCCGAGTCTAGTGATTTGCTAGATCGGTGAGGAAAGTGGACGTACCCAAGATTGGGGAACCACTATAAATCTCTTGTCGTCTGTGATTGCTTGATGTGTGCTGTGTTCATTTTTTAATTCCGCATTTGACACGCATTTCACCTATTCACCCCCCCCCCCTCTAGGTGATTTAGGCTAACAACTTAGCACTCTCATCAAGTTTCATACGCCAATTAGTTAGGAAATGCATAGATTCTGAATAAGTCCTGTTGGGAGATAGAAAACCCAATAGTTATCTAGGTATTTGGTCCACCTTACGGACAGTAAACAAAAGGGCTTTTCGGGAGACAACCCATGTTTGGACCATCTGGTCCTGCTTTTATGTTTCTATTTTACTTCTTTTTATTTTGTTTGCCTATGTCCCAAGTATTCTCTAGTTGTGGTTGACCTGATTTGTAGGTCCAGCATTTGTGCGATGCAGCAACCGCTGCCGAATTTTCCGCGTTTCTGCTGGTATGCTCATTTATTGAGCATAAGTACTCTTTCCTTTCAGCTCTTATGTCAATTTTAAATGTCCAATTATCATTCTTGTCTGCGTTTTCATTCAAGTCTGGGGGGAAGAACCGGCTATGCACTCCACGTGCACCTTAGTTGCATGCCAGTAGTCTTTTTTATGTACTTTATTATTGTAGAATCCTGTAGCACACCACTGCACCCACTTGAGTGCGTGCTTAGCTTTTTCCGTGCTGCGAGTTATACCTGTATCTTTGTTAGATTTGGGAAAATTATTGTGCTGACTTAGGATTGTGAGACAGAGTAAAATGTTGACCTTGCTGTACTTCTAGTCAACTGCTCTCGTCTCGTGTAGAATTAATTTTTCTTTATGCTTATAGCTTTTTATTTTTTCTCTTTGCATAAAGATCTTTTTATTCTACTCAAAAGTTGAGAATCCAGTGTGAATCAAACGGTAGTGTAGGGATGTGTGTAGCCATCACTAGACTCATTTTGCTCGAGTCGGGAGGAAGGATTATCTTTCTCGGTGGCTAAGAACTTGCCCCAAGCTACTCTCGAAGCATTGGTGCTTGGTTAGTCTAGCGTGAGTGTGATATAGGCCATCATTTTGGCCCGGTTGAGCTTTGTACCATTCCTAACGTCACCCTCGCTAAGCCCCGTTGTGCCTACCCACTCCTTTTGATTCAGCTCCACTATTTCTCACCAAATCCTCAAAGCCAATCCTAGTCGCACACCCAAGTTGAGCTTTAGAGTTTATATTTTCATGTTTTGGTGTTGATGTGGTGCTATTATTGTGAAAAGGTGGTTAAGCTCTCACTTTTATTTGTGCTGAAAAATGTAAAAATAAATAATATGCAAAAAATAAAAAATATTTATGGAAAAGAAAAGTTGAAAAAAAAAAGTTTAATTGAATTATTTATTTGAGATGATTTTGATTTTGAGTAGGCGGTGCACACACCCATGTTGTAAAAATTAAGTCTGGGGGTGTGGTGTACTTATTTATATTTTGGATTAGCGGAGGATATCTTTTCATTAAGATCATTGGGAATAGGAGTTTAGCCTTTCTGTTCATCATTGTTTACCTCACCGTAACCCAAGCCTCATGCTTATCCTAAAGTCCTACGGATTCACGCTCGAGTCAAACTAGTGTCGTGGAGAGAGTGTGAACGGGCAAGCATATGGTCCCCGACATTGGTGGATTCCTTTAGAGGTGATCCTCAGCCCCGATCTTTGGCAAAGCTCACCTTAGTGTCCAGTCTACTTTCTTCCTATGTATGACCGGATGATTCACCGTGATTCCGTTTTTGAGTAGTAATAAAATTTTGATACTCATTTTGAAAGATAAAACTATGTTCGCATACTTAGAAATTTCTTCTATTGTATTTTTATGCACGCGAGCATGCGACTTCGCATGGTACTCTGTATTTCAATTTCCATGTAAGCTAGATTATTTTCCATACATGCTTAGCTTGTGTTTGCTTGGGACGTGCAAATAGTTAAGTCTGAGGGTGTGATGAGTCCATATTTTATACCTGATTCCGGACTCATCTGGGCTCATTTTCATGTCATTGCACTTCCTTTTAGTGCCATTATCACCTCTTTTGGTTCACTACATCATTCTACGCTTAGTGCACTGTTTTAGCCCATTTCCATGCATTTACTTATTTCATAGCTCATTCCGCATGCGTTGTGGTGTTTGTAGTTTCATTGTATCGTTGAACGCCATCTTCGATAGCGCAATTGGTTTTCCTACAGGTTTGGGGATCGCGTGGGCGTTCGGGATAGTGCTTGGCATCTTTTTATGCAAAGGAGTCAATGGTCGTGCGTTTTAACCCCCGCACGACCAGAAACCCCTTTGGCGCACGATCATCGATCGTGCGTGGTCATGCCAAATTTTCACCATCCCTGTCTCGGGCTATCACACGATCACCAGCTTTGCCTCACACGATCATCAATCGTGCGCTGCCGATCGTGCGCGTTCACGACCCTTTCTATGCCATCCCTGTCTCCGCTATCGCACGAGCACTGACCATGCCTCGCACGATCACCGATCGTGCGCCTTTGATCGTGCGCAAGCTTTTATTTTTATTACAGGTTCTACAGGTTGCTGCCGCACAGGCGCACAACCCCTGGTCGTGTGCCGATGACTGTGCGCGGTATTTAAAATCTGATACTATAAATTGGATCATTCCGCGAATCAGGGCATGATTTTGCAATCGAGACTTGTCGTCAATACGTCGTTCCACCTTCCAGCTGCTCCATCAATCTCCATCTTCATCCCTTCCATCGGGAGTCCATCACCGGCGATTCCGAAGCTTTCTGAACCTTCCGGCGAAGCTCCCGGCCATTGATGACCTCAACTCCAAGCTTTCCACTGGAAGTGGAGAAGAAGAAGACGACCTAGAGAATGGACTCAAAGGCCTTTGAGGTGACAGCTCGTTGGTACCGGAAGCCTCCTCGGACTGAGCCCAGAAGCGGATTGACAACTCGCTATTCCGGCCACGACCTGTGGTGGACCTTCAACCTCTATTGGTTTACTCCTCCTTCTCTTTCTTCATTGTATGGGATAACAGAAATCTTAATGAACTATAATGTTGTATGATTTCATATTCAACTGTTATAATTGCCTTTTGCTGTTGAGTTGTGTGTTGTGAATGCGCCTCGCCAACTCCACATCCACACCATACATGTGCTTTTTCCCATTACACTCCACGCACGAACATTTCCATCCATTAACTTTCCGTCCACTCGCCCAACCGAAGTTCGGCATCGTGACCGATACACTCATCTCACCTTGTGAAGCGGTGCCTTCGACCTGCATAGTCCTAATTAGTTTATTAGATCAAGAAAACACAATCTCTCAAGCCCTCTTTTTAATCTTTTGTAAGTATAACCCTTATATCAATATTTTCTTACTTAGACCGCTCTATGCTAATTGCATTCCTCAAGAGACCGACACTCGAGGATTTATTCCCACATATTATTACTTGTGCGACCGGTGCGCTTGCCGATTACCACGCATCAAATATATAGTTGAATTATTTAAGTTATATCCATAATCCAGTAGTTAATTTTGTATCCACAAAATCTGTGAGCAATAACTGCCAGCAGCTCTGTATTCTGCTTCTGCAGTTGAAGTGGACACAGAGGTTTGCTTCTTACCGAACTAGGACACTAGCCTATCACCAAGAAACTGACATGTTCCTGATGTGCTTTTTTTGTCCACTTTACATCCAGCATTGTCAGCATCTGAGAATCTAGTTAAGTCAAATTCTGACTCTCATGGATATAGAAGTCCTAGATTTGGGCAACCCTTTATATATCTCAAAATCCTTTTTAGCAAAATATAGTGAGATTCTTTAGGGTTCACCTGGAACCTAGCACAAATACATGTAGCAAACATGATGTCTGGTCTACTTGCTTTGAGGTATAATAGGGACCCAACAATGGCCTTATAAATTTTCTGATCAACAAATTTTTCATGCTCATCAGAATCTATCACAGCATTTGTAGCCATGGGTGTCTTCATTGTTGAGGCATCACACATCCCAAATCTTTTAATAAACTCCTTAACATATTTAGATTTAGAGATGAAGATACCATCAGGTGATTGCTTCACTTGGAGACCAAGGAAGTATGAAAATTCACCCATACTACTCATCTCAAACTTTGAATGCATAAGATCAGAAAACCTTTTGCATAGTTTGGGATCAGTTGAGCCAAATATTATGTTATCTACATAGATTTGATCTAACAAAATTTTATCTTTATGATGTCTAATGAAAAGAGTCCTATCTACAATACCTCTAGAAAATTTATGCCTAACAAGAAGCTAGCTAAGGTCTCATACCAAGCTCTTGGAGCTTGCTTTACACCATAGAGAGCTTTATGCAATCTAAAGACATAAGAGGGATGGTATGGTGAGATAAAACCTGGTGGTTACTCTACATATACTTCCTCTTTTAGTTCACCATTGAGTAAAGCACTCTTTACATCCATCTGGTAGACTTTGAACCTTTTGTAGGTAGCAGCTAAGAAAATTCTTATGGCTTCAAGTCTTTCTACTGGAGCAAAGGTCTGGTCATAATCAATTCCTTCCTCCTGTGAGTAGCCCTGAGCCACTAGCTTTGCTTTGTTCCTTATAATGCTACCATCAGCATCCAATTTATTTCTGAACACCCATTTGGTTCCAATGACTGGGTAGTCTTTGGGTCTAGGAACCAAATCCCAAACTCTACATCTCTCAAATTGATTGAGATCCTCTTGCATTATAATGATCCAGTGGGGATCTTGCTCTGCATCTTTGATGGAATGGGGCTCAAGTTGAGAAAGGAAGCAAGCAAACATCAAGTCAGGGTTGAGTTGATACCTTATTTGCACACCAACAGATATGTCTCCAATCACTTGAGATATGGGATGATCTCTAAGTGTGCCAAGATTATTGGGAGGAGTTTGAGTAACAGCTTGTGGGATTAATTCCTCTTGTGGAATTGGGTTAGCTGTTTGGAGAGTGTTAGTAACATCCAAGTTATCTTCTTCACTATCAACTTCAACAGCTTATAAAGAGGGATTAGATGGAACCTCTTGGGTGAGGTTTATATCATCTAATCTCTCACACAAGTGAGCTATCTGCAATAAGCTACTGGTAGAAATTTCTTGCTCCTTGTAATACATGTTAGCTTCATCAAAAGTCACATGGACTGTTTCCTCAATTTTTACAGTGGATTTATTAAAAACCCTATAAGCCTTGCTGACTTGGGAATTTCCTAGAAAAATTCTCTCTGCAGCTTTAGCTTCAAACTTTCTAATATGTTTCTTGTTGTTATTATGAATATAATATATACAACCAAATACTCGAAAATAAGTGATTTTAGTTTTCTTCCTTTTAAGCAATTCATAGGGAGTCTTATTTTTAAGTTTATGTATTAAACTTCTGTTCAGTATTTAGTTTGTTGTACTCATAGCCTCTGCCCCAAAAAAGAGGGGCATGTAAGCATCTGCAAGTAATGTGCATGCATCTTTAATTAGGGTTCTATTCTTCCTTTCAGCTACCCCATTTTATTGAGGGGTTCTAGGAGCTGAGAAACAGTGTCGGATACCTTCCTTCTCATAGAACTCTTGCATAAGAAGAGACTCAAACTCAGTACCATGATCACTTCTGATCAATGTAACTAGAGTAAAGTACTCAATCTGTATGGCCTTGAGAAAATCTATAAGAACCTTGAAGTTATCTGACTTAGATCTCAGAAGGAACACCTATGTGAATCTTGAGAAGTCATCTACAATAACTAGAGTATAAGATTTCTCTCCTAGACTTTGTACAGCAATAGGGCTAAAGAGGTCCATATGTAGTAAGTACAAGATCCTAGGTGAATCACTTTAGTTTACAGATTTAAACCTAGATTTAGTTTGCTTGCCTAATTGATAAGCCATGCAGAGTCCTTTCTTCTTGTAGGGACCAGAATGCAATTCTCTAACAAGGTTGTCCCTAGATAGCTTAGCAATGTTTTTCAGATTTACATGTCCAAGTCTTTTATGCCACAAATCATTTTGATTGCTAACTTGATTAAAAAGACAAATATCTGAAACAACTGATTGAAAATTTACTACATATATATTACCTTGTCTATTTCCAATTAAAACGATTTTGTTTTCTTTAGTAGAAATAATACAAGAACTAGATTTAAAAGATACCTGATAACCTTCATCACATAATTGACTTATGGAGATGTGGTTATGCTTTAGTCCACTTACATATGCAACCTTTTTAAAGGTTACTGCTCTAACCATGACTTCTTCGAAGCCTTCAGTCTAGCCACAATTTGAGTCACCAAATATCACCTTTGGTCCCAGCTTGGACTTGTAATTTATTAAGTTGTCCTTGCTGCCAGTCATATGCTTGGAGCATCCACTGTCCAGATACCATTAGTGTTTAAAAGCTGGATAGCTCTTCATCTGCATAAATAAAAGTTAGTTGTTCTTAGCCCAGGTTACCTTGGGTCCTTGTCGATTTACATAACTAAAGCTGGAAATATATTAATATTCAGGTTGATTTTTGTAACCTAAGGGATGATATCTCCTAGGTGGAATTATCCATTGCTTAAAAGGATTAACATGTTGTCTTGGTTGATTAAAGATTCTGTTGGAATTAAGATTTTTATTGAGTTGAACTGGGTTCGATGAATTTTGGTAGGTTCGTCGACCTGAGTTTGACGAATGAGGGTGAGTTCGTCGAACTCTACTCAGAGAAGGAAAGAATTCATTTTCTGGGCCCCAATATCATCAATCTTTTGTCGACGAACCATACTGGTTTCGCCGATCACAGTTCAAAGAATAATTATAATAGAAATTTGTGTTCTGAGCTCGTCGACTTGAGTTCGACGAATCACACACATTTCGTCGATCTGAGTTCGATGAAATCTGTTGAACATTGTTCTGGTTATGATTTTTCTTACTCTTTCTCCTTTTCTTATTCTTGTGTTTTAATTCTATTTGATTAACATTATTATATTCTATTTTCTCTTTACCCTTTTCATAAACAAATTTTATAGTGGTTGTTAAGATATTCTTCTAAATCAGTGGGGGTTGGCTTGATGAAGCTGATAGTTTTACTTTCAAGATTACCTAAACACCTAGAGGGGGTGAATAGGTTCTTGTTTCCTTTTCAAACTTAAGGCAGAATGATTAAGTAATTAAAAACTATTTTCTATGAGTTCTGCAGCTACTTTAGCAATCACAATCACACAATCTAGAACTACACATCATAGATTGCAACAAGTATTTATAGTGGTTCCCCAAGATCTGGGTACATCCACTTTCCCCCTTCGCCTATCTAGCAGTGTGCTAGATTCAGCCAAACTCCTTTCTTTATCTCAGATCCTCAGATCCTACAGCTCAGAATCCAAAATGGATTCCTACAACTCAGAGTGATACCACACTCCTACAGCTCAGGCAATTCAGCCCTACCTCAGTCTTTATTCAAGACCTACAACTCAGAGATTATCTCTCCTACACTCAGCCTTTATAAATTAGGCTTACAACTGAGATCTCTTAAAAGATCCTACAAGATTTGAGTAAAATATATTTTTATCTTGCTCCTGGTGAGAGAGATGGAACAAGACAGTGTTCTTGATCAGCTTCTTGATAAACCAGATGGATAAAATCTACTGGAACTTAACTTTCTTCAAAGCTTCTTGAATCTGAACTTTGTTGAGTTGATCTTCTTTGAAATAAACTGATCAGTAGCTTTATCCTTAGATTTCAGAATTTGAATCTGAATCTTCTTGACAGATAAGTTCAGAATCTGTTTCCTTTGAAATCTGAGACAGCTTTCTTCTTGCCTTCTTTTGACTGGATCTCTCTCTATCCAAGTCCCTTGAAGATACTTCAGAATTCTTGACTGAATTCTACTTAGACAGATTCTGATAGTTCAATCAGAATATCTTCTTAGATCTGCAAAGATCTTCTTCTTATTGTTACTTGTTATTCAGTGTTCAGTTTTCAGTTGTATCTTTTCTTTCAGACACTATCCGTCTATTTATAGCCTTCATTCCTGGTAACCGGCTAGTCCGGTTCCTAACAAACTTCTGTCTGTGCCAATCATGTCAGTTAACCTGTAGAGACCCACAGCTGTCAATTCTTCAAACTGCCAAGGAGTCTTTGTTTCTGCCAGAAAGTGTCGAGACAAACTGTCAATATGTGTCGAGACAATTGTTAAAATGTGTCGACACAATTTGATTGAGTGTCGACACAATCCTTTGTGATGTCGACACATATGTCTTGATGTCGACACAGCTTCTTGACACAACTTTTTGAGAATGTTTCGACACAGATAGTTGTATGTCGACACAATTACTTCAGCCACAGACTTATTATTGATTCTGCTATGTGTCGACACAAGTCTCTAAGTGTCGACTTAGCTGTTGTTGACTTCTACCTCTGTGTGTCGACACAGCCTCCTAGTGTCGACACAGTTGATGTCGACTATAATCTTGTGTGTGTCGACACTGCCTCCCGGTGTCGACACAGTTGATGTCGACTATAATCTTGTGTTTGTCGACACTGCCTCCCGGTGTCGACACATTTGATGTTGACTCATTATCTCTGTGTCGACACAGCCTTCTTCAAGTGTCGACACAATCTTCCTGAAGTGTCGACACTTCTTCTTCTGGTGTCGACACATGGACTTTAGAAATTTTTCCATACTTTTAACCTGCACATATTCAACTTAAACAACATCAAATACACCTTGATGTATATCATTATGCTAAGTTAGGCTTCTTCAAATCAGGTACACATTTTCCAATGTACCCAACAATCTCCCCCTATTTGGAGAAGTCATAACCCATATTAGCTAATGATATACACCACTTATTATAAAAAAATATGATGTATGTAAGCTTAATAGTACATAAAATATTAACAATCAAAACATTTGCACAGATTCATCATAGAGATAAAAAGATATACACAAAAATTAACTAAAGAGCAAGATTTTGTGTATTATGTCAAAATGATTGTTTACAAAATGTTTAACACTAAATGTTTCACATTACACATTTTTAAACTAGAACTAAGACATCTTTGACTAAGACTGATCAGGCTCTTTTATAACAATCTCTCTTCCTGGTTGTACTTGTGCCTGCACAGAAGGTTCAGTTTCTTCCATGGGCTTTTTGCCTTTAAGATCAGCCTTTCTCCTGAGCCTCAGTCTTCAGTCTTTGTCTCTCAAAATAGTGATACGGCTTGGGAAAGTATTTGCTAGGCTCCACAACATCAGGAAGTAGCTTTCCCATCTTAGCTTTCCTTCTATACTGAAAAATAGCCTCCTGTCTGGCTTCATGCTTCTGCCATTCTTGTTCATTGTACCACTTGCCCCTTTCTTGGACTTGATCTTTTACAGCTTTCCAGTCAGTTAGTATGATGTTTCTAGAGGTAGGGCTCCACTGTTCAAAATCAGGTTTTAGTTCAGCTTGTTCCCTAAATCTCTTCTTTTACAGTTGAGCCTCTTGCTGAGCCTTGATTGCAGCTTCAGGCATGTCTACTTTTCCAAGTATAATATTTGAAACCTCCTCTGGAGGACTATATATAGTTTGCACCTACTGATGAATCATGTTGAAAGTGAGGGTAAGATCTATCTCAACTCTAGAGGGGGGGTGAATAGAGTATTTCAAAATAATTTTTCACAGTTGAAATAAATAGCACATATAAAATTCAATTTATGATATAGTGTAGAGTGCTAGTAAGAAGTTAAAAACCAAGAAGTAAAGAGCACAGCACACAGCAGACAAATCACACAAACAAACCAAAAGACACAAAGAAATATAGTGGTTCCCCAAAAACCTGGGTACATCCACTCTTCTACCACCCTTGGTAGGAATCCACTCAGGATGAGTTGATCAGGTGTCCTGACACCAATGAGCTTTTGATAAGGTGCTCAAAAACCAAAACTGGATTTTTTGATAAGGTGTCTTGCCACCACTGAGTTTTGACAAGACTCTCAGAACCAGACAACTTTTGAAGGGAGTTCAAGAACCCTTTACAGCAGGAAAAAGAAAAAGGTAAAGAGGTGAGATTGTCTTCTCTGTTCTCAAATCAAATGAGAGAAGACTAGTGGATCTTTTGTTGTCAAATCTCCCCCTGAGATGTTGAATGAATCAGGAATGGAAGCTTTGCTCTAGGGTGATAGGTCTTCAGATCTTTAGATCTCCAGCAAAGAATTGTTTCAGCAAAGAGGCTGAAAGATGAGGTGTCTGGAGTTCTTTGAGATGAAGCTTTGGTCACTTTTCTGTAAGCAAGAGGATGGTTATCTTTCACAACTTAATTCTTCTTGTTCTTCTGTAACAGTGTGTGTCTCTTGATTCTATTGTATATTGACTCTGGATTAATTCTCTCTGAGAGTATTATTGGAGAAGACGATCTTATTCTCTGAATATAATTCTTCCAAGATAGCCGTTATCAGACATTAAATGCCTTCCATAAAGAATTTGTCTTCTAGAGGAAAGTACAATGAAACATTCCTGAATAATTCCTTGAAATTTGTTCCAGAATAAATGAAAACGGCTGGCAAATCTTCTTGAAATTAAATGCTGAGAGAATTCAAAAACATTCCAAAGACTGGCAGCATTTGAATCCTTAAGAACGTCGATCTCACAAAATGAGCGTCGATCTGAGCTCCACGATCGTCGACCAGAGCTCAGAGAAAGAATAGATCATTCTGACAGAAAACGTCGATCTGAGCTCCAAGATCGTCGACCTGAGCTCAGAGATATTGAAGATAAGCAGTAGACAGAAAAACTTCGATCTGAGATCGACTATCTAAGTTCTTGGTCTGGCAGAAATAGTCGATCTGATTAAGACAGAGATCGTCGACCTAGACTTCAACAGAAAACGTCGACCTGAAGCAAACAGAGATCGTCGACCTAAACTTTCCCAGGAATAGTCGACCCAAGCACAGCCAGAGATTGTCGACCAAAGCTTGACGATAGCCGGACTGAAGCTCGACGATAGTCGACCGAGGCCAGCAACAAACAGAAGTCTGCGGACATAAGTAGTCGACCTAAGCTCGACGATCGTCGACCTGAGCTCGACGATAGTCGACCGTCGTTCGACAATTTTTATCTCTTTACTTAGCTTGAAATCCTGAGCTTGAATGGTCCTTGGGTGCAGCTTCAAACCTAAGTTCTAAGCCCTAGACTCATTCTAATGTTGACCTTTACACTATACAACTAGGTCAACCTGGTTTCCTAAGAGACATAGTGATCCTTGCCCAAATTAGTAATAGGGTGTTCCAACAATCTCCCCCTATTTGGGTTAGGATTACTATTTACAGACAGAAATAGTAAATAAATAAGCATACATCAACACAAAAACTAAATCAATACTGCAGAGGAGATATATAGCAGCAATGCAGATCACAGATAAAAAACAGCAAATATCCAAGGGAGAATGATGTTCAGCTTACACAGATCACTTCTTTTCAGTTCCCTTTTTAAACAAAATTTCTCTGTTAGGATTCTGACTTTCTTTCTTTGATCTTCTGTCGTCCTCTGCACCTAGAGAAGTTAGAGATCTTGGCCTATGAACTACAGCCTCTAGGTGCAGCTTCATATAGTCTTCTGGATTAAAAAACTTTCTAGAAGCATATCTTTCCAATTCTTTCTTCCTTTGATCTGACAAAGTTGTTATATTTGAGATGTCCATGCCTTGCTCTCTGGCTTTCTTTAATTGATCAAGAGCAGCTAGTTCTTTCATTCTTGCTGTCCAAGATAAAGGATTGTTCTCAGGATCCTCAAAAGGAACAGGAGGTTCATACCTGTTGAGAGATTCAGAAGCAGGAGGGGTCCTGGAAACAATTGAGTCTTTCAGCCTGTAAGGGAAAGGACCTGAAGAAGAGTCAGAGTGGCCTTGTCCTTCCCTTTGATAAGATCTTTGTCCTCTCTGATTTCCTCTATATTGATCTCTTCTGGATTGATATCCCCTTTGATACTGTCCCCTTTGATAGGATCTCTGATAGGACTGGGAAGAACTGTGTCTGGAAACTGGAGCTTGAGGGGCTGAGCCTGATCCAGAATCTGGAGGAGGAGGAGGAGGAGGCTGATATTGAGAAGATCCTTTTTCATACTTGTCTAGCTTCCTCTTCTTCTTCATAGCCTTTAATTGGTTCTTGGAGAACTGCATCCAAGGCTCAGATAAGGGGTAGTCATGCAAAATATAGTAGGGAATATCATTGGAGTCCTTTGCTTGAGCTGGGGAAACAGACATCATTGCTTTGCTTCTAGCTTTCCTTTTCTTGGCAATAGTGCTAGCAGAATCATCAGAATCTGTCTTGTACTGATCACTCTCAGAACTCTGAGGTTGATCATACAGATCATCAATTCTTCTGATATACTCTTCTTGAGCTTTGAGCTTTGCAGAAACAGCAGGAGCAGGAGGAGAGGGAGCAGCAGCAGAGCAAACAGAATCAGCAGCAGAAGTATCAACAAGCACATCAGAATCAATAGCCATATCAGCAGAAAAATTTACAACAGTAGTGGCAGCATCATCAACAAGAGGCACAATGGCCTTAGTAGCATCATCAGAGATGGACATAACAGCATCCACAGCCTTCCAAGAATTTATATAAGCTTCAATTTAGCTGGGATTACAGACAGAAATAGGCACAATGGCCTTAGACAGATCTTCAGTATGAGGAACTGGCAGGAATCTGAAGTATCCAGCATTAAACTTGGAGAGCAGGCTCTGGAGGTTCATTGCAAAAACTACTTCATATGGCATCTCCCCCTGCCTTGGTTTAGAGATAAGTGAATCAAGGCACCCAGAAGATGAAGTTGCCTGAGAGGAAATGAAAGATGATAGCTTGGAAGACAGCTCCTTGATATGGGTCAGGAGTGGAGCCAGAGTGGTCTCCAGTAATGAGGTTAGCTTTGGAGCTAACAGCTCATATAACCTGTCAGCCAGGGCTGATAGATCTACATGCTCAAGAGGGGCTTGAGCAGAGGTAGGAGAGAAGGTTGTTGATGGGATGTTGGCTGGAGCTGGTGGCATGGGGAAAGAGGAGATAGGAGGTAAGGGAATGGATGGTTCTGATATAGGAAAGGAGGAGATAGAATGAGGTGAGGTGGAGATAGAAGGGGTAAGAGAAGGAGTGAAGATGGGTTGAGAGAAAATGTCTTCCATCATTTGTTGGAATGAGGAGGTAGAGGGAGGCTCAGGAGGAGAGGAAGTATGAGAATCATCCATAAAGGATTCATCTAAAAGAGAATATGATGGAGTGGAAAAAGATGGGTAAGAGAAGAGAGGAAGGAATACCTCAGAGGTAGATGCTAGAGGGGATGAAACTGGTGAAGAAATGGTAATTGGGAAAGATATGGCTATGGTAGAGATTGGAGGTGAGGATGAAATGGCTGGGGTAGAGACAGCTGAAGGAGAAGGAGGAGCAGGCAACCCTTCTGCTGGTGCAGAGACCAGGGGTGGAGTGACTAAGACAGTCCTTGTGCCTGAAGCAGGAGTCGATGCAGCAGCTCTGGAGGGATTGATGATCTGCCTGTCCCATTTGCCAAAAAGGGCACAGGAGAGCCTCTTGGATGCATTAATGAACATCCCAGAAGAGGTCAGCAACTCAGGGCATCTGAAATGCAGATAGACCCCTAGAATTCTCCCAAAGCTGACAGCAGTCTTATTCAGCTTTTTCTTAATCAGATTGAAGAAAATTGATCCCCAGTTCAGATGTTTCTTATCCAGCAGAGCTCCCATCAGACAAAACTGATATCTTGAAATTGTATCATGGGCAGAGTGCTTGGCCAGCAGCACTTTCCCAACTACATCAGCCAAAAACTGAAATTCCAATGACAGATTCTTCTTCAGCAGTTTATTAGGATTCACAGCATTGTGACCCATCCGATCAAGCAAGGAATCATATTCTTCTCCAGATAATTCAATAGAGTCTTCTCCAGTACTGAGATGAAACACTTCAGTTAAGAGAGCCGGGGACAGTTGTACCTGGGTCCCTTTTATGAAGCCGATGACAGAATTCTCATTCTCATCTGTCGCAGAATAGCACCATTCTTTTATTTCATCTGAAGCAATTTTCATTCTGGTAGTCATTATTTCCAATAGCTGCTGATCTCTGAACAAACTGAGAATGTCCTTGAAGCGTTGATCGCTTCCATCAAACGAGCTTATATTGATATCAAAACCGGTATCAAATTTCATCTTCGAAAGGGCGGCAACAGTTGAAGCCATCTGTACCTGCAAAGATTGAACAAACGCGTCCAAGTGTAGAAGGTTTTGGAGGGAAAGAGAATTTGCAGAGAGTATGAAGGCCTAAACGACGAGCGGCGGCCGAAGAATGATTTTATATTAGGGTTCGACGCGAAAAAGGAAAATCGTAGTGCTTAGTTCGACAGTACGTCGATCTCAGCTCGACGATTTGGGCTACAGAGGGAATTTGAAGAGACGCCAATAGCGTCGAACTCCGTTCGACGTTATTGAGAGCGTCGAGCTCCGCTCGACGACCAAGGAGCAGACAGAAGGAAAGCCTAGATCTAACGGCGGCGCTGAACTCAGATCGACGCCTCAAGGACCGTTGATCTCCGGTCGACGATTTATGGGAAAACGTCGATCTCCGTTCGACGTTTTCTGGGAAAACGTCGAGCTCAATTCAGAGACAGAACTTATTCTACAGACACAAAAAGAATTGATTTTTAAGCCTAGTCTTGGTCTGTTTTATCTTTTCAAAATCTTGTAATTTAATTTAGGCTTCCTCCATCTAACATGCCTAACTGATTTAGGAAGAAACTGTGTTTCTTTTCATCCAAAGGTTTGGTGAAAATATCTCCCCTTTGCAAATCAGTAGGAATATATTGAAGTTCAATTTTATTTTTCTCTATATTATCTCTTAGAAAGTGATGCCTAATTTCTATGTGTTTTGTCCTACTATGGAGGACTGGATTTTGTGCTATAGAGATAGCACTAGTATTATCACAGAAGATTTTAGACTTCTCTAAGTTGTAGCCATAATCTAAGAGCTGATTCTGTATCCACAATATTTGTGAACAGCAACTACCTGCAGCCATATACTCAGCTTCAGCAGTTGAGGTTGACACAGATGTTTGCTTCTTACAAAACCAGGAGACAAGTCTATCACCAAGGAACTGACATGTTCCACTGGTGCTTTTCCTGTCTATTCTGCATCCAGCATAATCAGCATCTGAAAATCCAGTTAAGTCAAATGCTGAATCTTTTGGATACCAGAGACCTAGATTTGGACAACTTTTCACATACCTAAGAATCCTCTTAACTAAGATTAAGTGTGACTCTCTAGGGCTAACTTGGAATCTAGCACAAATACATGTAGCAAACATTTTATCAGGCCTACTAGCTGTAAGGTACAATAAAGAGCCAATTATTGCTCTATATGTTGTCTGATAACAGGTTTCCCATGTTCATCAGCATCTATTACAGTATTTGAGGGCATGGGTGTTTTCATACATGATGCATCAGACATACCAAATTTCTTAACCAATTCTTTTGCATACTTGGTTTGAGAAATAAATATGCCTTCAGTATGTTGCTTGACCTGCAGTCCTAAGAAGAAGGACAGCTCACCCATGCTACTCATTTCAAATTTAGAATGCATAAGCTTGGAAAACTTTTTGCACAAATTTGAATCAGTAGAACCAAAAATAATGTCATCTACATAAATTTGCACTAGTAGGGTATGAGACTTATGGGTTCTAATAAAAAGAGTTTGGTCTACTCTCCCCCTAACAAAATCATTTTCCAGAAGAAAGCATGCTAGGGTCTCATACCATACTCTAGGAGCTTGCTTGAGACCATATAATGCTTTAAGCAATTTGTAAACATAATCAGGGTGAGTTAGAGAGATAAAACCTGGAGGTTGTCTAACATAGACTTTCTCTTTGATGTCCCCATTGAGAAATGCACTCTTTACATCCATTTGGTACACTTTGAAACCTTTGTGAGCAGCATAGGCTAGGAATATTCTGATGGCTTCTAACCTTGCAACTGGTGCAAAGGTCTAATCATAGTCTATTCATTCTTGTTGAGAGTACCCTTGAGCAACTAGCCTTGCCTTGTTTCTGACTATAACTCCTTGATCATCCATCTTGTTCCTGAATACCCACTTTGTTCCAACAATGGGATGATCCTTTGGCTTAGGCACTAGTTCCCAAACCTTGTTCCTTTCAAATTGATGCAACTCCTCTTGCATTGCAATGATCTAGTGTGGATCTTGCTCTGCATCTTGAATGGATTAAGGCTCAATTTGAGATAGGAAGCAAGTGTACATCAGGTTCTGGTTGACCTGATTTCTAGTTTGCACACCAGCTGAGATCTCTCCAATTACTTGGGTGATTGGATGATCTCTTGTTGTTACTAAATCAACAGGGAGTGTTGATTGTTCACCAGCCTGTGTTGTTGTCTCCTCTAGTGGGACAGCAACTGGCTCTTCAGGATGATTTTCTTCAAGATGTTGAACTTCTTCTTCATCATCACTGCTCTCATTCTTTTCAGCAACTTGCAATTTGTTCAAGTCTTCAGCTAGAGAATGTACCTGCAAAGGTTCTATGGTAGAAGCATTCTTCTCCTTGAAAGACATGTTAGCTTCATCAAAAATAATATGAACAGATTCTTCAATTTTACAGGAAGATTTATTATAAACCCTATAGGCCTTGCTGATCATGGAGTATCCCAGAAACACTCCTTCATCAGCTTTAGCTTGAAATTTTGCTAGATATTTCTTGTCATTATTATGAATAAAACAAGTGCAACCAAAAACTTTAAAATAGCCTATTTTAGGTTTCTTCCCTTTGAGCAATTCATAGGGAGTCTTGCCCTTCAGTTTGTGTATCAGGCTTCTGTTCAACACATAGTTCGAGGTGTTCACTACCTCAGCCCAAAAGGATAGAGGTAGGTGAGCATCTGCCAATAATGTAGTTGCAGATTCAATGAGTGTTCTATTTTTCCTTTCAGCTACCCCATTTTGTTGAGGAGTTCTAGGAGCTGAGAAAGTGTGCCTGATCCCTTCACTCTGACAGAACTCTTGCATGAGAAGAGAATCAAACTCTGTCCCATGATCACTTCTGATCAGGGCAATGTGAGTGTTGAACTCAATCTGAATGCATTTGAGAAAATCTGTCAAACACTTGAAGTTATCAGACTTCTTCCTCAGAAAGAATACCCAAGTGAATCTTGAGAAGTCATCTACAACCACTAAAGTATAGGATTTCCCTCCTAGGCTTTGCACTGATATGGGTCCAAAAAGATCCATGTGCAATAGGTACAAAATCCTAGGTGAATCACTCTTATTAATTGATTTAAAACTACTTTTAGTTTGCTTGCCTAATTGACAAGCCTTGCAAAGTCCTTCCTTCTTGTAGGGACCAGAAGGTAGTCCTCTAACAAGGTTGTCTTTGGATGGCCTAGCAATGGTTCTAAGGTTAATATGCCCTAGTCTCTTATGCCATAAGATATTAGGTTTTGAAATGGAATTGAATAAACAGATATCTACTTTAGAAGAAAGAAAATCTACTAAGTAAATGTTACCTGTCCTTTTACCTGTTAACAAAGTTGTGTTATTTTCTGACTTGATCTTACATAGGGATTTGTTGAAGGTCACCTTGTATCCTTCATCACATAGTTGACTGATACTTATCAGATTGTGCTTCAGCCCTTCCACATATGCCACCTTCTTAAAAGTGACTGAGCCTATCTGAGCAGCACCATATCCTTTGGTTTGACCAAAATTTGAATCACCAAAAATCACCTTGGGTCCAAGTTTGGTTATGAAGGATGATAGGTTCTCCTTGTTCCCTGTCATGTGCTTTGAGCACCCACTATCCAGATACCATTATTGGTTAGATACTGGATAGGTCTTCACCTGCACATAAACAGCTTATTTGTTTTTGACCCAGTTAACCTTGGGCCTAGGTTGATATCCCTTAAATTCTGAAACAAAAGACATCCCAGGTTGATCCTTATAATCTTCAGGATGGTATCTCCTAGGAGGTACTATCCATTCAGTATAGGGGTTAAAGCCTTGGGATGTGGGATCTCTAGGACTGAATCTAGATGTGCCATTGAAGGAATGTTCACAGACCTGATCTCCGTTCGACCATCGTCGAGCTGAGGTCGACGATCTTGGGTCAGATCGTCGATCTCTATTCGAAGATCGATTATGGCGAAGTTCAGAGTTTGGATATCGTCGATCTGAGGTCGACGATCTGTGCTTAGATCGTCGAGCTCTGTTCGACGATCGTCGAGCTCTGCTCGACGCAATCTGTTGAACTGGATTTTTCTCTGACAGATCTGCATTCTTCCTAGCTACCTCTATTACTCACTTTCCTTTGTCAGAGACAAATTTGATTGGAGTTAATAATATTATAGGTTGGCTGGATGAGGCACCCAAGCCCAGTGTACTGTTGAATCTAGAGTTCACTGTGCTTGTAATGTCCATCAGTCTGATACTTCTCCCATTTAGGGATTCTTCAAACTCTTTAGCTCTTGACAGTTCACTTTTCAGTGAAGCTATCTCCTCCCTACAGCATTCTAACTCCTCAGAGAGTTTGAGGTTATTTGAGTTTAGGACACTATACTCAGATAATTGATTCCTGAGAGAGATTATCTCCTTCTCAGAATTTAATAAATCTAGGCACAGTGTCTTAAATTCATTTTTGAAGTCCTCAGAATTAAAATCAAAAGAATTGATTACCTGATCTTCATCTGGTTGAACTTCTGAGTCTGAATCTGATTCTTCATCAGAGTTTTGCTGTGAGGCATTGATAGCCATCATGCAGAATTCTTTTTCATCTTCATCATCCTCATCATCACTGGAACTGGATGAGGCTTCAGATTCCTCTTCAGTCTCACTCCATGTCTCAGCAACAAAGCCCTTCCTTGTATGTTTGTTCTTGCTGGAGGAGGCTTTGTCTGAGCTGTTCTTCTTGTAATCCTTTTCTTTTCTTCTGTCACTTCTTTCCTTCTTGTCCTTATTCTTGTTTTTTGGACAGTCAGGCACAATGTGGTCTGGTTTCCTGCAACCAAAGCATATAATTTCTTTATTGTTATTTGATTTATCATACCTTGGTTTATCATGACTCTTGTATGGTCTCTTTCTGAAGTCTTTTCTGGCCATCTTGTAGAATCTTTTGGCCAGTAGACTTATGAGCTCATCATTTCCTGTAGCTTTATCTTCAGGCTCCTCTTCTGCAGCTTTGAAGGCTATGGTCTTTTCTTTCCTTGTGGCTGGAGAAGTAGCCTTTTGTTCTTCTTCTCTATTTTTAATGAGCAGCTCATAGGATTTGAGCTTGCCCAGGAGAGCTTCAGTGGTAATCTCATTTAGACTTCTGGCATCCTTGATTGGCCAGATTCTTGAATCCCAAGTGCTGGGGAAGCACATCAGGATTTTGTCAATCAGCTCAGTCAGTGAGATTTCTTTGTCCAGGGTTTTTAACTCATTGACAATTAGACTTAGTTTATTGTACATGTCAGCCACTGATTCAGCTTCTCCCTTTTTGAAGTTCTCATATTGGCTTATCAGATGAGATCTTCTATCTTTCCTTTCATCAGCAGACCCTGAGACAATTTCAGAGAGCTTGTCCCAAATTCCTTTGGCTGAGTTGCAGTCAGCTACTTTCTGAAATATCTCATCAGACATTGTCTGAGCTAAGATGTTCATGGCCTTTGCATCTGCAGTTTTCCATTTCTTTATGTCTGCATCTGTTCCTGAGGGAGGTGGAACAGCATTTGTGCTTGAGCTTTCTGGTGGACTTGGACAAACTGTCAAGACAGAATTGAAAATATCTTCATCAATAGAATTCATGTATAATCTAATCCTTGCCTTCCAGAGTGCAAACTTGGAAAGGTTGCACACTGGTGGTCTGGTGCTTGCAAAATCTTTGTTCTGTGCCATGTTTTTAAATAAATAGATAGATGTATAGAAAATAATCCTCTTAAAAGATTGATCTTATCAAGGATCTTTTGGTTCAGGTGTTAGCCTGTATGAGCAACCAACCTCCCTCTGATATCAATTGAAAGTGAGGGTAAGATCTATCTCAACTCTAGAGGGGGGGTGAATAGAGTATTTTAAAATAATTTTTCACAGTTGAAATAAACAGCACATATAAAATTCAATTTATGATATAGTGTAGTGTGCTAGTAAGAAGTTAAAAACCAAGAAGTAAAGAGCACGGCACACAGCAGACAAATCACACAAACAAACCAGAAGACACAAGGAAATATAGTGGTTCCCCAAAAACCTGGGTACATCCACTCTTCTACCACCCTTGGTAGGAATCCACTCAGGATGAGTTGATCAGGTGTCCTGACACCAATGAGCTTTTGATAAGGTGCTCAAAAACCAAAACTGGATTTTTTGATAAGGTGTCTTGCCACCACTGAGTTTTGACAAGGCTCTCAAAACCAGACAAAACTTTTGAAGGGAGTTCAAGAACCCTTTACAGCAGGAAAAAGAAAAAGGTAAAGAGGTGAGATTGTCTTCTCTGTTCTCAAATCAAATGAGAGAAGACTAGTGGATCTTTTGTTGTCAAATCTCCCCCTGAGATGTTGAATGAATCAGGAATGGAAGCTTTGCTCTAGGGTGATAGGTCTTCAGATCTTTAGATCTCCAGCAAAGAATTGTTTCAGCAAAGAGGCTAAAAGATGAGGTGTCTGGAGTTCTTTGAGATGAAGCTTTGGTCACTTTTCTGTAAGCAAGAGGATGGTTATCTTTCACAGCTTAATTCTTCTTGTTCTTCTGTAACAGTGTGTGTCTCTTGATTCTATTGTATATTGACTCTGGATTAATTCTCTCTGAGAGTATTATTGGAGAAGACGATCTTATTCTCTGAATATAATTCTTCCAAGATAGCCGTTATCAGACATTAAATGCCTTCCATAAAGAATTTGTCTTCTAGAGGAAAGTCCAATGAAACATTCCTGAATAATTCCTTGAAACTTGTTCCAGAATAAATGAAAACGGCTGGCAAATCTTCTTGAAATTAAATGCTGAGAGAATTCAAAAACATTCCAAAGACTGGCAGCATTTGAATCCTTAAGAACGTCGATCTCACAAAATGAGCGTCGATCTGAGCTCCACGATCGTCGACCAGAGCTCAGAGAAAGAATAGATCATTCTGACAGAAAACGTCGATCTGAGCTCCAAGATCGTCGACCTGAGCTCAGAGATATTGAAGATAAGTAGTAGACAGAAAAACTTCGATCTGAGATCGACTATCTAAGTTCTTGGTCTGGCAGAAATAGTCGATCTGATTAAGACAGAGATCGTCGACCTAGACTTCAACAGAAAACGTCGACCTGAAGCAAACAGAGATCGTCGACCTAAACTTTCCCAGGAATAGTCGACCCAAGCACAGCCAGAGATCGTCGACCAAAGCTCGACGATAGCCGGACTGAAGCTCGACGATAGTCGACCGAGGCCAGCAACAAACAGAAGGCTGCGGACATAAGTAGTCGACCTAAGCTCGACGATCGTCGACCTGAGCTCGACGATAGTCGACCGTCGTTCGACTATTTTTATCTCTTTACTTAGCTTGAAATCCTGAGCTTGAATGGTCCTTGGGTGCAGCTTCAAACCTAAGTTCTAAGCCCTAGACTCATTCTAATGTTGACCTTTACACTATACAACTAGGTCAACCTGGTTTCCTAAGAGACATAGTGATCCTTACACAAATTAGTAATAGGGTGTTCCAACACATGTCAAAATCTTTAGGGGGTATATGACTTGAGCAACCTCTGGTTGGTTGCCATCAAGTAGACCTTGTGGCTGTACTCTTGACTCTGCCATATTAGAATCATCACAAAGGGGTGGATATCCCAATGTGGCTCTAACACTGTTAGTGACCCACTTGGCATGTTCTGAGCCAGCATAAATAAGTACCCTCTCCCCCTTTAGGACTTCTCTTGCTACATGATCTTTGAGATCTTCCTTCTGAAACCTGATCTGACCATCTTGATAATTAATGCCATCTTTGAAGAAGGGTTTCAACTTGTTATGTTTTGCAGTAATTTCCTTCTGGGAAGTGGTTATGGCTGTCTGTACTGAGTCTAAAGCAGTTTTGAACTTAGTGTCATATGCTAGCATTTCAGCTGCCCTAGCTTCAATCAATTTAGTCATGGTTGTTTGAAATTGAGCAAGAATATCTGTGTTGGCAGTTGTCAGATTGTCATTTAGCCGTTTCTGATTTTCAAGAATGTATTCTTGATTATTAGATTGAGCATCTATTTCTTTCTTCATTACCTCTTGTTGTTGGGCCAGATATACAACAGCATGTGCCCCTTTTGTAAAACAATCAGTCATTTCTCTTTTATGTTGATTGACTTCAAATCTTATAGACTTTATATCTTGAGCCGGATCAAACTGAAGATTTTTATGACTTTCATCAACATATTTCTCTAGAGCTTGTCTTTGTTCATCCATTTTCATTTGAAAAGTTACCAAGAACTTGGCATAATCAAAATCTGAAGAGATGGGTGGTGTTGTTTGAAGTGCTTTCTTATAGCTATGGCTTCTTCTCTTGAAGACCATAAGCTTCCTTTCCTTTGCCTCTTGACTTTCTTCATTCCCAGAATCAGAGGAACTCTCAATCTGAACTCTTTCTTGTTGTGAGGTAGGGATTTCAGTTTCAGTAGCATGTGGTTCCTGTTCACCTTCACCTGGTACCCTCTCCTCACTAGCTTGCTCCCCCTCAACCCTTTGGGTGATATCTTTATCTGCTGTGTATACAGCCTCTTTGAAGAGATCATCCATTGTATATTCCTTTGGTGTTTGAGGAGGTGATGGAACATTGATTCTCTCTATAAGATCATCTAGTCTAGCAGTATCTATCTCCTCTGATAAGTCAATCCTTTCTGCTTCTTCTGAATGTGCAGTACTAGGCTCCCCCTGAACCTGTGCAGGTATCTGTTCTTTCTGTACTTGAAATGTTATAATACCAAGCTCAGTGTGATGATGAGCTGGAGACTTCTCAGCTGTCTCCTGCCTGTCTTCTTCAGGTATATCCTTGGATAGAACTCTATCCCACCTGGAGAACAACCTTATATCCATTCTCCTCATATGATTGATCTTGGAGCCTGGTAGTTATCGCATTACTTCTGGAATGGTTCCAGCTAAGTAAAGACTCAGTATTCTAGCCATGTTTGGCTTTTTGATTGCCTCCTTGATTTTGTCACACAACTGCTGACCAGTTTTGTGGGAATGTGAAATACAATCCTAGTCATTAGGTTGAACATGAAGACAGAGATCCTATCATGTCCACCAGTCTTGCACAACACCACTTTCCCAATAATTTCAGAAAGGAATTTACCCTGATTATTCATGCCTTTTCGATTGAAGGCAGCACCAATCTTCATGGTGGGATCCAGTCCACACCACTGAAGTGTTTACCTTGTTT
This sequence comes from Platanthera zijinensis, assembly GCA_039513925.1. Taxonomy (NCBI): domain Eukaryota; kingdom Viridiplantae; phylum Streptophyta; class Magnoliopsida; order Asparagales; family Orchidaceae; genus Platanthera; species Platanthera zijinensis. The sequence goes on from CM077084.1 coordinate 76,663,542, forward strand.
GTGAGGCTGAAACCTCCTCTTCATCGTTTATCCTTGGAAGATGAAGGATTCTGGTTAATCGCTTCTGAGTCACCTTGACTCTTGTGTTCTGAATAGTTGATTTGATTTTCATACTAGTAGAGTCCACAGATGCGGTGGAGTAGAATTCAAGAACTTCCTTCTTCCAGACCTTGGTGGGTTCTGAGACAAGGAATTCAAGTCCACTGTCTATGAGAAGAGACACCACCATCTTGATCTCTGGAACTGCATCGTTGAACGCATGCCTAACTAGTTCATATCCCTCGTTGATAGAATCTTCGATCTTTAGAGCCATTGAATCGTTGAGAAAGCTTGAGAAAAGAGAGAAGAAGGATTGTCGACACACAAGGTTTTTGTCTCGAAACCCTAGTGAGCGTGTCGACAAAATACGGCTGAGACCTATTTATACCCTTTTATGCCAAGAAGATCAAAAGGCGGACAAAAATAGTCAAATTGTGTCGACACAGACAATATGTGTCGACACAAATTCTGAATAAGTCGATAACAATACTCTAGTTGTGTCGACATGTCGCTCTTAGACTATGTCGACATAAAATCCCTGATGTGTCGACACATCTATTCTTTGTCTGTTGAAACTAAAAACTTGGTCTCTGTGGAGTTCGACCCTTGGGGAAGGGGTGACCTCACACCTACTACACTTGGAAGAATGTCACGGGCCAAAGACTTGGGAAACTAGAAACAGACCCTCGGCTCTAGCGCGGAGGTCCCACCACATACCCGGAAGGTCACAAGAACGCTTCCCCTCCCTTACCAATGAGAGTTGGGTACCTTGGAGAGTTCTCTCAACTCTACCAAGAAGAAAGCTAGGGAGGAGGAAGCCAAAAGCCAATGCCTCTCCAAAGGTACCCAAGGGGGTCTATTTATAGTTTTTCCATGTCCTGGGGATAAAATGACCAAAATGCCCCTACGACCAATTGGCCTTGAGCTCGGCGGACTGGGGAGCTCGGCGGCCTGGGGAGCTCGGCAGCCTGGGGAGCTCGGCGGCCTGGGGAGCACGGCGGCCTGGGGAGCTCGGCGGCCTGGGGAGCTCGGCGGACTGGGGAGCTCGGCGGCCTGGGGAGCTCGGCGGCCTGGGGAGCTCGGCGGCCTGGGGAGCTCGGCGGCCTGGGGAGCTCGGCGGACTAGGGAGCTCGGCGGCCTGGGGAGCTCGGCGGACTAGGGAGCTCGGCGGCCTGGGGAGCTCGGCGGACTGGGGAGCTCGGCGGCCTGGGGAGCTCGACTACCTGGGGAGCTCGGCGGCCTGGGGAGCTCGGCGGCCTGGGGAGCTCGGCGGTTTGGGGAGCTCGGCGGTCTGGGGAGCTCGGCGGTCTGGGGAGCTCGGCGGCCTGGGGAGCTCGGCGGCCTGGGGAGCTCGGCGGCCTGGGAGCTCGGCGGACTAGGGAGCTCGGCAGACTAGGGAGCTCGGCGGGCTGGTGACCCCCCGAGGGGGCCGGGGGGGAGAAAAATATTTCATCCCCCTACTAGTATATTTCCAAGTCCAAGCCAAAATTGGCCACCAAGAGTCCAAAATCTCTAAAAAGCTTAAAAACTTAAAACTGGCTCTGCGCATGCCGAAAGGACCCTACTCTGCGAATACGGGGTTGTACATAATCCCCGCTCTTTTCGAGGTTGGCACAAGCTCCGAAAGAAACATCCAACCCGACGTATTCGCTGAGTCAGCCTGTCATGCCAGCTAATGGGAGCCTGGTCAGCGGAATCATCCCGGAGCTAAAAGACTTAGCCTCCATGAGAGATCAACCTGCCCTGCCAGCTAGTGAGAGCCTGGTCAGCGGAATCATCCCGGAGCTAAAGTACTTAGCCTCCACGAGAGATCAACCTGCCCTGCCAGCTAGTGAGAGCCTGGTCAGCAGAATCATCCCGGAGCTAAAATACTTAGCCTCCACGAGAGATCAACCTGCCCTGCCAGCTAGTGAGAGCCTGGTCAGCAGAATCATCCCGGAGCTAAAAGACTTAGCGTCCACGAGAGATCAACCTGCCCTACCAGCTAGTGAGAGCCTGGTCAGCGGAATCATCCCGGAGCTAAAAGACTTAGCCTCCACGAGAGATCAACCTGCCCTGCCAGCTAGTAAGAGCCTGGTCAGCGGAATCACCCCGGAGCTAAAATACTGAGACTCCACGAGTGATCAACCTGCCCTGCCAGCTAGTGAGAGCCTAGTCAGCAGAATCATCCCGGAGCTAAAAGACTTAGCCTCCATGAGAGATCAACCTGCCCTGCCAGCTAGTGAGAGCCTGGTCAGCGGAATCATCCCGGAGCTAAAATACCTAGCCTCCACGAGAGATCAACCTGCCCTGCCAGCTAGTGAGAGCCTAGTCAGCGGAATCATCCCGGAGCTAAAAGACTTAGCGTCCACGAGAGATCAACCTATCCTGCCAGCTAGTGAGAGCCTGGTCAGCGGAATCACCCCGGAGCTAAAATACTTAGCCTCCACGATAGATCAACCTGCCCTGCCAGCTAGTGAGAGCCTGGTCAGCGGAATCATCTCGGAGCTAAGGGACTTAGCATCTACGAGAGATCAACCTGCCCTACCAGCTAGTGAGAGCCTGGTCAGCGGAATCATCCCGGAGCTAAAAGACTTAGCCTCCATGAGTGATCAACCTGCCCTGCCAGCTAGTGAGAGCCTGGTCAGCGGAATCACCCCGGAGCTAAAATACTGACCCTCCACGAGAGATCAACCTGCCCTGCCAGCTAGTGAGAGCCTGGTCAGCAGAATCATCCCGGAGCTAAAAGACTTAGCCTCCATGAGAGATCAACCTGCCCTGCCAGCTAGTGAGAGCCTGGTCAGCAGAATCATCCCGGAGCTAAAAGACTTAGCGTCCACGAGAGATCAACCTGCCCTGCCAGCTAGTGAGAGCCTGGCAGCGGAATCATCTCGGAGCAAAAGGACTTAGCTCCCACGAGAGATCAACCTGAACCCACCAGCTAGTGAGAGCCTGGCAGCGGAATCATCTCGGAGCAAAAGGACTTAGCTCCCACGAGAGATCAACCTGAACCCACCAGCTAGTGAGAGCCTGGCAGCAGAATCATCTCGGAGCTAAGGGTCTTGGCTCCCACGAGAGATCAACCTGAACCCACCAGCTAGTGAGAGCCTGGCAGCGGAATCATCTCGTAGCAAAAGGACTTAGCTCCCACAAGAGATCAACCTGAACCCACCAGCTAGTGAGAGCCTGGCAGCGGAATCATCTCGGAGTAAAAGGACTTAGCTCCCACGAGAGATCAACCTGAACCCACCAGCTAGTGAGAGCCTGGCAGCGGAATCATCTCGGAGCTAAGGGTCTTGGCTCCCACGAGAGATCAACCTGAACCCACCAGCTAGTGAGAGCCTGGCAGCAGAATCATCTCGGAGCAAAAGGACTTAGCTCCCACGAGATATCAACCTGAACCCACCAGCTAGTGAGAGCCTGGCAGCGGAATCATCTCGGAGTAAAAGGGCTTAGCTCCCACGAGAGATCAACCTGAACCCACCAACTAGTGAGAGCCTGGCAGCAGAATCATCTCGGAGCAAAAGGACTTAGCTCCCACGAGAGATCAACCTGAACCCACCAGCTAGTGAGAGCCTGACAGCAGAATCATCTCGGAGCTAAGGGTCTTGGCTCCCACGAGAGATCAACCTGAACCCACCAGCTAGTGAGAGCCTGACAGCGGAATCATCTCGGAGCAAAAGGACTTAGCTCCCACGAGAGATCAACCTGAACCCACCAGCTAGTGAGAGCCTGGCAGCGGAATCATCTCGGAGCAAAAGGACTTAGCTTCCACGAGAGATCAACCTGAACCCACCAGCTAGTGAGAGCCTGGCAGCGGAATCATCTCGGAGCTAAGGGTCTTGGCTCCCACGAGAGATCAACCTGAACCCACCAGCTAGTGAGAGCCTGGCAGCGGAATCATCTCGGAGCAAAAGGACTTAGCTCCCACGAGAGATCAACCTGAACCCACCAGCTAGTGAGAGCTGGCAGCGGAATCATCTCGGAGCTAAGGGTCTTGGCTCCCACAAGAGATCAACCTGAACCCACCAGCTAGTGAGAGCCTGGTAGCAGAATCATCTCGGAGCAAAAGGACTTAGCTCCCACGAGAGATCAACCTGAACCCACCAGCTAGTGAGAGCCTGGCAGCGGAATCATCTCAGAGCAAAAGGACTTAGCTCCCACGAGAGATCAACCTGAACCCACCAGCTAGTGAGAGCCTGACAGCGGAATCATATCAGAGCTAAGGGTCTTGGCTCCCACGAGAGATCAACCTGAACCCACCAGCTAGTGAGAGCCTAGCAGCGGAATCATCTCGGAGCAAAAGGACTTAGCTCCCACGAGAGATTAACCTGAACCCACCAGCTAGTGAGAGCCTGGCAGCGGAATCATCTCGGAGCTAAGGGTCTTGGCTCCCACGAGAGATCAACCTGAACCCACCAGCTAGTGAGAGCCTGGCAGCAGAATCATCTCGGAGCAAAAGGACTTAGCTCCCACGAGAGATCAACCTGAACCCACCAGCTAGTGAGAGCCTGGCAGCGGAATCATCTCGGAGCTAAGGGACTTGGGGACGGGGCATGTTACCTGAACTCTGCCAAAATTCAACATCCTCAAAAGGGGAAAAAGGTGATGGGTTACATGACCCCCCCGACTCTACCGGTCGGGGGATGGACTCATTACATCATAAGAAAAGTACATGACTCTACTGGGGCGAGGCTTCTTCAGAGGACCCGGGCACGATCTCCACTTCACCGTGAGTCGCTCATATCTTCCCTCGTGTTCCCACGTCGACCCGATCCTCACACCTCTCCCTTGCTGTCTCGGGCTGGACTTCTTCAATCCGTACCGGATCTTGCGGTTGTTGAGGTTGTGGTGCCGGATCTCTTGTCCTTCTCAATTCATGGAACTCGGGGCAAGTAGTTGTTGCATGGCCCTCCTCCTGGTGAAACTCACAGCAGGGTAACTCTACTCTTACTCTTCCTCTTCCCGTGCGGTTCCTCATCTCCCTTCGACCGATCGCCATCCCATGCTGTGGTGGGGGTAGGAGCTGTCTAGGGGCTTGCCTTTGGAAGTTGTATCTTCCTTGGCCTCCTTGAAAGTCCCCCCCACCCTGGATGAGAGCTCTTCCTGGACCCTGGGCAGGTCCTCCCTGGTGCCTCCAACCTAGCTCCGGACCCTCCCGTCCTTGGAACCCCTGAGTTCTCGGCTCCTCTCTCCTTCTTCCTTCTTGATGCCTTGAGCCACCTTGCTCTTTTGACTCCACCTTTGTCAACTTTGCCAACTTCTTCACGAAGGCCGGGTTGGCTGCCTCCATGGCTATCTCCTCTGCCGCCCTTTCCATCAGCTCCTCCAAGGAAAGGGGGGTCTTCCGGGTCAAGCTCATCTTGAAGAAGCCCTCCTTCAGTCCAACAGTGAAGGCCATCTGGAGAGCATACCCCGACATCTCTTGGATGTCAAGGACCTCCTCCTGGAACCTGTCAACGTAGTGGGCCAGCGACTCCTCAGTCCTTTGCTTTAACAGGAAGAGGGACTCAGGACCCTTCTTCCTCTTCTTGGAGGTGGAGAAGCGAAGCTGAAAGCTCCGGCTCAAGTCTTCGAACCCGAAGATGGACCTCGGAGGGAGTTGATGGAACCAGTCCCTCGCCTTCTCTTTCAAGGTGATCGCAAATAGACGACACTTGAAGGCGTCCGTCATTGGCCTGATGGAGACGGCATCCTCGAACCACTGCAGGTGCTGGACGGGGTCATCCTTCCCGGTATAGTAAGCCATGTCTGGCTCTCTGAACCCCTCGGGAACGGGAGCTGAGATGATCAACTCACTAAAGGGTGACCCCCTAAGGGGTGCTCTCGCAACCTCTACTCGCGCGACCTGCTCGCCTGGGGGGCTAGCTCTCGCCGGGCTGGGGAACAGCTCCTGGCCTGGGAGGTCTCGCTCGACCCCCTCTACCATCCTTTCCTTCCTAGGTCTCCTATCTGGCACACTTGCTTCTCCCCCCGCTGGGGTGATCTCGCCTTGCCCCCTGGGAGCCAGCTCGCCGAGACCACTCTGGGTTAGCTCACCGAGACCCCTGGGAGCTAGTCCCTGGGGGTGGGGGTTGAGCTGTCAGCCCGAGGGGCAATGCTTCTCAGCATCTCCATGATGCCTGAGATGGAAGCCATGAACTCCTCCCTTCCTACGAAGGGTCCGGGGTTGGGGAGCTCGCCGAGGTCATCACTACCTCCCTGATCTCCAGCCATGACACTCTCTCGAGATCTTCTGTGCTGGTCACTCTCCACGCTCACCGTACCAAAATGTTGAAACCAAAAACTTGGTCTCTGTGGAGTTCGACCCTTGGGGAAGGGGTGACCTCACACCTACTACACTTGGAAGAATGTCACGGGCCAAAGACTTGGGAAACTAGAAACAGACCCTCGGCTCTAGCGCGGAGGTCCCACCACACACCCGGAAGGTCACAAGAACGCTTCCCCTCCCTTACCAATGAGAGATGGGTACCTTGGAGAGTTCTCTCAACTCTACCAAGAAGAAAGCTAGGGATGAGGAAGCCAAAAGCCAATGCCTCTCCAAAGGTACCCAAGGGGGTCTATTTATAGTTTTTCCAAGTCCTGGGGATAAAATGACCGAAATGCCCCTACGACCAATTGGCCTTGAGCTCGGCGGACTGGGGAGCTCGGCGGCTTGGGGAGCTCGGCGGCCTGGGGAGCTCGGCAGCTGCCTGGGGAGCTCGGCGGCCTAGGGAGCTCGGCGGCCTGGGGAGCTCGGCGGACTGGGGAGCTCGGCGGCCTGGGGAGTTCGGCGGACTGGGGAACTCGGCGTCCTGGGGAGCTCGGCGGCCTGGGGAGCTCGGCGGCCTGGGGAGCTCGGCGGCCGGGGAAGCTCGGCGGCCTGGGGAGCTCGGCAGACTGGGGAGCTCGGCGGCCTGGGGAGCACGGTGGACTGGGGAGCTCGGCGGCCTGGGGAGCTCGACGACCTGGGGAGCTCGGCGGCCTGGGGAGCTCGGCGGCCTGGGGAGCTCGGCGGCCTGGGGAGCTCGGCGGCCTGGGGAGCTCGGCGGCCTGGGGAGCTCGGCGGCCTGGGGAGCTCGGCGGCCTGGGGAGCTCGGCGGCCTGGGGAGCTCGGCGGCCTGGGGAGCTCGGCGGCCTGGGGAGCTCGGCGGCCTGGGGAGCTCGGCGGCCTGGGGAGCTCGGCGGCCTGGGGAGCTCGGCGGCCTGGGGAGCTCGGCGGACTAGGGAGCTCGGCGGACTAGGGAGCTCGGCGGGCTGGTGACCCCCCGAGGGGGCCGAGGGGGAGAAAAATATTTCATCCCCCTACTAGTATATTTCCAAGTCCAAGCCAAAATTGGCCACCAAGAGTCCAAAATCTCTAAAAAGCTTAAAAACTTAAAACTGGCTCTGCGCCTGCCGAAAGGACCCTACTCTGCGAATACGGGGTTGTACAGTGTCGACACCATTTTTCTGAGTTTGTCGACACAAATCCTCTGTGTCGACACTTAAATCCTGAATGAGTCAACACAACTTTACTTAGCCAAATTTTGCTAAACTAATCTATAGTTAGCATGCCTTATTCAATTTTAAATCTATTGAATTTTGTTTCATCCAGAGGCTTAGTAAATACATCTGCAATTTGATAATCTGTCTTAACAAATTCTAGTGAGATGTCTTCTTTTTCTACATGTTCTCTAAGAAAATGGTATTTTATTTCTATATGCTTAGTCCTACTATGTGAAACAGGATTTTTTGCAATAGAAATAACACTTTTTGAATCACATAATAAAGGTGTGCTACTTACCTGGATACCATAATCTTTTAGTTGATGCTGAATCCACAATAGTTGTGCACAGCAACTTCCAGCTGCAACATACTCAGACTCAGCTGTGGATATTGCCACACTAGTCTACTTCTTACTACTCCATGATATCAACCTTCCTCCCAAAAATTGACATGTACCTGTAGTACTTTTTCTATCTTCTCTACAGCCTGCAAAATCTGCATCTGAATAACCTATTAGTTGAAAATCTCTATTCCTAGGGTACCAAAGGCCTAGATTTGGTGTGCCCTTTAAATATCTCAAAATTCTTTTAATAGCAGTGTAATAAGATTCTTTAGGGCATGCCTGGTACCTAGCACAGACACATGTAGCATACATAATATCTGGTCTACTAGCTGTGAGGTATAATAGAGAACCAACTATTCCTCTATACAAAGACTCATCTACAGGCTTACCTGTATCATCTTTACATATAGGAATATTTGTTCCCATAGGAGTTTTCATGGTAGAGGAAGATTCCATACCATATTTCTTTATCAACTCTTTGGTGAACTTAGACTGGGATATGGACAAGCCATCATCAGTCTGTCTTACTTGGAGTCCCAAGAAGAACTTAAGTTCCCCCATACTACTCATTTCAAACTTCCCTTGCATAAGTTTGGCAAACTTCTTGCAAAGGTTGTTCTCTGTAGACCCAAAAATTATGTCATCCACATAGATTTGGACTAAGATTATCTTGCCTTTAGACTCCCTAAGGAATAGAGTCTTGTCTATTTTGCCTCTTGAGAATTTGTTCTCAATAAGGAAAGTAGACAGGGTGTCATACCAAGCCCTTGGGGCTTGCTTTAACCCATATAAAGCTTTCCTAAGTCTAAAAACATAATCAGGTTTAAGAGAGTCTACAAAACCTGATGGCTGTTCCACATAGACTTCTTCTTTTAGATCTCCATTCAGAAATGTTGATTTCACATCCATTTGGTATACCTTGAATCCTTGGTATGCAGCATAGGCAAGAAACATCCTGATTGCCTCCAGTCTTGCTACTGGGGCAAATGTCTGATCAAAATCTATTCCCTCTTCCTGCCTATATCCTTTAGCAACCAGTCTTGCTTTGTTCTTTACAATTACACCACTCTCATCCAACTTATTCCTAAATATCCACTTTGTTCCAATGATGTTGTGGTCTTTTGGTTTAGGAATAAGCTCCCAGACTTTGCACCTTCTGAATTGATTAAGCTCCTCTTGCATAGCATTAATCCAATGTTGGTCTTGGATGGCTTCTTCAAATTTCTTAGGCTCCATTTGAGATAGGAAACTTGAGTGCAGGACTGTGCTCAGATTTCTGCTTCTAGTCTGCCCTCCTTGACTTGGATCTCCTATTATTTGATTTGTTGGATGGTCTTTAAGATGTCTGATAGCAGGAGGTAGATTTCCTTCTGGTTGATTATTTCCAGTCCCTTCATTATGTTGCACTTCCTGGGAGTCATCAGCTTCTATAGAATCATGTACTCCCCCTGGACTGTAGTCAACATTTTCCATCTGTTCATTTGCTGTTGTACCTTCTACAATGGAAAGCTTGTCCATCCTTTTGCTTATACCTGTTGGACTGTATGAACTATAAGGCAACTCACAGTTGATTAATCTTGATTCATCAAACACAATATGTACAGATTCTTCTACAGCTTGAGTAGTCAAGTTGAAGACTCTATAGGCCTTACTATTTATGTTGTACCCAACAAATATCCCATCTTGGGATTTGGCAGCAAACTTAGTTAGATATGACTTGCCATTGTTAAGTATATAGCACTTGAAACCAAAGATCCTAAAGTAGGATAGATTTGGTTTTCTACCTTTCATAATTTCATATGGAGTCTTTTTGTGGCACTTGGTGATAGAAGCCCTATTGATCACATGACATGCAGTGTTTACTGCCTCAGCCCAGAAATATTCTGGAAGAGAGGTGTCACTCAATAGAGTTCTACTAGCTTCAATCAATGCCCTATTCTTTCTTTCAGCAATACCATTTTGCTGAGGTGTTCTAGGTGAGGAGAACTCTTGGAAAATCCCAAAGTCTTCACATAATTTTGTCATACTTTCATATTGAAATTCAGTGCCATGGTCACTTCTGATTTTGACCACTGTACTGTTTAGTTCATTCTGAATTTGTTTCACAAAACTAAGTAAGACACTTGGAGTTTCTGATTTTTGTCTCAGAAAGAACACCCATGTATATCTAGAATAGTCATCTATAACCACAAAAGTGTAGACCTTCCTATATAGACTATGAACTGGCATAGGACAAAAAAGATCCATATGTAAGAGGTATAAGCACCTCACAGAATCCTTGTTTTCAAGACTATGAAAGGAGGATTTTGTCTGCTTGCCCTTTTGACAAGCTGAACATATCCCTTCCTTTATACACTTAACTTGAGGACCATTCCTCACTAACTCTTTGCTGAAGAGTTGGCCAATTGTCTTGTAGTTAAGATGAGCCAACCTCTTGTGCCACTTGACACAATGAGATGCATTATCATCAGCTACAAGACAGATGGGAGAAGCCTTGTTCTCACATACAAAATTAAGGCAAAAAACATTTCTCTTTCTATACCCAGTCAATATGATCTTTTGATCACTTGACCTTTTGATATGACATCCATCCTTAACAAATGAAATGTCATATCCAAGATCACTCAGCTGACTTATGCTAATCAGATTATGTTTCAAACCTTTTACATAAGCCACTTGGGTGATGGTAATTTGGTTTGAAGAAATGTTACCAAACCCTTTGATAATTCCTCTTTCAGATCCACCAAAGATTACTTTAGATCCATCTTTGACAGATGTGTACTCCTTCAGCAACCCCTTTGTTCCAGTCATGTGCCTGGAACATCCACTGTCCAAGTACCATATAGGGGCATGGCAACTTGGACTTTCCTACAATACAGAATTACTTTCCCTTAGAACCCAAGTAAGTCTTGGGTCCTTGGTTCAGGTTAGCACCATTCATATTAAGACTACCAGTAGCTCTTCTAACTGGTAGACTATTGTTCTTCCTTACATTTGTGTTATGCCAGCAGTATAAGGCAAAATGACCTCTCTTGCCACAACACCAACATTCAAACTTGTTGTATCTAGGTCTTGATACACCCTTGACAGAAGAATTTCTGTCCAGTGCTGGTGCTGCTGCAGCTTCACCCACAGATTTCTCATAACCATGGGGTTTATGAACATGGGTAAACCTATTGGCATTTACACCCTTGTTTATCTGAACATTAGTCTTAATATGACCATGAATATTCTCAAGATCATATTTGTTAGAAGGCACTTGCACATTTCTAAACATAACTGAGACTGAAAGGTTTAGAGGCTGGACAGGAGCTTTGCCTTTTCTTTTGAATTGGGCAGCCCTGGGGTTACCTTTGAAGCCTAATCCTACCTTACCCTTTTGAGCCACAAACTCATCTATTAAAGGTAAGACAGATTTTGGCTTAGAGTAACTAGCCACTAAATCTTTCTCTATTCTTAGTCTGGCCTCCAGACTCTTAATTTGATCATTGTTATATTTGATTGTGCCCATCTGAATATAGGTTATATTTTTCAGTTTAGCAATCTCATTTAACTTTTGATCCATTACTTTTTCAAACTCAGTTGCAGCCACCTTAAGATCAGCAATTTCCTGAGCCTGAGTTTTGACTGGGTTCTTGCTTTTCTTAAGAGCCTGCAACAAGTCCCTATATTCATCCATCAACTGATGAATATCACCTTCAGATTCAGATCCATTCACATCACTTGATGTAGATGAATCTGACTCTGAACCAGTACTAAAATCAGAAGAACTAGAAACCTTTTGTACCTTACTAGGACCATGCTGATCCTGACATTGGTTATCTTCTAACTCAGCCATCAGACCCATGCATTCCTTGTCTTCTTGATCATGAATGGAATCCATCAGTTACAGAAATTCCTCTTCTTCATTGGCTGCATACAATCCTATGTATGCTTCTGCTTCAGATTCTGACTCTGATGAGGACTGATCTGAAAGACTCTTATCCTTCTTTGCAACAAAAGATTTCTCCTTCTTGCCCTTGTGTTGAGTCCTTTTTCTGTCTACTGACTCCTTTCTCTTTTCTGGACATTCAGCTACCATATGTCCAGTCTTATTGCAGCAATAACAAACAATCTTAGAAGTTATGGCTTTGTTGGGCTTAGTTCTGTTTCTCTCATTTCTTGAGGATTTTCTCTTCTGATAGTACTCATCTACTGGCTGTGATGTGGAGGGCCTGGACTTCCACTGTTTCTTTTTCAAGAACTTTTGAAACTATCTTGTAAAGGCAGCAAAGTCAGTATCTGATTCACTGCTCCCTGATTTCTGACTATCTGAATTTTCTGTTATTTCTTCTGTAGCTTCCTTGAGAGGAGATGAAGACATCCTCCCTTTCTTTCTAGTGGCTTCAACTTTGAAAGCCACAGATCTATGCTCACCTTTTGTACTTCTTTCTTCCTCCTTCCTAGCCATCAATTGCATTTCATATGAAAGCAATTTTCCAAACAAGGTTGGAGGAGAAATATCAGCTAACTTGGCCACTTCTCTAATGGCACATATTTTGGTATCCCAATTCTTTGTTAAAGATCTGAGAAACTTGTCATTCAGCTCATATGTACCGAAGACTCTTCCATAGGACATTAGTTCATTCACAATCCTATAGAATTTCTTATAACACTCAGTTATGCTATCAGACTTTCCTTGTCTGAAGCTCTCATATTCTTGGTTGAGCATTGATTTTCTGTCTTGACTTACTTCTTCAGATCCTTCCATATAGACAATCAAGGTGTCCCATATCTCTTTGGAGGTCTTGCAATGTATCAGATTTTGGAAGGTGGAATCATCTATTACACTTACTATTATGTTTTGAGCTCTCTTGTCCATAGTGGCTAAGATGATTTCCTCCTTTGTCATTTCTAAGAAATCCTTAGGAGTTTCCTGATTTGCATCTAATATAGAAATCTTCATTGGAATGTATGGACCTTCTTTCACTGTGATATAAATTCTTGGGTCTGAGGCCTCCATAAATAGCCTAATCCTTTCCTTCCAGATTCCAAAGATTTCTTTTCTGCAGATGGGAAGCTTCATAGATCCCAACTCCTTGTGATTCTCACCTGAACCCATTTTCTTGATTCTGCCTTTAGATCTAACTCAGACTGTTAAGTCTTACTTTGAGTAACCTCCCTCTGATACCACTTTATAGTTTTACTTTCAAGATTACCTAGACACCTAGAGGGGGGGGGGGTGAATAGGTTCTTGTTTTCTTTTCAAACTTAAGGCAGAATGATTAAGTAATTAAAAACTATTTTCTATGAGTTCTGCAACTACTTTAGCAATCACAATCACACAATATAGAACTACACATCACAGATTGCAACAAGTATTTATAGTGGTTCCCCAAGATCTGGGTACATCCACTTTCCCCCTTCGCCTATCTAGTAGTGTGCTAGATTCAGCCAAACTCCTTTCTTTATCTCAGATCCTCAGATCCTACAGCTCAGAATCTAAAATGGATTCCTACAACTCAGAGTGATACCACACTCCTACAGCTCAGGCAATTCAGCCCTACCTCAGTCTTTATTCAAGACCTACAACTCAGAGATTATCTCTCCTACACTCAGCCTTTATAAATTAGGCTTACAACTCAGATCTCTTAAAAGATCCTATAAGATTTGAGTAAAATATATTTTTATCTTGCTCCTGGTGAGAGAGATGGAACAAGACAGTGTTCTTGATCAGCTTCTTGATAAACCAGATGGATAAAATCAACTAGAACTTAGCTTTCTTCAAAGCTTCTTAAATCTGAACTTTGTTGAGTTGATCTTCTTTGAAATAAACTGATCAGCAGCTTTATCCTTAGATTTCAGAATTTGAATCTAAATCTTCTTGACAGAAAAGTTCAGAATCTGTTTCCTTTGAAATCTGAGACAGCTTTCTTCTTGCCTTCTTTTGACTGGATCTCTCTCTATCCAAGTCCCTTGAAGATACTTCAGAATTCTTGACTGAATTCTACTTAGACAAATTCTGATAGTTCAATCAGAATATCTTCTTAGATCTACAAAGATCTTCTTCTTATTGTTACTTGTTATTCAGTGTTCAGTTTTTAGTTGTATCTTTTCTTTCAGACACTATCCGTCTATTTATAGCCTTCATTCCTGGTAACCGGCTGGTCCGGTTCCTAACAAACTTCTGTCTGTGCCAATCACGTCAGTTAACCTGTAGAGACCCACAGCTGTCAATTCTTCAAACTGCCAAGGAGTCTTTATTTCTGCCAGAAAGTGTCGAGACAAACTGTCAATATGTGTCGAGATAATTGTTAAAATGTGTCGACACAATTTGATTGAGTGTCGACACAATCCTTTGTGATGTCGACACATATGTCTTGATGTCGACACAGCTTCTTGACACAACTTTTTGAGAATGTGTCGACACAGATAGTTGTATGTCGACACAATTACTTCAGCCACAGACTTATTATTGATTCTGCTATGTGTCGACACAAGTCTCTAAGTGTCGCCTTAGCTGTTGTTGACTTCTGCCTCTGTGTGTCGACACAGCCTCCTGGTGTCGACACAGTTGATGTCGACTATAATCTTGTGTGTGTCGACACTGCCTCCCGGTGTCGACACAGTTGATGTCGACTATAATCTTGTGTGTGTCGACACTGCCTCCCGGTATCGACACATTTGATGTCGACTCATTATCTCTGTGTCGACACAGCCTTCTTCAAGTGTCGACACAATCTTCCTTAAGTGTCGACACATCTTCTTCTGGTGTCGACACATGGACTTTAGAAATTTTTTCATACTTTTAACCTGCACATATTCAACTTAAACAACATCAAATACACCTTGATGTATATCATTATGCTAAGTTAGGCTTCTTCAAATCAGGTACACATTTTCCAATGTACCCAACAGAAGCACCTAAGCCCAACTTGCCATTGAGTCTGGCATTCACTGTGCTTGTGATGTCCATCAGCTTGATACTTCTCCCATTCAGGGATTCTTCAAGTTGCCTAGCCTCAGATAATTCTGTTTTTAGTTTAATGATTTGTTCATTAGCTAGAGATAAATCATCTTTAAGCTTAATGTTTTCAGCAAATAGATTATCAAACTCAGTTTGCATATCTCTAAGCATCTTGATTTCTTTTTCAGATTTTATTAAGTCATTACATAAGGCTTTGAATTCAGTTTTGAAATCAATAGAATTAAAATCAAAAGAAGAGGTTACCTGATCCTCTTCTGACTCAAATTCCTCAGATTGTATTTCAGCTTGATCTTCAGCATCAAGATAGCTGCATGAGGCATTTATTGCTATGAGGCAGACTTCCCTTGCCTTGGCTTCTTCTTCATCTTCACTGGAGCTGGAAGATGAATATTCTTCATCAGTATCACTCCAGGTTTCAGCAATGAAATCATTTTCCTTTCTTTTATGTTTGCTAGAGGAGGGCTTGTTATAGTGTTGCTTCCTTATTTCTTTCTCTCTTCTTCTCTTCTTCTTATGGTTCTATGGACAATCTAAGATGAAGTGTCCAGGCTTTCTGCAGCCAAAACAAACTACCTCTTTAGTGGGAGTCTTGTCATACCTGGGCTTGTCATTTTGCCTTGATGACTTCCTCCTGAAGTCCTTCTTTGCCATCTTATAGAATCTCTTGGCTAAGAGACTCAGTAGTTCTTCATTGGCTGTTGGGGCTTCTGATTCTTCATTTTCTTTAAAAGCAGTGCTCTGATCCTTTCTACCTAATAAAGTAGTCTTTTGTTCTGCAACCTATCTGGACTTTATCAATTGCTCATAAGACTTAAGCTTTTCCTATAGAGATTCTGTGGAAATCTCATTTAGACTTCTGGCTTCCTTGATAGGCCAAATTCATGAATCCCATGAGCTAGGGAAGCACATGAGGATTTTTTCATTTACTTCAGTAAGGGTGATGTATTTATCTAGAGTCTTCAGCTCATTGATTATTGAGCTCAGTCTATTGTACATGTCACCAACAGACTCTGATTCATCCTTCTTAAAGTTCTCATATTGTGAGATGAGGTTGGATCTCCTATCCTTTCTCTCATCTGTTGAACCAGCAACCATCTGGTTAAGTGAGTCCCATATTGCCTTGGCTGATGTACATTCAGCCACCTTCTAGAAAATATCATCAGACATTGTCTAAGCCAGAATATTCATGGCCTTTGCATCAACTATCTTGGCCTTCTTTTGAGCATCTGTCCACTCAGGTGGTGGAACAACATGAGTATTTGATGTTGAAGTGGATGCAATCTCTGGAACTAGAGGTCCTGCCAAAATAGAATTAAAGATGTCCTCATCAATAGAATTCATATACAATTTGATTCTTGCCTTTCAGATGGAAAACTTATTTAAGTTGCAAACTGGAGGTCTGGTTCTTGCATAGTCTTTGTTCTGTGCCATGATATGAAAACAGAAAAGCTAAGAAAGAAGAAATTTGATCTAACAAGGATCTTGGTTCAAGTGTTAACTTGTACAACCAAAGAAACAACCCTCTGATACCAAATGAAAGAGAGGGGGTTCGATCTGATTTACTCTAGAGGGGGGTGAATAGAGTAATTAAAAATTGTTGGCTGGTTTTCTGGATTTATATCAGAGTCAAAATATGTGATACCAATAATAATAGAAAAAAGGAAAAGTGATAGTCTAAGCTATCACAGTCACAGCAAGAACATAAAGAAAATGAACACAACTAGACAACACAAGAAATTTATAGTGGTTCCCCAACTGGGTACATCCACTCTTCTACCACCCTGATAGGAATCCACTATTAGGTTTTTGATCAGGTGACTGCCACCATAAGATCTATTTCCAGGGAGATCTCACAACCCTTTAGGTTTTTGATCAGGTTCCCAAAAAGTAGGAATAAACTTTTGAAGGGAGTTAATAAACCCTTTTTACAGGAGGTGAGAGAGGTGATGGGGTCTTCTCTTCTCTCTAAGCAACAGAGAAGACAAGTGGATTTGCTGGTGTCAAGACTCCTTCTGAAATGATGTTGACTCAGAAGATGGAGCCTTGCTCAGGGTGTAAGTCTTCAGCCTTGTCTGAAAATAATCCTGGAACTTTCTGACTCAATCAAGATGAATTGTCCTTAAATGTTCCTGGAGGAGAAGGTTGAAGAAGACTCTTGATAGTGATGGATGTTCTTCTTCAGTCTTCAGAATGGACAAGGGATAAAAACAGAGTGTCTTCTGTATGCAGAGAAGAAGTTCTGTATGATGTTGTTGTGTGCAACTATATTCTCTTCTCTGTATTACTCTTCTCCTTTTTTTCTTAATGCAGGTTTAGTCTGTATCACTTAGTACTTCTTGATTGAAAAGAGAAAATCTCTTTTATATTCTGAAGTCAATTATTCTCCTTTGAAATTTGAATTGCTGGCATTAATTGCTGATTGCCCAGAAGAAATAAGGGACTGGAATATTGACTTAAATGAGTTTCCCCAACTGTCCCATTAAAATAAGCAAGTAATTAACATGAAGAAGACCATAATTAATACTGCCAATAATGGCTATATTCAGAGGAATATGAGCATTAATTACTCAGGAATATTACTGCTAAATAATATAGAAGGTAAGGGACAGAAGGAAGGAAAACTTTTCATTCTGGCTCGGGACAAAAATCGTCGACCTCAGAACAGAATTCGTCGACTGGAGTTCCAAGTTCGTCGACCTGAGAATTCCTGTTCGTCGACCTGAGAATTCCTGTTCATCAACTTGAGAATTCATATTCGTCGACCTGATCTCTACGAATTGCATACTGATAATAACTTGCCATTTCTACACTCTAAGTTCGTCGAGCTGAGAATCTGTCTCAAAGAAAAGAATCGTCGACCTGAGCTCGAATATCGTCGAGCTCAACTCAGAGAATTAATTTTGAGTTCGTCGATCTGAGATCGACGATCATCGAGCTGAGTTCGAAGAACTTCGAACTGACCATTCTGCACTCTGAATTCTGCTAAGACTCGAGTCTCCTGAGGCCCACTGCTGGCTGGTCTACAAAGGTAGAACCTAATGACTAGCCTAAACTCTAGGACTCAAAACTTGACCCTAGCTATACAATGTTGGTCAGACTCAACCTAAATTAGTGAACCTAGCCCAAATCCAACTAGCGATCCAACAAAACTAGTGATGTGGTGATGACGTTCTCGCTCATGGGTCCTCTCAAAGATATGTCAATATGCCCTCGCATGATCTAGCAATATAAGTTTCGTAAATTTTACGCGAAGCACACCGAATAACTCAACATGATCGAGGTAATATTTCATGTTAGCAAGCCAATAACTAAAGGACTCGGGACTCGATGAGCCGTCAAAAGAAAGGGCAACAACACGAAACTGACACTCGAGATCTCTCTCAAAATGACGATCTTCATAATAATCATCCCTAAGGTAATCGAGTCGTGTTGAAGGATCAACTCAATCCACTCGCATGCAGAGATATGAACACAATAATCATCGTATTGATCGTCTCTTGCATTGTGGGATCTTATCGGTGGATCAATACGATCTCTAGAAGTTGCGAGCAGTGATCGAGGATAATCATCATAGTAACGTGAAGATCTCCCTGAAGGGGTTCTATGGGAGCGGGTTTAAATGGACTCGGAATCCCTAAATTGGGGATCAGTGTAGTGATGACCCCTATGATAAGATATTGGATGGCATAACATGTAGTCCCGCGAATTTTAAAGTAAGTCCTAACTTGGGCTCTGATACTAATTTGACGCAGGATGAATCTATAAGATGTGGACTTATGATGCCCTAACCCTGAATGCAATACACGTGAGCTTGCGATGAATGTAAACGGCCGAAAATGAACCCTACGATGAATATGTGGATGAACACAAGCACGCAATCCAATGGAATAGTGGAGGATAACCAAAATGCAGTGCACATGCGATGACTCAATAATGCAAGTATTTTTTGACGCACAATTAATTAAACAAATTAATTTTAAAAACATGTGTAACAGTCACAATTGATTACAAATATTACAATGAAAGTAAACAGTTAACAATTACAATTTAATTAAGAGCTCACTTAAATTAAAATGCGAAGCGAAAAGTTTTTGCATGCCAATACAGAGATATGGAAATCAATTCAAATAAAGACAAGAATTACTAATAATACAAGCTACCCATACAATGCAAAGAAATGAACACTAAAAAGTAAAAGCTCGTCAAGTAATGGATGTCGGTGGAGGTGGTGGTAGTCCGTAAATGATAATACTGCTACGTGGAGGGTTTAGGAGAGGGGCGGTGGCTGTTTGGTGGACTGGGAGGGCTGTTGGAGGCAGGGAAAATGTAGATTTGGTGTTAAGTAAGTGTTCGGTCGGTACACTGAGGGGGTATTACTGTGGAAATGGAAGGGGAGTGTAACGCCCCCAATTTTTCTGCGATTATTTAATTCTCGTTTGGCGTTACGTCGACACGTTCTCTTGTTTGTACCATCTGTGGAGTGTGGTCTTAACTCCTTAGAACTGAGTGACCTATTTTGTAGTCTATTGGCAAGATCTCCCTAGCAAGCCGGGTCGTTTTGGGTGACCCGGTGTGGCCTCTCGGGGGATGTTTGTGTTTTGACTTCAGGGGGGGCATAACTCGAGTTCTGTTCGTCGAAAGTTAATTTCGACTTCTCCGTTGTGTTTGTAGCATGGATATTTAGCTACAGTGCGAATTTCGTCGAATTCTGAGGATGTTTGGTTTTCGCGTCGTTTTGTATTTTATGAAAAATAATAAAATTTATTAAGTATTTTATTACCTAATACTTTAGAAGAGTGATGGGTGCTTGGCGGTTTTGCTATGTCTTATTATACATTATTTAATTAATTAGCTATTAAGTTAATAGGGCTCTATATATAGGATAGTTTAGACTTAAGAGGAAACCGCTCCTGTTCGTCTTCCCGAAAACCGAACCCGTCTGCGGCTGTTCGCGAAAAGAAGCGGAGAAACCGCCGAACCTGCTCCCCTTCGGACGCCGATTCCGGGAGCGTTTGTGGACGGAATTCAATTCCGAAAGTGGATTTGGATTGCTCTCGCCTAGACCTTCGTTCCTACGGTAAGAAATTCATTTTTCGTGATGTTTCTAGGTGTCTCGAAATTTATTGGTTTAACAATTTCCGCCATTAAAGCTCTAGATTTCTGGTTTAGGTGTTGCTGCTGCTGCTGCTGAGTGAGAGTAAGGGAGGCCGACCAAGCTTCACTGGAAATTTGAGGCAAGTGGTATTCTTGCCCTTGCCGTTTAGTTCTTTTTTTTGTCTATCTCCTTGTTGCCCTGTTAGCCCTAAGATAGAAACCATTGTTCATTTTCTCGGCTTCGGTTTGTGTTCAGCATACCTGATATGAGTTTCCTGTTCAGTGGTACTCCTAGCAGTCGCCCTTTCTTTTTAGTTTATTCTCCTCCAACTGTTAGTAGAGAAGGCCTTGTTCTCGGGCTGAGTAAGGGTTTAGGGTTGGGTCGATTTTCCTGTGCAATAGTTGTAGCCGGGTAGAGGAGAAAAGCTATAGTTTAATTTTATGCAAAAATCTGTCTTGCTTAGGCTCGGGTTTGGATGAATTTGTGCTTGCCTGTGTAGTGGCTGTAGCAGAAGCCTTTCTTTTCCTTAGTCTAGATGATTAGAATATTTCAGGGCTCGACATTGAGTGTGGTGCACACACTCAACGCCGGGTCTGCTTGGATTTGGCGTTGAGTATGGTGCACACACTCAACGCCGGGTCTGCTTGGGCTTAGCTTTGAGTGTTGTGCACACACTCAACCCCGTAGCCTTTTTGGTCTGTTCTTTTGCGGTTAAGTATTGTGGCATTGAGTGAGTCGACCTCACTTAACGCCATGGCGGTTTAGGTGTTGGGTGAGGCAGACTCACTCAACGCCGCAGCCCATTCTTGCGGTTAAGTATTTTGGCGGTCAGTGAGTCGACCTCACTCAACGTCAAAACTATTTTGGCGTTGTGAGAGGAGGACTCACTCAATGCCACAGTTAGTTTTTGTGGCTAAGTGCTAAGGCGTTGAGTGAGTGAACCTCACTCAATGCCGTGGCTATTTTGGCGTTGAGTGAGGTTAGCTCACTCAACGCCACAGCCAGTGTAGCATAAGGCATTGAGTGAGTGAACCCCACTCAACGCCGTAGCTGTTTTGGCGTTGAGTGAGGTTAGCTCACTCAACGCCACAGCCAGTATTGTAGAAGGCATTGAGTGACTGAACCCAACTCAACGCCGTAGCTGTTTTGGCATTGAGTGAGGTTAGCTCACTCAACGCCACAGCCAGTGTTGCAGAAGGCATTGAGTGAGTGAACCTCACTCAACTCTATAGCTGTTTTGGCATTGAGTGAGGTTAACTCACTCAACGCCATCGTCGGCTTAGGCTTTGAGTGAGTGGGGCTCACTCAACGCCATGCTGTGTTGAGCCATCTCAATGCTTTTCCCTTACCTTGATTTTCTCTCCCGAGTGAATTTCCTTTGGTTTTGAGGTTCCTTATCGGCTATGTTTTTCCAAAGGCCGAATCGTGGGTTGTTGTTAGTAGTGGTGGTTTGAAGCTCTTAATAGGGGTGAAGTTGTATTACTTAGCCGTGGCCACACTTTTATCTTGTTCCAGGTACGGGATGGGCAAGTTGGTGGGAGGTCCCTAGTGCTTTCACATGTAGACTCTTGAGCTTTGTTTCTTGGAAATGGTGGTTTGGGGACTGAGTTTGCCTCCAACCCGGATCCGCGTTATTTTTGCTACTGCTATATATCACAATTTAGGGTGTAAGACGTCTCTTCCTTTTTAGAGTGTAACGTTTTGGGCTCATGGTAGCCTCGTAAACTCTATAGGATTTTTGGGCAGGGTTGTTGCTCTTTCCTCGCACATAGTGTTTTTCCTTTTTGTCTTGCCTTGGACAGTGGTGCTTGTTACGGTTTACTTACTCTTCTTGATTATCATTTAGATTAACATTTCCGTTTAGCCTATTTGTTTTTTTTTGCTTGCTAAGGTATTCTTTTCTTCTTTGAATGCCTCAGGTTCTGGTTAGTAGCCGATTAGACGGATAGTTGTGCTGTGTTGTTGCTGGTGGTCTATCGTACTGTGGAGATCAGTTCCTTGGTCTTGTGAGGTAGTTTTGTGCTTCTTTCTTGCAGACATACATACTTGCCAGTGGGTTCGTATCACTTTGTTGGCGCCCACTGGTAGTTTTACCTTGATACTAAATATGTTATCTTTTTGCTGTTACCTTTCTGGAGATTAGTCTACTTGCTCTTGGGATGTTTTATGCTAGGTTGTTAGTTACTTTAAAAACCTAACAAACACTATTATGTATATATATCTCATGATCAGCATGTTTTATAAAACTCAAACACTATTTTCCAAATAACGTAAAAAGATCGTTTTCCTATATATAGTATAAATTAAATGTAGGGTCCTGCATAGTATAAGTTGTCCTCTGCGGACACTTATGCACTCTTTTAGGATGTCAAACTTGAATAAAGTATTTTCCGTTGCGTATAAGTATAGTTTTTAAACTGTGGGCTAGTTGATCCACTGAGCCGAGGGATACGGCCTTTAAAAATATAACTGTTTATTTCTAATCGTATAACTCATGAATTTTAATAAAGTAAAGTAGATAGTTTTGCCTGAGCGTCAGCCGTTATCCCCTCCTCGACGTGGCTTCACGACGCGTGTTTTCCCATACTCTGATAACTCAAAATTCGGAAAAAATGCGGGTTGTGACAGTTTGTATCAGAGGGAGGTTGCTTGACAAGTTAGTCAGGCATCTTTCCTTTTGATTGCATTAGAAGTTTAGCATCATGTCAATCACACACCGATATGTCATCAGCACGTCTTGACAAAAGCACGAACACTACACTCATAGAATAACATGAAGTATATGGGCATATTATGTAGTATGGGATGCATAATATGTGTTCGCATATGGATCCACCATAGGGGAAACATGTGAGGGTTATATAGTATGAGATGCATAACCTCACACATGGCTGTGAATAGCTCATTTTCTTTTCGTTGCATGAGAATGTTATGTAGTGTGGGGTGCATAACATTTTCATGTGTACGCCGCTCATAACAAGCATTAGGGCCTTTTTAGAATGCATTGCACAAACATGCATAGCATAACATTGCATAAGCATAACGTGCCAAGCTAAAGACTTGCAGGATGACATATGTACACGCATAAGTTTTCGAGTCAAAAATAATATAAAGACATGCATTCCCGATCTAGGCACAAGAGTTAGTATGGTGGTGGTTAACCATCCTAGGTTAGGCATAACATCAATTCTTGTAAAAATAAACTCCCAGATCAAGTTTAGTAGCTTTAACTTCATATTTATGTATGCATTGTCTGTACTTGTAATTAGTTGTAGCGGTCGTACTAGGATCTGACTAATGTTGTTATGATTTTAGGATGGCGAGACGTCCTTCGACTAGATCGACTCCCCTATCTGAGGGTGAGTCATCTAGAGCGCAGAATGATGCAGTGATCGAGATCCTGCGTCAGAGTAGCGTTTCCTTGAGCAGGTAGATGGTGGAGATGCAGGCCCAGATCCAGGCTCTATTGGCAGTTGTGGCAGGACAGACTCAGGGAGTGCAAGGCCCTGCATGGGGGTTAGCTGTTCCTCCTCCTCCTACACCCCTGAGACCTCCAGTGGTGGTGCCAGCAGAGACGGAATTTATCTCGCAGGTTCAGAGACTTAGCCCTCCTACTTATGATGGGAAGGCAGATTTCATGGTCATAGATGATTGGCTGATCTCCATAGAGGAGATGTTCTCATACTCCAGTATTTCAGATGATCAGAGAGTGATGATAGCCGCCTATCAGCTTAAGGGTTTGGCTAAGAGTTGGTGGCTTAGAGAAAAAGAGAGCTTGGTAGCTGGTTGCTCTTGGGAAGTATTCAAGGAAATGCTGCTGAGGAAGTTCTTGCCTTCGGTTGAGCGTGACCTTCTTATGAATGACTTCCTCCACCTGAAGTAAAGGCAACTCACGGTCGGTGAGTATGAGATAGAGTTCAGCAAGTTGTGCCGGTTTGCTCCTGGGTTGGTGAGTGTTGAGGCTGATCGAGTCAAGCGGTTTCTTGGTGGCTTGAGGAGCGAGGTTCAGCAGTTGACCAGTGCTTATGGATCAGAGACTTATGCAGGGGTAGTGGAGGCTGCTCTGAAAGTGGAGGCAATTGAGACCGCAAAGAACAGAGGCCAGCAAATGAGGAAGGACAAGAGGAAGTCTGTTGAGGAGAAGAAACCCAAGGTACCCGGTACTGCTTCGGGAAAGAAGAGCAAGGTGGTGTGTAGCTTCTGTGGTCGGTCAGGCGACCCTGTTGAGAGGTGTTTCAAGAAGGCAGCAGCTCAGAAGAAGGAGCAAGTTCATGCTATTCAGGGTGCTCCTAGGAGGGATGTTTCCTGTTCTGTTTTTAAGCGACCCGGGCATGATGCTGCCCAGTGCTGGTCCAAGGATAAAGTCTGCTATCAGTGTGGGCAGAAGGGTCATATCAAGACAAGGTGTCCTCAGGTCCAGCATGTTCTTCATGCAGTTCTAATTCAGGCATAACCTCAGCCTCAGCGTGTGGATAAGGGTAAGGGGAAGCTGAACGTGATCTCTTCCGAGGAGGCTCAAGCTTCGACTCAGGTCATCTCAGGTTAGTTGTTTTTCCAGCCTGAAAGTTTTATTTACTAGAATGATTATAGTTTTGTTTGGTAGTTCCTTAGTTATATATACTCCTATAGAGAAATTTAAGGTGAAGAACCGCTGGGCGCGTGATGCAGGCTACCCCTACGCGAAGCTAAAAGTGAAATAACAAAACTGAATACCTAAGGGGAACTTGAGCGAACACCTAACGAGCATCTAAAACATCCTATGGAGCATTTCAACGAACACGTGGTGTGCGTGAAAAGTTAATAATTCCGGCAGAGTTCCGTTTATAATTTGGCGATCTCACAAATGGGCGAGTCCCAACCGTACCTGCACGAATTTACCCCTCCATATATATATCACATTCACACATCCATTCATTCCACAACATAGCCAATTCATATCCCAGGAGGCGACCCGGACTAAAACAACGGATTCGGAAACAGTCCGGTCCAATCCCCAAAACAAATCCAAGCGAGGATATACCAAATCCTCTTGCACCGCCCGAAATCAAGGGCTAAACAAACCCCGACTTGACGGACGTCCAAGCGGACCTATCCTAAAGAAAATCTTCGTGAAAATCGGATATTAAACAATAGATTTCAGATTTTTCTTTTATAATGCAAGTTAAGTTCAAAAGTTAGGATAAAATTTGCAATCCAAGTTTCCACCCATCTCACAACTAATAAGAGGAATCACACTAGATTTAGGAAGAGAAATTCGTTACCCAAATGCTGAAATGAAAAGGAAGAAGGAGAAGGATAACTAGTGGAAGAGTCACACTTCCACCGAGCCAACCGGAGTCACACCGGATGGTTGACGAGCACACCTTCTTCGGAGTCACACCGGAGGAGGGAGGACGTCACCGGAGCCGAAGGAATCCACCCAAGAAGGGGCGAAACCTGCAAGCTGGGCGACGGTGCTGGCGTTGGGTTTCGGCAAGGCCGAACGGAGGCTGCTTCACGCACGCGATTTGGAGGAGTCTCGGATTTTTTTTGTTCTTTCCAATCTGCCCTAACCTCTCTAATTTTACATATTTATAATTTAAGCCCACTCTCCATCTAACCACTCATCTCACTCTCATCTAACCACTCATCACTCAAATACATAAACAATTAATATGAGGCTTAGTAAGAAAAAAATTGCTGGAATAGAAATTTTATAATTATAATTATTATGTGATAATAATTATAATTATAAATATGAAATCTTCAATGGTGGCAGATGTCGAGGGAACACACGGCGATGTCGGCGGATGTCGTGGCAATGTCCGTCTCCATCCACGAACATGTAGCGGCGGCGATCCATGTCAGCACGAGCAAGTGGTACATGTGGCGGAGCATCGACATGGGCAAGTGGCGGCGCATCCGCACCATCAATCCTCCCCCGCTCAAAATCACTCATCCCCGATGAGTGGCCTGGAAGAGGGAAGCGGGGAGCAGCAACATCCAATGGTAGAAGGAAGTAGTCTGGTATCCAAGGGGCAGGGCAGTCACCCGCCATGAGAATGTACCTGTTAAGAGAATGACCAGCAGGGAAACTCCAATATGTGTCAGCCCAAAGAAAAACAGTGCAAGACTTACCATCCAATGAGAGAACCAGTAAACCCGAATGGAAGAGTGACACGGAAAGAATCTCACCTCTCAACCCAATAGAATCTGAGGTTGAAGAAAGAAACGACAAGGAAAGCAACTCAGGTGGAAACCAGATATGCGAAATAAAATCCGAAAAATTGAAATACGGTGAAACACCGAATGCATTGTAAAAATCCGAAAATATCGTGAAAAATCCGAGATCCGAGAAAATTTCAAAAGGATCGATGCTCCAACGTTCGGGATATGCGACGGAACCCGAAGGTATCCACCCGGGGTTTGAGCGGACTCTACCCAAATCAGGAAATCTCAAGTCAGAGATCCACCCCAAAGAACAGAAGTGCCAGAAATTGGACTCATAAACATGGGCATCCGTAATAAAAATATGTGCGGGAAGTTCGTACCAGGTCGGACGGAAAAGATGTGCAAGTTGATTTGGTGGGTAGCAATGTCGTGAGGACACCAAATCAAAAGGCACAGTCAACGTGAAATCAGAAACAGTCACCAACGGAAAACTAGCCCCAGACATGACACGCATGAAGGGATCTATCAAACATAAGGCGTGGTCAGACCAATGCAGTGTAGTGACAAGACCAAAAACTAGAGCGCTCAGCTCGTGTACACCTAAACAAAGAGATAACGCTGGTGTAGGAACTAATAAAGTGGGCGTGTCAGAAAAACTCAGAAGAGGTGTATTGGGTCCACGTCCTAAAAAGATATCTACTAGAGGCGAATCAGTATGAGGAATGGTCGGTATAATCAAACCCGGGAATAAATCCAAATCTATAGAAGTTTCACACAACGGTGGCTCAATCAAAGTACAATCATCCGGGAAACTCACGTCCGGGCATACATCGGAAAAATCATCCTCAAATAACATCAATGGACTCTCAGTCGGGGCTGAATCACCAGAATCATCCAAAAGTATCGGACCCGTGCTAGAAAAATCATCCAGAAGAAGGGTCTCATCAGAAAAATCTATCACGGACAAGTCCACAAAGGCGTCCGGAGGGACCTCCACTAAATCTCCAACATGAGTGGGAATATCAGAAACATCCATGTCCCAATGAAGTGGTACGTCCTCAGGGGAATCAGCCAAATCGAGGGTAAGAGGTGCGACCGTAGGAGTCTCAACAGAACCCAAAAGGTATGGTGCAGGTGGAGGCACATCGTCCCAATCTAAACCACAAATATCAGCATCAGATAAAACATCCAAAGCATCAGTAGGTTCATCCATGATAGGACTAGAGGAATCCTCAATCTCTAGCTCGTCAGATAACTCAGATACATGCTCAAAAAAATCAGGTAGAGGCTCACTCATAATAGGATTCATAGTCTCGTGAGTGGATTCAATAACAGGGTGAGCAAGTATGGCACTCTCACATATAGTAGCCCAAGGGGTACTCTCACAAGTCGAAATATCATCATCATCCCAAGAATCATCATCCAAGTCGCTAGGATATCCATTCTCCTCATCGTCAGATAAATCTGCCTCGCCCTCAGTGGCGGGCTCAGACGTCGAAGCTAAAAGAGCTAAAGCTCTAGGCTTAGTGGGGCACTCCACGGCATAGTGGCCAATCGCTCCACAAGCATAACATGTAGCGCTCTCCTTGCAATTCTTAACTATCTTCTTATGCTCAACTCGCGGTTTTGGAGCATCCCTAGTAATGACTATGACAGGTGGCGGAACAGTGGTCCTAACCTTTTCCCTCTCCCTAATGGTAGGGGTAGGGGTACTCAAAATGGTAAGATCCTTTTGGGACAAAGATCTAGCGCGTGGCCTATCGTCACTCTTATAATCAAAAAGGGGTGTAGTGTCCTGGCGGGGTGAGATAACATCATGAGACGTCCTCATACGGGAGTATGGGGGAACGTGCTTGCTCGGTATAGGCAAAATCTCAGGCGGCGCTACACTCGGATAACCAGAAGACTGAGAACGGCAGTATGAGGGATAATACTCATCCGTTAACAAATTCTTCATAAGTTGCCAACCCACACGTGAGCCAACGAGGGACGGCCCAAAACGTCTCTCCTCCTTGACCCAGAATGTCAGTGCTCGACCAGATAATTGCAATCTCGCAACGGGAATCCGGTGGGGGTCCACGAGACGATATTGCTCAAAGTAAACTTCCATGTCATCTACCCAACGTAAGAAAACCCGCGGTTCACCTAACCCATCGTAAGTCGGCGCAGAAATTCTAACAGACCTAGAAGTGCGTGATGGTGGTGTCGTGATCGCTTGACTAACCGTACTAGAAGGAACATGGGTCCTAAGCGGTTGCCTAGGGGCATTAAGATGCGGTGTCGGAAGCCGACCACCAAGTTGTGCTAACATATCTATTATGTCATCACATTGGCGAGTCATCTCCTTGCGAAGGGCACCAATCGGGGAACATGGGGGAAGGGGACTCCCAACGCGTGCCATGACAGACTAACGGAAAAAAAGAGACTCAAATTAGGAAAAACACTTAAAACTTTTTTTTTTGTTTTTATATAACTAAAAATAAAAAATTTAAAATGAACGAAACGTACCAAAGTGCAAGTGGGGGTAGCACGGTTCGAGCGGATCGTTGTCAAGTTGAGAAATTGACAAACCTCCCTCTGATACCAAATTGATGCAGGCTACCCCTACGCGAAGCTAAAAGTGAAATAACAAAACTGAATACCTAAGGGGAACTTGAGCGAACACCTAACGAGCATCTAAAACATCCTATGGAGCATTTCAACGAACACGTGGTGTGCGTGAAAAGTTAATAATTCCGGCAGAGTTCCGTTTATAATTTGGCGATCTCACAAATGGGCGAGTCCCAACCGTACCTGCACGAATTTACTCCTCCACATATATATCACATTCACACATCCATTCATTCCACAACATAGCCAATTCATATCCCAGGAGGCGACCCGGACTAAAACAACGGATTCGGAAACAGTCCGGTCCAATCCCCAAAACAAATCCAAGCGAGGATATACCAAATCCTCTTGCACCGCCCGAAATCAAGGGCTAAACAAACCCCGACTTGACGGACGTCCAAGCGGACCTATCCTAAAGAAAATCTTCGTGAAAATCGGATATTAAACAATAGATTTCAGATTTTTCTTTTATAATGCAAGTTAAGTTCAAAAGTTAGGATAAAATTTGCAATCCAAGTTTCCACACATCTCACAACCAATAAGAGGAATCACACTAGATTTAGGAAGAGAAATTCGTTACCCAAATGCTGAAATGAAAAGGAAGAAGGAGAAGGATAACTAGTGGAAGAGTCACACTTCCACCGAGCCAACCGGAGTCACACCGGATGGTTGACGAGCACACCTTCTTCGGAGTCACACCGGAGGAGGGAGGACGTCACCGGAGCCGAAGGAATCCACCCAAGAAGGGGCGAAACCTGCAAGCTGGGCGACGGTGCTGGCGTCGGGTTTCGGCAAGGCCGAACGGAGGCTGCTTCACGCACGCGATTTGGAGGAGTCTCGGATTTTTTTTGTTCTTTCCAATCTGCCCTAACCTCTCTAATTTTACATATTTATAATTTAAGCCCACTCTCCATCTAACCACTCATCTCACTCTCATCTAACCACTCATCACTCAAATACATAAACAATTAATATGAGGCTTAGTAAGAAATAAATTGCTGGAATAGAAATTTTATAATTATAATTATTATGTGATAATAATTATAATTATAAATATGAAATCTTCAATGGTGGCGGATGTCGAGGGAACACACGGCGATGGCGGCGGATGTCGCGGCAACGTCCGTCTCCATCCACGAACATGTAGCGGCGGCGATCCATGTCAGCACGAGCAAGTGGTACATGTGGCGGAGCATCGGCATGGGCAAGTGGCGGCGCATTCGCGCCATCAATCGTCACACCGGATGGTTGACGAGCACACCTTCTTCGGAGTCACACCGGAGGAGGGAGGACGTCACCGGAGCCGAAGGAATCCACCCAAGAAGGGGCGAAACCTGCAAGCTGGGCGACGGTGCTGGCGTCGGGTTTCGGCAAGGCCGAACGGAGGCTGCTTCACGCACGCGATTTGGAGGAGTCTCGGATTTTTTTTGTTCTTTCCAATCTGCCCTAACCTCTCTAATTTTACATATTTATAATTTAAGCCCACTCTCCATCTAACCACTCATCTCACTCTCATCTAACCACTCATCACTCAAATACATAAACAATTAATATGAGGCTTAGTAAGAAATAAATTGCTGGAATAGAAATTTTATAATTATAATTATTATGTGATAATAATTATAATTATAAATATGAAATCTTCAATGGTGGCGGATGTCGAGGGAACACACGGCGATGGCGGCGGATGTCGCGGCAACGTCCGTCTCCATCCACGAACATGTAGCGGCGGCGATCCATGTCAGCACGAGCAAGTGGTACATGTGGCGGAGCATCGACATGGGCAAGTGGCGGCGCATCCGCGCCATCAGCGCGTGTTCTGTTCGACTCCGACGCTACCCACTCATTTGTGGCTAGAGCCTTTGTGGAGTGACATCGGTTGACTCTAGATCAAGTTCGTGATACCTTCCACGTCAAGTTCCCTTCTGGTAAATCTGTGTTATCAGATTTGGGCATTCTAGATTGCCCTGTTTTGTTGGGAGACTTTCTTGCGAAGACAGACTTGAAGATGATTCATCTGGAGGACTTCGATGTTATTCTGGGCATGGACTGGCTGTCTAAGTATGATGCAGTTATTTAGTGCAAAGGGAAGCGCTTGGACTTCATCAAGGACAACGGTCAGCCCGGAAGCGTGTATGCTGATCCGTGCCGGGATTCTCCTGTCATTTCTGCGGTATGTGCTCAGAAGCTGTTTAATTCTGATTGTTTTGCTTGTTTAGTCTCGGTGGTTGTGACTGTTGTTAGTGTATCGCGTTTGGAGGAGATTCCTGTTGTTCGTGGTTTCGCTGATGTTTTTCCTGATGACCTTCCTGGTCTTCCTCCCGATCAAGATGTTGAGTTTGTGATTGATTTGGAATCGGGTACGCGTCCTATTGCAAAGGCGCCGTACCGAATGGCCCCTCGTGAGTTAGAGGAGTTACGAGTCCAGTTGGACAAGTTGTTGGCAAAAGGATTTATCAGGCGTCGTTCGTCGCCTTGGGGTGCTCCTGTTTTGTTTGTAAAGAAGAAGGATGGGTCGATGCGGCTTTGCATCGACTACTGGGAGTTGAACAAAGTCACTATTAAGAACAGGTACCCTCTGACGAGGATCCATGACTTATTTGATCAGTTGCGCGGTAGCACGGTGTTCTCCAAGATTGATCTTCGTTCTTGCTATCATCAGCTCAGGATCCGTGAGGCAGATATTCCACGGACTGCGTTTAGATCGAGGCATTGACATTTTAAGTTCTTGGTGATGTTGTTTGGTTTGACCAACGCACCATCAGCTTTCATGGATATGATGAACCGGGTGTTCAAGGATTTTCTAGACAAGTTTGTTGTGGTTTTCATCGATGATGTGTTGATCTATTCTCGCAGCGCTGAGGAGCATGAGCAGCATCTGCGCTTGGTTCTATCGGAGTTGAGGAATCACAAGTTATTCGCTAAGCTGAGCAAGTGCGAATTTTGGTTGCCTCAGGTCTCGTTTCTAGGCCACGTGGTGAACAAGGATGGGATCTCAGTCTACCCGGAAAAGATCGCAACAGGTATGGATTGGAGTAGGCCGGGCACACCCAAGGAGATCAGAAGCTTCCTAGGGTTGGCCGGCTACTATAGGAGGTTCGTGGAGGGTTTCTCTACCCGGGCTGCACCTTTGACCAGGCTGACTCAGAAGAACGCGACCTTTGTTTGGAATGAGAAGTGCGAAGAAGCCTTCCTGGAGCTAAAGAACAGATTGTGCACTGCTCCCGTTCTGACCCTACCTACTGAGGGTGTGGAGTATGATGTGTACGTGGATGCTTCGCATGTTGGTCTGGGTTGTATGTTGATGCAGGCTGGAAAAGTGATTGTGTATGGGTCAAGGAAATTAAAGACTCATGAGAGAAATTACCCTACGCATGACCTTGAGTTTGTAGCGGTGATTTATGCGTTGAAGCCGTGGAGGCATCTACTTAATGGGGCTCAGTGCAAGATCTTCACTGATCATAAAAGCCTGAAGTATGTGTTCACGCAGAAGGAGTTGAATCTGCGCCAACGACGCTGGCTAGAGTATGTGGCCGATTATGATGCGGAGATCCAGTATCATCCAGGAAAGGACAATGTGGTGGTCGACTCCCTGAGCCGGAAGACAGGAAAGATATTTAATCTCTCCGCCGATCATTTAGTGGAAGGGTTTCTCCTTATGGATATCTCAGTGGGATGCTGTGACATGCAGAGCAGTTTGGCAGTGATAGAGCCGTCTTGGATTTCTCTTACTAGGTTGCACCAGAAGGATGATCCGGACCTGCTGCACTTATACCTCAGGACTGAGAGAGGGGAGTTACCGGATTTTTCTATCGATGATGCAGGTACTTTGAAGTACCGCGGCAGATTTTGTATCCCCGCTATTGGAGACATCAGGGGTATGATATGCAGAGAGGCTCATGGATCCAGTGTTGCCTACCATCCAAGATCTACAAAGATGTATCGTGATATGAAGCAGATTGCCTGTTGGTATGGGATGAAGAGTGATATAGCCCGATTTGTTGCTGAGTGCCACATTTACAAGCGTGTGAAGGCCGATCACGGAAGGCCTGGTGGGAAGTTGACTCCGTTAGAGATCCCGATATGGAAGTGGAAAAGTATTTCTATGGACTTCATTACGGGCTTACCGAGATCTCCAAGGGGATATGATTCTGTTTGGGTTATAGTGGATAAACTGACAAAGTGTACTCACTTCGTGCTGTATAAAATTGATTATCCGATGAAGAAGATAACAGAGCTGTACTTGAATGAGGTCATCAGATTGCACGGTGTGCCTGTTAGCATCATTTCTGATCGAGACTCCCGGTTTACTTCTCGTTTTTGGCAGAGTCTGCAGGAGGGTTTGGGTACAGATCTGAGGTATTCTACTGCTTACCACCCACAGACCAATGGGCAGACGGAGCGGGTGAACCAGATAGTTGAGGATATGATCAGATGCTACATTCTAGACCACAGTGGAGCGTGGGATGAGCGGTTGCGACTTATGGAGTTTGCATTCAATAACAGTTATCA
This sequence comes from Platanthera zijinensis, assembly GCA_039513925.1. Taxonomy (NCBI): domain Eukaryota; kingdom Viridiplantae; phylum Streptophyta; class Magnoliopsida; order Asparagales; family Orchidaceae; genus Platanthera; species Platanthera zijinensis. Next base: position 76,696,704 of record CM077084.1, read on the forward strand.
AGAAAGTTTGCAAATGGCTCCGTTTGAAGCTTTGTATGGGAGGCGCTGCAGAACTCCCATGTTTTGGTTTGAGGCAGGTGAGAGACCCTTGTTGGGTCCGGATGCGCTCGAGGAGATGGAAGTCGCAGTGAAGCTTATTCGAGAAAAGATTTGTATAACTCAGGAGAGATATGAGAAGAACGCCAATCGGCATAGGTCTGACTTGGAGTTTTCTGTATGGGACCTGGTGTTTCTTAAGGTTTCCCCGATGGTTGGTGTTAAGGGTTTTGGTAAGAACCAGAAATTGGACCCGAGATATGTGGGCCCGTTTAAGATTGTTGAATTGATTGGCGTGTCAGCATATAGGTTGGATTTGCCAGCAAACTTCCCAGGTGTTCATAACATATTTCATGTAAGCCAATTGCGGAAGTGTGTGCGTAGCAGTGGGCAAGTCTTGGATGTTGTACTCCAGTTGGAGCCTAATCTTCCATTTGTTGAAGTGTCGGTCCGCATTTTGGATACTCAAGATCGGGTGATGCGGAGGAAGTCCATCCCGATGGTCAAAGTTCTATGGAAGAATCAGGATTTGGCAAGCGCGACTTGGGAGTTAGAGCCAGCTATGAGGGAGGCTCACCCTCAACTGTTCCCCTAATTTGCTTGGTACATTTTCTTTCTAGTAGCTCTTGTTTGCTACTTTTCTTCTATAAGTAGAAGTAGTGTATGTGAAGTTTCGGGACGAAACTTTCCTTTAGGGGGAGTGACTGTAACGCCCCCGATTTTTCTGCGAATATTTAATTCTCGTTTGGCGTTACGTCGACGCGTTCTCTTGGCTTGTGCCATCTGTGGAGTGTGGTCTTAACTCCTTAGAACTGAGTGGCCTATTTGGTAGTCTATTGGCAAGATCTCCCTAGCAAGCCGGGTCGTTTTGGGTGACCCGGTGTGGCCTCTCGGGGGATGCTTATGTTTTGACTCCGGGTGGGCATAACTCGAGTTCTGTTCGTCGAAACTTAATTTCGACTTCGCCGTTGTGTTCGTAGCATGGATATTTAGCTACAGTGCGAATTTAGTCGAATTCCGAGGATGTTCAATTTTCGCGTCGTTTTGTATTTTATGAAAAATAATATTATTTATTAAGTATTTTATTACCTAATACTTTAGAAGAGTGACGGGTGCTTGATGGTTTTGCTATGTCTTATTATACATTATTTAATTAATTAGCTATTAAGTTAATAGGGCTCTATATATAGGATAGTTTAGACTTAAGAGGAAACCGCTCCTGTTCGTCTTCCCGAAAACCAAACCCGTCTGCGGCTGTTCGCGAAAAGAAGCGGAGAAATCGCCGAACCTGCTCCCCTTCGAACGCCGATTCCGGGAGCGTTTGTGGACGGAATTCGATTCCGAAAGGGGATTTGGATTGCTCTCGCCTAGACCTTCGTTCCTACGGTAAGAAATTCATTTTTCGTGGTGTTTCTAGGGGTCTCGAAATTTCTTGGTTTAATCGTTTCCGCCATTAAAGCTCTAGATTTCTTGTTTAGGTGTTGCTGGTGCTGGTGCCGAGTGAGAGTAAGGGAGGCCGACCAAGCTTCGCAGGAAATTTGAGGCAAGTGGTATTCTTGCCCTTGCCGTGTATTTCTTTTTTTTGTCTATCTCCTTGTTGCCCTGTTAGCTCTAGGATAGAAACCATTGTTCATTTTCTCGGCTTCGGTTTGTGTTCAGCATACCCTATATGAGTTTCCTGTTCAGTGGTACTCCTAGTAGCCGCCCTTTCTTTTTATTTTATTCTCCTCCAACTGTTAGTAGAGAAGGCCTTGTTCTCGGGCTGAGTAAGGGTTGAGGGTTGGGTCGATTTTCCTGTGTAGTAGTTGTAGCCGGGTAGAGGAGAAAAGCTATAGTTTAATTTTATGCAAAAATCTGTCTTGCTTAGGCTCAAGTTTGGATGAATTTTTGCTTGCCTGTGTAGTGGCTGTAGCAGAAGCCTTTCCTTTCCTTAGTCTAGATGGTTAGAATATTTCAGGGCTCAGCATTGAGTGTTGTGCAAACACTCAATGCCGGGTCTGCTTGGATTTTGTGTTGAGTGTGGTGCACACACTATACGCCGGGTCTGCTTGGATTTGGCGTTGAGTGTGGTGCACACACTCAACGCCGGGTCTGCTTGGGCTTAGCGTTGAGTGTGGTTCACACACTCAACGCCGTAGCCTTTTTGGTCTGTTCTTTTGCGGCTAAGTATTGTGGCGTTGAGTGAGTCAACCTCACTCAACGCCATGGCTGTCTAGGCATTGAGTGAGGCGGACTCACTCAATGCCGCAGCCAATCCGCGCGGTTATGCTTGTTGGCGTTGAGTGAGGCGGACTCACTCAACGCCGCCAAACCGGGCGGTTATAATGGATGGCGTTGAGTGAGTTGGCCTCACTCAACGCCACGACGGTTTAGGTGTTGGGTGAGGCGGACTCACTCAACACCGCAGCCCATTCTTGCGGTTAAGTATTTTGGGGTTGAGTGAGTAGACCTCACTAACCGCCAAAACTATTTTGGCGTTGAGAGAGGTGGACTCACTCAACGCCACAGTTAGTTTTTGCGGCTAAGTGCTAAGGCGTTGATTGAGTGAACCTCACTCAATGTCGTGGCTATTTTGGCGTTGAGTGAGGTTAGCTCACTCAACGCCACAACCAGTTTTGCAGAAGGTGTTGAGTGAGTGAACCCCACTCAACGCCGTAGCTATTTTGGCGTTGAGTGAGGTTAGCTCACTCAACGCCTCAGCCAGTGTTGTAGAAGGCGTTGAGTGAGTGAACCCCACTCAACGTCGTAACTGTTTTGGCATTGAGTGAGGTTAGCTCACTCAATGCCATAGCCTGTGTTGCAGAAGGCATTGAGTGAGTGAACCTCACTCAACGCCATAGCTATTTTGGCATTGAGTGAGGTTAACTCACACAACGCCACCGTCTGTTTAGGCGTTGAGTGAGTGGGACTTACTAAACGACATGCCGTGTTGAGCCATCTCAACGCTTTTCCCTTACCTTGATTTTCTCTCCCGAGTGAATTTCCTTTGGTTTTGAGGTTCCTTGTCGGCTATGTTTTTCCAAAGGCCGAATCGTGGGTTATTGTTAGTAGTGGTGGTTTGAAGCTCTTAATAGGGGTGAAGTTGTGTGACTTAGCCGTGGCCACACTTTTATCTTATTCAAGGTACGGGCTTGGCAAGTTGGTGGGAGGTCCCTAGTGCTTTCACATGTAGACCCTTGAGCTTTGTTTCTTGGAAATGGTGGTTGGGGGACTGAGTTTGCATCCAACCCGGATCTGCGTTGTTTTTGCTACTGCCATCTCTCATAATTTAGGGTGTTAGACGTCTCTTCTTTTTTAGAGTGCAACGTTTTCGGCTCATGGTAGCCTCGTAAACTCTGCAGGATTTTTGGGCAGGGTTGTTGCTATTTCCTCGCACATAGTGTTTTTCCTTTTTGTCTTGCCTTGGACAGTGGTGCTTGTTACAGTTTACTTACTCTTCTTGCTTGTCATTTAGATTACCATTTCCGTTTAGCCTATTTGTTTTTTTTGCTTGCTGAGGTATTTTTTTCTTCTTTGAATGCCTCAGGTTCTGGTTAGTAGTCGATTAGGCAGATAGTTGTGTAGTGTTATTGTTGGTGGTCTCTCGTACTGTGGAGATCAGTTCCTTGGTCTTGTGAGGTAGTTTTGTGCTTCTTTCTTACAGACATACATACTTGCCAGTGGGTTCATGTCAGTTTGTTGGCGCCCACTGGTAGTTTTACCTTGATACTAAATATGTTATCTTTTTGCTGCTACCTTTCCGAAGATTAGTCTACTTGCTCTTGGGATATTTTATGCTAGGTTGCTAGTTACTTTAAAAACCTAACAAACACTATTATGTATATATATCTCATGATCAGCATGTTTTATAAAACTCAAACACTATTTTCCAAATAACGTAAAAAGATCGTTTTCCTATATATAGTATAAATTAAATGTAGGGTCCTGCATAGTATAAGTTGTCCTCTAGGGACACTTATGCACTCTTTTAGGATGTCAAACTTGAATAAAGTATTTTTCGTTGCATATAAGTATAGTTTTTAAACTGTGGTCTAGTTGATCCACGAGCCGAGGGATACGGCCTTTAAAAATATAACTGTTTATTTCTAATCATTTAACTCATGAATTTTCATAAAGTAAAGTAGATAGTTTTGCCTGAGCATCAGCAGTTATCCCCTGCTCGACGTGGCATCACGACGCATGTTTTCCCATACTCTGATAACTCTAAATTCGGAGAAAATGCGGGTTGTGACAGGGAGGGTTGGTGGGGATCCAAGAGGGTGATTCGAAGGGGATTTGTCATTTAAAAGGCCTTGACAGTAGATTTTGACGGTGATGAGGGATTGGACAACGTGGTTTGACGGGGGGGGCTGGAATGTGAACGTTATGGCGAGGAAGGTCGAGAATGTTATGGAGAGGTGTTAAGAGGCTAGGAAGAGGGTTGGAATGCATAGATCTGCAGTGAGGAGTAGATGTGGTGCGGAAGGAGTCCAGGCGGGGACTAGAGGAGGGCTGGACATGGGAAGAAGGGGCTGGAGATTGTTGGACTTGGGGAGGAGGTTGAGTGCAGGGGAAGGAAGGGGGGTCGACGATTGTGTTTGGAAGAGGCGACGGCGGCTAAAGAAGGATGGGGAGACGAGGGTTTGTGGTTGGAACAGAGGAGGAAGGCGCGGAAGGCTCACGGGAGGGTGGAGTTGGTTGATGTAGGGGTTGGCATCGACCCCAGCGGCGGCGGCAGAGGCTCCCGGTGTCAACACTTGGAGAGGGAGGCGTCGACACCTCCTGGACCAAGCGGTTTTTCACAAAAACTTAATCTCTCGATCATCCATTCCAGCAGCTGCTGGGAAATATAAAAGGGGAGATTAGATTGAGATTGTTTGATGGCTTCAATCGCCCGACGAATAAATCAACTTAATCCTCAAAATACACATCAGAAAATTAAAAAATAAATAACATAAAAATAAAAAAAATCGAGTCGGTCGAGATCACAGTCTCCGATCGTCTATCTGATGGCCCAAAAGTCGTCAATTTTCATCACTATTTATTGAGCAGTGGCAAAAACTCATTAGTCACTCAAAAATTATTTGCAATGCTAGGCGGTGACAATTCCAAAGCTTTGAGATAAATTTTCTAATGCCCACCAAAATAATTCTCACAAAACTTAATTTTATGATTCTCAAAATCAATAAACATCGTGTGAATATCTTTTTACTTATTTCTGTTAAAGAAGTCTAGTTAAGGGCCCATATAGTGGCCCATTTTTCCTCTTTTTCCTCCTCATTGTATTAGTCCCACATGTTAGATTGAGATTTCTCTCATTTCTCCTTTCCTATATAAATGTATTCATACTTGTAACTATTGGCTTAAGAAGTATATACAAGGTTTTGGCCTCTCTTTACATGGTATCAGAGGGAACCGGTCTCTCCTTGTATTTGTTTCGGTCTACTGTTCGCGGTCTCCTATTTCTGTCTGCCCGGACTTCGTGGACGGTCTGTCCACCTAGAAATCACGCTGTCTTTCTTCTTCTCTTTTAGCCGCCGTATTGTGCAGTATGTCTCCTTCTTACCGCTCTCTCTGCTTTGTCTCCTCATAGCTTCCTTTTCTCCTTCTCCTTCTACTCCTCCTCCCTCTCTTTTAAAAACTCTCATGTGGGACTCACCTTCTTTTGCATCTGTCTGCGCGGTCTTCCCTCTATCTCTGATTGCTCAGTATCTCCTGCTATCTGCACGGACCCCCCCCCCCTCTTCTTCATGGCCTTCCCTCTTCTCGCTGGTCGCGAATTCTCTCGAGTTGCCCCAGTTTCTCCTCTAGCCGAGTGCCCGCATCTAGGTCGTGACACCTCTTCTTCTTGTCGCTGGTGGCCTCACCTTGACCGTGCGAACTCCCTATCCTGTCTCTACCTCGGCTAGCCGCTGTGACTTGTCTTGTCGATAGCGGTCTCTTCTCTTCCTACAAGCCGCATCCTGGTCGCGATTCTTCTTGTCATTGGTGTGTCCACCGAGACCATGCGGCTTCTGTTTCTACCGCTCCTTTTCTCTACGGCTAGTCGTCCAGCTTGTTGTTTTAGCTGCCCGGCCCTCTATTTTTAGCCATCTGGCCTTCTCTGCCAAGCCGAGCGCCTTCTCCTGGTAGCCGCCCGACCTCCTGCTAGCCGCTCGTCCTCCTCCTACTAACCGCCCAGCCTCCTCCTACTAGCACGACCTCCTCCTTCCTCAGTTCACCACCTGGCCTCCACCTGCTAGCTAGCCGCCTGACCTCCTCTTGCTAGCCACCCAACCACCCCTTTGCTAGCAGCCTAGTCTCTCCTACTAACCGTATAGCTTCCGATGATTCCGTTGCCACCTCTGCTCCTCCATCCTGTGTGGCTACCACGGTTTTCGAACTCCACGATGAGCTCCGGATTACTATCATTTCCCTGACTGGGAAACGGAACTTCGTTGAATGGGTTCACTCGTCGTGTCCTACAGACCAAGGGCCTTCTTCACCACTTGACCCAAGCTACCCCCAATGCTCCCTCCGATGGCTGGCTTCGCGATGATGGTCGGGTCCAGTCCTGGCTCCTAAATTCTATGGATACTGAGCCTTATAGGATGGCCATGTATCATGACACAGCCAAGGCCATGTAGGTGGAACTCCACTCTTTTTACTCGGGGCACAACAGTCTTCAATACCTATATGATATTCTCTCTGACCTTCAGAACCTCACTCCAGGTGCTCTAGGTGATATGATATCTTTTGTTGCCCAAGCCAAGACCCTGGCCGAGGTCTGGATTCAACATCAGCCTCCAACAACAGATCTCGCTACTCAACGGGCCCAGAAATAGGCTGTCACCATCACAATGATGATGTCCCGTGTTCCTCCCCATCTGCAAAGTGTTCGGGCCCAGATTCTCTCTTCTACGATGACTCCTTCATTGTCAGATGTCTGCTCTATGCTACTTAAAGTAATGCCTCCTACTAAGGCTCCTCCAGGATTTGCACCAACTCTCCTTCAGAAGCCTCTCCTTCCGACCCCTCCTCCAGGATGGCCATGTATCATGACACAGCCAAGGCCATGTAGGAGGAACTCCACTCTTTTTACTCGGGGCACAACAGTCTTCAATACCTATATGATATTCTCTCTGACCTTCAGAACCTCACTCCAGGTGCTCTAGGTGATATGATATCTTTTGTTGCCCAAGCCAAGACCCTGGCCGAGGTCTGGATTCAATATCAGCCTCCAACAACAGATCTCGCTACTCAACGGGCCCAAAAATAGGCTGTCACCATCGCAATGATGATGTCCCGTATTCCTCCCCATCGGCAAAGTGTTCGGGCCCAGATTCTCTCTTCTACGATGACTCCTTCATTGTCAGATGTCTGCTCTATGCTACTTAAAGTAATGCCTCCTACTAAGGCTCCTCCAGGATTTGCACCAACTCTCCTTCAGAAGCCTCTCCTTCCGACCCCTCCTCCTGCTTGTGGCTCTTCCACCCGGGGGGTCGACCTCCGTCTTGGGGACGCGGGCGTGGAGGTCGTTCTTCTATGAAATGCACTTACTGTGGTCGGGATGGTCATCTCGAGGTCACTTGTTACCGCAAGCATGGTCTACCTCCCTACCTTGCATCTACTTCCTCTACTGCTTCTGCTCCCACTAAGGCTTCTCCTCCGGATTCAGCATCTACTACTCGTCAACATATCGATGAGCTCCGTACCCAACTCCAACAGCTACAGGGTGCCCTTGGCCGCTCCTCCGGCTCAGTTGCATCTTTATCTGTGGAAGGTATAACATGTCTCTCTCATAGCCCCAGCTAGATCGTTAATTTTGGTGCTACACATCATATTACCTCCCAAAAGCCTTCCCAGTATCTCCAGACGGCTCATCCTTCGCATATCACTGTGTCCAATGGTGACACCTTACCGTTTTCTAGCAGTGCAGCTCTCTAACTCACCCTAGCCCTTTCTTTCTCCTCGGTTCTTCATGTTCCGGGGTCGCCCTTCAATTTACACTCTGTTAGTCACCTGACACATGAACTTGATTATTGTATAACCTTTTCTCCTTCCTCTTTTCTTATGCAGGATCGTCACACCCGAAGTATCATTGGTGCGGGGCAGCTGGTAAATGGGCTCTACATCCTGGATATACTAACCACTCTTCTCTCCGCTATCTCCACCGTCTACTTGCATCGTCGTCTTGGACATGCTCCTCTTCCGATTCTCAAGCGAGCTCTTCCCGATGTTCCTCTATGGGAGTTTTCTTGTGAATCCTATATCTACGGTAAACATCATCATTCTTCCTTCCCCCCTGCATGTACCAGGAGTAGTACTCCTTTATCTCTAGTTCATTCTGATGTATGGGGCCCCAATAAAGTCCCCAGTATCTTTGGATTCCGCTATTTTGTCATGTTTATTTATGACTACTCGCGTGTTACATGGCTATATTTACTGCATGACCGTACTAAAATTACTTATGTGTTTTGTGTCTTTTTAACTGAAATGCGTACGCAGTTTGCAAGCCCTCTCAAACTCATTCACATTGATAATGCTCGCGAGTATACTAGTCGCACCTTCTCCACTCGTTGCACCGAATTTGGTGTCATCCATCAAACCTCGTGTGCGTACACCCCTCAATAAAATATGGTGGCTGAATGGAAAAATCGACACCTCCATGATGTTGCTCGGTCCCTTATGTTTCAAATGCAGGTTCCGACTGAATATTGGAACTTTGCTGTCTCCATAGCATGTCATCTCATCAACCGCCTACCCTCTTCTATTCTTGAATTTGTCATACCTATTCAAATTCTCTATCCTTCCATGAATCCCACCTCTCTCACCCTACGAGTCTTCGTGTGTGTTTGTTATGTTCATCTTCTTGCCCCCCTGAGAAACTTGCTCCTCAGACTGTCTAATATGTTTATTGGCAACTCCCGTACTCAAAAGGGGTATGTTTGCTACTCTCCTCCTGATGGAAAGTTGGTCGTCTCGGCAAATGTCACGTTCTGCAAAGATCATCCCTTCCACTTACCTTCACCCACTTCGACTTCCTCTCCTCCTCTTCCCCGGCCTGCTATACCTATCACGTCCTCTTCTCTGCCATCTCCAACCACCTCTCTCCCCGCCCCCTCTCGGGTTCCTCCGCCCCTTATCTGTGTATATACCCGTCGCTTTAAGGATGCTTCCCTGGACCAGCTACCACCCTTCAGCAACACCCCGACAATGGCAGATCCAGCTCTTGCCTCTACAGCTCATCCTTTGGCCACTATGTTTCTCTCCATCGGCTGACTCCTCCTCTCTACACCTTTGCCACCTCTCTCTCCTCTTTCTCTATTCCTAACACTGTGCAGGAGGCGCTGCAACACCCAGGGTGGCAGGCGGCCATGGACGATGAAATGTGGGCTCTCCGGGTGAATCGAACTTGGGATCTGGTTACTCTTCCCGCAGGACAGCACTGTGTGAGCTGCAAGTGGGTCTTTGTTGTTAAACATGCGATGGATGGCACCATGGAGCGACTCAAGGCCTGCCTCGTGGCCCGGGGTTTTACGTAGCAACATGGCTTAGATTATGAGGAAACCTTCTCTCTGGTGGACAAATTGAACATCGTCCGCGCTCTTCTCTCCTTGGTCGTTCATCAATATTGGCTCGTTTATCAGCTGTATGTTAAGAACGCCTTCCTCAATGGCGATCTGTAGGAGACTGTTTACATGAACCAACCTCCCAGGTTTGAGACTACGGGGGAGTCTCGGGTCTGTCTGCTTCGGAAGTCTATTTATGGTCTCAAACAGTCCCCGCGGGCTTGGTTTGACAAATTCAGCAAGGTTATCTGTGATATTAGCTTTATTCGGAGCGCGGCTAATTTCTCTCTCTTCACCGGACACCGGGCAACCAGAACTATGATACTTCTTATCTATGTTGATGATATCCTCATTACTGGCGATGATACTATAAGGATATAATATATTATGGAACATTTAAACTCGATGCCCTGATGGTTCCGTGTTATCACAAAGGAAGTACTGTATGGATCTTCTTCATGATGCCGGCTATTCTGGATGCAAACCTACGGATACTCCTATGGACGCTAATCACAAGCTCTAAGAACACAGCTCTGACTCCGATGAGCTGCTTACAAATCAAGAATACTATAGGCGCTTTGTTGGGAAGCTGATCTATCTCACGATTACTCTCCCGAACATCTCTTTTGATGTAGGAGCCGTGAGTCACTTTATGCATGCTCCCCGAACATCTTATCTTCAGGCTGTTGAGCGCATTCTTCGATATCTCAAAACCGCCCTAGGACAAGCGTTGGTGTACAAGCCATCCACATCTCTATCTCTTGTCGCATACTCTGACGCTGACTATGCTGGATCCATTGATGATAGGCGCTCCACAATGGGTTTTTGTACCTACTTTGGAGGATGAAAGTGGGAACAAGATCTATCTCAACTCTAGAGGGGGGTGAATAGAGTTTATTTAAAGTAAATTCACAATTTTAAACTAGCAAAACTTTTAAGATTTAGCTTATATATAGGTGTAAGGTGCCTGCTATAGAATTAACAAGACAGTAAAAAGAAGAGCACAGCACACAGCACACAGCAAAGAGAACACACAAGCAAACCAGAAAACACAAGGAGCTATAGTGGTTCCCCAAAAACCTGGGTACATCCACTCTTCTATCACCCTTGGTAGGAATCCACTGCAGGAAGGGTTGATCAGGTGTCCTGGCACCAATGAGCTTTTGATAAGGTGCTCAAAAACCAAACTAGATTTTTTGATCAAGTGTCTTGCCACCACTGAGTTTTGACAAGGCTCTCAGAACCAGACTCAAAACTTTTGAAGGGAGTTTTGAAAACCATTTTACAAAAGGAAAGGGAAAAGAAAAAGAGTGAAGTTGTCTTCTCTGTCTCAATCAAAGAGAGAAGCACAAGTGGATCTGTGTTGTCAAAGCTCCCCCTGAGATGTTGACTAGTTCAGGAGTGGAAGCTTTGCTTCAGGGTGATAGGTCTTCAGAAACTTCAGATCTCCAGCAGAAGATGGTTTCAGCAGATGCTGAAAGATGAGTTGTCTGGAGTCCTTGAGATGAAGCTAAGATCACTTTTTCAGTATGCCAAAATGTTCAACTGATTCCCCAGGGTTGATCACTTGAGTTTTCTTGTGTTGATCAGACTGTCCTGAGAATCACTTGTTCTTTTTCTTTCTTATCTGTGTATATCACTGTCTTTGTCTCTGTCTATGTATGTGTATCTAAATCTCTGTGTGTATCTAGAGAGAGGAAGAGGAAGTTTTTATTCTCTGAAGATTCTATATCCAAGATAGCCATTAACAGACATTAAATGCCTTCCATAAAATTTTTGTCTTCTAGAGGAAAGTCCAATAAGACATTCTCAAAAAGAATTCCTTGAAACTTGCTCCAGAATAAATGAAAACGGCTGGCAGATCTCTTGACATAAATGTAGAGAGAATTTGAAAAACCTTCCAAAGTCTGACTGAATTTGAATCCTTAAAATCGTCGATCTCTCAGGAAAAACGTCGATCTGAGCTCTACGATCGTCGACCTGAGCTCAGAGATAGGAAAGAAGATCAGACAGAAAGCGTTGACCTGAGCTCAAAGATCGTCGACCGGAGCTCAGCGACCTGAAGAATAAGCTGAAGACAGATCGTCGATCTGAGCTAGATGATCGTCGACCGGAGCTCGACGATTCAGCAAAGTTGAGCTCGGAGAGCGTCGAACGGAGTTCGACGTTTCGTCGACCTAAGCTCGACGATAATTGTCTTAGACTTGGCTCTATTTCCTTGATCTTGGAATGGTCCTGGGGGCAGCTTCAAACCTAAGTTCTAATCCCTAGACACATTCTAATGTTGACCTTTTCAACTATACATCTAGGTCAAACTGGTTTCCTAAGAAAAACATAGTGATCCTTACCCAAATTAGTAATAGGGTATTCCAACAATCTCCCCCTATTTGGGTTAGGATTACTATTTACATGTTCCAGAAATAAAAACTACAATCAACATACTGAAGAGCAATAAACTAAAACAAAATAGCAGAGCAAGCAATCATAGCAGCAATCAAATGGAATTTCAGCAAATGTTCAGAGAGATTGTGCTGTCTTCTTATAGAAATTACTTCTTTTCACTTCCTTTCTTAAGTATAATTTCTTTGTTAGGATTAAGAGCTTCCTTCTTTGACCTTCTATCATCATCTGCACCTAAGGAGGTTTGAGCTCTTGGCCTGGGAACCACAGCCTCAGGATGCAACTTCATGTAGTCCACTGGGTCAAAGAATTTTCTTGAAGAATACCTTTCCAGTTCAGCTTTCCTTTGATCTGATAGAGTAGTAATATTGGAGGTGTCTTTCCCTTGTTCTTTGGCTTTCTTCAACTGATCTAAGGCAGCCAGTTCTTTCATCCTTGCAGTCCATGACAATGGGTTATTCTCTGGATCTTCAAAAGGCACTACAGGCTCATATCTGTTTACAGTTTCTAAAGCAATAGGAGTTCTAGTCTCAACTTTTTCTCTGAGTTTATAAGGGAAAGGACCTTGAGCAGAGTCCATGTGTCTTTGTCCTTCCCTTGCATGAAATCTATGTCCTCTTTGACTTCCTCTATACTGTCCCCCTCTGGACTAATAACCCCTTTGGTATTGCCCCCTAGGATGGTATCTTTGAGAGGACTGGGAGGAACTTTGCTCAGAAGCTGGGGTTTGAGAAGCTGAGCCTCCACCTGTCCCTGAATCTGGAGGAGGAGGAGGAGGAGGCTGAAAATGAGATGAACCTTTCTCATACTTTTCAAACTTTCTTTTCTTTCTCAAAGCCTTTAGTTGATTTTTAGAATATTGCATCCAATATTCAGTAATTTGGCAGTCATGCAAAATATAGTATGTAATGTCATTTGAATCTTTAGCTTGAGCAGGAGGAACCTTCATCATGGCCTTGCTTCTGGCCTTCCTTTTCTTGGCAATAGTATTAGAAGAATCATCAGATTCAGTTTGAAACTGATCACTGTCTGAACTTTGAGGTCTATCATATAAGTCATCAATACTCTTTATATACTTTTCTTGTTGTTTTACTTGATCAGGGGTCAGAGCAGGAGCAGCAGTAGCAGAAATTTGAGCAACAGCAGAAACAGAAGTTGGAGCAGCAGTAGAAGCAGATTCGTCCAGATATGTGGCAAGTTCTTTAGCAGCAGTGTCCTCAACAACAGAAATCATGTCAATATCTTCTGATATAATTGTAGAAACAGCAGCAGCAGTAGAACTGAAAGCATTAACACCCACAGCCTTGAAAGAATTGACATATGAGGCAATTAGGCTGGGATCACATACAGAGATAGGCACAATGGCCTTAGTGAGGTCTTCAGCTTGATGCACTGGCAGAGAACTGAAATAAACAGAATCAAATACTGAAAGCAGACTCTGAAGGTCCACTGCAAAAACAGGAGCAGGAGCTGAACCTTCAGCAGCTTCAGGCACATCCAATGCTTCACCAGGCATCTCCCCCTGCCTGGGTTCAGTGGAAACTGAATCAAGGCACCCAGATGAAGGGATTGCCTAGGAGGAGAGGAAGGAAGAAAACTTGGTAGACAGCTCTTGAACATGTTTCAGGAGTGGAGCCAAGGAGGTCTCCAACAGTGAGGTTAGCTTGGGGGCTAGCAACACATAGAGCTTGTCTGCCAGGGCTGAAAGATCTACATGCTCAAGATTGGCTTGAGCAGAGGTAGGAGTTGAAGAGACTGGAATGAGGGTGGCTGGAGCTGAAGTAATGGAGACTGTGGAGATAGGAGGTGTTGGGATGGATGGCTCTGAAGGAGGAATAGTGTAGATAGAAGTTACTGGGGTGGAGATGGATGAGATGGAAGAGGTAAAGGATGGGGTGAAGGATTGTTGAGAAAGGATGTCTTGAAGAAGTTGTTGGTAAGAGGATGTAGAGGGAAGCTCAGGAGGAGTTGGAGGAGAATCATCCATGAAGGAGTCATCTATAAGAGAAAATGATGGAGTGGTGAAAGATGGATAAGAGAACAAAGGGTGGAATTGTTCTGAGGTAGAGGCTGGAGGAGGAGAAATTGGTGAAGAAGTTGTAATGGAGGATGAGATGATAGAGGTTGAGATTGGTGAAGAAGTTGAGGTGGTGACTGGGATAAAAACAGCTGGAGGAGGAGAGGAAGAAGCAGGCAATCCTTCTGCTGGGGCAGAGATCTGAGGAGTGACTGTAACAGTCCTTGTCACAACCCGCATTTTCTACGAATTAAGAATTATCAGAGTAAGAGAAAACACGCGTCATGATGCCACGTCAAGCAGGGGATAACTGCTGACGCTCAGGCAAATCCAACTACAATCTTTATGCAAGAAAAATCATGTGCTTAATGAAATAGAAAATTAGTTATGTTTAGAGTCCGTATCCCTCGGCTCAGTGGATCATCTAGTCCACAAAAGAAAACCATATTTAAACGCTGCGGAAAAATACTTTGATTAGGTTTTACACCCTAAAGAGCGCATAAGGTTCTCAAGAGAACCACTCATACTATGCAAGACACTACACTCAGTTTATATAATATATATAAGAAAACGGTTTTCGTACGTGATTTGGAAAGTAGTGATTAAGTTTATAAAAACATGCTGATCATGAGCTTCATTTATAATAGTATTTATAGTTTAAAAAAATAACTAGCAACCTAGCATAAAACCTTCTCAAAGCAAGTAGACTATCTCCAGAAAAATAAATGGTAGCAGCAATAGTGTATATCTAGTACAAGGTAAAAACTACTAGTGGGCGCCAACAACCTGACACGAACCCACCAGCACACATATATGTCTGTAAGAAAGTACTGAAAACAACCTCACAAACAAGGTAAACAAAACTCTAAAGTCCGGAAGTCCACCAACAACACCACCTCCAACTAGCCACCAGACTGGCTACAGCTCAGAACCTGGGGTATTCCAAAAGAAAACAGAATACCTCAGCAAGCTAAAATCAAGGTAAAACTGCATGAAAGAGTCAACCAAAAGGACGAAAATAACAGGAAACATGCAGTAGAAAGAGTCACAAATGTCCAAAACAGGACCACAAGAAATGCACAACGTGCAAAGAAACAGCAACGACCCAACCAGGAACCACATCCTGCAGGGCCTACTAGGCTGCCAAGAGCCAAAATGCTGCAAAACTACCACGGAAGAAACTTCTAACACCCTAAACTGTGGGAAGTGATAGTAGCAAAAACAACAACGAGGAACCGGATCGAAGGCAAACGCAGTCCCCCAATCCACCATGTCCAAGTCAAAAGCTCGAGGGTCAATACGTGAACACGCAAGGGACCTTCCACCCGACATGCCCAGCCCGTACCTGGAGCAAGAAATCCATGGGTGGCCTTGGATATATCACAAAACTCCACCCCCATAAAGAGCTACAACCCCCACTACTATCCACGACCCACGATTCGGCCTTTAGGAAAATAAAGAAAACGGCCGACAAGGAAAACCCAGAAATACAACTGGAAAATCCACTCGGAAACGAAATACAAGGTAAAGGAAGAGTGTTGAAATAAACCAACACGACTAGGCGTTGAGTGAAACCCACTCAGTGCCTACCTAAACCTTGGCGTTGAGTGAGCTAGTCTCACTCGCCGCCAAAATAAAGTTACTACCCACAAACCCACTAAAGAAAACGGAGCTCGACGGTAGTCGAACGACCAAGGCAGAAGATCCAGAACTCGAGTAATTTCCTGTTACTTGAGTATCTAAACTCCCGCACTCGAAATCAGCTAAATACGCCTAGCAAAAGGAAATATACAAAACGCACGGTCAGTGGCGCACGGTCAGTGGTCGTGCGCACTCATTGGCTGATGATCGTGCGAAACGAACCTGGAAACCTGACAGAAAACCTAGCAACTGCGCACGATCACTGTCGCACGATCACTGGTCGTGCGCACTGTTGCCAGCGCTCGTGCGATTGCCCGAGACAGAACTTTGGAAAAAGAAATTTATACGCGCACGAACAGATGCACACGACCAGTGGTCGTGCGCCCTAAAGGCTGATGACCGTGCGCGGCAAACCTGTACCGTTTGGAATTTTCCGAACGACACCGGAACGCGCACACGACTCACGCCACTGCAGTAGCAGTAGACAACTATCAACGTCTCACGCTACTACCATTCAAACTATGCCTAACCACTCGAATAATATCTTAACGAGGGAAATTGGCAACCACACCCCCTCCTAACTCTCCCCCTCGGCTACGCCCGAACCGGAGCAACAATCAAAAATGAAGGAAAACAACGGCTTCACGCCGACAATTTGGATTCCAAACATCCCACATAGGGGGGGGGTTTCAGTAGGAAGAACTAAGCCCTATAGTTAGCAAGAAAAAATGAGAATAACAAGGCCTCTAACCTAGGCTAACCGGGAGTTCAATTTCAGCAAATAAAATCAAAGGAAACACTTGGCAAGGGCAAGAATACCACTTGCCTCAAATCTCAGCGAAGCTTTGGACTGCTTTCCTCCTCTTCACACGGATCAAGACGGCCGCAACACCTAGAACAAAGACTCGGCCATTAATGGCGGAAAACTTCCAAAACTGAAAATTCCAATCCTTCCAAAACTCCACGAAAATCGAATTTCTTACCGCAGGAATGAAGGTCTCGGCGAGAGCAATCCGTATCCACTCTCGGAATCGAATTCTGTCCACAAACGCTCCGGGAATCGGCGTCCGAAGGCAAGGCTCGGCGGTTACGTTTCTCTCGTACAAGGGGCCGGCGGTTTCTTACGTGAAGAAGATGAAGATCGGCCTATTCATTCTATATATATATATATAATTATATAATTATATAATTAATTACAAAATTACCTAAAGCACTAAATCGACGCGAAAACCGAACTACCTCGGAATTCGACGAAATTCGCACCGTAGCTAAATGCCCACGCTACGAACACAACGGCGAAGTCGAAATTAACTTTCGACGAACAGAACTCGAGTTATACCCAAACAAAGCCAAACACAAACATCCCCCCGAGAGGCCACACCGGGTCACCAAAACGACTCGGTTTGCTAGGGAGATCTTGCCAACAGGCTACCAAACAGGGCACTCAGTTCTAAGGAGCTAAACCACACTCCACACATGGAACAAGCCACAAAAACGCGTCATCGTAACGCCAAACGAGAATAAAAATAATCGCTGAAAAGACGGGGCGTTACAGTCACTCCCCTAAAAGAAAGTTTCGTCCCGAAACTTTACGCACAGCCCTCCTACTAAAGAAGGAAAAGTAACAAACAGAAGTTACAAAGGGAAACATACCGATCAAATCAGAGAAACAGGCGAGGGTACGCCCTCCTCATGGCCGACTCTAGCTCCCAAGTCGCGCTCTCCAAATCCTGATTTTTCCATAGAACTTTCACCATCGGTATGGACTTCTTTCGCAGCACACGCTCCTGAGTATCCAAAATACGAACTGGCACCTCAACAAAGAGAGGTTGGGCTCTAACTGGGGCACAACATCCAAAAGTTGCCCACTGCTGCGCAAACATTTCCGCAATTGGCTAACATGAAAGACATTATGAACACCAGGGAAGTTCGCTGGCAGATCCAATCTATATGCAGACACACCAATCCGCTCCAAGACCTCGAACGGGCCCACATATCTTGGGTCCAATTTCCGATTTTTACCAAATCTCTTTACACCAACCCTTGGAGAAACCTTGAGGTATACATGATCCCCTACTAAAAACTCCAAAGCAGGCCTACGCCGATTGGCGTTCTTTTCATACCTCTCCTGGGCTAAGCGAATCTTCTCCCGAATAAGCTTCACGGCAACTTCCATCTCTTCCAGAGCATCAGGACCCAACAAAGGCTTCTCACCAGCCTCAGCCCAAAACAACGGAGTCCTACAGCGCCTCCCATACAACGCTTCGAACGGAGCCATCTGCAAGCTTTCCTGATAACTGTTATTGTAAGCAAATTCCATGAGTCGCAGACGCTCATCCCACGCTCCACCGTGGTCTAAAATATAGCACCGGATCATATCCTCAACAATCTGATTGACCCGCTCCGTCTGCCCATTGGTCTGAGGGTGGTACACAGTAGAATACCTCAGATCCGTACCCAAACCCTCCTGCAGACTCTGCCAAAATCGAGAAGTAAACCGGGAGTCTCGATCTGAAATGATGCTAACCGGCACACCGTGGAGTCGGATGACTTCGTTCAAGTACAACTCCGCTATCTTCTTCATCGGGTAATCAATCTTATATGGCACAAAGTGAGCACACTTTGTCAATCTATCCACTATAACTCAAACAGAATCAAATCCTCTCGGGGATTTTGGCAAACCCGTAATGAAGTCCATAGATATACTCTCCCACTTCCAAGTCGGGATATCTAGCGGAGTCAACTTACCACCAGGCCTTCCATGATCGGCCTTCACACGCTTGCAAGTGTGACACTCAGCAACATATCGGGCTATATCTCCTTTCATACCATACCACCAAGCAATTTGCCTTAAGTCACGGTACATCTTCGTAGATCCTGGATGGTAGGCAACGCTGGAACCATGAGCCTCACTGCAAATCCTACTCCTAATGTCCCCAACAGCGGGAACGCAAAACCTGCCGCGGTACTTCAAGGTACCCGCATCATCAATAGAAAAATCTGGCAACTCTCCCTTCTCTGTCCTGGTAAAAAGGTGCAACAGATCCGGATCGTCCTTCTGATGCAGTCTAGTCAAAGAAATCCAGGACGGCTCTTCCACTGATAAGCTATTCTGCAAACTACAGCATCCCACTGAAATATCCATAAGGAGGAACTCCTCAACTAAACGATCGGAGGAGAGGTTAAAGATCTTTCCCGTATTTCGGCTCAGGGCGTCGGCCACCACATTGGCCTTGCCCGGATGATACTGGATTTCCACATCATAATCCGCCACATACTCGAGCCACCGCCGCTGACGCAGATTCAACTCCTTCTGCGTGAACACGTACTTCAGGCTCTTATGGTCCGTAAAAATCTTGCACTGAGCCCCATAAAGTAAGTGCCTCCACAACTTCAACGCATAGATAACCGCTGCAAACTCAAGGTCATGCGTAGGATAATTCCGCTCATGAGTTTTCAACTGCCTTGACCCATAAGCAATTACTTTTCCATCCTGCATTAATACGCATCCAGACCTATATGCGAAGCATCTACATACACATCATAATCCATGCCCTCAGTAGGAAGGGTCAGAACGGGAGCAGTACACAATCTCCTCTTTAACTCCTGAAAAGCTTCTTCGCACTTCTCACTCCAAACAAAAGCCACATTCTTCTGAGTTAGCTTGGTCAAAGGTGCGGCTAGAGAAGAGAAACCCTCCACGAATCTCCTATAATAGCCAGCCAACCCTAAGAAACTTCTGATCTCCTTAGGAGTATTCGGCCTACTCCAATCCGTCACTGCTGCAATCTTTTCTGGGTCAACCGAAATCCCATCCTTGTTCACCACGTGGCCTAGAAAAGAAACCTGAGGCAACCAAAATTCGCACTTGCTCAACTTGGCGAATAACTTGTGGTTCCTCAACTCTGATAGGACCAAACGCAAATGCTGCTCATGCTCCTCAGCACTGCGAGAATAAACCAACACGTCATCAATGAAGACCACAACGAACTTGTCTAGGAAATCCTTGAACACCCTGTTCATCATATCCATGAAGGCTGATGGTGCGTTGGTCAGACCAAACGACATCACCAAAAACTCGAAGTGTCCATGCCTCGACCTAAACGCAGTCCGTGGAATATCTGCCTCACGGATCCTGAGCTGATGATAGCCCGAACGAAGATCGATCTTGGAGAACACCGTGCTACCACGCAACTGGTCAAATAAATCATCGATCCTCGGCAGAGGGTACCTGTTCTTGATAGTGACCTTGTTCAACTCTCTATAGTCAATGCAAAGCCGCATCGACCCATCTTTCTTCTTTACGAACAAAACAGGAGTACCCCAAGGCGACGAACTCTGCCTGATAAAACCTTTAGCCAACAACTCATCTAACTGAATTCGCAACTCCTCTAACTCGCGAGGGGCCATCCGGTACGGCGCCTTAGCAATAGGACGCGTACCCGGCTCCAAATCAATAACAAACTCCACATCCCGCTCAGGAGGGATACCAGGAAGATCATCAGGAAAAACATCGGCGAAACCACGAACAATAGGAATCTCCTCCAAGCGTGGCCCACTAACAACGGTTCCAACCGCCGATACTAAACAAACACAACTATCAGAAAGAAACAATCTCTGAACACATACCGCAGAGAGAACAGGAGAATCCTGACACGGATCAGCATACACGCTGCCGGGCTGACCGTCGTCCCTGATGAAGTCCAAGCGCTTTCCTTTGCACTGAATGACCGCATCATACCGAGAGAGCCAGTCCATGCCCAAAATGACATCGAAGTCCTCTAGATCAATCATCTTCAGGTCCGCCTTCGCAAGAAAATCCCCCAACAAAACCGGGCAATCCAAAATACCCAAATCTGACAACACAGATTCACCAGAGGGAAACTTGACACGGAAGGAATCCCGAACACGATCTAGAGACAACCGATGACGCCCCACAAAGGCTCTAGCCACGAACGAGTGGGTAGCGCCGGAGTCAAACAGAACACGCGCCCAACGGTTCTTCACCTTAAATTTCCCTATAGGAACGCACAAAAACTAAGGAACTAGCACAACAGTACCGCAAACAATCTAGCAACTAAACTACCAGGCTAGAAAGAAAAACGACAAACTACTAACCTGAGATCACCTGGGTCGAAGTCTGAGCCTCCTCGGAAGAAATCACGTTCAGCTTCCCTTTTCCCTTGTCCACACGCTGAGGTGGAGGTAAAGCCTGTAACGGAACTGCAGGAAGAGCTGACTGGACCTGAGGACACCTCGACTTAATGTGTCCCTTCTGCCCACACTGAAAGCAGACTCTATCTCTGGACCAACACTGGGCTGCATCATGCCCGGATCGCTTGCAAACTGAACAGGAGACATCTCTCCTAGGAGCACCCTGAATCGCATGAACCTGCTCCTTCTTCTGAACTGCCGCCTTCTTGAAACACCTCTCAACAGGATGGCCTGACCGGCCACAGAAACTGCACACCACCCTGCTCCTCTTTCCCGGAACAGCATCGGGTACCAGGGGTTTCTTCTCCTCTACCAACTTCCTCTTATCCTTCTTCAACTACTGGCCTCTGCTCTTCGCCGCCTCAATGGCCTCAACCTTAAGAGCAGCCTCTACAACTCCAGCATAAGTCACTGACCCATAAGCACTGGCCAACTGCTGCACCTCACTCCTCAAACCACCGAGGAATCGCTTAACTCGATCAGCCTCAACGCTGACCAATCCAGGGGCAAAACGGCTCAACTTACTAAACTCTATCTCATACTCACTCACCGTGAGCTGCCTTTGCTTCAGATAGAGGAAATCATTCATGAGGCGGTCACGCTCGACCGAGGGTAAGAACTTCCTCAACAGCATCTCCTTGAACACTTCCCAAGAGCATCCGGCTACCAGGCTCTCCTTCTCTCTCAGCCACCAACTCTTAGCCAAACCTTTAAGCTGATAGGCGGCTATCATCACCCCCTGATCATCTGAAATCCCAGAGTACGAGAACATCTCCTCCATGGAGATCAGCCAGTCGTCTATCACCATGAAATCTGCCTTCCCATCATAAGTGGGAGGGCTCAGCCTCTGAAACTGCGAGATGAAGGCCATCTCTGCTGGCACCACCACTGGAGGTCTCAAGGGTGCAGGAGGAGGAGGAACAGCTAACCCCCCAGCAGGAACTTGCGCACCCTGAGCCTGGCCTGCCACAACTGCCACCAAAGACTGAATCTGGGCTTGCACCTCCTCCAACTGCCTGCCCATAGCTTCGCTAATCTGACGCAGACCCTCAATCACCGCATCGTTCTGAGCTCCAGAAGATTCACCCTCAGACAGGGGAGTCGATCGAGTCGCAGGACGCCTAGCCATCCTAAAAAAAAAATCAATACAACGCAAATCAGATCCAAATCCCACGACTAGAACCGACTACCAGTACAGACAATACATATGTAGATATAGACTTAAAGCTGCTAAACTTGCTCTGAGAGTTTATCTTCTTCACAAAAATTAGATGATATGCCCTATCCTAGGATAGTTAACCACCACCTCACTAACTCTTGTGCCTAGATCGGATGCATGAACTTATGTTAGTTTGAAAACTTATGTGTGTACATATGTCATCCTGCAAATCTTTAGCTTGGCGCGTTGTGCTTATGCAATGTTATGATATGCATGATTGTGCTATGCATTCTAAAAACAAAGGCCCTAATGCATGATATGAGCGGCGTACACATGAAAATGTTATGCATCCCATACTACATAACATTTCCATGCAACGAAAAAAGAAACGTGCTAGTCGCAGTCATGTGGTGAGGTTATGCATCCCATACTACATAACCCTCACATGTAGCCCCTATGGTGAATCCATATACGAACACATATTATGCATCCCATACTACATAATATGCCCCATATACTTCCTGTTATGCTATGAGTGTAGTGTTCGTGCTTTTGCCAAGACGTGCTGATGACATATCGGTGTGTGAATGACATGATGCTGAACTACTAAAAGCATCCAAGGAAGGTTGCCCAACTAACTTGTCAAGCAACCTCCCTCTGATACCAACTATCACAACCCGCATTTTCTCCGAATTAAGAATTATCAGAGTAAGAGAAAACACGCGTCATGATGCCACGTCAAGCAGGGGATAACTGCTGACGCTCAGGCAAATCCAACTACAATCTTTATGCAAGAAAAATCATGTGCTTAATGAAATAGAAAATTAGTTATGTTTAGAGTCCGTATCCCTCGGCTCAGTGGATCATCTAGTCCACAAAAGAAAACTATATTTAAACGCTGCGGAAAAATACTTTGATTAGGTTTTACACCCTAAAGAGCGCATAAGGGTCTCAAGAGAACCACTCATACTATGCAAGACACTACACTCAGTTTATATAATATATATAAGAAAACGGTTTTCGTACGTGATTTGGAAAGTAGTGATTAAGTTTATAAAAACATGCTGATCATGAGCTTCATTTATAATAGTATTTATAGTTTAAAAAAATAACTAGCAACCTAGCATAAAACCTTCTCAAAGCAAGTAGACTATCTCCAGAAAAATAAATGGTAGCAGCAATAGTGTATATCTAGTACAAGGTAAAAACTACTAGTGGGCGCCAACAACCTGACACGAACCCACCAGCACACATATATGTCTGTAAGAAAGTACTGAAAACAACCTCACAAACAAGGTAAACAAAACTCTAAAGTCCGGAAGTCCACCAACAACACCACCTCCAACTAGCCACCAGACTGGCTACAGCTCAGAATCTGGGGTATTCCAAAAGAAAACAGAATACCTCAGCAAGCTAAAATCAAGGTAAAACTGCATGAAAGAGTCAACCAAAAGGACGAAAATAACAGGAAACATGCAGTAGAAAGAGTCACAAATGTCCAAAACAGGACCACAAGAAATGCACAACGTGCAAAGAAACATCAACGACCCAACCCAGGAACCACATCCTGCAGGGCCTACTAGGCTGCCAAGAGCCAAAATGCTGCAAAACTACCACGAAAGAAACTTCTAACACCCTAAACTATGGGAAGTGATAGTAGCAAAAACAACAACGAGGAACCGGATCGAAGGCAAACGCAGTCCCCCAATCCACCATGTCCAAGTCAAAAGCTCGAGGGTCAATACGTGAACACGCAAGGGACCTTCCACCCGACATGCCCAGCCCGTACCTGGAGCAAGAAATCCATGGGTGGCCTTGGCTATATCACAAAACTCCACCCCCATAAAGAGCTACAACCCCCACTACTATCCACGACCCACGATTCGGCCTTTAGGAAAATAAAGAAAACGGCCGACAAGGAAAACCCAGAAATACAACTGGAAAATCCACTCGGAAACGAAATACAAGGTAAAGGAAGAGTGTTGAAATAAACCAACACGACTAGGCGTTGAGTGAAACCCACTCAGTGCCTACCTAAACCTTGGCGTTGAGTGAGCTAGTCTCACTCGCCGCCAAAATAAAGTTACTACCCACAAACCCACTAAAGAAAACGGAGCTCGACGGTAGTCGAACGACCAAGGCAGAAGATCCAGAACTCGAGTAATTTCCTGTTACTTGAGTATCTAAACTCCCGCACTCGAAATCAGCTAAATACGCCTAGCAAAAGGAAATATACAAAACGCACGGTCAGTGGCGCACGGTCAGTGGTCGTGCGCACTCATTGGCTGATGATCGTGCGAAACGAACCTGGAAACCTGACAGAAAACCTAGCAACTGCGCACGATCACTGTCGCACGATCACTGGTCGTGCGCACTGTTGCCAGCGCTCGTGCGATTGCCCGAGACAGAACTTTGGAAAAAGAAATTTATACGCGCACGAACAGATGCACACGACCAGTGGTCGTGCGCCCTAAAGGCTGATGACCGTGCGCGGCAAACCTGTACCGTTTGGAATTTTCCGAACGACACCGGAACGCGCACACGACTCACGCCACTGCAGTAGCAGTAGACAACTATCAACGTCTCACGCTACTACCATTCAAACTATGCCTAACCACTCGAATAATATCTTAACGAGGGAAATTGGCAACCACACCCCCCTCCTAACTCTCCCCCTCGGCTACGCCCGAACCGGAGCAACAATCAAAAATGAAGGAAAACAACGGCTTCACGCCGACAATTTGGATTCCAAACATCCCCACATAGGGGGGGGGGGGTTTCAGTAGGAAGAACTAAGCCCTATAGTTAGCAAGAAAAAATGAGAATAACAAGGCCTCTAACCTAGGCTAACCGGGAGTTCAATTTCAGCAAATAAAATCAAAGGAAACACTTGGCAAGGGCAAGAATACCACTTGCCTCAAATCTCAGCGAAGCTTTGGACTGCTTTCCTCCTCTTCGCACGGATCAAGACGGCCGCAACACCTAGAACAAAGACTCGGCCATTAATGGCGGAAAACTTCCAAAACTGAAAATTCCAATCCTTCCAAAACTCCACGAAAATCGAATTTCTTACCGCAGGAATGAAGGTCTCGGCGAGAGCAATCCGTATCCACTCTCGGAATCGAATTCCGTCCACAAACGCTCCGGGAATCGGCGTCCGAAGGCAAGGCTCGGCGGTTACGTTTCTCTCGTACAAGGGGCCGGCGGTTTCTTACGTGAAGAAGATGAAGATCGGCCCTATTCATTCTATATATATATATATAATTATATAATTATATAATTAATTACAAAATTACCTAAAGCACTAAATCGACGCGAAAACCGAACTACCTCGGAATTCGACGAAATTCGCACCGTAGCTAAATGCCCACGCTACGAACACAACGGCGAAGTCGAAATTAACTTTCGACGAACAGAACTCGAGTTATACCCAAACAAAGCCAAACACAAACATCCCCCCGAGAGGCCACACCGGGTCACCAAAACGACTCGGTTTGCTAGGGAGATCTTGCCAACAGGCTACCAAACAGGGCACTCAGTTCTAAGGAGCTAAACCACACTCCACACATGGCACAAGCCACGAAAACGCGTCATCGTAACGCCAAACGAGAATAAAAATAATCGCTGAAAAGACGGGGCGTTACAGTCCTGGTGCATGAAGCAAGTGGTGTTGCAGCAGCCCTGCTGGGGTTGATGATCTGCCTGTCCCATCTGCTGAAGAGAGCACAGGTTAGCCTCTTGGAAGCATTGATGTACATCCCACTAGAGGTCAGCAGCTCAGGGCACCTGGAGTGCAGGTAAACCCCTAAAATCCTCCCATAGCTTACACATCTTTTGTTAAGCTTCTTCTTGATCAGATTGAAAAAGATGGATCCCCAATCTAAATGCTTCTTGTCAACCAAGGCTCCCATTAAACAGAATTGGTATCTTGATATTGTATCATGGGCTGAGTGTTTTGCCAGAAGCACTTTTCCAACCACATCAGCCAGAAATTGGAATTCAATGGAAAGGTTCTTTTTCAGTAGTTTGTTAGGGTTCACAGCAGTGTGACCCATTCTATCCAGCATAGAATCAAACTCTTCTCCAGACAAATCTATGGAGTCATCTCCAGTACTAAGGAGGAAAACTTCTGTTAGAAGGGCTGCAGACAACGGTACCTGAGTCCCTTTGATTGAGCCAATTACAGAATTCTCATTCTCATTCGTGGCGGTAAAACACCATTCCATTATCTCTTCTGCTGCAATCTTCATTCTGGTGGACATGATCTGAAACAGTTGCTGTTCTCGAAAAAGTTTTAGAATATCCTTGAATCTCTGATCACTTCCATCGAAAGAATTCATATCAATGTCGAAACCTGTATCAAATTTCATCTTTGAAATAGCAGCACTTGACACAGCCATCTGTACCTGCAAAGATGAAACAAACACGACCAAGTGTAGAAGATTTGGAGGGAAAGAGTTGCAGAGAGTATGAAAGCATAAACGACGAGCGGCGGCCGAAAAGTGATTTTATATTAGGGTTCGACGTGAAAAAGGAAGGATCGTCGATCTCCGTTCGACGATCAGGACTCCTGATGGAAGCTGAAAGGGATTCAATATCGTAGATCTCAGCTTGACGATCTAGGGAGAACGTCGAGCTCAGGTCGACGATCGAAGGCCTGAAAGAGATAGTGTACTACTATCTGACACGCTCTGAACTCAGGTCGACGTTTTGAGAAAACGTCGATCTCCGTTCGACGCTTTCTGGGAAAACGTCAAGCTCCGTTCGACGCTTTCTGGGGAAAACGTCGAGCGTAGTTCAGAGTTAGAAAACTATCCTACAGACACAAAAAAAAGTTTTTAGCCTAATCTTGGTCTGTTTTTAGCTTTTGAAAATCTTGTAATTTATTTTAGGCTTCCTCCATCTAACATGCCTAACTGATTGAGGAAGAAGTTGTGTTTCTTTTCATCCAAGGGCTTGGTGAAAATATCTCCCCTTTGCAAATCAGTTGGGATATATTGAAGTTCAATTTTATTTTTCTCAACATTGTCCCTTAGAAAATGATGCCTAATTTCTATGTGTTTTGTCCTACTATGGAGGACTGGATTTTGTGCAATGGAAATAGCACTGGTGTTATCACAAAATATTTTAGACTTCTCTAAGTTGTAACCATAGTCTAGGAGTTGGTTTTGTATCCACAATATTTGTGAACAACAACTGCCTACAGCCATATATTCAGCTTCAGCAGTTGAGGTTGACACAGATGTTTGTTTCTTACAATACCATGAGACAAGTCTATCACCAAGAAACTGACAAGTTCCACTGGTGCTTTTCTTGTCTATTCTGCATCCAGCATAATCAGCATCTGAAAATCCAGTTAAGTCAAATGCTGAATCTTTTGGATACCAGAGTCCTAGATTTGGACAGCTTTTAACATACCTAAGAATCCTCTTTACTAAAGTTAAGTGTGACTCTCTAGGGCTGACTTGGAACCTAGCATATATACATGTAGCAAACATTATGTCAGGCCTACTGGCTGTAAGGTACAATAGAGAGCCAATCATTGCTCTATATGTTGTCTGATCAACTGGTTTCCCATGTTCATCAGCATCCAATACAGCATTGGTAGGCATGGGTGTTTTCATACATGATGCATCAGACATCCCAAATTTCTTAACCAATTCTTTTGCATACTTGGTTTGAGAAATAAACATGCCTTCAACATGTTGTTTGACTTGCAATCCTAAGAAGAAGGATAGCTCACCCATGCTACTCATTTCAAATTTAGAGTGCATAAGCTTGGAAAACGTTTTGCACAAATTTGAATCAGTAGACCCAAATATAATATCATCTACATAAATTTGTACTAGTAGGGTATGGGACTTATGGGTTCTAATAAAAAGAGTTTGGTCTACTCTCCCCCTAACAAAATCATTCTTCAGCAGAAAGCATGCTAGAGTCCCATATCATGCTCTAGGAGCTTGCTTGAGACCATATAATGCTTTGTGTAGTTTAAAAACATAATCTGGATGATTTAGAGAGATAAAACCTGGAGGTTGTCTGACATAGACTTCTTCTTTGATCTCCCCATTGAGAAAAGCACTCTTCACATCCATTTGATAGACTTTGAATCCCTTGTGAGCAGCATAAGCCAGGAAGATTCTTATGGCCTCTAACCTTGCAACAAGTGCAAAGGTCTGGTCATAGTCTATCCCTTCTTCTTGAGAATATCCTTGAGCAACTAGCCTTGCCTTGTTCCTTACAATAATTCCTTGATCATCCAGCTTATTTCTGAACACCCATTTTGTTCCAACAATTGAATGATCTTTTGGCTTAGTCACTAGTTCCCAAACTTTGTTTCTTTCAAATTGATGCAACTCCTCTTGCATTGCAATGATCCAGTGTGGATCTTGCTCTGCATCTTGAATGGTTTGAGGTTCAATTTGAGAGAGAAAGCAAGTGTGCATCAGGTTTTGATTGACCTGATTTCTGGTTTGCACACCAGCTGAGATGTCTCCAATCACTTGGGAGATTGGATGATCTCTTGGTGTTACTAGATCAACTGGGGGTTTTGATTGTTCACCAACCTGTGTTGTTGTTTCCTCTTGTGGGACAACAACTGGCTCTTCAAGAAGATTTTCTTCCAGATGTAGAGCATCTTCTTCATCTTCACTACTTTCATCCTTTTGAGTAACTTGTAATCTGTCCAAGTCTTCAGCTAGAGAATGCACCTGCAAATGTTCTATGGTAGAAGTATTCTTCTCCTTGAAAGACATGTCAGCTTCATCAAAAGTAATGTGGACAGATTCTTTTATTTTTAGAGTAGTTTTATTATAAACCCTATAAGCTTTACTGATCATGGAGTATCCCAGAAACACTCCTTCATCAGCTTTTTCTTGAAATTTTGCTTAATATTTCTTGTCATTATTGTGAATATAACAAGTGCAACCAAAAACTTTAAAATAGTCTACTTTAGGTTTCTTCCCTTTGAGCAATTCATAGGGAGTCTTGCCCTTCAGTTTATGTATTAGACTTCTATTCAACACATAGTTGGAGGTGTTCACTGCCTCAGCCCAAAAGGATAGAGGTAGGTGAGCATCTGCTAATAATGTAGTTGCAGATTCAATGAGGGTTCTGTTTTTCCTTTTAGCTACCCATTTTGTTGAGGAGTTCTAGGAGCTGAGAAAGTATGCATGATCCCTTCACTTTGACAGAACTCTTGCATGAGAAGAGAATCAAACTCTGTCCCATGATCACTTCTGATCAGGGTAATGTGAGTGTTGAACTCAATCTGAATGCATTTGAGAAACTCTGTCAAACACTTAAAGTTATCAGACTTCTTCCTCAGAAAGAATACCCATGTGAATCTTGAGAAGTCATCTACAACCACTAAAGTATAGGATTTCCCTCCTAAGCTTTGTACTGTAATGGTTCCAAAGAGATCCATGTGTAACAGATACAAAATCCTAGGTGAATCACTCTTGTTAATTGATTTAAAGCTATTTTTAGTTTGCTTGCCTAATTGACAAGCCTTGCAGAGTCCTTCCTTCTTGTAGGGACCAGAAGGCAGTCCTCTGACAAGGTTATCCTTGGATAGCATAGCAATGGTTCTAAGGTTAACATGTCCTAGTCTCTTATGCCATAGAATATTAGTTCTAGATATGGAATTAAACAGGTAAATATCTACCTTAGATGAGTGAAAGTCTACTAAGTAAATATTACCTTTCTTGTTACCTGTCAACACAGTTGTCTTGTCTTCTGACTTGACCTTGCATATTTCTTTGTTGAAAGTCACTTGATATCCTTCATCACACAGCTGACTAATGCTTATCAGGTTGTGCTTGAGTCCTTCAACATAGGCTACTTTCTTGAAGGTGACTATCCCAATTTGGACTACACCATATCCTTTTGTAGTTCCAAAGTTTGAATCACCAAAAATTACTTTGGGTCCAAGCTTGGCTTTAAAGGATGTGAAGTTGTCCTTATTCCCTGTCATGTGCTTTGAGCACCCACTATCCAGATACCATAGCTGGTTTGATGTTGGATAGGTCTTCACCTGCACATAAACATCTTATATGTTTTGACCCAGTTAACCTTGGGCCTAGGTTGATAACCCTTAAATTCAGAAATAAAAGACATCCCATGTTGACTCTTATAACCTTCAGGATGGTATCTCCTAGGAGGTATAATCCATTCAGTGTAAGGATTAAAGCATTGGGATGAAGCACTTCTAGGATTGAATTGAGATTTGCCTCTAAAAGAAGGTTCAAAGCTCTGAACTTCGTTCGATGATCGTCGAGCTGAGTTCGACGATCGTGGGTAAAATCGTCGAGCTCCGTTCGAAGATCGACTAACAGAGTTCAGGAAACGTTGAGCTGAGTTCGACGTTTCAGCCTGAGATCGTCGACCTCTGTTCGACGATCTTCGACCTCTGCTCGACGTTTTCTGTTGAACTTTCCTTTTATTAGGTAGATCTGAATTTTTCCTAGCTACCTCTACAACACCCTTTCCTTTTTCAGAGATAAATTTGATTGGGGTTATTAATACTATGGGTTGGCTAGATGAAGCACCCAAGCCCAGTGTACTATTTAATCTTGAGTTCACTGTGCTTGTGATGTCCATTAATTTGATACTTCTCCCATTAAGGGATTCTTCAAATTGCTTGGCCTTGGATAGTTCACTTTTCAGTGAAGCTATCTGCTCCCTATAGCATTCTAACTCTTCAGAGAGTTTGAGGTTCTCTGATTTTAAGGTGCTATACTCAGACAGTTGATTTCTGAGGGAAATGATTTCCTTCTCAGATTCTAGCAAATCTAGGCATAGTACTTTAAATTCATGTTTAAAATCCTCAGAGTTGAAATCAAAAGAATTGATTACCTGATCTTTATCTGGTTGAATTTCTGAGTCTGACTCTGATTCTTCTACTTCTGAATTTGATTGTGAGGCATTAATAGCCATCATGCAGAATTCCTTTTCATCAGCATCATCCTCATCATCATTGGAACTGGATGAGGCTTCAGTGTTCTCGTCAGTTTCACTCCAGGTCTCAGCAACAAATCCCTTCCTTGTATGTTTGTTCTTGCTGGAGGAGGGTTTGTCTGAGCTATTCTTTCTGAAGTCTTTCTCCTTTCTTCTTTCTCTTCTATCTTTCTTGTCCTTGTTCTTATTTTCTGGACAATCAGGCACAATATGGCCTGGTTTCCTGCAACCAAAACCTATAATTTCTTTATTGTTATTTGATTTATCATACCTTGGTTTATCATGTCCCTTGTATGATCTCTTTCTGAAGTCTTTTCTGGCCATCTTGTAGAATCTTTTGACCAGTAGACTTAGGAGCTCATCATTTCCTGTAGCTTTATCTTCAGGCTCCTCTTCTGTAGCTTTGAAGGCTATGGTCTTCTCTTTCCTTGTGACTGGAGAAGTAGCCTTTTGTTCTTCTTCTCTATTTTTAATGAGCAGCTCATAGGATTTGAGCTTGCCTAGGAGAGCTTCAGTGGTAATCTCATTTAGACTTCTGGCATCTTTGATTGGCCAGATTCTTGAATCCCAAGTGCTGGGGAAGCACATTAAGATTTTGTCATTCAGCTCAGTCAATGAGACTTCTTTATCCAGAGTCTTTAACTCATTGACAATCAGACTTAGTCTATTGTACATGTCAGCCACTGATTCAGCTTCTCCCTTCTTAAAGTTCTCATATTGACTTATGAGATGGGATCTCCTGTCTTTCCTTTCATCAGCAGATCCTGAGACAGTTTCAGAGAGTTTGTCCCAAATTTCTTTGGCTGAGTTGCATTCAGCTACCTTCTGAAATATTTCATCAGACATTGTCTGAGCTAAGATATTCATGGCCTTGGCATCTGCAGTCTTCCACTTCTTTATTTCAGCATCTATTCCTGAAGGAGGTGGAACAACATTTGTACTTAAGCTTGCTGGTGGAATTGGGCACACTGTCAAAACAGAATTAAATATGTCTTCATCAATAGAGTTCATGTAAAGTCTAATCCTTGCTTTCCAAAGTGCAAACTTGGATAGATTGCACACTGGAGGCCTGGTGCTTGCATAGTCTTTGTTCTGTGCCATGTCTTTATATAAAATTAAATATAATGAAAATAACCCTCTTAAAAGATTGATCTTATCAAGGATCTTGTGCTTCAGGTGTTAGCCTGTATGAACAACCAACCTCCCTCTGATACCAATTGAAAGTGGGAACAAGATCTATCTCAACTCTAGAGGGGGGTGAATAGAGTTTATTTAAAGTAAATTCACAATTTTAAACTAGCAAAACTTTTAAGATTTAGCTTATATATAGGTGTAAGGTGTCTGCTATAGAATTAACAAGACAGTAAAAAGAAGAGCACATCACACAGCAAAGAGAACACACAAGCAAACCAGAAAACACAAGGAGCTATAGTGGTTCCCCAAAAACCTGGGTACATCCACTCTTCTACCACCCTTGGTAGGAATCCACTGCAGGAAGGGTTGATCAGGTGTCCTGGCACCAATGAGCTTTTGATAAGGTGCTCAAAAACCAAACTAGATTTTTTGATCAGGTGTCTTGCCACCACTGAGTTTTGACAAGGCTCTCAGAACCAGACTCAAAACTTTTGAAGGGAGTTTTGAAAACCCTTTTACATAAGGAAAGGGAAAAGAAAAAGAGTGAAGTTGTCTTCTCTGTCTCAATCAAAGAGAGAAGCACAAGTGGATCTGTGTTGTCAAAGCTCCCCCTGAGATGTTGACTAGTTCAGGAGTGGAAGCTTTGCTTCAGGGTGATAGGTCTTCAGAAGCTTCAGATCTCCAGTAGAAGATGGTTTCAGCAGATGCTGAAAGATGAGTTGTCTGGAGTCCTTGAGATGAAGCTAAGATCACTTTTTTAGTATGCCAAAATGTTCAACTGATTCTCCAGGGTTGATCACTTGAGTTTTCTTGTGTTGATCAGACTGTCCTGAGAATCACTTGTTCTTTTTCTTTCTTATCTGTGTATATCACTGTCTCTATCTCTGTCTATGTATGTGTATCTAAATCTCTGTGTGTATCTAGAGAGAGGAAGAGGAAGTTTTTATTCTCTGAAGATTCTGTATCCAAGATAGCCGTTAACAGACATTAAATGCCTTCCATAAAATTTTTGTCTTCTAGAGGAAAGTCCAATAAGAAATTCTCAAAAAGAATTCCTTGAAACTTGCTCTAGAATAAATGAAAACGGCTGGCAGATCTCTTGACATAAATGTAGAGAGAATTTGAAAAACCTTCCAAAGTCTGACTGAATTTGAATCCTTAAAATCGTCGATCTCTCAGGAAAAATGTCGATCTGAGCTCTACGATCGTCGACCTGAGCTCAGAGATAGGAAAGAAGATCAGACAGAAAGCGTCGACCTGAGCTCGAAGATCATCGACCGGAGCTCAGCGACCTGAAGAATAAGCTGAAGACAGATCGTCGATCTGAGCTAGACGATCATCGACCGGAGCTCGACGATTCAGCAAAGTTGAGCTCAGAGAGCGTCGAACGGAGTTCGACGTTTCGTCGACCTAAGCTCGACGATAATTGTCTTAGACTTGGCTCTATTTCCTTGATCTTGGAATGGTCATGGGAGCAGCTTCAAACTTAAGTTCTAAGCCCTAGACACATTCTAATGTTGACCTTTTCAACTATACATCTAGGTCAAACTGGTTTCCTAAGAAAAACATAGTGATCCTTACCCAAATTAGTAATAGGGTCTTCCAACAGAGGACATCTTTTAACTTAGTGTAGCAAGAAACAAACCGTGGTTGCTCATACTTCTGCTGAAGCCGAGTACCGGGCTATGGCCGCTGTCGTCTCTGAGTTAACGTGGCTTGAGGGCCT
This sequence comes from Platanthera zijinensis, assembly GCA_039513925.1. Taxonomy (NCBI): domain Eukaryota; kingdom Viridiplantae; phylum Streptophyta; class Magnoliopsida; order Asparagales; family Orchidaceae; genus Platanthera; species Platanthera zijinensis. The sequence goes on from CM077084.1 coordinate 76,730,519, forward strand.
TCTTGGTGACTTAGGTGTTCGTCTCTCATCACTGGTGACCCTATTTTGTGACAGCCAAGCCGCCATACATATTGCCAAAAATCCGGTCTTTCACGAATGCACAAAACATATTGAAGTTCACTGTCATTTTATCCGAGAAAAGTACAGTCAAAGAAGATAGAGTTGGAGCATGTCCCTGCTACAAACCAAGTTGGTGACATCTTGACTAAAGCTCTCTCCCAGCCGCTATACTATCAATTTTTATCCAAGCTTGGTGCCTACGACTTGTATGCTCAAGCTTGTGGGGGAGTGTTAGAGAAGCCTAGTTTAGAGCCCATATAGTGGCCCATTTTTCTTCTTTTTCCTCCTCATTGTATTAGTCCCACATGTTAGATTGGGATTTCTCTCCTTTCTCCTTTCCTATATAAATGTATTCATACTTGTAACTATTGGCTTAAGAAGTATATACAAGATTTTGGGCCTTTCTTTACAATTTCCATAATTTCCCTTAATTTCCTTAATAGAAAAACACTTCCAAATTAATCTTTCCTGGAATAAAATGAAATTCATAACTTCATTGTATCTCCTATACTTATTTCCTTTATAGTTAAATCAACATAAATCAGCCTATGCCGCTCCAAGCCCGGATGAAAAATGGTGAGAGTTGTGTTAGGTAGACGATCAGCGTCAAATTTAGTCACCCTTATGAATATGGATCATTTGAGAAATTTTGCAAAAACTAGGTTGTTCCCCTTAAGGAACGTGTCACATGATTCGAATGTGACGTCTTGGCAAGGACCGCTGCATCTCCAGGACTTGGGTATAGTGTTAGATATGCAAGAGTCCTCGTCGTATGGTCCGAATGTGGCGTCTTGGCAAGGACCGTTGCGCCTCCAAGAGGACTTGAGTGTAGTGATAAATAAGCAAAAGACTCCACATATTAGACATCTTAGGGAGGTTTGTCGTTGGATTTGTGATTGACTTAGGTTTAGAAGTTGGAACATAGGTATGCTAACGGTAAAAGCGATGCAAGTAGTGGATACGATGATTAGGAGAAGGATAAATATTTTATGCCTGCAAGAGACTAGATAGGTGGGTGAGAAAGCCAAAATTTTAAATAATTTAGGTTTTAAATTATGGTACACAGGAAAAAATAAAATAAGCAATGGAGATTGTATTATTATGGATACTACTTGGAAAGATGAAGTTATTGGAGTAAGTATAAAAGGTGATAGAATCTTAACTCTTAAATTTGTTATAAGAAATGAAACTATTAATATGATCAGTGCTTACGCGCCACAAGTAGGATTAATTAAAGGTATTAAAGTGTAATTTTGGGAAGACTTAGATGATCTAATAAGAGAAATCTCACAAATAGAGAAGATTTTCATAAAAGGAGACTTAAATGGACATATAGGGAAGGAAAATGTCGATTATACAGTCGTTCATGGAGGATTTGGATATGGAGAAAGAAATGAAGAAGAACAAATCATTTTAGGCTTTGTTGTAGCACATGATCTAATTGTGTCAAATACGTTTTCACAAAGAGAGAAGAATATTTAATTATGTTTAAAAGTGGACCAAATAATTCCCAAATTGATTATTTTATGACTCGCAAAATGGATAAAATGATTTGTATTGATTGCAAAGTCATATCAAGGAAAAGTTTGAGAACAAAACATATATTGGTGGTGTTAGATGTATAAATTAAATATAATAAATTTAGGACAAGAACAAAAATGTTGCAAAAAATTCGGTGATGAAACTTGAAGATGAAAAAGTAGGTTACTTTCAATACAGCAGATATAAAACAACTAGTTGATGATCCTTATGTTGATCCTAGAGTTTCATGGAAAATTATGTCTTCATATTTAAGGATAAGTGGAAAAAACATAATTGGAGTATCAAAAGATCATGCGCCCCCAAATAAAGAATCTTGGTGGTGGAAAGAGGAAGTACAAGACAAAATAAGGGCAAAGAGGGCCAGCTATAAATCACTCTACGCGTGTAAGAATGACGAAAACTTAGTCAGGTATAAAGTCATCAAAAAAGAAGCTAAACATGAAATAAGTAAAGCAGGAAGTCAAGCTTATAAAGAATTTTATAAATGACTAGATACCAAAGATGGAGAGCGTGACATATATAAAATTGCTCAAACTAGAAAAATGAAGATAAAAGATTTAAGTCAAGTAAAATGCATAAAAGATTAGACATATAGTTTTGACGGATGATGTCGATATTAAAAAATAATGGAAAAGATACTTTTATCAACTCTATAATGAAACAAAAGACAATGAATTGAATTTGAAAGAGTTAAGTAAATAAGAGGAGTATAGGAATATAACATTTTATCGTAAAATTCAAGTATCACAGGGAAATGATGTTCTTAAAAAGATGAAAAAAAGAAAGATGGTTGGGTCATACAATATACCCATCGAAGTATGGAAATGTCTAGGGAATGAAGGAATTTTATGGCTTGAATATTTTTTCAATAAAATACTGAATTCGAAGTAATTGTCAGACCAATGGAGAGAAAGTATCTTAGTACTTTTGTATAAGAATAAAGGAGATATACAAAATTGTGTTAATTATAGAGGAATTAAATTGATGATTCATACCATGAAATTATGGAAACGAGTAATAGAAAGAAGAGTAAGACGGAAGACTAACATCTCGAAGAATCCATTTGGATTCATGTCAGGGCGGTCAACCATGGAAACTATACATCTCTTAAGGAGACTCATTGACAACTACCGAGAAAGAAAACAAGATTTGCATATGTTGTTTATTGATCTTAAGAAGGCTTATGATAGAGTTCTAAGAGAGATCTTATGGAGAGTCTTGAAAAAAAAGGTGTAAATGTATCATATATTGATATAATCAAAGATATGTATACAAATTCAGTGATAAGATTGAGGACATCTAAAGGATTAACACAGGAATTCCATATCACTGTTGGCTTACATCATGGTTCAACTTTAAGCCCTTATCTCTTTACCCTTATCTTAGATGAGCTTGCCGGACATATTCAACAAGCAATACCTTGGTTTTTATTATTTGCGGATGATATCGTTTTGGTTGTTGAGACGCGCGAGGGTGTAAACGCAAAACTTGAATCTTGGCGAGACACTTTAGAAAAGAAGGGTTTTAGGTTGAGCAGGGCAAAGACAGAGTTTTTGGAGCTTAAATTTAGCAGTATAAGTGGATGGAGGCGTCGTTATTAAGGTTGGTGATCAAGATATTTTCCGTAGTGAATGTTATAAGTATCTTGGATCGATAATTCAGAAAGACGGAGGTATTGATAAAGATGTGACACATAGAATCCAAGAAGGTTGGTTGAAGTGGAGAGGTGTGTCAGGGATCTTATGTGATCGTAAAGTACTATTAAAACTCAAGGAAAAGTTTTACCGTACTGCAATTAGACCAGCGATGCTCTATGGTTCTGAGTGCTGGGCAGTGAATTGTGTACATGAGCAAAAAAATGGGAGTTGCGGAGATGAAAATGCTTAGGTGGATGTGTGGACACACGAGACTGGATAAAATTAGGAATGAATGTATCAGTTTTAAGACAGGAGTTGCACCAATTGCAGAGAAGATGAGAGAAGCTCTACTAATTAAGATGGTTTGGACACATACAAAGGAGACCATTAGAGGCACCTGCTAGGCATTGTGAAAGTCTAGTCACTAAGCATGTTAAACAAGGGAGGGGTAGACCATTAAAGACTTGGAATGAAACTATACGAAAAGATATGATGTACTTAGGAATTAGTGAGATTATGACAAAAGATATGGCACAATGGAGACAAAGGATCCATATAGCCCACCCCACTCTAGTGGGATAAAGGATTGAGTGTTGTTGTTGTTAGTGAACATCTCATTTGTTTTTAAACAATATTAAAAAAATACTTTTTCACCATTCATTTGACATACTATTATTTAATGAAAGATTAATTGACTGAAATATTGCAGTGTCCTCGATAACTCTTAAATCTCCAATATGCATCTCATTGGAAACTATAAATATTAGTATCCTTATAAAATAGAATGTTTCATGAATGGCTATATGATGTTCGTATCTATCTATCTATCTATCTATATATATATATAATTTATCTATTTATTACAATATTAAAAGTGAAAAGTTGTCTTTAGTGAAACATTCAAAATTGTCAATTAGCCTTATTATTTTAATCTAATGACTTAATAGATATTATAATCTATTTCAAAAAAAATTCAAATACAATACCCATTAAAGTAATTACACACTATCTCCAAAATAAAAGAAATGATTGAAATCCATAAAATAAAATTTTAATAGAGTTCTTATACCTACTATGGTAGGATGTCATTAGGCATATCAGGGGTAATTTCGAGAAAAGTTGTCATTTGGCATATCAGCGGTATTTTTTAGAAACTACCATTAAATCCATCAACTTTATTACAGTTGATTTGGCATGCACGATAATATATGCATAGAGATGAGGATTTTATAACAAACATTGAAAAGTGATGTATAGCTAATTTATTCATTAATTTGATGATAGTGCGCTAATTGTAAGCTGCACAAGTTAATTGATCGGGGCTGATCCCAATACCTTCATTGTCGGTGTGCTATCACGGTTGGCCTAAGGGGAGGAGTCCTGTGCTTGTCACTCGCATATATATATATATATATATATATATATATATATATATATATATATACATATATGGGGCGGGATCCTGTGTGAATACATTGGCACAGGATCCCGTGTGAAGAGATACAATGCAGCGGCGGCGCCGCAGGCTGCGGGCTCGCTGGCCACTAGGCGGCCGGCGTTCATCGGCATGCACGCCGAAGAACCCCGGCCACCCGGTGACCGGCGAACTCGCAGCCAGCGCGTCGCCGCTACAAAAAAATAGCTCTTCTCAGCGGCGCCGTCGCCGGCTGCGTGCTCACAGGTGCCCGCCGATAAACCCCGGGCAGCCGGTGCCCGGCGAGCCCCCAACCTGTGGCGGCAGTGCTGAGAAGAGCTCGGCCGTTGGATGCAGGTGCCCGGTGTTGCCATTGGACTGCGAATGCTGCACTTTTCGCATCTTCGCAGAGCCGAATCATTCGCATATGATTCGGCCCCTATATATATATATACATATATATACATGTATGTATATATACATGTATGTATATATACATATATATATATTTACATAAACATGTACATCTATATATACATGTATATATATACATATATGTATATATACACATGTACATCTCTATATACATATATATAGATGCACGTTATGTAAATATATTGATCATATCTTGAGAAGATGAACGTTATGTAAATATATTGATCGATGCAATATTTCCTGTGCTAGGTTCCTAAACTGATGTCAGATACATGAAAAACAGAGCAATAATAATGCCTTTAAATGAGGATGTCAACAGAATAAATGAGAAATATCTTGAAGTACACTCGTGGGAAAGCAAAACATACTACTCTTTTGACTCTGTTGTGGATGACACTCATAATTTATATTTGTCAGAATTCTTAAATTCAATAAATCCAGGAAATCTACCACCTCACGAGCTCAATTTCAAGAAAGGTTCACTGATAATGCTGTTTAGAAATATTGATCAAAAAATTGGGTTATGCAAAGAAACAAGACTTACATGTGTAACATCTTCAAGACATTTTATTGAAGCTGAAATATTGAGCGGAGAATTTAAATAACACATATTATTTCTACCACGAATTCCCTTGAAGAGTGCAGAGGATGTTAAGCTACCCTTCGAGCTCACCCGTAAGCAGTTCCCAATACGTTTGAGCTATGCTCTTACCATCAACAAATCACAGGGCCAAATAATTTCAAATGTTGAAGTATATTTATCGAATGATGTTTTTAGCCATGGTCAACTGTATGTGGCATTGTCAAGAGGAGTTTCTGCAAAAAGCACCAAAGTGATGATTAAAAATGGTACATTGGATGAGTGGGATGAAGTATACACTAGAAATATTGTGTTCAAGGAAATATTCACAAAATTACATACATCAAACCAATTGCATAAATGGTTTGAATTAATGTAATATTTATAATATTTATTTGTTGTATTGTTTTTCAATTATTTGTATTTAATGCACTTTCATGAATACAACCGAGTTTTCTCATGTACTGTATTAATTCTTCTAAATATACTTGAAAACTTTCACAACCATTATCTCTAACTTATGTTATAAACTAGAGAAATTTTATCAAACATTACTCGATGTCGCATCATGATGATAAAAAGTGTAAGCATCTTACTACTCTTCTCTTTCTATATTTTTTGGGTGAAACTTTTTTCGCAAAGATAGAAAGTGCAAATTTTATCAAGCATTACTGTTGTCAACCCCACAACAAGTCTTGCATACAAGATAAATCTCATCCCCATAACACATGCAGATGGACATTGTGACCTACTTTTATTCATCTACATGCTCTAATTTTTGTTCACCTTCATCTCAAACACATGCAGATGGCAGACCAACGACAATCTGGGGCGGCGGCGTTGTTGCCAAACATGGGTGGCCAGGTCCAACATAAGAGCTTTATACTTTACAGATCTTATTTTGTGCATTTTAAAAAATCTTAAATAGTATTGCATGTTAAATACTTTCATTTATATCAAACGTATCATTTATTTCTCAGCTTTGTCGGCCTCAAAAGATAAAAACTGAAATATCACTGCAAATATAGACATCGATTATGAATATTATGTCAAAATTTGCAAAGTGAGTACAAACAGGTGGTCTGATGGTTCGCGTACTGAAGTTGAAGGTTTTAGGCTAATTATATCGATAGTGTCAAGTGGCTTGAGTGTGAGAGAAGAGTGTAATTTTATTTTTGATATGATTATGAGGTGACACCTAACAAAGATTATATGTTATGGTTTCAATATTGATGTTTTAACATATTACAATGTTGCTATCTTATTGATTTTTATATTTACATGTTTGTTCGAAACAGAATCTCCTAAGGCCATTGAATGATATCTATTGCTGCATCAGAAGGGAATGCCAATATTTTGATATGGATTCAAACTACCAGATTATGATAGATTTTATGTGTGTTGTAGGGTTTTATTTTTTGCCAGAAATGTAGACATGTTTTAATATGTTTACAAAATATTTGTAATCAATCCTATTGTTATATAAACTACTTATATGCTACTGCTATATGAAACTGTTGTTCTTCCTTAAATTCATTCATGCAATGTGCTCCTTAATATCTGCTTTAACATGCCAAAAATTTAAAGCAGCGATTGCTCAAGCTTTATAATAGACTCATGCTCAAGCTTTATAAAAACATAAATCTGCTTCATTCATGCAATGTTTTTATAGTATTTGTTTATTGATTTGTATGCGCATCCCCCGCTGAATGTATCCTTCCTCACAAAATGTCACCTCCCAAGCCGAATGATGTTGCCCCCATGACAAATGACGCCCGCACGACAAATGTCGCCCCCACAACAAATGACGCCCGCACTACAAATGTCGCCCCCACGACAAATGTCGCCCCCACGACAAATGTCGCCCCCGTGACGAATCTCGTCGCCCCCATGACGAATCTCGTCGCCCCCATGACAAATGTTGCCCCCTCGACAAATGTCTCACCCAAGACGAATGTTGCTCGCACGAAGTACTTATGGTTGGGATTTAGCATTTCAGACGAATGTTGCCCCCACACAACAAATGTCGTCCTCACGACGAATGTCGCCCCCACGACGAATGTCGCCACAACGACTAATGACGCCTCCACGACAAATGTCGCCCCCACGAAAAATGTCGCCCCCACGACAAATGTCGCCCCCTCGACATATGTCGCACCCACGATGAATGTTGCTCGCACGAGGTCCCCCGTGCACGACTGCTTGTGTATTTATATAAGAGAGTTCAATAGTTTATTTTTGGCAATCTTTCAGCCCAAAAAATTTAATATGTTCAAAATATAAATTAAAATATATGCAATATCATTGATCACTTATTTTGACGTGTGACGTTATTTGTGCGAGACTGACTCGCGGCCATTGCTCGAATGAGACTGGCTCGTGACTTAGTTTGCACGGCTCCTGTCCGCTGCTTAGCTTGCACGATTCAGGTCTGTGGTTTTGTCGCAAAAGGGGGCAGACCCCTGCACGGTTGCATGATGAGTAACGTCGGAGAATGTAAATACTCAATCCGATCGTTGTAGTTGCTCCATCCGGATGCCGGAGAACGTTAGTGTTCAATACGGGTGCAATCACGAGGGGGGCAGGCCTTGGCGATGGCGTCGGAGAGTGTAAGTACTCAATCCGACCATCGTAGAACGTAGGTGCTCAATCCGGGCGCCGGAGAACGTATGTGCTCAATCAAGGTGCAATCGTGAGGGGGGTAGGCCCTGGCGATGGCGTCTGAGAGTGTAAGTACTCAACCAAACTGTCGGAGAATGTAGGTGCTTAATCCGGGTGCCGGAGAACGTTAGTGTTCAATCCGGGTGCAATTGCGAGGGGGGCAGGCCTTGGTGATTGCGTCGGAGAGTGTAAGTACTCAATCCGACCGTCGGAGAACGTAGGTGCTCAATCCGGGTGCCGGAGAACGTATGTGCTCAATTTGGGTGCAATCGTGAGGGGGGCAGGCCCTGGCGTTGGCGTAGGAGAGTGTAAGTACTCAATCTGACCGTCGGAGAACGTAGGTGCTCAATCCGGGTGCCAGAGAACGTAGGTGCTCAATCCGGGTGCAATCGCGAGGGGGGGAGGCCCTGGTGATGGCGTCAGAGAGTGTAAGTACTCAATCCGACCGTCGGAGAATGTAGGTGCTCAATCCGGGTGCCAGAAAATGTAGGTGCTCAATCCGGGTGCAATCGCGAGGGGGTCAGGCCTTGGCGATGGCGTCGGAGAGTGTAAGTACTCAATCCGACCGCCGGAGAACGTAGGTGCTCAATCCGGGTGCAATCGCGAGGGGGGCAGGCCCTGGCCATGGCGTCGGAGAGTGTAAGTATTCAATCCAACCATCGGAGAACGTAGGTGCTCTATCCGGGTGCCGGAGAACGTTGGTGTTCAATCCGGGTGCAATCGCGTGGGGGGCAGGCCCTGGCGATGGCATCAGAGAGTGTAAGTGCTCAATCCGACCATCGGAGAACGTAGGTGCTCAATCCGGGTGTCGGAGAACATAGGTGCTCACTCCGGGTGCAATCGCGAGGGGGGCAGGCCCTGACGATGGCGTGATGTTGAGGGGCAAAGTTGGTGAAGAACCTGCTTGTTCGGTTTGTAAGCACAGTTTTACCTTAAAATAAATATAATATTGTGCTTAGAAATAAATATGATTTGCGCGAGCCTGAGCTCGTGACTTTTACTGTTCTAAGGTGATAAAAACAAGATGATGGAAAATGCAGGATATAAGCATCATTAATAAAAGATAAAAATGAGGAGGGATGGATACGACGCAAATTCCCGGTTGTAGGTGTCCTGTAGAGGGTCATCCTGCGTCGGGAAGAGCGTCCATCCTAGGTATTCATTATTGGGGGTCCGGCGATAGTCTCTATGTTTCCCATCATCTACCTTCCTCCACTGTTTATTTGTGCTGGGATCTGTGCTTGTCCTTGCAAAAATCTCCCGAGGAGCCCCTAGCGGACAAGACGTTCAATTTCATCTTTTAGGCCGGCACACTCTTCGGTGTTGTGGCTCGTTGCGCGGTGGTACTCGCAGTATCTTGTCTGGTCGGCCTTAGGGTTTGGCCGCGATGCTCTTGGTCGTTGGAAGGCCGGATCATTCTGAATGGCATACATCACATTAGTGTGGGTGGTATTCAGAGGGGTGTATTCCTGAAGTGGATGTTGCCCCTCATTCCTTGGAAGGTCACGTTGATGGCTATTGCGGCGACGCTCACTCTGATGTCGTTCTTCTTGTCTTGTGAGAGTTGGTTCCTCTTCTTTCTTCCTTTTCTGTCCTCCTTCAAACTGCTGTCGGTGCGCTTCAATAGCTTCGTCGGCTGCTATCTGGGCCTCGACCCGATGAACGAGATCTGGATAACTGGGCACGGTCTCCCTCATGAGTGCTGAATAGAAGCCGCTGGGGCGGAGTCCGCCAAGGAAGACGCCTCTGAGAAGTTCGGGGTCGACGCCCAGAATTTTGCGTGCCTCAGAGGTGAAGCGGCGAAAGAAGTCCTTGAGGGATTCTCCTTCATTTTGTCGAATACCTGAAAGGTGTGACGGATCGCGAACAATTCTTCGATTTGCGATAAACTGGTCAACAAACTGTCTGGTCAGCTCTGCGAAGTTGGTAATGGTGCCAGTTCTCAGGGAATGGAACCATGTACGGGCCTGTCCTTTGAGTGTTGTTGGGAACACTTGGAAGAGCAACTGGTCTGGAGCGTTGTAAATCCTCATGATGGTGGTGAAGTGGTTGATGTGTTCTAGTGGATCATCGGTCCCATAAAACATCTCGATGAAAGGAAGCTTGAATCCATGTGGAATGGGATGGTCGAGGATTTACGGCGTCAAGGGGGAGGCTTGGCAGAGCGGTCGGTGAGCATGAAAGTCTCTTCCTCCAACCTGGCGGTATTCTTCGGCTAAAACTTCCCGAAGGGGGTGAACGTCGTTGGCGGGATGGTGATGAAGATGATCTTCTCTTACTCCTCTTTGAGCTGGGTGAGTGGAGCTGGCGGCGTCAGAATAATCCTAAGGCTCTTCTTGGACCCTTTCCGGGTTTGGTTGCAGCGGAGGATTTGCTGGGGCCGATGACATCGGGGGAGCAGGAGGTGCTCCCATGTTTCGGAGCAATGCAAGCATTTCCGTTTATTATTCTTCCATTTGGCAGATGTGCCCCTCCAGGGCGGTGACGGGGGCGAAAGCTACTTCGACAGTCAATGGCACGTCCACTAATGATTGGGATTGTACTGGTTCGACGTGTCCGCCAAGTGCAGATCCTTCAGTGATGCGGGTACTTCTCTTCACCATTGAATCTGAGCTTTGGAAGCGGTAAAAATGAGGGACTTGTCTTCCGAAGGATGTTGGGAATGTTTCCCACAAACGACGCCAAACTGTTGCGGACTAACTCGATGCCCTGGTCGGACCGGATTAACCTGAACCATTTTAGCTCACAGAGCGGTCAAGCGCGCACGCAGTCAATGAAGATGAACAGTAGACACAAGTCTTGATGACGTGGAAAAACCCCTTAAATGGGTAAAAAACCACGTGACCGGGTCTACGCCTGTCAAATTCCACTAGCTTCTAGTGATTACAGTATACTTGGTGAATCGGGGCGACAGGCCGCTCCCGTTATAACTTGAGTGGAGAGAGAGAGAGACTGTAGTTTCCTGCGGGTAACAGGCTGCACCGCGGAAGTGACTTGGACGAGGGAACGTGCGGGATGCTTCTAGCGCGCGCGCTTGGGGCGGCGCGCACTTGCTGGCTTCGGGTGTCTTCTTCGTTCGGCTTCCTTGCGGTCTTGGGCATCTCCTTGCTGACAACGCGCTGGTGGGGTGCTTATAGCCGCTGGCAGCTACTGGTGGGCGCTGGTGGGCGCTGGTGGGTGCTGTTGGCTGCTGGTGGTGGTTCACGACGAGCGGAGGCCGACTTGGTGGAGGAGGCAGGAGAGCTTTCACCTGAGGAAGGAGAAGAAGAGCCGGAGAAGAGAAAAAGTGAGAAATGAGGAGCCCCTGGGGGTCCTTTTATAGCCTCCAGGGGGAGATCATGGTGGGTCCCCCCACTAACTAGGTGGGTTAGTGGGTGGTTACTCACAAATCGGACATCTACGGAGGCCCCATCGCAATCGGACGGTGGAGGCACGGGTGGCTTGCAATTGGCCGACGGTGGTCGGAGGGAGGCGGCCGGCCAGCGGCGGGAGGCGGCCGGCCGGCGGCCGGCGGCGGGAGGCGGCCGGCGGCGGCCGACTGGCGGTGGTCGGCCGGCGGGAGGCGGCCGACGGTGGTCGTCGAGCGGCGGTGGCCGGCGGTGGTTTCCTCCTTTTGTGATGGGAGAGGAATTAGTGGAGAGGTAAAAGGGGGAGTGGGCCCTCCCACTCTCTTTCTATCATGAGGGAGATCATGGGGAGTGGGTTGACTAGTCAACCCCATGATCCCCTCATTTGGAACGGTTATGCGCACCCAAAATGGTTTAAAAAAAGGGTTAATCCCCATCACATCCGACTAATGGATTGTGAGAGGTGGAGTTTGAAATCTCTCCAAATGTCTTATACATCTTCGATTTTAGTAGAACTGATCTGGTTTCAGCTTCGATTTTGAAAAAATCTTGATAAAAATCTGACAAATAAAGGTAGGGAGACGACAAAAATAGGGGAAGACAAAAATAGGGGAAGCTTTCCGCCATTGTTGAGCAGAGAGGGAAGAACAGAAAAAGACGAGGAAGAAGAGCGGCGCCCACCTCACCCGACCCGACCATCGGGGCCTGCCCCCCTCCTCCTCCTCCACCTTCTCTTCCCATACCCTCCGTCGGCGATGCTTTTTATTAAAAAAAAAGCTCGCACTGCCGCCGCCGTCGGAGCCAGCGTTGGCCTGACCGGACCCCACCGACGAGCTCGCCGGACAACGGAGACCTCGGCAGGGGTAGGTCGGAGGCAAACCAGCAGTTCCACTGCCGGCGATGGCCCTCCCCGTGAGCCCCAAACTAATAGAAGTTGGATATAAAGCTAACTTAATGAAGGTGTTTGAAATCAAACACCTTAGTGAAGGTGTTTGATATTTCTACAAACTCAAGGGACTAAATTATAATTTTTACCGTAATTGTTTGATATTATTACAAACTCAAGGCCTCATATAATCAATTCAACAAAAAGGTTCATACCAGCGTTATCTCAATCTTATAAAAGAGCTCCAAACTAATTATCACCTGTCCAACAATAATTTACAATCCAGATCCTTTCATTTACATTTTAGCAGGTGGATCATCGTCTTATATACATTTTGTATATATATACAAACTTTTTTATACGGGCTACGCCTTTGCTCGAAGCTCTCGGGCGGTATTCGCCCGCCTCCCTCCGCACGAACTATGCCAAGATCACTCGACACAAAATAGATCTTGGCGTTGAGAGCACTCGACGCTATGTATCCTTGCTTGGCATCGAGTTCTCTCGACGCCAACATCTGTTTTGCGTCGAGTGATCTTGGCGTTGAGAGCACTCGACGCCAAGACTTTGGAGTTGAGAGCACCCGACGGCAAGATCACTCGATGCAAAACTGATCTTGGCATCGAGAGCACTCGACGCTAAGCAAGAATACATGACGTCAGACAGTCAGCTGCACTCCAAAGTATTGGCGCCGAGTGCTCTCGACGCCAAGATATGTTTTGCGTCGAGTGATCTTGGTGTCGAGAGCACTCGAAGCGAATACTTTGGAATGCTGCTGCCTGTCTGGCGTTATGTATCCCTGCTTAGCGTCGAGTGCTCTCGACGCCAAGATCTGTTTTGTGTCAAGTGATCTTGGCGTCGACTGCTCTCAACTCCAAAGTCTTGGCGTCGAGTGCTCTCAACGCCAAGATCACTCGACGCAAAACATATGTTGACGTCGAGAGCACTCAATGCCAAACAAGGATACATGGCGCCGAGTGCTCTCAACGCCAAGATCTGTTTTGCGTCGAGTGTTCTTGGCATAGCCCATCCGGAAGCAGGCGAATCCCGCTTGGATGCGGCTGAAGACCGCCCGAGAGCTTCGAGCACAGGCGCAGCCCATGCAAAGAAGCTCGTGTGTGTATATATATTGTTTTTTAAGATAGCATAGCATGCCCTGACTAGTTTTCAAAGCATGTTTTCACAAACATATCAACGCATGCTTTGACATGTATATGTCTTATGTCCCTTGAAGTCAAAGTTTCCCAATTCAAAGCATGCTCTGAATAGTTATGAAGATGTGGACGCACTCCGTCATTTGAAGTAGACGCAACTCCTCTCTCGACGCAATCTCATTTCGACGCACATCGACTTTGGCACTCTATATATACATGTTGTATTGTTTTGAAAATTTTACGTGAAAGATTATATAGCTCTAATTTTCCACACACACACACATATATATATATATATATATGTTGTATTGTTTTGAAAAATTTACCTTAATGATCATGTAGCTCTAATTTTCCCTCCTGTGAATAAAGAATGCCACCAGTGTTACTATGATTTCGAGCATTTCCTGCATCATTCAAAGATTCCCAAAGGTTTATCTATTTTTCGTATTTTCAGATTCTTTGTTCATATTTTTTGTGGATTAATCGGAATCATACAACCGTATATGTCTGAATAGTTGTTGTGTAGCTGTAGCAAACTTATCTTTTGATTTCGAGCATTTCCGGCATTATTTTTTTGTATTTTTCTTCTGGTGGTCTGTATTATCCTGGTCATTGGGATTTTTCACATGGTATAAGAGCCACGTCATTTTAGCGGTGATTGCTTAGTTCTTTTGTTGAAGAAGACCGGTATACCGGAATGGAATGAACAGGCAGATATGAAAGAGGTCTTGGTATTGAATTGTTGACACACAAATTGCAAGAAATAAAAATTGTGTATGGAGAGTTATCTGTTGGGGGAAGATCCGTGGGAGGTTGTTGGCGGAGATGAACATGAGGAAGTTCTTTTGGCCGGGAACAATGATCAAGAGGTAAGAGCATAGAAGAAGACGAATGTGAAGGCTGAGCTTACACTCAAACGAGCAATATCTCCGGACGTGTTTGATCACATCATCGGATGCAGATCAGCTTCGGCAATTTAGGCGTTGTTGGATGGATTGTTCAAAAAGAAGAATGTCCCAATGTTACAATTCTTGGAGAATGAATTGACGAAAGCCAACCAAGGGGATATGTCGATTTCATCCTTTTTATTGAAGATGAAGAACCTGTGCGCGAAGATATCTGTGTTGGATCCGGATGAGCCGATCTTGGAGGCCAAGATGAAGCGGCATATTATTTGCGGCTTTCGAAAGGAGTATGTTTCGTTTATTACTTCGGTGCCAAGTGGGCTATTCCGCCATCCTTATTGGAGTAGGAAAATCTATTGGCTTCGTAAGAAAGTTTGGCGAGACAAATGTCAAGTTGCTTTATTTCAGGTTGAGAAAGTGAGGTGTTATTTTCAGAAAAGAAGAACTGGGATAGAAGGAAGAAGAAGAACATGGGGGATTGCCCCTCTACCTCATCTCATGGAGATGGTGGAATGGTTCCTCCAAAGTTTGATGAAAGGGAGAGGGGTCACAAATGCTTTAGGTGCAACAAATCGGGGCACTTCAGGAGATATTGCAAGACAAATCTTAAGTCGGGGCATGTAGTGGAGAAAGGAGAGGGATACAAGGATGAAGAGGAATGGGGAAATTGTTTTTTGACAGAGATGACAACGACGTCAGTGGATGCCTTGACCTCCATAAATTTTTAAGAGAATTGGATTGTTGATTTTGGGTGCGGTCATCACCTCACTGGCGATGAATCAAAGTTCTCATCCTTTCAGGATTACGAGGGGAATAATGTTATTGTTATTGCGGATGATTTATTGCATGCGGTGGAGAAGGAAGGAAAAGTTACCTTGGGCAGTGACGGAAGTGCACTCAAGTTGAATAGTTTTTATCATGTATCGGGGATTAAGAATAACCTCTTCTCGGTGACTAATGTGGTGGATGCAGGTTATAAAGTTCTCTTTGGTCCTAAGGAGGTAAAGTTCTTGCGGCACTTCTCTTCCATGAAGGTAGACGTTACTCACAACAAGCGGCGTGTGAAGGATTTGTATGTGTTATCTACAAAATCTTATGTGAGCAAGATGAAGACTAATGATAGTGCAGTGATTTGACACGAAATTTTGGGTCATTTGCGCATAGACAAGTTGAAAGTTGTGGTAGCAAGAGGCCTTAGAAAGACTTACCTAGCTTATCTTCATTTGGTGATGGTCATGCTTGTGAAGGGTGTCAATTTGGGAAAGCAGATTATCTCTCATTTGACAGGTCTCTTTCCAGGAACAAGGCACCATTGGAGTATATTCTTGGTGACTTGATGGGACCATGCCTCACATCCACATATTCTGGAAACTTGTACATGCTTGTGCTCATGGATGACTTTTCTCGATACACATGGGTATATTTTGTGAAGGAGAAGTCGGAGGTCTTCGATAAGTTCATAAAATTCAAGGAGAAAGTCGAAGACATGCGGAATTTGCGGATCAAAAAGCTGAGAACGGGCAAAGGAGAGGAGTTTACTTCTAACGAGTTTTCTACTTTTTGCAGGAAGTATGGTATTAGGCGGGATTTATCTTGTGCTCACACTCCACAACAAAATAGAGTGACGGAAAGAAAGATTCGGCACTTGGCAGAAACATGCAAGTGTTGGTTGCATACGAATGGCATACCCAAAGCCTTTTGGGAGGAGGGAATGACTTACACGATGTATGTTATCAACAGGTTCCCGCAAAGTCCAATTGAGTTGAAGTCTCTACACGTGATGATGTTTGGAGAGATGTCGAGTTTGAATCATTTGCAGGTGTTTGGAGCTACTTGCTTTGTGCATGTCTCGGGCGCTCTCAGAAATAAGTTGGATGTGAAGGCACGCAAGTGAATATGCATTGACTATGACGAACAGAAAAAGGGGTGGAAGTGCACGGATCCGCAGACACGCTGGTTCATTGTGTCTCGTGGCGTGGTGTTTGATGAGTTGATTTCTTATCAAGTAGGTTCCATTATTGCTTTGGAGGAGTGTAAAGAAGGAAAAGAGAAGGAATGAGTGATGGGAGAGTGGCTAAAGACTCTTTGGTGGAGTTGCCCTTGTCTCTAGGTGCTCTTATTTCATTAGGCTCTAGTTCAGAAGCTCAGGTTCTGGAAGTAGAGAGAGCAATGCTCCAAGTTATTCTGGTGGGGGAGCTGATGGTGGTGATGTTGTTGGAGCTATGGAGAGTAGTTCTACTTTGTGGAGGTGGAAGTGGACTATCATCCCACCGGCTCACTACAGGGAATGGTATTCGTGTTAGCATGTGTTTGTGCTTCTTTGCAGGTCCTCTTGACGAGTGGGAGCCGTCATGTTTTGAGGAGGCCACTAGAGTGAAAGAGTGGGAGAAAGCTATGGATGAGGAGATGGATGCTCTCAGGAAAAATGAAACATGGGACCATGTGCCCAAAATTAATGGCATTGCTCTGGTCACTTGTAGTGGGTGTACAAGGGTCAAGAAGAAAGTGGATGGTAGCATAGAGCGTTACAAGGCTTGCCTTGTTACTCGGGGATTTTCACAGCAGTATAGAGAGGATTATGAGGAAACATTCAGCCCAATGGAGAAGATGACTTTGGTGTGGGTGGTGATTGCGTTGATGCTGAGCCAAGGTTGGAAGCTATGATAACTCGACGTGAAAAATGCTTTTCTTTACAACGAGATTGACAAGGATATTTTTATGGAGCAACCACCCGGGTACGTGTCCAAGTCACATCCAGAGCATGTTTGTAAGTTGAAGAAAGCCCTCTATAGTTTGAAGCAGGCGCCTCGAGCTTGGTTTGGAAAGATTGCGGAGTATTTGTTATTTTACGGGTACTATGCATCAAACTCCGACTTGAGTTTGTTTGTGAAGAAGAAGGGTGGACTTCATGTACTCATATTGTTGTATGTAGATGACATGATCATTATAAGAAATGACAACAGAGAGGTGGCAATGCTTAGGGAAGAGCTATCAATCCAGTTCAAGATGAAGGATTCGGGAGAGCTACACCATTTCCTTGGCATTGAAGCGGGGTGTTGATTTCTCAAAAGGCATATGCAGAGCGAATTATGGAGAGATTTGACATGGAGGATGGGAAGCGCTGCTCTACTCCACTTGAAGTTGGAGTGAAACTTCGTCGAGATGCAGGAAGGATCTTGCCAGATCCTAAGCTATTCCGGGCTCTGATGAGAAGTCTTATATATTTGACAATTACATGGTTGAATATTTCATTTGTGGTTGACTAAGTGAGCTGTTACATGCAAGAGCCTAGGAAGCTTCATCTGGAGGCGGTGAAGAGAATTTTGAAATATGTCGAGTCAACCTCAGACATGGAGTTGTTGTTTGGTAGAGACACCAACTTCAATTTACATAGATTCACGGATGCCGATTATGACGGAGATGCTGACGATCATAAGTCAACATCGGGGTACGTCTTTATGCGTGGTTCAACAACGATCTCATGGTGTAGCAAGAAGAAAGACTCGGTGTACATCTTCTCCACTAAAGTAGAGTACAGCGCATCGTCCTTACCATCTTAGGAGTGCATTTTGTTGCAGAGGTTGGTGGAGGATGTTTATGAAGAAGTTTATAGTCCTACTTTTCTCCGCAGTGACAACGAGAGTGTGCTGAAGCTTGTTACCAATCCGGTTTGTTGCGCACGGACAAAGTATATCAAAATCGAGCACCACTTTATTCGGGATAAAGTACACGGTGGATCTCTTGCCGTGGAGCATGTTCAGAATCAAGACAACGTCACCAACATCTTCACGAAGCCTCTGTCTAAGGAGCTGTTAGAGCGTCTTCACTGGCTGCTCGGACTGGTATCTCGATTTCACTTCTAGGGGGAGTGCTGAATTTTGGAAGTGATATCTCGATTTCACTTCTAGGGGGAGTGCTGAAGTTTTGAAGTGAAAACTATATATATATATATATATATATATTGTTGCTTTGTTTTTTAAGATATCAGAGCATGCTCTGATTAGTATTCAAAGCATGCTTTGTCAAGCATATCAACGTATGCTTTGACGTGCATATGTCTTTTGTCCCTTGAAGTCAAAGTTCCTCAAATCAACGCATGCTCTGAAAAGTTATGGAGATGTCGACGTACTCCATCATTTGAAGTCGACGCAACTCCTCTCTCAGCGCACGTCGACTTCAGCACTCCATATATATATGTTGTATTGTATTGAAAAATTTACTGTAATGCCCCAAAATTCCTGAAAATAACAAGAAGTTGATTTCTGGGAGTTACCGTCAGGCGGTAGCGTTAACGCTGGTGGTATCTAGTTGAATTAAATCAACCTTTGTTTTAGGAAGGTACCGCGCAACTATAGAAAGGTAACGCACGGTGATACCACTCGACACTCTCGACGAATCGTTGAGAGCCTACCGCGTGGCGGTAGTGTGATATCGCGCGATGATAGCCGAGTTAAATCAACATTCATCTCTGGACGGTACCGCCCTACAGTAGTTGTAACACCGGCGGTAGCTTGTCACGTGTTAGATAAGGTTGTGGTGGTCTTGATCAGCAGAGCGGCGCTGATTGGGCTAAGTGGCCACCGCCTACGATACCGTGTGGCGGTAGCAAGATACCGCACGACGGTAGCAAGATACCGCACGGCGGTAGCTTCCTGATAAAAGCTTGAAATGAGAATATTTCTCATTTTCTCTCATTCTCACTCTCTCTCCTGGTTCTTGAGGAAAGAGAAGGAAGAAGTTAGGAGGCAAAGGGCAAAGGTGATCCAAGGCGTTATTATGATCGGATTCGCGAGTCAAAGCCAGATCCGCGAAGTGGAAGCTGTGTTGATCAGCTCCATCCGGATCAAGAGCAAGAGCATGACTCCTAAGCGATCAACAAGGGTAACGAATTTCTCCTTAGATAAGTAAAGTCCTCAATTTACACAAGTGCATGGAACCCCTCACCAAAGGGTGAAGAAAAGGGTGGTTTCTAGTAGGTAGATCGTTGTGATCCCCAGTAGAAATTGCATATAGAATTTGGAATCGAAGTACGAAATAGGCATGTTGTGTAAAGCCCATCTGAACAGGTTGGTCTTGATTGGTGATGATTGATTTGCATGCCGGAGAAGACTCTATGGATAAATGTATAGTTTCCGGGGTCAGGGGTGTGCAGGATGGTGTGGTGAAAGTATTGGAATTGATTTCTAGGAAAAATACCCAAAATTGGGGAAGAAATGAAATTCTTTCCCCTACCGCGTTGCTGTAGTGCTAACGTCGGCGATAGCTCCCAATGAGCTATGGTTATGAGGCCTGTATCTTGGAGACCTGAGGGCCATTGTTTGAGCTGTGAACTTAAATTGTTCCTCTTTTAATGTTTGGCTGTGAACTTAAATTTCTCCTTTCTAAATGTTGAGCTATGAGCTTAAATTGCTCCTCTCTGTATGTTGAGTTGTGAGCTTAAATTTCTCCTCTCTATATGTGAGTAGGGACTTAAATTATTCCGCTTGGGCAAGGAGGATGCTGACCCGTGTCGTGGCTTGCGAGCCTAGCGGTTTGAGATACCGGCTATGTCTAACTTGTACTCACCCTATGACGATCGACTTGGAGTGAGTCACTGACATAAATTTGAAAGTAATAGAAAGCCTTTGACTTTGTCGTAGTATAGAAAGAAATGGGTCTTAGGCTATTGGCCAGAAAGACTAGAAATGCTCAAAAGAACCGTCTTGAGAATGGTGGCGGGGCATGAATCGCAGTATGTCGATATGTGCCCTGAGGGCACGGGGCGTGCAACCGATCGTGCTAACATCTGTGGTAAATGGTTCTTATATTGCACATTTTAAATATGCTGCTGCTTGTAGGGAAGGAGAACTACCGCCCCGAGTGAGGGGTGAGGTTATTATAATTTGTCAGCTAATGCTGACCATTGCTTTATTTTGCCATATTTTGGTGGGACGTGTTATGCAGGTGCTTGAGAGTCAAGTGGAAAGTAGCGGGCTGAAGTCTCTTATACTGTGATTGGTCGGCCCTCGAAAGCCCAAAGGCAAATGTTTACTATTTTCATGTGTGACCAGTCTATATGCCAATGTATGGAAGAAACGTTTTGTAAAAGAAACAATTGTAAGGCATTAAGGCCAGAACATGATGTGTATTATATATACGCATTCTTCTATTTATAGTGGACATTCCTGGCATGTGTGTTCTACAACTAAAATAACTACTTCTGCTAGAATGCATTCTGAGTTAGGATATGAAAATGAAATGGTTTCAATGAGTAACTCAACTGACTGTCCGTGGAATATGATGTGGGGCCCTGGCCGGACCTTCTATTATATTATACGTGACGGATGGAGGTGTTACGATTTGGTATTAGCTTTTGGTGTCGGTCTTTTATATTCGAATTGGTGGTCAAATTCTTTTAAGGGGTGGTAAACACGTGTATATGTGTTACCATTATAACATGAATGAACCCATGAATGTCCACTTAGGAATGAAAATACACATGTTTGTGGAACCTGCATGTTCCTATAATTGCTTTTTGAAATGATATTAGTTGCTTAATTGTGTGTTTCATGATTATAATCAACTAAAAGTGGTGTGCGGCAGAGTGAACCTCAATGCTCGGCTGAGAGTAGTGCACCAAATGAGGTGTCAACACCTCCTCCTTCTACAGAAATGATATGGTTTGTTGTTGAAGCCATGCTCGCTTTAATCAATGCGCAACCGGGAGGACAAAGGACAAATTCCTACCCCTGCAGTGCTATAGGTGCCAGTTGGCATAGTTGAGCATGTAGCAGTAAAACAAGTGGCCATTGAGCCAGTAGCCGCAAGGCGAGCGACATAAAAGCAGTTGAAACACGTGATAAGTTTCAATCCTCTTGTGTTTGCGGGTACTTGAACCCCAACAAAAGCTGAAGACTGGCTCTCGAGAATAAAGAGAACTTTGACGACAACGAAAACAGAGGAGTGACAGAAAGTCACTGTAGCTACCTTCTTGTTAGAGGGAGAGGTGATGCTATGGTGGGATGAGTTAGAGCTGCACCAGTTTTTTGGTCTGCCATTGGTTGAGATCTCGATGGAGGAATTCTCGAGACTATTTCTTGCGAGATATCTTCCATTTACACAACGGATTGTAATGGAAAATCAATTCCAAAGGTTAACTCAAGGCGAGAGTTCCATGGATGACTAATTGCACGAGTTTACGAGATTGGGACGTTATGCAAGATTGCGTTTGCAGATGAGGAATGGAAGACAAATCGGTTCTATGAAGGACTGCGAGATGACTTACGGTTGCTTCTCTCAGGTTCGATGATACAAGATTTTCTGACCTTGGTCAATGCGGCCCGTTACTTAGAACAAGATATGAAGCATGTGCAGCATAAGAATGACTTGGCGGTGAAGAAGCTAGAGTTCAAAGTACTTAGTTCTATAAAGTCTGGGTATCGACGGTAGAATAAGAATTTCAAACCTTCTGAACTGGCTCCTACTTCTCTTACGTCTGGAGCAATGTCGGAGTGAGGCCCAATTCATTATTACACATGTAGCAAGCCAGGACATATAGCCCGAGAGAGTCAAAGTGGCCCTGCAAGGACGGAGAAAAAGACGGGTGCGACATATGCTGAAAAGGAAAAGATAGTGGTGGAGTCAACTGCATCCCAAGCACATCCCCGAGTTTATAATTTTGGCCAACATGAGGCCATAAAACAAAGTGACAACGTAACAGTTATGAGTTAAGATACAGTTTTTACTACTTTCTATACTTAGTACCTTCTGTGTTGCTTGTATATAATTTGTTTGTGTTAGGCTTTGTCCTTATTTTAGATTATCTGGCGAGAGAACTGTTCGATACAGGAACCTCTCATTCCTTTTTGTCTGGGGACTTAGTGATGCGTATCAAATTACCTTTTTTTGTACCGACAGATCGAGTGAATTTGTTGTTGCCTAACGGGTGCTTGATCCACGCAGATAGAGCCTGTTGTGTTGAGGCGTGGATAGGAAGTCAAGATTTTGGTTTGGAAGCATCTATGCTACCAATATCTGAGTTTGATGTGATCTTTGGTATGGACTGGCTCTCGGAGCAGCATACTTATATTGATTGCAACTCTAAGGAAGTCATACTAGGGCAAAACACTGAATGCGAGACTAAGTTCGTGGGCATGCAAGGATCGAGCAAGATATTGATATCTGCTCTTCAATTAGTCAAAGTGATTCGGAAGGGCACAAAATTGTTTTTCACGCTATTAGAGGTTGTAGAGCCAAAGTCTAGTTTGAGTGACCTTCTTTTTGTATCGGAGTTTGCAGATGTGTTTCCAAATGATCTCCCTAAGATTCCACAGCTGAGAGAGATCAAATTCACTATTGAGCTGGTGCTAGGTACAAAACCTGTGTCACACTCACCATACTGAGTGGTGTCAAAGGATATGACAGAACTGATAGTTCAGTTGCTAGATCAATGCAACATACGTCCAAGTATGTCACCTTGGAGTGCACTGGTTCTCTTTGTGAAGAAGAAGGACAGAGGCTTGTGCATATGCATTGATTATTGTGAACTGAATAAACTGATAGAAAAGAATAAGTTTCTGATTCCACGAATCAATGATTTGTTTGATTAGCTGGTTGGATCGACTGTTTATTCGAAGTTGGATTTGAAGTCCGACTATTGGAAGTCCAACTATTAAAAGTCTGACTATTGGAAGTTGAGAATCCAGGAAAGTGATATTGCCAAGATAGCATTTGGTACATGCTATGGGCATTATGAATTTACTGTGATGCCTTTTGGGCTCACTAATGCGCCATCAGTGTTTATGGATTTAATGCACATGACCTTTTGAAAGTATTTGGACCTATTTGTGATTGTCTTTATTAACGATATATTAGTATACTCTCAGTCAAAAGAGGATCACGCGAATCATTTGAGATTGGTTCTGCATACCTTGAGGAGGAATCACCTTTATGTCAAGTTCTCTAAGTGTGAGTTTTGGCTATCTTCAGTAGCTTTTCTTGGTCATGTCGTTAGTGGATAGGGTATTGCAGTGGATCCAATAAAGATAATTGTGATACAAGAGTGTCCTGTACTTACTTCGGTAGCGGAAGTCAAGAGTTTCTTAGAACTTGCAGGCTACTATAGGCGTTTCGTAAAGAGCTTTTCGAGTATTGCTTTACCTCTCACGACACTGATAAGAAAGAATCAGAAGTTTGATTGGACGCCTATTTTGTGTTCGCCATGTGAAACAGAAGGCTTTAAAATCTATAGTGATGTATTAGGGAATGATTTAGGCTGCATTCTTCTGTAATATGGGCATGTGATTGCTTATGGATCTCGCCAATTGAAAGTGCACGAAAGAAATTATCCAGTTCGCGACTTGGAATTGGTGGCCGTGATATTCGCTCTTAAGCTATGATGACACTATTTGTATGGCATGAAGATTGATATCTTTACGGATCATAAGAGCCTAAAATACTTGTTGTATCAAAAGGATCTGAATATGTGACAACGGAGGTGGATGAAGTTCCTTGGGGACTACACCTTTGAGATTTATTACACTCCCGAGAAGAGAAATGTAGTCGTAGATGTGCTGAGTCGCAAGGCTCTAACACGAGCAAATTGGTTACAGATACATGATAAGCGTCTGATTCATGAGTTGGAGGCTCTGGATATCTCTTGTGTTGACAGGAGAATGGATGCAGATGTATGCTTAAACTGGACGGAGGTGCAATATAATCTTGCGGACAGAATTCGAAAGACATTGGAGCTTGATGAAAGCATTGACCGTTATATGATAGAGATAAGGGATGAGTCAAATTCCCAATTCTCGCTAAATCATGGTCTTTTGTGGAAAGACGGTCGGTTGTGCATCCCGAATATTGGTAAGTTGCGGGAGGAGTTGATGTATGAGGCCCATTTTACCAAGTACTTAATCTATCCAGGGATCACAAAAATGTGCAAAGACATAAAGAAATTATTTTGGTGGCCAGGGTTGAAGAAATACATCGCACTATATGTGGCGAAGTGCCAGACTTGCACCTTAGTGAAGGCCGAGTATCAAAGAGCAGACGATTTCCTGAAGTCATTGTCTATATCGAAATAGAAGTTTGATGACATATCAATGGATTTCGTACATGGTTTGCCGAGATCATAACACAGGATTAATTCCATTTGTGTGATCGTGGACCGATTGACCAAACTAGCACGCTTCATTCCGAATCAAAGGGATGATTCAGTTGAAAAGTTAGCTAAACTTTACGTTAAGCAGATTGTACGATTGTACGGTGTGCCTCGTATCATCATTAGCGATTGAGATGAGCATTTCACATCTAATGATTGGAAGCTTATTCATCAGCTGTTTGGTACCAAGCTGAAATTCAGCACGATCTTTCATCCTCAGACGGATGGTCATACCGAGAGGGTAAATAGAACGATGGAAGATATGTTTCGCATGTGTGCCCTAGATTTCGGGAAGAGGTGGGAAGATTATCTCTTTATGATTGAGTTCGCCTATAATAACAGCTACCAAGCGAGTATACAAATGACACCTTTTGAGGCCTTATATGGTAGGCAGTGTCGTACTCCGTTGGCTTGGGTAAAAATAGGTGAATCAAAGTTATATAAATGTAAAGACGTTGAAGTTGCGACTTCAATAATACGTTTAATTCAAGAACGATTGCTGATTGCGTAAGATAGGCAAGCAAAATACTACAATGTCATGCACCGAAATGTGGAGTTTGTGGTTGGTGATTGGGTGTATCTCAAGATTAAACCATTCAAAGATGCATCGAGGATCCAACGCTTGAAAAAACTGAGTCCAAGATACCTTGGGCCGTTTGAAATTATTGAGCGGATTGGAGAACCTGCCTATCGGCTGAAGCTTTCAGCTGAACTCAGTAGTTTGCACGATGTGTTTCATATATCGGTGTCTCGGAAGGTTGTGCAAAAGCCTACACAAGTGGTTGTCGTGGAGCAAATTCCGGTCGATAATGGGTTGACGAATAAAGTCAAGCCCATTTGTATCAAGGACACAGAAGTGAAATGACTACGGAACAAAGAAATTAAGATGGTCAAAGTCTGATGAGACAACTACGGTCATGAGGAGCTATCATGGGAGTGCGAGCAAACCATGCGGGAAGAGTTCCCTGAGTTGTTTCGTTGAGGTACATTTAATATGATTTGTACTTCTATGTCGTTTTCGGCTAATTATAGATTTTGGGACTAAATCTCTTACAAGAGGGGAGAATTATAATGCCCCCGAATTTTTGAA
Source organism: Platanthera zijinensis (assembly GCA_039513925.1). Classification (NCBI taxonomy): domain Eukaryota; kingdom Viridiplantae; phylum Streptophyta; class Magnoliopsida; order Asparagales; family Orchidaceae; genus Platanthera; species Platanthera zijinensis. The sequence goes on from CM077084.1 coordinate 76,756,371, forward strand.
AATAATAAGAAGTTGATTTCTGGGAGTTACCGCCAAGCGGTAGCATTAATACTGGTGGTATCCAGCTCAATTAAATTAACCTTCGTTTCAGGAAGGTACCGCGCATCGGTAGAAAGGTAATGTGCATCAATACCACTCGACGCTCTCGACGAATCGTCAAGAGCCTGCCGCATGGCGGTAGTGTGATATCACGTGAAGATAGGCGAATTAAATCAATATTCATCTCTGGATTTTACCGCCCGGCGGTAGTGGTAACGCTGATGGTAGCATGCCACATGTTAGATAAGATTGAGGCAGTCTTGAGCAATAGAGCGGGGCCGATTGAGACAAGCGTCCACCGCCTACGATATCGCGCGGTTGTAGGAAGATACCGTGCGGCGATAGGAAGATACCGCACGACGGTAGTTCCTGATAAAGTCTTGAAATGAGATTTATTTCTCATTCTCTTTCTCTCTCTCTTGATTCTTGAGGAAAGAGAAGAAAGAAGTCAGGAGGCAAAGGGCAAAGGTGATCCAAGGCGTTATTGTGATTGGATTCGCGAGTCGAAACCAGATCCGCGGAGAGCAAGCTGTGGTGATCAGTTCCATCCGAATCAAGTGCAAGAGCATGGCTCCTAAGCGATCAACCTGGGTAACGACTTTCTCTTTGGACAAGTGAAGTCCTTAATTTGCATAAGTGCATGGAACCCCTCACCAAAGGGTGAAGAAAAGGGTGGTTTTCAATGAGTAGATCGTTGCGATCCCCAATAGAAATTGCATATAGAATCCGAAAACGAAGTACAGAATATGCATGTTGTGTGAAGCCCATCTACACAGGTCGGTCAGGATTGGTGATGATTGATTTGTATGTCGGAGAAGACTCCGTGAATAAACATGTAGTTTCTGGGATCAGGGGGTGTGCAGGATGTTGCAGTGAAAGTATTGGAATTGGTTTCTAGAAAAAATACCCAAAATTGGGAAGAAACGAGATGTTGTTCCCTACCGCGCGATAGTAGTGCTAATTCCGACAATAGCTCCCAGTGAGCTATGTTTGTGAGACATGTCTCTTGGAGACATGGGGGCCATTATTTGAGCTGTGAACTTAAATTATTCCTCTCTAAATATTGAGCTGTGAGTTTAAATTGCTCCTCTTTGAATGTTGAGCTTTGAGCTTAAATTGTTCCTCTCAGTTTATTGAGCTGTGAGCTTAAATTGCTCCTCTTTGTATGTGAGCAAGGACGTAAATTATTCAGCTTAGGCAAGTGGGATGCTGACCCACATCGTGGCTTGCGAGCCTAACGGTTTGAGCAACTGACTATGGCTAACCTGTACCCACCCTATGACGATCGACTTGGAGTGAGTCACTGGCATGGATCTGAAAGCAATAGAACGTCTTTGACTTTGTCGTAGCATAGGAAGAAACGAGCTTAGGCTACAGGTCGAAAAGACTAGAAATGCTCAAAAGTACAATCTTGAGAAAAGTGGTAGGGCTTGAATCGCAGCACACCGATATATGCCCTGAGTGCACGGGGCGTGTGGCCGATCGTACCAACGTATGTGGTAAATGGTGCTTAAATTGTACATTTTAAATATGCTACTGCTTACAGGGAAGGTTAACCGCCGCCCCGAGTGAGGGGTGGGGTCGTTATAATTTGGTCCGCTAATGATGACCGTTGCTTTGTTTTGCCACGTTTTGGTGGGTCGTGCTATGCAGGTGCTAGAGATCCAAGTGAAAAGTAGCGGACTGAAGTTCCTTATGCTGCGATTTGTTGGCCCTCGAAGGCCCAAAGTCGAATATTTACTGTTTTCATGTGTAGCCGGCCTAGGTGTCGGTGTATGGAAGACACATTTTGTAACTGCTTCCGCTAGAATACACTTTGAGTTAGGATGTGAAAATGAAATGGTTTAAATTAGTAGCTCCACTGACTGTATGTGGAATATGACGTGAGGCCCCGACCGAACCTTCTATTATATTCTACGTGATGGATGAAGGTGTTACAATTACCCTAACGATCATGCAGCTCTAATTTTTCCTCCCGTGAAGAAGAACCGCCACCATTGTTGATGTGAAGAATTTCTAGTGAGAGAAACTTCTCTCTTTGATTCGTCACCACAGGACCATCATTTCTAGGGATTGTTGATTGTACGACGTAGCCCTCATCAATGACTTCACTGTGGTATGCTTCTCGAAGTGGTGTTTCGCTCCCACGTTACTGTAGAAGGATTCAAAAATTCGTGGAGGTTTATCTGTTTTCGTATTTTCAGATTCTTTGTTCTTGTTTCTTGTGGACTTTAATCGGAATCATACAACCGTGCATGTCTGGATAGTTGTTGTGTGGCTATAGAGAACTTATTTCTTGATTTCGAGCATTTCCGACATTATTTTCAAATATTTTTTCTTCTCGTGGTTTGTGTTATCCCAGGCATTGGGATTTTTCACACTCTTCACTAGAAATGGAGGCATATCAAGGCCCAAAAACCGGGCCATGATCGGGCTCGGGTCAGGGTTAGGTCAGATCTTTTAAAATTCATAAGAAATACTTTTAAAAATTAACATTTTAAATTAGCACTGAAAAAATAATAAAAGTTTCGATTAAAATAAGGTCAACCGGTCTTATAAGTTATGACTGTTTGGCCTTATATAAATAAATCATTTAATTTAATTTTTTAATATAAAATTTTTGCCTTAACTATTTTTGCTTTATTTTATTTTATTATTTATATAATATAATTATAATAATACAATATTATAATTATATATGATAATATAATTACTTATACTTACTATTTGATAAAGAAAAATAAATTTATAAATTTAAACTTATAAATAAAAAGTCAAATATACAAAATTAAAATTAAACACAAATGAAATATAAAATTGAACTTTATTAATTCAAAATGAAATAACAAAATTTACATAAAATTATAAAATTAAAATTACAAGATATGAGGATAATATTCTCAAATATTACAAATTATAAAATATTATATAAAATTCCAAAAAATTATAAATTGAAGCGTGCTCAAATGAAATCTACTCTTCGTTTGTGATATTCAACGCACTCATGTCTTTTTCAAACTTTGAGGCGTTCGTTATAACTTGTGAAATATGTTGTGTTTGTTTCATGACATCGAGATAGTCCTTGCAACAAATGCAAATTTGTAGCGATTCAACACATATTTTTGATCGTCCAATATCTTGCTACTCAAGAAAAAGCACATTCTGAAGCTACGATGCTAACTTAGATTGTTAGTATATCACGAGCCATAATCGACATAATAGGATAACTTGAGTTTTAGATTTTCATCATTCTAAAATATTAAATTTTCTATTTCATTCGTGCTTATAAAATCACAAAAAATTGTTGATATATATAATCTTAATTCATTTAAAGAGCTTGTTGCTCGAGTTTTTTTTGTAATATAATATTTCTAAGTACATTTTTATAATTATCAGATGACGGAGCTGAAGTAACTTCCCGACGAGGTCTTGAGCCATATAATTCATCATAATAATTATAGCATTGCGCAAAAAAATTAAAATATATTAGAGATAAATGTATATAAACAACTGTTAATGTATTCAATTAAAATATCAACTTCTCCTACATTAATTGTTGGATTTAATGACATTGCAGCTGTAAACATTGCAGATATTTTACGATAATATTTTATAATTTTTCTTTTCGTTACTTCAATTAATGGAAACCAAGTAGAATTTTGTTTGTACATATAAATATTTGTGTAATAATTATAAAATATTCAAAAACAGCACAATTAGTAGGGTAATAAACACGAGATAACGCTATCACTATTATATAAAAACATTTTAGTAAATTTAAATACCATTCATTAATTTTTCAATCTTCCTAACCTGTGTCATTCATTGTAATACTCTAATAAATTTCCATAAATAATGTTTTTGTCGCACGACTTATTTTAACATAAATTTTATATGTTGAGTTCGAACGGACGGGCATATCAAATTCAGGATTTAAATATTTTTGATATTGTGATTGATTTTTTTTAAATCATATTTTATTTCATTAGAACCATACATAAATTTATTCATCACTTTAATTTTATTAACGTATTATTTTATAAATTTAAACTGTTTTGCACAACTAAATTAAATACGTGACAAATACATTAGATTTGAAAAATGCGTCATTTGGAAAAGGTTTTAAATCTATTTTTTAATAATTCCCCAATCGTAGCATTATTTGATGCATTATCAAAAAAAATTCTAATTATTTTATCTTTTATTTAAAATTTTTGAACACATTTCATTATAATTTGATAAATTGCATTTCCAGCATGTGATAATTCAATGCTTTCAAAACAAATTATGCGTTTTGATAACTCTCACGAAGTAGGATCAATTCAATGACAAGTTATGCAAATGTACGCTAATTCTACATGTTGTCCGGACGACAAAATATTGCTCGTTGAGCTAATTCTTCTTTTGAAACAATTAAAATATATTTTTTAATCTTTTTCGTTTTAATATAAGCATTGCATGCATCGGCTCTAATAGTCATTCTACTTTATGATATTCTGGTTGAAGCTCGCTCTATATATATAATGTTTCGTCCTCATTGTCGTAGTGTTTGAAGGTAATCCACATATGATTATATTCTTCATTTGCGGCTCTAGTTGTCTAACTTGATCGTAGGTCCAAATTTGCTCAGCCGAAGATAATTGTGTCTGACTCGATTCTGACACTTTTTTGTCCAAACAAACTTTAAAATGACGCATCAGTGTTGCGTTATCTTTTGTTGTGAGTAATTTTCTCCAATGTCGGCATTTAGCTTTCAACTCATCATTGCCGCGAATTTTGTCGAAGTGCTCCTATACTTGCGTACAATGCTTGTGTTCCATGATTTCGATCATTGGATTTGTGCCTTGAGAAGCGGTTGCCTCATTATGAGAGATCAAGCCAACGACGTGAACAAATATAAAAATTAGAGAGTGAATATTTAAGTAGAATGATGATAATAGAGAGTGAGAAGCTTGATTATTGAAATAAAAAAAAAAAACTTCATCTCCTCACTCTTATTTTAAGTGAGAAGAATAAAGAAAGTGGCAAATGGACTCACGTTCGTTTGCCTTTTTTATTTAAAAAAAGACGAAACGATATGATTCTCATTTGACCTGATTATTTTAAAAATTAATTGCTCATTTTATTTTAAACAATCACTCTTATTATATATTATTTATAATATATCATATTATAAATAATATATAATATTATAATATATCATATTATAATATATCTTATTATATATGTTTTTAATAATTCAACAATTATAATATTATTTGACGCATTATCGAGAGAAATGCTAATTATTTAATCTTTTATTTAAAATTTTCGAACACATTTCTTTATAATTTGATAAATTGCATTTCATTTTAAATTGCTTTTTCAGCCTGTGGTGATTTAATGATTTCAAAACAAATAATGTGCTTTGATAACTCTTATGAAGTATGATAAATCGAATGACAAGTTATGCAAATGTACGCTAGTTCAACATGTTGTCTGGACGATCAAATATCTCTCGTTAAGCTAAGTCTTCTTTTGAAACTATTAAAATATTTTATTAACTTTGTTTTATTTTTGTATAAGCGTTGTATGTATATGCTCTAATTAAGCGTCATTCTACCTGATGATATTCTTGTTGAAGCTCGCTCTGTATGTATGATGTTTCAAGCTCGTTGTCGCAATGGCTGAAGAGTAATCCGCATATGATTATATTCTTCATTTGCGACTCTAGTTGTCTAGCTTGATCGTAGGTCCAAATTTGCTCAGCCGAAGATAATTGTGTCTAACACTTTTTTGTGCAAGCAAACTTTCAAATGATGCATCAGTGTTATGTTGCCTTTTGTTGTAAATAATTTTGCGCAATGTCGGCATTTATCTTTCAACTCATCACTGCCGTTAATTTTGTTGAAGTGCTCCCATAATTACATACAATGCTTGCGCTCCACGATTTTGACCTTCGGATTTATGCCTTGAGATGTGATTGCCTCATTGTGAGAGATCAGACCATAGACTTGAGCAAATATAAAAACTAAAGAGAGATTATTTGAGTAGAATGAGGATAATAGAGAGAAACTTGATTTTTGAAATAAAAAAAAATAAAGAGTCAGCTCCTCACTCTTTTATAAAGTGAGAAGAATAAAGGAAAGTCGCAAACAGCCTCATGATCCTTTGTTTTTTTTAAAAAAAAATTTATAATAAGACCAAAGGACATGATTATCATTTGACCTGATTATTTTAAAAATAAATTGTCCATTTTATTTGAAACGGTCACCCTTATTATATATTATTTATAATAAGTGATAGGCACGGGCCTTCGGCCCTGGGGGCATTCAGCCCTGTGGGCATTCGGCGGGGGTGTGACAATCGGCAGGGTGCGACATTTGGCGGGGTGCAACATTCGCCGATATTCGCCAGGATGCGACATTCGCCGATATTCGCCAGGATGCGACATTCGCCGGTAGTGCGACATTTGTCGTGGGGACGACATTTGTCGTGGGCGGCAACATTTGCCGTGGGCGGCGACATTTGTCGTGGGCGGTGACATTTGTCGTGGATAGTACCCGCCCCTATGGTCTCGCGCGACAGTTCCCGACCAGCGACGGCGGGCTTCGCCTGCTCCCGGCGGGCTTTGCCTGTCCGCAGCTGGCTCCTCTCGACCCGCAACATATACATATGAGTACTCAAAATGACCGTAAGAAAATATAAATCAAGAATACAAATTTTATTTTGTACAACAAATTATATTTTAACGTTAAAACATTAATCTTTCTCTTGTCATTCCTAGCTAGTGACAATAGGTTTAGGGTATCTAGTGTTTTTATTTTTTGTATTTTAATATTGTAAAGTTGTGTAATTACCTAAAAGGTTATTGTCTTTATAATATACTAATATAAAGTTTGGTATAATTGTGTAATTTTGAATACAACTATAAGGGCAATATAGGAACATCAGACAATGTTTCACCAAAGAGTAGTTTTCGTACAAGCAGTCGTGCACGGGGGACCCCGTGCGGGGGCGGCACTTGTCGGGGGGGGGGGGGGGGGGGGGGGGGGGGGGGGGCACTTGTCGCGGGGGCGGCACTGGTCGCGGGGGCGGCACTTGTCGCGGGGGCGGCACTTGTCGGGGGGGCGGCACTTGTCGCGGGGGCGGCACTTGTCGCGGGACATATTGACGCATCCAGCATTCCGATTTTATTATCACATCCCTTCGCAAATTTGAGCAGGACATATTGACGGCAAAGTAGAAATGACTCAAAAACCAAATTTTTTGAAATAAAGAGAAGATATGAAGGGGTATTTTGGATAAGTGAATGTTACATCATGGCTGGAGGGTATTTTGGGAAGACGAATGTTACACCATAGCTTTTTTGGAGTTTGCTTATAGTACAAAGATATATATATATTTAATTATTATATTATAAATTAAAAAAATATATTATATAATAATATAATTATTCAAAGTAATCAATAGATTCCTAGATAGGCTTAGCTATAGCCTATGCAAAAATCATTCCCTTAGCCGCCTGACACCATGTCAGACGACTAATAAAAGCGGATCCGGATCCCCTGAAGTTTTTCCGGGAACTCTTGGGGGTGGAGTTCTTCATTAGCGCAATAACGGAGCAGAATTACAAAAAGTAGTTAACATGAAAGTTGTAGATATCTCCGAGATGAATAACTTTCATGTTGAACATGTTTTAATTTGAAATCGTTTAGACCCCCGATTTGAGTCCCGAAAAAAATCAGTCCGAAAATTTCCGCCAGGCCAAGATGGATCTTGGGTCGAGCCCTGCCCATGCCAAGTTCTAGGCCACCCAGTGCTTGGCCCAGTGTCTAGCTAGGCCAGGAAACAAATTGGGCATGCGACCATAAGGCCCCCAATGTCAGGCCTGGGCCCGGTCCGGGCCTAACCGTTCTTAGGCCTAATTGGGCCCAAACCTAGGCAAACACGGGTCAGGGTCAGGGAATCGGACCCGGGTTAAATTTTCACCTCCAGTTGTAGAGAGGGAGGACATGATTTTTTAGAAAAAATAAATTAATTAAAAATGTATTATATCTAGTTATGCATCTCCCCTTCTATTTTTATTTGCAGCGATAGTGAACACAATGTTTAGGAGGAGTATAAAAAGATTAAAGGTCGGTTTGGCATAATGGTGGCGGTATTGTACGTTGTGATTATGAATCGCCATCTGTGTGGCTCAGCGTTTTTGATCTGGTATGTATGAGCAAAAGCATCACCGCCGGGACATATGTATTTGACAGGATGACGATTATGGCCACCTCCAGGGACGTCCTTCCGGTTGACTGGTTTTTCTTCCTTCTTCCATACTTCAGGAGGAAGAGGTCGCCGGGTTCAACTTCCACTGGTGATGGCGATTGCTTCTTGCTTGAAAGTCCAAGCAAGATAGTAGCTGAGCATATAGAAATAGACGAACAGTCCAAGAAGGAGGCTTCTACGAGAGCTTCCCCCTCATGTAGTCGTCGGCCTTCCCTAGCCCCCCTTCGTCGCTTGTGGGTCGCGCCTCACCGCAGGCACTGCAAAAATCTTATTTTGAACATAAAATTGATGAAGCTCCTTAGGTGAGGACGGGAGTTCAAGAATAACGGTTTGTAATTGCGTTCACAATCGCCACCACTGTGCCAAAGACTACAGCTCTATTTGGCATGACATTTTTGTTTAGGTGAGTTTGGACTTAAGCTCTGATGGTGGAACCTATGTTTGGCATAACAGTAGTTATGTGTATCACCAAGAAAAGAAAGTTTTGAACATAAAGTAGATGAAGTTCCTTGGTTGAGACTAAGCATTCATTAACAATGGTTCATAACCAACACATTTACGGCAGTCACCATCATGCCGAATGGAACCTTACTCCAAAACATATATTTTTCAAACGAATGACAACGTATATCGACAAAAATTGCCGTACTTTAATATTGCGTGATGACAAGAGTCTGGGGCGGATCTGTTCACGAGCACGTGCCTGAGTCCAAAATTTAGGAAAAATAAAGTAAATGTATTCATTTAAGGTTAAACCAAATTTATTTAAGTATAATTTAGGCACACCCACGACACTATATGAGTTCAAAATATCGATTTATTCTGCATAGATTCGGTCACGATTGTTTTCCACATTTGATTTGCGTCTTTTGACGCTGTTATTTGGGTTCGAAAATTTGAAAATATTAGATTTGTGTGATTTGCTCTAAATCATAATACTCCAGTCCCATGCTTTTCGTCTTCGCGAGTCACGACACCGACAACCACGGGAGAACGACTATGGGAGAATGACCTGTGATGAAAAAACTCACGGCGCCGCCATTCTTGCATTCGATTGGAGACTCACGTCCTACCATGAGACCATTCTTGTAAAAGAGTTTTCGATTTTTGTTTCTCAGATTTGGCTCTCTCTAGCATCATCTGCCTCTTTCTTCTTTTTGTCCTACCCTCTTTCTTCTTATTTCCGACCCTAGGCCCTAACAATCTAGCACCATTTCTCTCTTATTATCTCAGTTTTGCCACAAGCCCTTAAGAGTCTGCAATCTGCATATTGATTTCTGGAATCATTAGGTAGACAGGTGGCGACCGACATGTAAAGAGTTTCGGATTTTTGTTTCTCTATTTTGCTCCAAGTTTCTGGAATCGAATTTCATATCCCTCTTTCTTCTTTGTTTTTGACTCTCCTTGATATTTTCACAACACTGGAATCAATATTTGGAGGTTGATTAATCGATTGCTCTGCATTTGAATTTCAAATATTGGATTTGGATACTTCAGCTTCTGTTTCATTTGTATTGGTATTGAGTTTTGCAATTGCTATTGATATTTATTATGATATCTTTCAATTGTAACGGTGAATTTCATCTATTGTAAATTTATAATCTAATTTGATAGATCAATTTCTCTTAAGACTAACTTCGAAAAAAAATCAGTTGAATTAGAAGAGACCATAAGACATTGATTAGAGTTTAAATTAGAGGACTTACTCACTAATCTAAGTTTGAGACAATCAATAACAAGTTATGAAGTGAATGTTCAAGATTTAATATGAAAATATTACTTACAAAATAGTCTTTGTCAGCCACACTTGGTTAATTTTGCACAAACATTAATATGTCAAAGTCTCGAAGATTCAACAAGGAGTGGTTTAGTAAATACAAGTGTTGCTTAAAGTATTACCAACATAAGGATCATTAAAACAATGATTAAGAGTTTTAAAACATTAAGTATAAAATAGAATCTTTCTGCTAATTATATTCATTATTTTGCTCATCAACTATATCCAATATTATTTGTTGTTGTAGAAGATCATTCGGAAGTTGCAAGGATGTTCTCTCTTATTAATATTGTATTGAATGTTGTAAGTGACTCTCGTAAATGTCGTGATAATATCAGGGCATTAAAAATTGATATAGTTGCACAAGAACTTGGCTGTGGAGAGTTAGAGACTGGTCAGGGGTTAAATTAATCATTAGAAATCAAGAGAGCCGGAGAAACACTATGGAGTTCTCATTATGATGATGTGTTGAATTTAATATGTACGTTCTCATCTCTTATGGATGTTCTTGAAAATATTAGAGATGATAAAGTTAATGGTAATTCAAGAGGCACTGTTAGTAATTTTATCAAGAGTATATCAACTTTTGAATTTGTATTTCTACTATATTTAATGAAATTTATTCCGGCAAAGACACATGAGTTATCAAAGGCACTATAAAAGAAAGACCAATATAATATTAATGCAATGAATTTTGTGAAATTATCAAAGTAGTTGTTATTTAATTTGAGGGTGTGGAGCTTGAATGAGAGTCATTTATCATTAAAGTAACCTTATGTAAACATATGATTGATGTTCCTAATATGGATAGTAAATTTGTTCAACCCGAGCTTAAAGCAAAAAATATCACAAATTTTCATCATTTTTGAGTTGAGCTATTTAATAAAGTAATTGATTGAGTATTAAATGAGTTAAATGATCATTTTAATGAAGTAAATACTGAATTTCTTATTTGTGTTTCATGTCTTGACCCAAGTAAACATTTTATTTTATTTAAATAAATAAAAATTGAGTCGGCTTGCATAATTCTATTCTTATTATTTTACACAATTAGATTTGTAGCTACTTGAAGGTCAACTGGATGTCTACATTTTGGATATGTGATCAACTAATGCATTTTCTCACATAAAAGGTGATGTGGATGAACTCCCTTTTATGGAGAAATGGTGTGCACATAGCCCGCTCCTCCATGATCTCCAAAAAATAGTGGAGATCATGGGTTTGATCGTCGCACGTATGATCGACGTACCCAATCGACGTGCGCGATCCCACTGCGTGCACACTCCAGCAACAGGCGCCGTCACGCCAGCGGAGACCGGCCGTCGCTCCACCCGCGGCCGCCATCCGCGGCCGCAAAGCGCCGCCCCAACGCACACGACCGCATCCCGCGACCGCGTAATGCTATCCGTCCGGCCGGCCATGCCGCCTCCCGCGGTCGCGAGACGCCGACCGGACTTGACCGCTCCCGGGTTAAGACGACTGAATTTAAATCGGTTTATGAGCGCCGAGTTAGACTACAATAGTTTGACATCGTCTGCAGGAATCAGGGATTCCCAACATCCTCCAAAGACAGTACCATATGCATCGCTGTACTCGAGGTTAAAGAATGGCAAGAAGGACGCCCGGACCAACAAAGGACCAGTCCCTGAGGGGCGCATTAAGTCGGCCCCTCCCGCATGGATAAAATCAATCAAGTAGCAGTCATTGGCAAGCTTGAGGGCGTATCCGCAAAACACGCCATGCAAATAAACGAACTTCAAGCTCCGATGCTCGCCATCTGTCGAGAAGTAAAGCATTCCTCCACAACGCCATTCAAACAAGCTAATCCATCGCCATCAGGAGAAATCTCTGCCTCAACCAAGCTTTACCCACACAAGGAATACGACATAGGAAAAAAAATTCTCAAGCACAAGTAGCCCCCCCCCCCCATTCCGGCAACGTTAACCCGAGATACACATGATCGCTACCTCGATGATCCTCAGCATGACGGGGATGTCAGAAACATGATGAATCTCATCACGTCAATTAAGAAGCAAAGGCTAAATGAGCGGTTACCCAATTACAACTCGCCGGCCTCCTGGGCAGGCCCCGATCTAGAAAGTAACTTAGAAATCCAAAGTTTCAGTGGAATCGACAATCCATTGTCGCACCTTAGATGTTTCGAAGCTATCATGTATGTTCACAACACCTCAAATCAACTCATGACCCAAACATTTCTAACAACGCTGAAAGGGCAAGCTCATGCTTGGTTTCATTCTTTGCAAGAAAAGAAGAAAAACTGCTACACTGAACTGACCGATCTCTTTGTCAAAAGATTTATGACAAATGGAAAGCCCACGTCGGGAAGTCCAAGCCCATACAAAGCTTAGAAGAGGAAACAAGAGAGGAACTTATACAAGGAGCGTAAAAGGAACTGCAACCAACGCGTAAATACTTGCCAAACAAAGGAGTCTCATCAACATCAAAAGTTCGCGCCACTTAACACCCCCCAAAGATAAGATTTTCCAAGCAATTCACAATCACCCAGCATTGTATAACCCCAGGCCGCTCGCCCAAGGCTGAGGAAATCTATCGAAGTATTGTGAATATCACCAGGTGCTTGGCCACAACACAGACAAATGCAATCAACTAAAGGGAGAAATTCAGCTACTCGCCCGTTTGGGTGCAATCGATCAATTCCTATCAAAAGAGAAGCAGCCTCCTGCTCAGAACACGAGAAGCATAACCATCAGCATCGGTGAGTCGTCAATCAAGCTAGACCAAGTCTTGGTTGATGGAGGGATTACAGTTAACGTATTATATCTATCAACACTACTTCAGCTTAAGCTAACAGCTGACGACCTCAAGCTAAGCAGAGCCTGATCAATTTCCAGCAAAGCTGCGATCCGCACTCGTGCAAATTAGGTAAGACTGCGCATGCGGTTTGAATGGGCAAGCCCTTAACCGATACTGTCTTTCTATGCCTCGATCTCGCCAGGGTCTGCCCCCATCTCGTAAAATAAAGCGAAGCCGCGAGCCCCACTTGCGCAAATTAGGTAAGACTGCGCATGTGGTTTGAATGGGCAAGCCCTTCACCAACCCTGCCTTTCTACGCCTTGACCTCGCTGGGGCCTGCCCCCTAGCGCAAAATTAAGCAAAGCAGCGAGCCCCACTCGCGTAAATTAGGTAAGACTGCATATGTGGTTTGAATGGGCAAGCTCTTCATCGGCCCCGCCTTTCTACGCCCCGTCCTCTTTAGGGCTTGCCCCCTCGTGATCGACCAAGCCGCGAGCAAATCTCGTATAAATTAAGCCGCGAGCAACCCTCGTACAAACTAAGCCGCGAGAAACCCTCGTGCAAACTAAGGCGCAAGCGACCCTCGTGCAAACTAAGGAGCGAGCAACCCTCGTGCAAACTAAGCCATGAGCAACCCTCGTGCAAACTAAGCCACGAACAACGCTCGTGCAAACGAAACTACGATCAACCCTTATGCAAACTAAGCCACCAGCTAGCCTCGGACAAACCAAGTCGTGATTGCAACCCACATAAAGCAACGCTGCAAGTCAAACTTATAAAAAACATTTGGGCAAAAGGGGGAAGAACAACCCCATTACAATAATGACATACCAAAACACACAAACGACACACCGATAATGACCATCAAAAGTAAAAGACAAACATACAACAAACTCAACTAAAGGAGATACATGCATAAAATCATAAAGAAACCACACTGCTATATATCGGCCGCATCCACACCAGAATCGGGACTCGGGCTCTCGTCATCTGAGATATCATCAAAACTAAGACTAGATATATCACACTTCAAACTTCTGCCAACCAGGCAAAAGGCCTTGGACACCCTGTGCCTGAGTGCGAGCGCGCGAGCATCCTCCATATGAGACTCTACCTCTTTAGTATAAATCTCTTCATGAACCTCCTCGCCAATCAAGCAACAGTCACACATGTAATCCATTGAATCGATGTACTCAGCAAGACCGGAAGCCTTCAACTTTGACACGCGGCTTTCAGAGGTAAGCATCTCCACTCGGGCCTTCGATGCCCCAAGCTCCATCTCCACACAAGAAATCTCTACTTGGGCATTCTTTAACATCTGCACAGTTCTCTCTACCAGAGATTTTTCCACCTCCAAGGATGCTTGAGCTTCCTCAAATTTTGCCTTTAGCTTCGACCCAATTCGGCAAAATCGGGAGATATCCCGATCATGGTCATCTCTCAAAGTACCAAGTGAGCTCGCCGCTGTCCAAAACTTCTCCTGAAGAGCCAGGTATCCGTCTTTCAAGCTCACGTAATGATCGTTCCAAGTGACAGTAATATGAGCCCGTGCCCCGTTCTATAAGGAAAAAAACAGCGAAAATTCAGTACGCCACAACAACAATAAATGAAAATAAAAACAAGCAAGCTCACTTACTACTTCACTCATCGCCTTTAGAGAAGAGGACACCCGTGAAGTAAAAACCTCTAAAAAAGGGTCCTGGGGGGCAGAGCATCCCAACACATGAACATTAACCTCGACAGAAGAAGTCTCAGCTCGACAACCAAAAGGAACAACCTCTTCTAGAGAAGCCATACAAGGCTCTACACCCTCATCACCGTAGACAACTGTAACAACTTTTCTCTTTTGATCACAAACTTGAGAAGTCTTGACTGTCCACATTGAACCAGAAGAGATCCTGCAACGCAACAAACCCTTTTCCTCTACGAATGAGGAAATACTAAAAAGGCGATTGACCAACTTGCGAGGCTCCGCGAATCCGAGCATCGGGTATGTAACACCTCCCCTATAATGACCATATAATATGGGTTCGGTCAGGGCCACACAACATATAAACGCCACAGCTTTAGCATTAAAAAGTAATATAAAAGAACTATGTATCTCAAAACTCAGAATACAAACAGCGAAAACCCACAAACACTAGAAGTTATCCACTATCACTGGAGTATCAAAATGGCCTTAAGGCCTTACAACAAACATGAGTCCAAAAACTGAAACAACAATAAACATAGCAATATGCTTTAGCACTCCTAGGCTACCTCGACATGCAAGCCGAATTACAGTTCATGGAGCAAAGCATTCAATAAAATATAATTCGCTAAACAAAAAATTCACTTCATGGGGCTTAGGGCTTGTGATCTTTGCCATGTAAAAATTTGTTATAATATGGGTCAGCAAAGGCTGACCTCAACTTTGTAACCAACACATCTCCCCCTATCCGTCCCTAGCGAACCCTGGGGAACTCCATCACCCTGCAATTCAGCACTTCGTATGCAAAAATACATGAACATAGAAAACAGTAAAACAGGTTTGGACATCTCATAAAAAGAACACATTTCTATGTTGAGCAGGTAAAATAATGGGGCCTACAATGCAGCATGTATGCAATCCTGGGTTTCACCCAATGCACCCTATAGCGCATGAATCTAACACATCATCACGCATCATCAAACAGGTACATCAATTTTCCCCATCAGCGTTCAAGCCGCAAACACACGAGTACTTCCAATTTCCCTTAATGGCATACAAGCCGCCACACAGAACTCTTACCATGGCCCCACCCGTTCGTGGGTCTCAAAACCCGGGCTTGCCTACATGATCTGACTTCTCATGTCAGGACTCCATCTCACAAACAACAAACCAATGCTAAGAACCCTTGCTTGACCCCACCCACTCGTGGGCTTCATCGCCCAGGCTTGTACAAAGCTTGGCGTTCTCGTTAGTTTTATAGAAGGGGACTTATCTCACCGGGATACTCTCCACACATGACTTGCACGTCATGGGCTAGTCAGTCGATCATAGAGACAAAGTCGCGTGTTAGCGCATCACAATTAACAACCATTCCCTCCCTAATCCACCATTCGTTCTCACACAAAAATAAGGGGGAACAAACATCACAAATGACATCTTGCCGCAAACAGATTTCTAGCAAAATCCTTAAGGCTCGTTATGCAGCATCACCGAGTCGGACTAACGGTCACGACTACGGCTTCACCCACAATGCCTAATCCACTAACGAAGCGGATTTCTAGTGCAACATCATGCCGAGGACGGACACAATCGATCCGGTGATTCCTCTTGAACCATGGCAACCCGAACCCCTCTCATTTGAGAGATCCGGTGCCTAAATGCTTGAAAGAAAGCAATAATAAAATGGATGCCATGCATGCATCCTAAAGATCGAGAGGAGAAGTGTCGTTACCTTATGAATCTTCTTCCTAGCCATGGAAAAATCGATTTGCATGGATGAGAGGGTGCGCCTTCAAGTCATCTCCACGAATTTGGCCTTGGATTGACGATCCGAGCCCCGAAGCTTCGTTAATGGCGGAAGATGCTCTTCCTCGAAACCCTCTCTCCCCAAAACCCTAACTTTAAGTCTCAAATGAGAAAAAATGAGGGTAAATAGTGTTTCAGCCCTACTTATGCCAGTTGGATGGAGTGTCCTGGGCCATAGGATCAAAACCAAAGCGAAATCGGATGGTCAGAACACAGATCTACAGAACTGCTTCTGTTCGCTACCGCCGGGCGGTAACCATCTACCGCACCACGGTAGCTTCCCGAGCCCTCAGTCAAAAAAAAAATAAAGTCGCGCTACTGTCGGCGGTAAAAATACCGCTACGCGGTAGCTCACTCAACGCTTCAGTCTCAACACAAGCAGGTTAACGCCAAGCGCTAACTAGCTAACGTCGCGCACTAGCACTTGACGCACTCAACGCCTCCCACTAAATGCCTCCACTTAATGTCTGCTACTCAACGCACTCAATGTCAGGCTACCGCTGAGCGGTAACTATTTAATGCTGCGTGCTAGCTTCCAGAGGCTCAAGTACAGAAGCTGGGGTGTTATAACTTCTCCCCTTTAGAAGAATTTCGTCCTCAAAATTTACCGTGTACTCAAACAAAAAGCATACCTGAAGCAAAAAGTTCTGGGAAGTCCTCCCGCATTGCTTGCTCACACTCCTAGGAGAATTCGTCATACCTGCTGTTATCCCAGCTCACTTTCACGAGCTTAACCTCTTTATTCCACGACTGTCGAACTTCTGAATCCTCTATGCCAACCGAAAAACTTTCATCCTCAAGTCCTCTTCTACCAGTACCGCTGTTAACTCAACCACAACACTTGTATCTAACAAGGCTTTCCTAAAAACTGAAATATGGAAGACATCGTGTAATCCACTCAGATCTGGGGATAATGCTAACCGATAGGCTGCTTCTCCAATTCGTTCCACGACTTCGAACGGTCCCAAAAACCTCTGACTCAACTTTTTGAGTCGGCGAATCTGTGAAACATCTTTGAATGGCTTAATCTTTAAATATACTCAGTCGCCTACCACAAACTCCACACTCCAATGGAGCGCATTGAAATACTTCGCCTGTCGATCCTGAGCAACCTACGTGCGCTCCTAAATCATTCGCACCAACTCACAAGCATCGGCCACCACCTCTTTTCCCAAAAGTTTTGTGTCTCTCACCTCTATCCATGACATCGGTGTTCGACACCGCCTTCCATACAAAGCCTCGTATGGCGTCATCTTGATACTTGCCTGGAAACTGTTATTGAAGGCAAACTCCACCAAGAAAATGTGATCTTCCCACCTCTTTCTAAAATCAAGAGTGCACATTCTCAGCATATCCTCCATAGTATGGTTCGTCCTTTTGGTTTGACCATGGGTTTGAGGATTGAATGTCGTACTAAATTTGAGCTTTGTGCCCAGACTTTTTTTTGCACCAATCTCCGGTCCTTGGACGTGAACCGTCCATCCCGATCACTAACAATACTCTTGGGAATTCTGTGCAATAACACAATATTGTGAACATACAGTTCTACCAGCTTATCCACATCCTCCTCCTTATGATTCAGGATGAAGTGAGCCACTTTGGTCAAGCAATCCATAATCACCCAAATCGCATCGTTACCCTGCTACAATCGAGGCAAGCCATGCATAAAGTTCATGGAGATGTCATCAAATTTTCACTAAGGGATAGGAAGAGGCTTCAGGAACCCGCCCTACTTTTGACACTCAGCCTTCACTAAGGCACAAGTTTGGTACCGACTCACGCACAAAGCTACAACCTGCTTTAAACCGGACCACTAAAAGGATTTCTTCATATCCAAGTACATCTTTGTACTGCCCGGGTGAATGGAGTACTTCGTGAAATGAGACTCAAACATCAACTCCTCATGGAGTTTGCCAAACTGCGGTATATATACCATTTCGTCCTTCCTTAAGATTCCATCAATCATCTCCCAGGTACTACCCTCACCTTTTTGAGCTTCCACCACTAATGGCTGGAACTCTACATCCACACTGGTCGCTTCCCAGATAAGATCGGATAAGTCGCTCTGCAACTCTATCCAGTTCAACCGAGCCATGCTAGACTCGCCTCTTACTACACACTCAATGCCAAGGGACTCAAAATCAAGCACCAACCGCCCATCATGAGCTTCAATCCAATTCCCTTGTCTTGCATACTTTCTACTCAAGGCATCAGCCACCACGTTGGCTTTGCCCGACATATACTGAATCGCCAGGTCATAGTCCCTAAGGAACTCGACCCACCTGCACTGCCACATGTTCAAGTCTTTTTGATCTAGAAGATACTTTAGGCTTTTGTGGTTCATGAAGATCTCTACTTTCACACCATACATATAGTGCCGCCAAAACTTCAACGCAAAAATTACTGCCGCCAACTCCAAGTCATGGACGGAATAATTCCTCTCATGAGGCTTCAAATGTCTAGATCCAAAGGCTATCACACTGCCATGTCACACTAGCACACAACCCAAACCACAACCTGACTCGCCACTGAAAATCAAAAATCCTTCAGTCCCTTTAGGAAGACTTAGGATTGGAGCCGACATCAACCTTTCCTTCAAGTTATCAAATGCTTGATTGCACTCTTGAGTCCACACAAATTTCTGGTTCTTACGAGTCAAAGTAGTGAGGGGTAGATCTATGCGCAAAAAGTTTTCCACAAATCTTCTATAGTACCCAGATAGTCGAAGGAAACTCTTGACTTCTGCCACGGTGCTCAGAACCAGCCAATCCCTGATGGACTCAACTTTTGCTGGATCCACCGCCACCCCATCACCACTAATCACATGGCCCAAAAATGTCACATTCTTTAACCAAAACTCGCACTTCAAGAACTTTGCATAAATATGATTCTCTCTCAAAGTCTACAAGACTACTCTCAAATGACCCTCATGCTCCGCCTCCGATTTGGAGTACACTAAGATATCATCGATGAAGATGATCACAAACGAGTCTAAGTACTCTCGAAACACTCGGTTCATCAGATCCATGAATGTCGATGACATGTTTGTCAACCCAAATGACATCACCGAGAACTCAAAGTGGTCATACCTCATACCAAATGCTATCTTAAGTATGTCCTCATCTCGAATTCGAAACTAATAGTACCCTGACTTCAGGTCCAAGTTAGAGTACACCACTGACCCTACCAATAGGTTGAACAGGTCATCTATTCATGGGATCAGATACTTATTCTTGATGGTTAGTTTATTCAACTCCCGATAGTCTATGCACAACCGCATACTACCATCTTTCTTCTTCACGAACATCACTAGCGCGCTCCATGGCGAGGAGCAGGGTCTAATGTACCCCTTCTCCAACAGTTCCTGCAACTGCACCTTGAGCTCGGCCAACTCCTTCGGTGCCATCCTAAAAGGAGGACGTGACACTGGCCTGACTTCTTGCACTAACTCAATCGAGAAATCGATCTCCCATCAACGAGGTTTTCCGAGAAGCTCCTTAGGAAACACATCCTCGAATTCTGCCACCACCGACTCTTCTCCAAGTGATAGCTTGGAAAGTTGAACTTCCAACAACGCTACAAAAGCTACTCCTCCCTAGTTAACTACCCGCACCAACTGCATGGCTGAAATCAGGGAACATGCCACTCCACTAAGGCCCTCAAATTTGAATTATTCCTTTCCTTCGCTTCTCAGAGTCACCACCTTAGATAGGCAGTCAATGCTGGCGCACTGCTCTGCCAGCCAGTCCATCCCCAAGATCACATCAAACTCGGCTAATGGTAGAACCGCTGCTACCAACATGAAGTTAACTCCGTCTAAACTCCAAACAATACGCCCTTTCATCCCGGTGGTCATAAAATACCCATTAGGCATGCACACTCTAAGCTCTGCGTCCGTTGAAAAGGGCTCGACTCCAATTCTCTGGATAAATCTTTCCGCAAGAAAGGAGTGTGACTCTCCTGTATTGAAAAATACCCTTGTGGGGTAACCGGAGTTGAATCGCTTCCTGTTGCCAAGGTTGTAAGCCTTTGTCTGCACAAGTTAGAATTGTGAAGCACTCGGCTCTGCCATCTTTCCTTTCTCCATGGCGCTGGGATCGAACCATACTGACTGCTCCTGCCTTGGCTCCTGCTTAGTGCCACCCTCAGTACAGAAATGAGCTATGTGGCCTAGCTTGCCACACTTGTAGCACGATGGTGGTCCCTTGAAGCGAGATCCCCCAGATGTCGTACTGCTCTTCTCACCGGACCAAAAGGGATAAGGCTTCTTCCTCCATTTACTCCCTTCAGACTTACCTTGCGATTGAGAAGGATTTCCTTCTCCCTGCTTGACTGCTAGTCCCTTTTGATATTGGGTTCATTCAATATCACCTTCTAAAGTCCTGGTAGCCTCAATCAACTCGTTGAAGCCCGCATTCTTCATAGCTATCAGAGGTCGTCTAAGATTCTCTCTCAACCCATGGTAGAAGAGATTATCCCTCTCCTCATCATCAACCATGGTCGTTCCAGCATAATGACCCAATCGAGTAAACTCCTGAACGTACTCATCTACAGTCTTATCCCGCTACATCAAGTGCAGAAACTTCTGATAGTTTTACTTTCAAGACAACCTAAACACCTAGAGGGGGGGGGGGTGAATAGGTTCTAATTGCTTGTTTATACTTTTAGGCAGAATTCAATTATAGAATTAAAACATCCAGCACAGCAATCACAGAAATTTAATCATCACAGATTGCACAATGTTTTATAGTGGTTCCCCAAGGTTTGGGTACATCCACTTTCCCCCCTTCACCTATCTAGCAGTATGCTAGATTCGGCCAAACTTCCACTATTCTCAGATCTGCAGATCCTACAGCTCAGAACCTGGATAGGTTCCTACAACTCAGAACCCAGAATGGTTCCTACACCTCAGGCACAACAGTCCTACCTCAGCCTTGCCACAAGGCCTACAACTCAGAGAAGAACCTTCTCCTACACTCAGGCAAACAGCTCTACCACTCAGAGATCAACTCTTCTACACTCAGCCTTTATATCACAGGCTTACAACTCAGATCTGTGTAAAACAGATCCTACAGAAATTTAGAAAAGAAGTTTTAATGTCTTGCCTTTGTTGAGAGAGAAGAGGACAAGACAATTCTTGATCAGCTGATGAAATCAACTGAATCTGAGCTTTCTTCAAAGCTTCTTGAATCTGAACTTAGCTGAGTTGATGTCCAAACAGCTTCTTGAGAAACCACTAACGGCTTCCTTCTTCTTCTTCAAATGGGTGGATCCCTCTCTATCCAACACCTTTGATGATACTTCTGAATTCTTGTTAGAACTCTTCTTAGATCATCTTCTTAGATCTTCTGATGAAGATCTTCTTTAGTGCCTAGCACTTTCTTGAATTGATACTTCAATTGGATTGTAATCCTTCTTCACTTTTCATACACCTTTTTTTTTACTTCCTTCTGAATCTGTCTATTTATAGACCTTCTTCATGGTAACCGGCTGATCCGGTTTCTAACTGTTTTCTGACAAGTCTGACAGCATCAGTTAATCGGTGGCTACCCACAGCTGTCATGTCTTCAAACAAATCTCGTGCCTTAGTCTTGGACAACAAAGTGTCGAGATAGTCTGTCAGAAAGTGTCGAGACCAACTGTCTATATGTGTCGACACAAGTGACTTTGGTGTCGACACAGTCTTTGAAGATGTCGACAAGTTTGCCATTAAGTCGACACAGCTTCTTTAGAAAATAACTTGGTCTTGACTCTGCAGTGTGTCGACACAAGTCCTGTGTGTCGACACAGTTGTTGTAGATTCAGAACTCAGTATGTGTCGACACTGCCTTCAGGTGTCGACACAGCAATTGTCGACTCTGACAAACATGTGTCGACTTAGTCTTCTGGTGTCGACACAAGTATTGCCGACTTCTGCCAATGTGTGTCGACTCTGTCTCATTGTGTCGACACAGCCTCTCAGTGTCGACACAAATGTGGTCGACTATCTTTCTGTGAGTCGACGCTGCTTCTCAGTGTCGACATTAATGTGGTCGACTATCTCCTTCTGTGTCGAGGTCGACTATCTTTCTCTGTGTCGACTATCTTTCTCTGTATCGACACAGCTTCCGTCAAGTATCGACACAAATATTCTTAAGTGTCGACACTGTTTCTTCAGGTGTCGACACATGGACTTAGAATATTTTTCTGCATTCTTTAATACTTCTTCACCTGCACATGTCAACTTAAAACAACATCAAATACACCTTGATGTATATCATTGAGCTAAGTTGGGCTTCTTCAAATCAGGTACACATTTTCCAATGTACCCAACAATCTCCCCCTATTTGGAGAAGTCATAACCCTTAAAACCAATGATATACACCATTTATAAAAAGTATAATATGATGATATATGACATAACAGGAATACTTAAAAAAAACAAAATATGAACAATCCATCACAGAGTGAACATTATATGATTCCAAACAATATTTTGTTCATAACTTAGTAATGTTTGATTACAGATTTTTACATTGAATGATTTAATCAAAACATTACAAAATACTTTTGAAAGAACTTAAAATTAAGACTGATCAGGCTCTCTTATGACAATCCCTTTGCCAGATTGGATTTGAGCCTTCACAGGAGCTTCAGCAACTTCAGCTGGCTTCTTGTCTTTTTGATCAGCCTTCTTCTGTGCTTCTTCCTTGAGCCTTTGCCTTTCAAAGTAATGATATGGCTTTGGAAAGTACTTGCTCGGCTCCTGAGCATCTGGTGACAGCCTACCCAGCTTGGCTTTTCTTCTGAACTGTACTATTGCCTCTTGCCTAGCTTCATGCTTTTGCCATTCCATTTCATTATACCACTTTCCTCTTTCATGAACTTGGTCTTTTATAGCCTTCCATGCAGTGAGTATAATATTTCTTGAAGTAGGGCTCCACTGCTCAAAATCTGGCTTAAGTTCAGCCTGCTCTCTAAATCTTTTCTTGGATAGTAGAGCATCTTGCTGTTCTTTCAAGTTGGCATCAGGCTTATCAACTTTTTCAATAATAACCTTGGTAACCTCCTTTGGAGGACTATACATATCCTGAACTTGCTGATCAATCATTTCAAAATCTGGAGGATGGTAAATGACTTGGGCAATCTCAGGTTGATTGCCTTCAAGTAGACCTGTTTGAATGCCTGACTCAGCCACCATAGCATCATCACACAAAGGTGGATATCCCAATGTGGCTCGAATACTATTTGTCACCCATTTGGTGTGCTCTGAGCCAGCATGAACTAACAACCTCTCCCCCTTTATGACTTCTCTGGTAATATGATCTCTTAGATCTTCCTTCTGAAATCTGATCTGGCCATCCAGATAATTCACACCCTCTTTAAAAAATGGTTTAAATTTTGAAGCTTGTCAGATATGTCCTTTTGAGAGGTAGTGATAGCAGTTTTAACGGATTCAATAGCATCTTGAAGTTTCTTATCAAATTCTTCCATTTCCTTTCCCCTTGCTGCAGTCAACCCTTCAGTAGTCTTTTTCAACTCATTAAGAATCACATTGTGAGAGTCTTCAAGATTGGCATTCATGTTTATCTGATTTGTAAGAACATAGCCTTGCTTCAGTGCTATATCATCTGCTTTGGTAATAATTGATTGCTGTTGTTTTGCCAAGAATACTACAGCATTACCTCCCTTATGGAAGCAATCTGTCATCTCCTTCTTATGCATATTGACTTCAAATCTAATTGACTTTATATCTTGAGCCAAGTCAAATTGAAGGGACTTATTGTTCTCATCATTATATTTTTCAACAGCCAATCTATGTTCATCCAACTTAACTTGCAAATCAACCATAAACTTGTTATAATTAAATTCAGAATGGGATTGTTGAGTTGTAGTCTGTAGAGCTTGCTTATAACTTTTGCTCCTTCTCTTGAAGACAACAAGTTTTCTCTTCTTAGCCATTCTGGCTTCTTCAGTCTCAGATTCAGATGAACTATCAATTTGAACTCTTTCTTGAGGAGGAGGAGGAATATCTGTCTCAGTGTCATATTGTTCAGCTTCAATATGCACAGACTCCCCCTCCACCACTTGCTCCTCCTCAATTTCTTTCTCCTTCTCAACCTCTTGCTCGATCTCAGCTTCTTGCTCTATCTCCATGTCTAGGGCCTTCTCAATATCTTGCCCCTCTTCTACTTTATCAGTAGCAATATCAACATTAGGAAATAACTCATCTAGAGTATATTCCTTCTGAGCTTGAACAGAAGATGTGTCATTCAGATCTTCAATATTCAAATCTTTGGAGATATCAATTTGTTCTGCCTCTTGCACTGGGTCAGACATCTTCTCCCCCTGTACTTGTTCAGTATTGGTAATGTCCTGGGCAGGTGAGTACACTTGCTCCCCCTACACCTGTGCAGAAATAGAAATTTTAGAAATGTCTTTTATAGGAAAATACACCAGCTCCCCCTGAAACTGTACCTGGTCAGGAGTAGATACATTCTGAGCAGGAGAATGAGCTTGCTCCCCCTGCATCTGTGCAGGTATAGTTTCTTGCTGGGCTGGAGTAGATTCAGGCTGATCTTCAACCTGCTTTCTCACTAGTTCTTCTTGAAGCTGCTCAGTATCTTGAGCATGAGAAGGGGATTTCATCGGGGTGTCCTGCCTGCTCTCATCAGGCACATCCTTAGATAGTACCCTATCCCACCTAGAAAACAATCTCATGTCCATCTTTCTCATGTGATTGATCTTTGTTCCTGACAGTTGTTGCATTACCTCAGGAATCACTCCAGTCAGATATAAACTTATAATTCTAGCCAGATTTGGCTTCTTGATTCCTTCCTTGATCTTTTCAAAGATTACAACTGACCAATCAGTTGGAATTATAAACACAATTCTGGTCATTAGGCAGAACATATAGGCTGAAATCCTATCATGTCCCCTTGGTTTGCACAGAATCACCTTGCCAACTACTTCAGACAAAAATTTCCCTTGCTGATTCATCCCTTTCCTGTTGAAAGCAGCTCCAATCTTCAGGGTGGGATCCAATCCGCACCATTGGAGAGCCTCCCTTGACTTAGAAGCATGGACTTCTTCTTCATTCTCAATTATTGGTAATTGGAGAATCTTCCTTAAACTTCTTGGGGTAATCTTCACTGTCGACCCATGAACAGTGGACTTTATCTTGAGAATATCTGAATCCACTGATGCAGAGTTAAAGAATTCATGTACCTCCTTCTTCCATATCTTAGAAGGTTCAAAAACTAAAAACTCTAATCCGGATTCGGAAATAAGAGTGATAACCCGTTGAACATCTGTTGGGGCTTCTGCAAAGACATTCTATACCAACTCATAACCTTCGTTGACGTTGTCTTCAATCTTCGGCGCCATTGATCAGTTGAGAAAGCTTGAGAGAAGAGAGAGAGAATGTCGACACAGGGTTTCAGTCTTGAAAACTTTGTAAGCGTGTCGACAGATTAAGTTCTTGACCTATTTATACCTTCTATTGAAAGAAGATCAAAAGTCGGCAAAAACAGACTATAAGTGTCGACATAGATGGAATGTGTCGACACAAGCTTTTATTGTCTCGACATCAAGTCTGTCTACTATGTGTCGGCACTAATTTGTGGATATATCGACACCTGGGATATATAGTAGAGCATCAGAAATTCTGTGTCGACTCTTAGTATAAGTGTCGACACAAAATCTGTTAGTGTCGACACCACTATTCTGATGAAGTCGACACTTCATTCCTGGATAAGTTGACAATTTGATTCTTAAGTGTCGACACATATTCTCTGTGTCGACACAATATCTCTGACTTGTCGACATTACTTCACTGAGTCGACATATTATCACTGAATGTGTCGACACCATTTTACTTGGCCAATTTCTATTGTTCAAAACAACTTGAAAGTACTTCAAAGTACTTGATACTACTTCAATACCATTCATGATGATTTTGTTAATACACTAATCAATGGTTAACATGCCTAATTCAATTTTAAATTTATTGAATTTGGTTTCATCTAGTGGCTTAGTAAATACATCTGCAATTTGATAATCTGTTTTTACAAATTCCAATGAGATGTCTTCTTTTCCTACATGTTCTCTAAGAAAATGGTATTTAATTTCTATATGCTTAGTTCTACTATGAGAAACTGGATTATTAGCAATAGAAATTGCACTCTTAGAATCACACAAAAGAGGTGTTCTACTTACTTGAATACCATAATCTTTAAGCTGATGCTGCATCCATAATAGCTATGCACAGCAGCTTCCAGCAGCAACATACTCTGACTCAGCTGTGGATATTACCACACTGGTCTGCTTCTTACTACTCCATGAAATCAGTCTTCCTCCCAGGAATTGATAAGTACCTGTAGTACTCTTCCTATCCTATCTACAGCCTGCAAAATCTGCATCTGAATAACCTGTTAGTAGAAAATCTCTATTCCTAGGGTACCAAAGGCCTAGATTAGGTGTGCCCTTAAGATATCTCAGAATCCTTTTGACTGCAGTATAATGAGACTCTTTAGGGCAGGCTTGGTACCTAGCACAGACACATGTAACATACATAATATCTAGTCTACTAGCAGTGAGATATAGTAGAGAACCAACTATTCCTCTATACAAAGTCTCATCAACAGGTTTACCTGCATCATCTTTGCATATAGGCATATTTGTTCCCATAGGAGTTCTCATGATGGAGGATGACTCCATACCATACTTCTTAATTAATTCTTTGGTGAACTTTGACTGGGATATGGACAAGCCATCATCAGTCTGTCTTACTTGGAGTCCCAAGAAGAACTTAAGTTCCCCCATACTGCTCATCTCAAACTTCCCTTGCATAAGTTTGGCAAACTTTTTACAAAGGTTGTTTTTAGTAGATCCAAAGATTATGTCATCAACATAGATCTGAACTAAGATGATCTTGCCTTTGGATTCCCTAAGAAATAGAGTTTTGTCTATTTTTCCTCTTGAGAATTTATTCTCAATAAGGAAAGTAGACAGGGTTTCATACCAAGCCCTTGGGGCTTGCTTTAACCCATACAAAGCTTTTCTAAGCTTATAAACATAATCATGTTTAAGAGGATCTACAAAACCTGATGGCTGCTCAATATATACTTCTTCTTTAAGATCACCATTCAGAAATGCTGACTTCACATCCATCTGGTATACTTTGAAGTCTTGATAGGCTGCATAGGCAAGGAACATTCTGATTGCCTCCAGCCTTTCTACTGGGGCAAAGGTTTGATCAAAATCAATCCCTTCTTCCTGCCTGTATCCTTTAGCAACCAATCTTGCTTTATTTTTCACTATTACTCCACTCTCATCCAACTTGTTCCTATAGATCCATTTTGTCTCAATTATATTGTGGCCTCTTGGTTTAGGAACAAGCTCTCAGACATTGCACCTTCTAAATTGATTCAGCTCCTCTTGCATAGCATCAATCCAGTGCTGGTCTTGGATAGCTTCTTCAAACTTCTTAGGCTCCATTTGTGACAGGAAACTTGAATGCAGAACTGTGCTTTGACTCCTGCTTCTAGTCTGCACTCCCTGTCTTGGATCACCTATTATCTGATCAGCTGGATGGTCTCTTAAATATCTTGTAGCTGGAGGTAGATTTCCTTCTGGTAGAACATCTGCAGCTCCTTTATTATGCTGAACCTCTTGGTTTTCTTCATCTTCTATTGTGTCTTGTACTCCCCCTAGATAGTAGCCTTCCTTTTCCAATGCTCCATCTTCCCTTGAAGCTTCAGCAATGGAGAGCTTGTCCATTCTTTTGCTTATACCTGTTGAGTCATTTGATATACAAGACAACTCACAGTTGATTAATCTTGTTTCATCAAACACAACATGCACAGATTCTTCAACAACTTGAGTAGTCAAGTTAAAGATTCTATAGGCCTTACTATTTGTGTTGTACCCAACAAATATCCCATCCTGGGATTTGGCAGCAAACTTAGTCAAATATGACTTACCATTGTTAAGTATATAGCATTTGCAACCAAAGATCCTGAAGTAGGATAGATTTGGTTTTCTACCTTTCATAATCTCATAGGGAGTCTTTTTGTGGCTCTTGGTGATAGAAGCCCTATTGATCACATGACAAGCAGTGTTTACTGCCTCAGCCCAGAAATATTCTGGTAGAGAGGTGTCACTCAATAGAGTTCTACCAGCTTTAATTAATGTTCTATTCTTTCTTTCAGCAATTCCATTTTGTTGAGGTGTTCTAGGTGAGGAGAACTCTTGGAAAATCCCAAAGTCTTCACATAACTTTGTCATGCTTTCAGATTGAAACTCAGTACTATGGTCACTTCTGATTTTGACCACTGTACTATTCAGTTCATTCTGAATTTGCTTCACAAAATTAAGTAAGACACTTGGGGTTTCAGATTTCTGTCTCAGAAAGAACACCCATGTAAATCTAGAATAGTCATCTACAACCACAAAAGTGTAGACCTTCCTACCTAGACTATGAACTGGCATAGGACCAAAAAGATCCATATGCAAGAGGTATAAGCACCTCACAGAATCCTTGTTTTTAAGGCTTTGAAAGGAGGATTTTGTCTGCTTGCCCTTTTGACAAGCTGAGCATATCCCTTCCTTTATACACTTAACTTGAGGACCATTCCTCACTAACTCTTTGCTAAAGAGTTGGCCAATTGTCTTGTAGTTAAGATGAGCCAATCTCTTGTGCCACTTAACACAATGAGAAGCATTGTCATCAGCTACAAGACAGATGGGAGAAGCCTTATTCTCACATACAAAATTAAGACAATATACATTTCTCTTCCTATACCCAGTCAAAATGATCTCTTGATCACTTGACCTTTTGATATGACATCCATCCTTAACAAATGAAATGTCATATCCTAAATCACTCAGCTGGCTTATGCTTATTAGATTATGTTTCAAACCTTTTACATAAGCCACCTGGGTGATAGTAATTAGGTTAGAAGAAATGTTACCAAACCCTTTGATGACTCCTTTTTCAGATCCACCAAAGATCACTTTAGGTCCATCTTTGATAGATGAATACTCCTTCAGCAGCCCCTTTGTTCCAGTCATGTGCCTGGAACAACCACTATCCAAGTACCATATAGGGGCATGGCTACTTGGATTCACCTGCAACACAGATTTACTTACCCTTAGAACCCAAGCAAGTCTTGGGTCCTTGGTTCAGGTTAGCATAAACAAAGCTACCATTATCTCTTCTAACAGGTAGACTATTGTTCTTTCTAACACTTGTGTTGTACCAGCAGTCTAGTGCAAAATGGCCTCTCTTGCCACAGTACCAACATTCAAACCTATTGTATCTAGTTCTAGATACATCCTTGACAAAAGAATTTATGTCCATTGCTGGTGCTGCAGCAGCTTCACCCACTGATTTTTTATAACCATTGGGTTTATGAACATGGGTAGGCCTGTTGGCATTTACATCCTTGTTTTTCAGAACATTAGTCTTAATATGACCATGAATATTTTCATGATCATATTGGTTAGAAGGCACTTGCACCTTTCTAAACTTAATAGGGACTGAAAAGTTCAGTGGCTTGACAGGAGCTTTGCCTTTCCTCTTGAATCGGCCAGCCCTGGAGTTACCTTTGAATCCTAATCCTGCCTTACCCTTTTGATTCACAAATTCATATATCAAGGGTAAGACAGACTTTGGCTTAGAGTAACTAGCCACTAAATCTTTTTCAATTCTTAGTCTGGCCTCCATACTCTTCACTTGATCATTGGTATAATTAATTATGCCCATCTGAATAATAGTTATATTCTTCAGCTTGACAATTTCATTTAACTTCTGATCAATTACTTTCTCTAACTCAGTTGCAGCTACCCTTAGTTTAGCAATCTCATGAGCCTGAGATTTAACTAGGTTCTTGCTTTTCTTAAGGGCCTGCAATAAGTCCCCATACTTATCTATCAATTGATAGACATCTCCTTCAGATTCAGATGCATCTACATCACTTGATGCAGATGTAGCTGATTCTGTACTTGTACTACAAATAGATTTCATAGAAGGACATTGTACCTTATTAGGACCAGACTGATTCTGGCATATGTTCTCTTCTGATCCTGCCATCAGTCCTATGCACTGATGATCCTCTTGATCATAGATGGAGTCTAGTAACTGCAGAAACTCCTCTTCTTTAGATGCAACATATAGTCCAATATATGCTTCTGCTTCAGATTCTGACTCTGAAGTTGACTGATCTGTTAGGCTCTTATCCTTCTTTGCAACAAAAGATTTCTCCTTCTTGCCCTTTTTATGAGTCTTCTTCTTGTCTGAAGACTCCTTTCTCTTATCAGGACAGTCAGCCACTACATGTCCAGGTCTATTGCAACAATAACAGACAATCTTTGAAGTAGTAGCCTTGCTGGGCTTTGATCTGCTCTTTTCTTTCCTTGATGACTTTTTCTTCTGATAATAGTCATCAACTTGCTGTGAAGTGGAGGGCTTAGACTTCCACTGCTTCTTCTTCAAGAACCTCTGGAATTGCCTTGTGAATGCAGCAAAGTCTGCATCTGAATCACAACTTTCTGAACCCTGATTATCTGAATTTTCAGAACTGACTTCTGCAATTTCCTTAGGAGGGGATGGTGATATCCTCCTATTCTTTCTGATGGCTTCTGCATTGAATGCCACAGTCTTTTCTCTATGCTCTCCTCTTGAATTCTTTTCCTCCTCCTTCCTCACCATAAGTTGCATTTCATAGGATAGCAGCTTTCCAAACAAGATGGGAGGAGAGATCTCTGCCAATTTAGCCACTTCTCTTATGGCACAGATCTTTGTGTCCCAATCCTTTGTTAAGGATCTTAAGAATTTATCATTCAGTTCATAGGTACTGAAGACTCTTCCATATGACATTAGCTCATTCACAATTCTATAGAATTTCTTATAGCACTCAGTTATGCTATCAGATTTTCCTTGTCTAAAACTTTCATATTCCTGGTTGAGCATAGATTTCCTGTCCTGCCTTACTTCTTCAGATCCCTCCATGTAGACAATCAAAGTGTCCCACATTTCTTTGGAGGTCTTGCAGTGAATCAGATTCTGAAATGTTGAATCATCTATGGCACTTACAATAATGTTCTGTGCTCTTTTATCCATGGTTGCCAAAATGATTTCATCCTTGGTCATTTCAGAATAACTCTTTGGAGTTTGGATATTTGCATCAAGCTCTGATACCTTCTTTGGAATGAAGGGGCCTTCATGTACAGTGATGTAAATCCTTGGGTCAGATGCCTCCATAAACAACCTGACTCTTTCTTTCCAAATTCCAAAGATTTCCTTCCTGCATATGGGTAATTTCATGGACCCTAGCTCCTTATGATTCTCTCCAGAACCTATTTTCTTGAATCTTGATTCTGCCTTTCAGATCTACCTCAGACTGTTAAGTCCTTTTTGAGGAACCTCCCTCTGATACCACTTGATAGTTTTACTTTCAAGACAACCTAAACACCTAGAGGGGGGGGGGGTGAATAGGTTCTAATTGCTTGTTTATACTTTTAGGCAGAATTCAATTACAGAATTAAAACATCCAGCACAGCAATCACAGAAATTTAATCATCACAGATTGCACAATGTTTTATAGTGGTTCCCCAAGGTTTGGGTACATCCACTTTCCCCCCTTCACCTATCTAGCAGTATGCTAGATTCGGCCAAACTTTTACTATTCTCAGATCTGCAGATCCTACAGCTCAGAACCTGGATAGGTTCCTACAACTCAGAACCCAGAATGGTTCCTACACCTCAGGCACAACAGCCCTACCTTAGCCTTGCCACAAGGCCTACAACTCAGAGAAGAACCTTCTCCTACACTCAGGCAAACAGCCCTACCACTCAGAGATCAACTCTCCTACACTCAGCCTTTATATCACAGGCTTACAACTCAGATCTGTGTAAAACAGATCCTACAGAAATTTAGAAAAGAAGTTTTAATGTCTTGCCTTTGTTGAGAGAGAAGAGGACAAGACAATTCTTGATCAGCTGATGAAATCAACTGAATCTGAGCTTTCTTCAAAGCTTCTTGAATCTGAACTTAGCTGAGTTGATTTCCAAATAGCTTCTTGAGAAACCACTGACGGCTTCCTTCTTCTTCTTCAAATGGGTGGATCCCTCTCTATCCAACACCTTTGATGATACTTCTGAATTCTTGTTAGAACTCTTCTTAGATCATCTTCTTAGATCTTCTGATGAAGATCTTCTTTAGTGCCTAGCACTTTCTTGAATTGATACTTCAATTGGATTGTAATCCTTCTTCACTTTTCATACACCCTTTTTTCCTTTTTTTTTTACTTCCTTCTGAATCTGTCTATTTATAGAACTTCTTCATGGTAACCGGCTGATCCGGTTTCTAACTATTTTCTGACAAGTCTGACAGCATCAGTTAACCGGTGGCAACCCACAGCTGTCAAGTCTTCAAGCAAATCCTGTGCCTTAGTCTTGGACAGCAAATTGTCGAGACAGTCTGTCAGAAAGTGTCGATACCAACTGTCTATATGTGTCGACACAAGTGACTTTGGTGTCGACACAGTCTTTGAAGATGTCGACAAGTTTGCCATTAAGTCGACACAGCTTCTTCAGAAAATAACTTGGTCTTGACTCTGCAGTGTGTCGACACAAGTCCTGTGTGTCGACACAGTTGTTGTAGATTCAGAACTCAGTATGTGTCGACACTGCCTTCAGGTGTCGACACAGCAATTGTCGACTCTGCCAAACATGTGTCGACTTAGTCTTCTGGTGTCGACACAAGTATTGTCGACTTCTGCCAATGTGTGTCGACTCTGTCTCATTGTGTCGACACAGCCTCCCAGTGTCGACACAAATGTGGTCGACTATCTTTCTGTGAGTCGACGCTGCTTCTCAGTGTCGACATTAATGTGGTCGACTATCTCCTTCTGTGTCGAGGTCGACTATCTTTCTCTGTGTCGACTATCTTTCTCTGTGTCGACACAGCTTCCGTCAAGTGTCGACGCAAATATTCTGAAGTGTCGACACTGTTTCTTCAGGTGTCGACACATGGACTTAGAATATTTTTTTGCATTCTTTAATACTTCTTCACCTGCACATGTCAACTTAAAACAACATCAAATACACCTTGATGTATATCATTGAGCTAAGTTGGACTTCTTCAAATCAGGTACACATTTTCCAATGTACCCAACAACTTCTTTTGAAGGGCTAACCTTGTTGACGAAGGGATATACTTCTTTAGGAAGGCATTCCCGAAATCTCCTAAGGACGGGGTGCGTCCAGAAAACTGGCGGCTGCTAAGGCCCACCCACCACAACATAGCATCAACTTTTAATATGAAGGCCGCAAACTGAGACTACTTCTCCTCGGGCGTCTCTGCCGTCCTCAGAAGTTCTTGAATCCTAGCCCACCAGTCCTCCGCATGAGTCGGCGTGCCGACTCCCTTGAATGTTAGAGGATGGAAACTTAGAAAATAGTTCATATATCGGTCTCTCTGCCCAACTACCACTCTCTCAGCCAATAGCTCTGCCTGTCTGGCTCCATCTCCCGGTATGACCGGTGTCGCATCTGGGGTAACATGAGTCATTACCTGTGCAATAGGGGTCATAAATTGCACTACCGCTGTATCTTGGGCTGCTACCATTTCCTCTACAAGCATGCGATAGAAATAGGCTGGGGTTACGTTCATGTCCATAGAACCCGGAGCAGTAGCACTGCTCGTCGAAGGCTCCTCTTGCGGCCTTAACGTCCCCGCATCGTCGCTTGTACCCTTAACAAAAGAAAGGAAAAACAAGAATCAGCTTCTATTCGCAAAACCTAGACACTAGGACACTCATGGTCCCACGATACTCATATGTGGATAACTTCTTTACGCGATTAGATTATGTCACCTCGACCACTAAACCTTACCATGGACACTAACCTTGCCTCTGATTCCAAATTGTAACACCTCCCATATAATGACCATATAATATGTAACACCCCAAAACTTGGAAGGGGAATCGATGGCGTCGTTTTAGCCAAGTTTGGGTTTTGGAGCAGGCGACACGGGCGTGTCAAGGGCGTGACACGGGCGTGTCAGGGCGTGGTCGACCGCGGAGCTTGTGGTCGACGTTTTGAGGGTCGACGTTCGTCGAGCTCAGGAACACGGCCTAGGACACGGGCGTGTCCCTAGCCGTGTACTTCTCGGGCTGTTTGCAGGATTTATTCTGCTAGGCGTGACACGGGTCACGACACGGCCGTGTCGGGTCTGACACGGGCGTGTTGAAGGCCGTGTCTTTGGCCGTGTCTTTGGTCGTGTCCTTCTCTGACTGGGAAGGTTGGTCGGTGGGGGGAGTGACACGGGTCTCGACACGGGCGTGTCAAAGGCGACACGGGCGTGTCGGAGGCCGTATCAATGGCCGTGCGCTGGTTTTTGAATCGGTCGAGATGGCGAATGGTTGACACGGCCCTGCACACGGCCGTGTGCCAACCCGTGTTCGGCCCAGATTTGTTATTTTGGGTTCCGATCATGGCCGTCCGTTTCTTTGGTATGAGATCCAACGGTGGGGAGCCTCCGTGGGCGATTTAAGGCCGGGAATAGGGTTTCAAACCCTCATTTTCCATTTGGCTTTATCTCTCTTGATTCTAGAGAGAAGGGAGAGCAAGGAGGAGGAAGAAGGCCAAGTTCCGGCCGCCGGCGAAGCTTCGGAGGTCTGTTTCGCGAGCGGAGTTCAGATCCGCGAAGGTGGGAGCGTTGCGGTGGTTTTCAACCGAGCAAATCTTCTCCATGGCTAGGAAGAGGGGACGGAAGGTAACGACACTTCTCCTCTCGGTTTTTAGGATTTAGGATGCATGAATAGCATCCCCTTCCTTTCGTATTTTGAGCACCGAATCTCTCAAATTAGAGGGATTCGTGTAGCCTAGGTTCAAGAGGAACCTCCGGGTTGAGTATGTGCATCCCGACATGCTTTGCATTAGAGATCCGCTCTGTTAGCGGATTAGGCATTGTGGGTGAAGCCGTGGTCACGACCGTTAGTCCGACCCGGTGATGTTGCATAGCGAGCTTCGGGAATTCGGTAGAAATCTGTTGCGGCAATACGCCGTTGTATGTATGCGTTTTCCCCCTTATATTTGAGTGAGTACTCGTGGTCGGAACCGGACAAGGTTAGCTCCGCGTTATGCGGTAGATGGTTTCCTTGGAGCACGGGAAAGACACGGTGCGAATGGTGATTGGGGTGGGGAAACCTTTGTTTGTGCTATGCAAAGGCGCGGCTATGTCTCCGTGGTCGGCTGGCTATCCCGTGACGCGCAAGTCATGTGGGGAAAGTGTCCCGGCGAGACTAGCCCCTTGTGTGGGACTGACGAGAATGTCGAGCGTAGGGCAAGCCCGGGCAATGTAGCCAAGAGCGGGTGGGGTCCAGCAAGGCTTCTTAGAATCGGTCAGTGTGAGACGGAACCCTGACGTGCAAAGTCAGAATGTGCGGGCAAGCCCGGGGTATATGACCCTTGTGCGGGTGGGGCCTTTGCAAGGTTCCGTGTGACGGCGTGTGTGCCGTTAGGGACATGGTGGTTCCCTTGTGTTTGCGGCTTTAAGCCAATGGGGAAACGGAAGTACCCAGTGTTTGATGTTGTGCTAGATGCATACGAGCTAGGGTGCCTTGGGTGAAACCCGGGTTGCATTCATGTTGCATAGTAGGCCCCTTTCACTTTGTACAAAACATAGAGAACATGTATGTTGTATGAGACATCCAAGCTTGTTTTACCGCTTTATTATATATACTCTTTTGGTATACGAAGTGCTAACTTGCAGGTGGAGTGGTACCCAGGGTCCGTTAGGGACGGCCGGGAGGAGATGTGTTTGTTACACAGTAGAGGTCTGCCTTTGCTGACCCACGTTACTTCAAATCCTTACAGGGCAAGGATCGCATGCAGGAGCTAGCGCGCCGGGCGAAAAGCCCTAAGCCTCATGAAGTGTTGTTGTGCTTGACTATTTTCTTTTCCTTGTTTTGTTGCTGTTGTTTGACTATGTCCGGCTTGCATGCCGAGGTAGCCTAGGGGTGCTTGGCACTATTTATTTTTGGACTTATATTGTGTAAGGCCTTAAGGCCATTTGATACTCTTCTGTTAGTGGATAACTTCTGTCTGTTAGTGTTCTGTTTCCGCTGTGTTTGTCTGGAGTTTTGAGATTGGGTAGTTTTATATCATCTTTTAATAGTAAAGCTGTGGAGTTTGTATGTTGTGGGGCCCCGGCCGGACCCATATTATATGGTCTTTATAGGAGAGGTGTTACAATTTGGTTTCAGAGGGAGGTTGGCGTTCCAATGAGAAGTTTCGCGGTCGAAAGTATAAGTCGAGTCGCGTATAAGAAGTTATCCACATAGGAGTATCGCGGGACCATGAGTGTCCTTGTGTTCGAGTCTTGCGATTAGAGACTGATTTGCGTTTTCTTGCTTGTGTTTAGAGTGCAAGCAACGAGGCTGGGACCTCGAGGCCAAGAGAAGAGCTCTCGGCAAGTAGTGCGACTGCGCAAGGTCCGCTAGGGATGGGGGTCACACCGGCCGACTTCTGTCGTATGCTTGCAGAAGCGATGGTGGAGGCCCAAGCTGCAGTGACAACATAGGTAGCAGCTCCCGTTGCTCAAGTAGCAACTCCTGCTACCCCGGACATGGCAGCAACCGTGCCGGTTGAGGAAGCTAGGCGGGCAGAGCCGCAGGCCGAGAGAGTGGTTGTCGGGTATGGGGACCGGCAAATGAAGTACTTTCTGAGTTTCCACCCTCCAACCTTCAAGGGAATCGGCACGCCCA
Source organism: Platanthera zijinensis (assembly GCA_039513925.1). Lineage (NCBI taxonomy): Eukaryota > Viridiplantae > Streptophyta > Magnoliopsida > Asparagales > Orchidaceae > Platanthera > Platanthera zijinensis. Next base: position 76,793,471 of record CM077084.1, read on the forward strand.
CAGATGCAGAGGATTGGTGGGCTAGAATTCAGGAGCTTCTGAGGGCGGCAGAGGCGCCAGATGAGAAAAAGGCAGAGTTCGCAGCCTTTATGTTGGAGTGAGATGCCAAGTTATGGTGGGTGAGCCACAGTGGCCGGCAGTTTCTAGGACGCACACCGTCCATCGAGGAGTTTGGGAATGCCTTCCTGAAGAAGTACATTCCTGCCTCAACGAGGTTAGCCCTCCAGAGGCAGTTTCTACATCTGGTGCATCGAGACAAGTCAGTGGATGAGTATGTTCAGGAATTTACTCGCTTGGGTCGTTATGCAGGGACGACCATGGCAGATGATGAAGAGAGGGACAATCTCTTCTATCATGGATTGAGGGAGAATCTAAGACAACCCCTCATATCGATGAAACGTGCGGGTTTCAACGAATTGGTGGAGGCGGCCCAAATTTTGGAGAGTGACATGGAGCGATCCCAGCGTCGCAAGGGTTTCACACCCAAACAAGGGGAGGAGAAGAAGCCTGCTCAGTCCCATGGAAAGGCGGAAGGGAGCCGATGGAAGAAGAAGCCTTCCCCATATAATTCGGGCGAGAAAAGTAATTGGACGTCCGGAGGGTCACGCTCTAAGGGATCGCAGACGTGTTACAGTTGTGGCAAGCCAGGCCACATAGCAAGATTTTGTACCCAAGGGGGCGCTGAGCAAGAGCCAAGGCAGGAGCAGACCGTACGCTCCGGACCCAGTGCAGCAGAGAAGGGGAAGATGGCGGAATCGAGTGCTTCCCGGTTTCAACCAGTGCAGCCAAGGGCCTACAACCTTGGGCAGCAGGAAGCAATCTGCCAAATCGATGTGGTGACAGGTATGAGAGTTCAACCTGCACCGTAGATTTCTTTCTTTCAAGCCTTTTTATGTTTGTTGCATGTGTGTAGGCTTTGTAGTGGTATCTGGGTACCCCGCTAGAGTACTTTTTGATACGGGAGCGTCGCACTCCTTCCTTGCGGAAAGTTTCACCCGGAGGATTGGAGTTGAGTCCTTCGCAACGGACTCAGAGTTGAAAGTGCGCATGCCCAATGGGTCGTCTATGACAACCAGGGCTAAAGGGCGGATTTGTTGGAGTCTTGAGGGAGTCGACTTCATATTGGTAGCGGCGATCTTGCCGTTGTCCGAGTTCGATGTGATTTTGGGGATGGATTGGCTAGCGGAGCAGCGTGCTAGTATCGACTGTTTGTCCAAGGTGGTAACCCTGAGGAGCGTGGGGCAAGCGGAAGTCAAGTTTAAGGGCCTGCATGGAGTGGCTTGTTCCCTAGTTTCGGCACTTCAACTAGTGCGAGCTGTTAACCAGGGGGTGTAGCTCTAGTAGCGTTGTTGGAGGTTAGCCTTTCCAGGCTGTCTCTTGGAGAAGTGCCCGTGGTGGCGGAGTTTGGAGATATTTTTCCTGAGGAGCTACCGGGAGCACCTCCTCGGCGGGAGATTGATTTCTCCATCGAGTTAGTGCCCGAGGCTAGACCGGTGTCACGTCCACCCTTTAGGATGACACCAAAGGAGTTGGCCGAGCTCAAGGTTCAGTTGCAGGAGCTTTTGGAGCAAGGGTATATCAGACCCAGCTCTTCACCGTGGAGTGCGCCGGTGTTATTTGTAAAGAAGAAGGACGGTAGTATGCGCATGTGCATAGACTACCGAGAGTTGAACAAATTGACTGTCAAGAATAAGTATCCGATTCCTCGGATAGACGATCTCTTCGACCAGTTGGTGGGGTCGGTGGTGTACTCCAAGTTGGACTTGAAGTCCGGATATTATCAGTTGCGGATTCGTGACGAAGACATACCCAAGACCGCATTTGGTACGAGGTATGGTCATTTTGAGTTCTCGGTGATGTCGTTCGGGCTGACGAACGTGCCGTCCGTGTTCATGGACTTGATGAACCGAGTGTTTCGCGAATATTTGGACTGGTTTGTAGTCGTCTTTATCGATGACATATTGGTGTATTCCAAGTCAGAAGCGGAGCACGAGTCGCACTTGCGGACAGTGTTGCAAGTATTGAGAGAGAACCAGCTTTATGCGAAGTTCTCCAAGTGCGAGTTCTGGTTGGAGATAGTGGCATTTCTAGGCCATGTGATTAGTGGGGATGGGGTGGAGGTAGATCCAACGAAAGTAGAAGCCATCAGAGAGTGGCCAGTTTTGAGGACCGTGGCGGAAGTCCGAAGTTTTCTTGGACTAGCCGAGTACTACCGAAGGTTTGTGGAAAACTTTTCGCGGATAGCTCTACCCCTCACTTCACTAACTCGCAAGGATCAGAAGTTTGTATGGACTCAAGAGTGTAATCAGGCATTTGAAACCCTGAAGGAAAGGCTAATGACGGCGCCGATCCTAAGTCTACCAAAGGGGACCGAAGGGTTCCAGATTTTCAGCGACGCATCCGGATGCGGTTTAGGGTGCGTGTTGGTGCAGCATGGTAGTGTGATAGCTTTTGGGTCGAGGCAACTGAAGCCTCATGAGAGAAATTACCCCGTCCATGATTTGGAGTTGGCGGCGGTAATTTTTGCTTTGAAGTTGTGGAGGCACTACGTTTATGGTGCAAAGGTGGAGATCTTCACGGACCACAAGAGTCTAAAGTATCTCCTAGACCAGAAGGACCTAAATATGCGGCAGCGCAGGTGGGTCGAGTTCCTTGGGGACTACGAGGTGGCGATTCAGTACACGCCAGGGAAAGCCAATGTGGTGGCAGATGCTTTGAGTAGGAAATACTCGGGGCAAGGAAATTGGATTGAAGCTCACGATGAGCGGTTAAGGCGGGACTGGGAGTCCCTTGGTTTGGAATGTGTGGCAAGTGGCGAGTCTAGCGTGGCTCGACTAAATTGGATTGAGATGCAGAGTGACTTATGTGATCGTATTTGGGAAGCGACCCGTGTAGATGCGGAGTTCCAACCTTTCGTGGAGGAAGCTCTAAAGGGCGAGGGTAGCGCTTGGGAGATGGTTGATGGGATTCTGAGGAAGGGCGGAAGGATTTGTGTACCGCAGTTCGGCAAGCTCCGCGAGGAGTTGATGTTTGAGGCCCACTTTACTAAGTACTCCATTCACCCGGGTAGTACAAAGATGTACTTGGATTTGAAGAAGTCCTATTGGTGGCCTGGGATGAAGCGGGACGTAGCTTTGTGTGTGAGTCGGTGCCAAACTTGTGCCTTAGTGAAGGCCGAGTGTCAGAAGCCGGGCAGGTTCTTGAAGCCTCTTCCAATCCCCGAATGGAAATTTGATGACATCTCCATGGATTTTGTGCATGGGTTGCCTAGATCGCAGCAGGGTAATGATGCCATTTGGGTGATTGTAGACCGCTTGACCAAAGTGGCACATTTCATCCCAAACCGGAAGGAGGACGGTGTGGAAAAGTTGGTGGAGTTGTACGTTCGCAATATTGTACGACTTCATGGAATTCCGAAGAGTATAGTCAGCAACCGGGATGGACGTTTCACGTCTAAGGATTGGTGGTTGGTGCAGAAGAGCTTGGGCACAAAACTCAAGTTCAGTACGGCCTTTCATCCTCAAACCGATGGGCAAACTGAGAGAACGAACCGTACTTTGGAAGATATGCTAAGGATGTGTACTCTCGACTTCGGCAAGAAGTGGGAGGATCACCTCTTCATGGTGGAGTTTGCTTATAACAATAGTTACCAAGCTAGTATGAAGATGGCGCCATACGAAGCTCTGTATGGGAGGCGGTGTCGAGCACCGATGTCTTGGATAGAGGCGGGAGACACCAAGCTTTTGGGGAAAGAATTGGTAGCCGACGCTAGTGAGCTAGTGCAGACCATCCAAGAGCGTATGAAGGTAGCTCAAGATCGGCAGTCGAAGTATTTCAATGCTCGCCACCGGCATGTGGAATTCGCTGTGGGCGACTGGGTGTATCTTAATATCAAGCCGTTCAAAGGCGTTTCGCGAATTCGCCGACTCAAGAAGCTGAGTCCGAGATTTTTGGGACCATTCAAGGTCATCGAGCGAGTGGGAGAGGCAGCGTACCGGTTGGCGTTGTCCACAGAGCTAAGTGGATTGCATGACATTTTTCACGTCTCCGTCCTGAGGAAAGCTTTGTTAGAAGCCAGCGTGGTGATTGAGCCGACGGAGGTGCCGGTAGAGGAAGACTTGAGGACGCGAGTTCGTCCAATCGGGATAGAAGACTCAGAGGTTCGGCAATTGCGGAACAAGGAGGTCAGACTCGTAAAGGTCCGTTGGGACAACTGTGGCTGCGAGGAGCTCTCATGGGAGCGAGAGCAAGCCATGCTGGAGGAGTACCCCGAGCTTTTCTCCTCAGGTACCGTTTAGTTTTGTTTACCTTCCATGTTTTAAATTTCGGGACGAAATTCTTGTAGGGGGGGGGAGAATTGTAACACCCCAAAACTTGGAAGGGGAATCGACGGCGTCGTTTTAGCCAAGTTTGGGTTTTGGAGCAGGCGACACGGGCGTGTCAAGGGCGTGACACAGGCGTGTCAGGGCGTGGTCAACCGCGGAGCTTGTGGTCGACGTTTTGAGGGTTGACGTTCGTCGAGCTCAGGAACACAGCATGTGACACGGGCGTGTCCCTGGCCGTGTCCTTCTCGGGTTGTTTGCCGGATTTATTCTGCTAGGCGTGGTACGGGTCACGACACGGCCGTGTCGGGTCTGACACGGGCGTGTCGAAGGCCGTGTCTTTGGTCGTGTCTTTGGCCGTGTCTTTGGCCGTGTCCTTCTCTGACTGGGAAGGTTGGTCGGTGGGGGGCGTGACACGGGTCTCGACACGGGCGTGTCAAAGGCGACACGGGCGTCTCGGAGGCCGTGTCAATGGCCGTGTGCTGGTTTTCGAATCGGTCGAGACGGCGAATGGTTGACACGGCCCTGCACACGGCCGTGTGCCAACCCGTGTTCGGCCCAGATTTTGTTATTTTGGGTTCCGATCGTGGCCGTCCGTTTCTTTGGTATGAGATCCAATGGTGGGGAGCCTCCCTGGGCGGTTTAAGGCCGGGAATAGGGTTTCAAACCCTCATTTTCCATTTGGCTTTATCTCTCTTGATTCTAGAGAGAAGGGAGAGCAAGGAGGAGGAAGAAGGCCAAATTCCGGCCGCCGGCGAAGCTTCGGAGGTCCGTTTCGCGAGCGGAGTTCAGATCCGCGAAGGTGGGAGCGTTGCGGTGGTTTTCAACCGAGCAAATCTTCTCCATGGCTAGGAAGAGGGGATGGAAGGTAACGACACTTCTCCTCTCGGTTTTTAGTATTTAGGATGCATGAATAGCATCCCCTTCCTTTCGTATTTTGAGCACCGAATCTCTCAAATGAGAGGGATTCGTGTAGCCTAGGTTCAAGAGGAACCTCCGGGTTGAGTATGTGCATCCCGGCATGCTTTGCATTAGAGATCCGCTCCGTTAGCGGATTAGGCATTGTGGGTGAAGCCGTGGTCGCGACCGTTAGTCCGACCCGGTGATGTTGCATAGCGAGCTTCGGGGATTCGGTAGAAATCTGTTGCGGCAATACGCCGTTGTATGTATGCGTTTTCCCACTTATATTTGAGTGAGTACTCGTGGTCGGAACCGGACAAGGTTAGCTCCGCGTTGTGCGGTAGATAGTTTCCTTGGAGCACGGGAAAGACACGGTGCGAATGGTGATTGGGGTGGGGAAACCTTTGTTTGTGTTGTGCAAAGGCGCGGCTATGTCTCCATGGTCGGCTGGCTATCCCGTGACACGCAAGTCATGTGGGGAAAGTGTCCCGGCGAGACTAGCCCCTTGTGTGGGACTGACGAGAATGTCGAGCGGAGGGCAAGCCCGGGCAATGTGGCCATGAGCGGGTGGGGTCCAGCAAGGCTTCTTAGAATCGGTCAGTGTGAGACGGAACCCTGACGTGCGAAGTCAGAATGTGCGGACAAGCCCTGCGTAACCAATACATCTCCTCCCAGTCGTCCATAGCGGACCCCAGGGAACTCCATCACCCTGCAGGTCAATACTTCATATGCAAATATACATGAACATAGAAAACAATAAAATAGGTTTGGATGTCTCATACAACAAACACAATTCAATGCTGAGCAGGTAAAATAAAAGGTCCTATAATGCAGTATGTATGCAATCCTAGGTTTCACCTAAGGCACCCTATAGCACATGAATCTAACACATCATCACACATCATCAAACAGGTACATCTAATTTCCACATCGACGTTCAAGCCACAAACACGTGGGTACTTCCAATTTCCCCTAACGGCATATAAGCCGCCACATGGAACTCTTGCCAAGGCCTCACCCGCTCATGGGTCTCAAAACCCGGGCTTGCCTGCAAGCTCTAACTTCTCATGTCAGGACTCTGTCTCACAAACAGCAAACTGATGCTAAGAACACTTGTTTGACCCACCTGCTCGTGGACTTCATCGCCCGGGCTTGTCCAAAGCTTGGCGTTCTCGTCAGTTTTACAAAAGGGGACTTGTCTCGTCGGGACACTCTTCATACATGACTTGCACGTTACGGGCTAATCAGCCGACCACAGAGACATAGTCGCGCCTTAGCACATCACAATAAACAGCCTTTCCCGCCTTAATCCACCATTCGTTCTCACACAAAAATAAGGGGGAACAAACATCACAAATGAAATCTTACCACAAATGGATTTCTAGCAAAATCCTTAATGCTCATTATGCAATATCACCGAGTCAGACTAACGGTCGCGAATACGGCTTCACCCATAATGCCTAATCTACTAATGGAGTGGATTTGTAGTGCAACATTATGCCGAGGATGGACACAATCGACCTGGTGGTTCCTCTTGAACTTCGGCAACCTGAACGCCTCTCATTTGAGAGATCCGGTGCCTAAATGCTTGAAAGAAAGTAATAATAAAACAGATGCCATGCATGCATCCTAAAGCCCGAGAGGAGAAGTGTCGTTACCTTACCGCGCCTCTTCCTAACCATGTAAAACTCAATTTGCATGGATGAAAGGGTGCACCTTCAAGTCCTCTCAACGAATCTGGCCTTGGATCGATGATCGGAGCCCCGAAGCTTCGTTAATGGCGGAAGATGATCTTCCTCTTCCTCCAAACTCTCTTTCTCCCCAAAACCCTAACTTTAACTCTCAAATGAGAAGAAATAAGGGGAAAGAGTGTTTCGGCCCTACTTATGCCCTTTGGACGGAGTGTCATGGGCCATAGGATCAAAACCGAAGTGAAATCGGACGGTCAGAACACAGATATACGGAACTGCTTCCGCCGCTACCGCCGGGCAGTAACCAACTACCATACCGCAGTAGCTTCTCGAGCTCTCAGTCAAAAAATAAAGCCGATCTACCCCCGGTGGTTTAAATTCCGCTGCGCGGTAGCTCGCTCAATGCTTCCATCTCAACGCAAGGAGGTTAATGCCAAGAGATAACTAGCTAACGCCGCGCGCTAGCACTCGAAGCACTCAACGCCTCCCACTCAACGCCACCACTCAATGCTTGCTACTCAACGCACTCAACGTCAGGCTACCGCCAAGCGGTGGCTATCTAATGCCGCATGCTAGCTTCAAGAGGCTCAAGAAGGAAACTTGGGTGTTATAGGGTATAAATCCCGCTCCCTCCCCTTCTAATGACGACAACGGTCCGACAGTGCATTACACAATTCCGGCAAGCCCCAAGAATTTCTAACATAGCTAAACAAAGTATTCCTACAACGACGGTCCGTCCGGGTCTCGAAATCAAGCCAGCTTTTATTGCTAAAAATCTCAACACGGACACCACCATCAACGCGAACATCGCACCAGTCTCTAAAGCAGTCCAAGGAGAACCTCGAACCGTGCTCCCTTAAGAATGCGACCAGTCCTACCAAACACACCATCCCAAGCTGAGTAAACTAGGACAATGGAATGTTACAAAACTTCAGAATGTCTACCACCTCCTCGCACGGTGGAAGATGGAAGCCTACCTCAGAGTAACCTCACAAATCATCAGCCAGCCCCATGGAGGGTTTTGGACCCTTTCCTCAGTACGCGGTATCCTCACCTCAAGATCGTCAGGTAAACCGTATCTCTTCCTCCAAATTGCAATTTGATCATTGGTAAGAGACGAACACAAACACATCTGTTTGCTTCGAAGCTTGAAATAAAAGGAGAAGCAAAAATTGGGGTTAAATAACAAAAATATAGTCCCACACAACAAAAGTGTTAGCACGGACATGGACACACATGCACACCCACTCAAACGAACCCAACAGCATGTATAACCAAGAATGCATGCAAGCACCCGACATCGTATGGACAGGTGCGCGTACACCCCAGGCCGCGCGACAAGGTGCATGGGCACCCAAGGCCGCACGGCCAGGTGCACGCGCACACTAGTCCACGCGACCCAATCGCGCGACTAGGTGCGCATGTGCACTAGGCCATGTGACCAAGTCGTGCGACCAGGTGCGCGCGCACCAGGTGCGTGCGCGAACTAGGCCGCGTACGAACCAGGTGCGCGCGCGACCAGATGCGCATAGGAACTAGGCCGCGTGACCAAGTCGGGAGACCAGGTGCGTGCGCACGCCTGTGCACGCAAGTCTGCACGCATGAACCCAAGTGCTCGAGTGTGCGTACCCACGCGTGCATATGTGTCTGCGCGGTCACCTGATCGTGTGCTCTAGTGCACACTTACGGATAGGTGCCCGCATAGACACAGTCGCGCATACTCGCGGTCGCGTGCTCCGACGTTTGTCCTCGCCGTGTTCCCCCGCTCTAACGTTTTACCTGAATTTGCAGGGAGCCACCGTCTTCTTTCTCTGGGCTTTCACCATTCACCATCGTCGCAATCCTCGCCAAGAGCTCTCAAGGGAAGAAATCCCTATTCATCACCCATACCGGTTTCTGATACCGAGAATTTCGGGGGGGGGGGGAATTGAAAGAGAAGGGATAGATACAACTCTAGAGGGGGGGTGAATAGAGTAATCAAAAATTGCACTGGCAAAGTTGACTTTCTACTCAACTCCCTTGGAGTTAAATACGGAATGAAGGTTATAGATATTTGAGATTTAAACCTTAAAGCCTAACACAAGTGTTGTGCACAAAAAGGCAGCCAACTGTAATTACAGTTGAGGCTGGGAAACCTAAACAGCAACTAGCAAACCTAGTTAAGATCTAATCACAGCCACAATGCAAGTAATTAAATAAAGCAATCCAAACGACACAAGGAATTTATAGTGGTTCCCCAAACAACTTGGGTACGTCCACTCTTCTACCAACAAGGTAGGAATCTACTCAGGTTTTTGATCAGGTGCCCTGCCACCAACAAGATCTGCTTCAGGTAGATCAAGAGACCCTTTAGACTTTTGATCAGGTGTCAAAAAACCAACACAGGTTTTTGATCAGGTGCCCTGCCACCAAGGGATACTTTTGAAGGGAGTAATAACCCTGTACAGGAGGGGGAAAGGAGGTTAAGGTGTCTTCTCTATTTTACAATAGATTAGAGAAGCACAATAACTTGCACTGAGCTAGACAGCTCTAAAAGAATCAAGGCTCCCCCTGGATCAAAGAATGTCCAGGTGAAGTCTTGCTTCAGTGCAGAAACACTTCAGTGAATACTGAAGGAAGAACTACAAGAAGATATAAAATAAGAAATGAAAATCTTCTAGCAGCTATCTTCTTCTTCTTCTTCTTCTTCAAAAGATCTCTGAGTCAGAACTTCCTGGAACAGGAGAACTCAGGTTGAAGAAGAGCAGAAGAGCTAACACTTCTCAGTTGAGTGAAGATTGCTGAGAGCAGTTAAACTTGTTCTTGTTGTAAGCTTGCTGAATGAATATAATCTGAGAACTAGTTGATCTCTTTTCTATGTGGACTAGTTGATTTCTTCTTCAAAGAAGTCTTTATATATCAGCAGTAGCAACGGCTCTAATTGAGTTTGAATCTTGTCTTTTTCTGAACTCTGCAAGCTGGGCTGCAAAAAGCAAAAAGCAAAACAAAAAATACTGCAGGCAGATATCCTATAAAAGGATAAAGCTTTCTAAGAAGCTGCAAATACTTCTGATGAAATAATATAAGAGAAAGTCACATCAGAAACGACTCTTTACAGCCAAGGAAGACTTTTTGAGTCTAACGGCTATAAAGGACAGCCTGGCAGATAAAGCAGATTGCATATCTCAGCTATAAGACAAACAACTTTGTCAAAAAAGATTAGCTCATGCATATAGAATAGAATAGATATTGCATGGAAGAGTTATCACAATTTACTCAGATAATCTTTTATAACATATGCCAAAATAAGTATGAAATTAGTCACATCACAGAAGACGACAAAACTATTTAAAACATACAGCAAAACATCGAACGACCCTCGGAGATCGTCGACCGACGCACGGAGATCGTCGACCTATCGGACAGATAGTCGAACGATCCAAATAGTCGAACTATCAAAGAAGATAGTCGAACTACCTCAGCAGATAGTCGACCTATCAGAACAGATAGTCGAGCTATCAGATAGTCGATCTATCCGGACAGATAGTCGAACTACCAAACAAAACAGATAGTCGACCTATCAAGCAGATAGTCGACCTATCACAGAAAACAGATAGTCGACCTATCAACAGATAGTCGAACTATCAGATAGTTGAACTATCCAAGCAGATAATCGAACTATCAAAGCAACACAGATAGTCGACCTATCAACAGATAGTCGAACTATGAAAGCAGCACAGATAGTCGATCTATCAACAGATAGTCGAGCTATCAGATAGTTGAACTATCAAGACAGATAGTCGAACTATCAAAGACGACAGATAGTCGACCTATCAACAGATAGTCGACCTATCAACGCAGACAGAACGTCGACCAACTGATAGACGATCGTCGATCAGCCGATAGACGATAGTCGAGCGACGTTCGACTATAGTCGAACGAAAAACTACTTAACCAAATATTCATCTGGAAAAGCAATTCTACACAACTAGAGAATCTAACCTATCAACTAACCTTTGACCATAGATAAATCTTGGGTCAAGAGATAGAAAGAGAGGACTGAACTCAAATCAAAACCTAGGGTTCCAACAATCTCCCCCTATTTGAGTTAAGTCTCTCAACAAATAAAACAAACAACACTAATTACAGAAAGTAAATAAAATGCATAAAGGGAAATAACTAAGCAGATATCATCAATCAATCAGATAAAAATTAACTGTCAATCAATGAACAATTAAGGTGCTTTAGAGTTAGATTCAGGATTAGAAGAGCTAGAAACAAAAGTAATTTTCCTTGTAGGATCTAGAGTTTCTTTCTTCGATAGCTTCAAATCTTATTCTCCAATAATTTTCAATTCAGTTGTTCTTGGGACTACTGCCTCAGGATGCTTTTCCATATATTTTGAAGGATCAAACATCTCAGGTCTGACCTGGAACTTTTCGAGCTCCTTCTTTCTGAATTTAGACATAGTGGTTAATCCGGCAGTGTGCTTTCCTTCAGCTTTTGCTTTCCTTATTTGCGCTGCTCCAACCAGTTCAAGAAAACGAGCCATCCTAAAGTTAGGATCAAGCTCTGGGCTTTCATAAACAATCTCAGAAGAAGAATCAACTTGTTCTTTATCTTGATTAACTAAATAACAAGAGAGAGCATACTTAGCAAAGTTCTTGCTAGAATTTTCAGATAAAATAAATTGCTTACCTTTTGGAACAACTTTCTCAGTATGTACTGGCTTTGGAGATGAAACTTTTTCCTTTGGAGAAGGAGGAGGGGAAAAGGTTGGTCTTTGATAAACTACCTCCTTAACTTGTTCTTTAACTGTATCAGTTCTTTGATAGCCAGTTTGGCTTTTACCTTGGAAACCTTGAGAACTTCTCCTTTGAGCAGGTTGAGATGGATTTGATCGTTCAGATTGACCAGCAGGCTTAGAAGATAAATTTCCTGAGGCTCCTACACCGGGAGGTGGAGGAGGACCTCTAGGATTCCATCTAGGAGCAGGAGGATCATACCTCTTAGCCTTTTTCCTTTGCTTTTGCTGATTTTTAGAAAACCACATCCAATGCTGGAATTCTTTTGACTTGGGATCAATCCCTTTCAGTATATAATATGGTGTATCATTGTCTGGATTTGCAGGAGGAGGAGCTACAGCCTTTCTTTTCTTTTTAGTAATCCTTTTTCTCTTAGAATCAGCAGATTCATCAGAATCAATTTCTTCTTCAGAATTTGAAGAGATAGGCATATCATAGGGATCAATAGCCTCTTTCAAAGCTCTTTCTTTTTTCCTTTAAAGCAGCTTTTTCCATTTCTTCTTCCATGGCATCATGTGCTAGGAGAGTATCTAAGTCCAATCCTGGGGAATCATCCCATACAGTAGATTTTTCAATTTGACTTTCAGAATCCATTTCTTGAAGCTTAGGAATTGTCGTGGGGACCAGTTCAATTTGCACTGCTTGCTCAGAAGCCTTAGAAGCTAGAACAGCTACTTCTGGTTCAGGTTGAACTTTAGAAGCAGGTTCACTTACTGGCTCTACAACCACTTGATCTTCAGGGGCAGACACAGGTTCAGGCTCTATAGCATCTAAAATCTCTAGAGCAGGTTCAGGATCTGGTTCTTGTTCTGGCTCTTGGACAACAACTACTTCTTCCATTATATCTGTAGGATTAGGAATAAAATCTTGCTAAATGACATCTAGTCATCCCTTCTAGATATTCCCATACTAGCATATCAATTGAGTAATCTACAAATTGAGAAAGAGACATACCTTCAGGATATTCTTCACGGTTTCCTAACTCCCATAAATCATCTAGAAAGGAGGTGATAATTCCTTCTAGGTACTGGGCAACCAAGGGAGTTGAGGATTCTTCTAAGTAAACTTTTACTACAAACTCTGTCAACATGATTGCATCAGATATTTCCTTTTCAGATGGAGGAGGAGGAGGAGCTGAATCTTCTGCTACTTTCTCTGTTACTGCAAGATGAACTGCTGGAGGGGAGGCCAAAGGCTGCTCTGAGATATCTTCATCAAGCATCTCCCCCTGCCTGATTTCAGTAGAAACTGAAACCAGGCCCTAGAAGAAGAGGGCTCAGCAGACTTTGAGAGTGCCTGAATAGCAGCAGTCAAAGAAGATATGGAAGAAGCAAGGGGAGCAATTGCCTCATCAATCATAGTTTTGATTGAGGGGGTAATTAACTCCACAATGCTAGCAATAAATGCTGGAGTTATATCAAAAGAAGATGATGAAGATGATGGAGGAATTTCTGAGGGTGGAAGAACAGCAGGGGTGGTATGTGCAATATGAGCTGGAGAATGAGCTGGAGATGCATGGGTGGATGCAGGGTGATCAAGATGATCTGAAGATAGAATTGGAGAGTGAGGAGGAGTTGGAATTGGAGAATGAACTGGAGAAGATATTTCAAACGCCAACAAATCAAAGCTGGGTTGAGAAATCCCAGCAAGATCAGTCGGGAGAGAAGATGCAGGAGGAGAGGCAGAATGTCGTACTTCAGTTGAAGTTGAAGGAACTTCAACTGTAGTAGACGGCAAAGCTGATGAAGAAGATGGAGGAGATGGATTTGCTGAGCCAGCTGCTAGAAGGGGGGGAGTGACTGCGACAGTCCTGGTGCTCTCAGATATAACTGGAGCAACCCCTGCGGGAGCGAGCTTCAGGAAAGTCCTTTTCCACTTTGAGAACAGTGAAGGATCCATCTTCTTACTCGCGGTTATGGAGGTGGCGGCAGACACAAGCAGATGGGGGTATTTCTCCTTCAGAAAAATACCAACTACCCTTCGTAGGGTAACTTCTTTCTTTCCATTCTTTTTCCTAATTAAATCGAACAGAACGCCTGCCCAGTTGATCTGCTTCTTGTTAACAATTACACACATTAGTGCAAATTGTTGCCTTGTAATATTATCGTGGGCTGAGTGCTTTCCCAGTAGCACTTTTCCAACAATTTCCGCAAGAAACTTGATTTTAAACGGGAAATTCACCTTGAGCAGCTTGGAGGGAATGCCTTCGGCATGTCCCAGCTCAGTTAACATTCTTCCGAACTCAGGAGCATCTTGCTCATAATCTTCTTCACCATTAATCAAACCAAAAATTTCAGTCAGAATAGCGGGAGTCAAAATTACCTCTTCTCCGCTAATTGTTCCAGTCATCGAATCATCAGTCGACGATGAAGTGAAGGCCCACTCTTTGATTTCCTGAGTGTTTATCTTTACTCTGTAAGATATGAGTCTCTCTAATCCTTATTCTCTGCACAGATTTAGGATTTCTACTATCCCTGGTTCGCAACTACTGAAGGCGTCGAAATCAACGCTGAATCCGGCATCAAACTTTACCACTGCAAGAAGCGCTGGAGCAATCGCCATCGAAAAAAAATTGGAGAAGACGAGAGAGAGAGATGGCGAGGACGGAGTGCAAGACAAAGAGCAAGCGGGAAGACGGAATGCGAAAAGACGCTCTCCATCGACGATACGAGCAACTATCTTTTAACCTAGGTCGACCATCGGCTTTATATTAAAACAGCGATCGTCGATCTACTTAAAAGATACTGGAGACGATGGTCGAACGGTCGTTCGACGATCGGTCCTGAAGCAGAGTAGTCGATCAATCGTTAGACTATTTCTGTCTTCACAAACAGCAAGCTGTCGTCAACCATAGATTGACGATAGGCTCGACCTGTTCGACTATCTTTGAACGCCGGTCGACGATCTTCAGGCAGATGAGCTATCTTCAACCATAGGTCGACGATAGGCTTGATCCGCTCGACTATCGTCGAACTTCGTTCGACTATCTTCGAACAAGTTTTAACAAGGCAGACGGTCACACTTAGTCTCTTCCATTAATCATGCCTAGTTGAACTAAAAAGAACAGATGCTTCTGTTCATCTAAGGTCTTGGTGAATATATCACCTCTCTGAAGGTCTGTGGATATGAACTCAAGGCTGATCTTGTTCTTTTCCACACAATCTCTCAGGAAATGGTGTCTAATCTCAATGTGCTTCATTCTAGAGTGGTGCACTGGATTTTGTGCAATGGAGATAGCACTTGTACTGTCACACATGATTTTAGTGTTCTTGTGTGAGTACCCATAATCCAAAAGTTGATTTTGTATCCACAGGATCTGTGAACAACAACTAGCAGCTGCTATATATTCAACTTCTGCAGTTGATGTTGAGACAGAGGCCTGCTTCTTACAGAACCAAGAGACCAATCTCTCTCCTAGGAACTGACAAGTTCCTGAGGTACTTTTCCTGTCAACTCGACAACCAGCATAATCAGAATCAGAATATCCAATTAATTCAAATTATGACTCTGCTGGGTACCAAAGTCCTAGATTTGGACATCCCTTCAGGTATCTCAAGATTCTCTTGAGAAGAATCAGATGAGATTCCTTGGGGTTGACCTGGAATCTAGCACAAAGGCATGTAGCAAACATTATGTCTGGCCTACTTGTAGTTAAATACAATAGGGATCCAACAATGGCCCTATAATTCTTTTGATCTACAGGCTTTCCCTGATCATCAGAATCAATAACTACACTAGTAGCCATAGGTGTATGCATTGCTGAAGCATCTGCCATCCCAAACTTCTTTACCAATTCCTTGGCATATTTGGATTGGGAGATGAAGATGCCATCAGCATCTTGCTTTACTTGGAGACCAAGAAAGTAAGACAGCTCACCCATACTACTCATCTCAAACTTAGAATGCATTAGGTCAGAAAACCTTTTGCAAAGTTTGGGATCAGTGGAGCCAAAAATAATGTCATCCACATACACTTGAACTAACATGATTGTGTCCTTGTGGTGCTTGACGAAGAGGGTTCTATCAACTACTCCCCTAGTAAAGTTGTTCTCTAATAGGAAACTAGCTAAAGTCTCATACCAGGCTCTTGGTGCTTGTTTTAGTCCATACAGAGCTTTCTGCAACTTGAATACATGTGAGGGCTGAGTTGAAGAAACAAAACCGGGTGGCTGTTTAACAAAAACCTCTTCCTTTAGCTCACCATTAAGAAAAGCACTTTTGACATCCATTTGAAAAACCTTAAACTTCATGTAGGCTGCATAATCTAAGAAGATCCTTATTGCCTCTAGCCTTGCAATAGGAGCAAAGTTTTGGTCATAATCTATACCTTCCTCCTGTCTGTAGCCCTGAGCTACAAGCCTAGCTTTATTCCTTACAATGATGCCATTTGCATCCAACTTGTTTCTATACACCCACTTGGTGCCTATGATCAGTTGGCCTTTAGGTCTTGGAACCAAAGTCCAAACTTTATATCTCTCAAACTGATTGAGTTCCTCTTGCATAGCAATGATCCAGTGGGGATCTAGCTCTGCATCTTTAATGGTGAGGGGCTTAATCTGTGAGAGGAAACAAGCATGCATCACATCTTGTCTTAACTGGTGTCTTGTTTGAACACCAGCTGATATGTATCCTATCACTTGAGATGTAGGGTGATCTCTAAGTGTGACAACATCAGCAGGTAGGATGTGATATTCAGCAATAGTTGGGATTAATTCCTCGTGATGAATTTGATCTACTATTGGTGGTACAGCAACAATTTCTGCAATGTCTTCATCACTGTCTGATTCAGTGATATGAAGAGTTGAAAGATGAAGGATTTCTTGAGTGACATCTTTGGAAGATTCTTGTACCTGTAATGAACTTGAGGAAGGGGAAGTTTTCTTCTCCTTGTAAAACATTTGGGATTCATCAAAGGATACATGAACAGACTCTTCAATTTTAGAAGATGATTTATTAAAAACCCTATAAGCTTTGCTTACTTGGGAATATCCAAGAAAAATTCCCATTGAAGCCATTGCTTCAAACTTTCTAAGATATTCTTTATTGTTATTATGAATATAAACAACACAGCCAAACACTCTAAAATAATTTATTTTAGGTTTCTTTCCTTTAAGTAACTCATAAGGAGTTTTACACTTAAGTTTGTGTATCAGACTTCTATTCAGGACATAGTTGGTTGTACTAACAGCTTCTGCCCAATAGGAAAGAGGCATATTAGCATCTACCAACAATGTGCCAGCAGCTTCAATTAGTGTTCTGTTCTTCCTTTCAACCACACCATTTTGTTGGGGAGTTCTAGGAGCTGAGAAGCTATGTTTGATACCTTCTCTCTCACAGAATTCTTGCATGAGAAGAGAGTCAAACTCAGTACCATGATCACTTCTGATCAAGGTCACATGAGTAGAGTACTCAGTCTGCACACATAATAGAAAGTCTGTAAGGGCTTTGAAGTTATCAGCCTTAGTTCTCAAAAAGAACACCCAAGTGAACCTAGAGAAGTCATCTACAATGACTAGGGTGTAATACTTCCCTCCTAAACTCTGTACATTTATTGGGCCAAATAGGTCCAAATGTAATAAATACAGGATTCTAGGAGAATCACTTTTATTTACTGATTTAAAAGAGTTCTTGGTTTGCTTGCCTAGCTGACAAGCCTTGTATAGGCTCTCCTTCTTGTAGGGGAAAGAAGGTAAACCTCTAACAAGGTTGTGTTTAGATAACCTAGATATATTCTTGAGGTTAACATGGCTAAGCCTTTTATGCCACAAGGTATTATTATTACTTACTTCATTAAACAGGCAGATTTCAGAATCAGTTGAATTAAAATCTACTAAATAAATGTTGCCTTGTCTAATGCCTATTAATACAACATTATTATTTAAAGTAATATTACAAAGGGAGTTAGAGAATGATACCTGGTATCCAGCATCACATAACTGACTTACTGAAATTAAATTATGCTTCAGTCCAGTCACATAAGCAACTCTCTTGAATGTAACAGCTCCAATTATCATCCTGCCATAGCCTTCAGTTTGACCACAGCTTGAATCTCCAAAGATTACCTTTGGGCCAAGCTTTGCCTTGAACCTTGACAGATGTTCTTTATTTCCTGTCATATGCTTGGAGCAACCACTATCCAAATACCACTTATTTTGAGTGATAGGATAGGTCTTCACCTGCAAATAAAACAATTTAAACATTGTGGACCCAGGTAACCTTGGGTCCCTTGTTTTTCACATAAGAAAAACTGGAAATAAAAGAATAAGCAGGCTGAGGGTGATATCCTAATGGGTAAGATCTCCTAGGTGGGATTCTCCATGCTGATGATGGGTCAATGAACCTAGGGTTTCTATTCATATTCGGGTTTCTAACGTTCTGGTTTGAATTTTGAAATTCTTGTTGAAAGCATCGATCGGCGTTCGACGATTGGTACCCAGATCGTCGATCTTTGTTCGACCATTGGGCTTGCGATCGTCGAGCTGCGTTCGACGCCCTTTGTAATTCCTTAAATTTCTGTTTTCTTTTCTCTCTTTTAGCTTTATTTAAAGCTCTATTTACTTGATTGACTTGCTCAGTGTTTTTTATTCCACTAGATGAAATAAAATTCACTGGAGTTGAAAGTTGGTTTTTAAGAATGATTGGGGGCTCACTAGAAGATGCTCCTAAGCCTAATTTGTTATTGCCTGACCTAGTGTTAGACATGCTGGTTATTTCAAGCAACTTAAGGCTTCTACCATTTAGAGACTCTTCTAACCTTTTGGATTTAGCTAACTCATTCTTAAGAAATTTAATTTCTTCACTAGAATTAGTGAGATCTTCCTTCAACTTAATGTTTTCAATAGATATGATTTCTGATTCAGCTAGCCTATGTCTAAGTTCTTTAATCTCTTTTTCAGAACTGATTAAATCTAAGCATAAGGATTTAAATTCTGCAGAAGTGAAATCATAAGAAGATAGTACCTCATCTTCTGTTGGCATTTCTTCATCTGAATCTGAAATCTCTGCAGCTGAATGATTGCTGCAGGCATCAATTGCCATTAGGCAAACTTCCTTTGCCTTCTTTTCTTCTTCATCCTCACTGGAGCTTGAGGAAGAGGATTCCTCATCAGAATCACTCCAGGTTTCAGCGACAAAGCCTCTCTCCTTCTTTTTATTCTTGTAGGAGGATGGCTTGGAGTGCTTCCTGTGCTGATCCTTATCTTTCCTCTTTTCTTTATTCTTTTCCTCTGGATAATCTGGAAGGATATGTCCAGGCTTCCTGCAACCATAACAGATAATTTCTTTAGAAGGGGTGCGATCATACCTTGGCTTTTCTTCATACTTTGAAGACTTCTTTCTGAATTCCTTCCTTCCCATCTTGAGAAACCTTTTGGCAAATAATGCCATCAGTTCCTCATTTGACTGGCTTCCTTCAGAAGTGTCAGCAGCTTTAAGAGCAAGGTTTTGCTCTTTTCTTGTAGGAGTTGGGGTCTTTGCTTCAGCTTCAGCTTCCCTGGACTTCAGCACTTGCTCAAAAGACTTGAGCTTGCCGAGAAGAGCTTCTGTTGAGATTTCATTTATGCTTCTGGCCTCCTTGATAGGCCAGATCCTCAGATCCCATGTGCTAGGGAAGCACATAAGAATCTTATCATTGACCTCTGTCAATGAAATATCCTTGTCAAGGGTCCTCAACTCATTGATGATTGAGCTGAGCCTTGTGTACATGGCTTCAACTGATTTAGCATCAGTTTTCTTGAAATTCTCATATTGTGAGATAAGGTTGGACCTCCTGTCCTTCCTTTCATCAGCTGAACCAGCTACAATCTGGTTTAGTGTGTCCCACATAGCTTTTGCTGAGGAGTAGTCAGCAACCTTCTGGAATACTTCATCAGACATTGTCTGAGCCAGAATGTTCATTGCCTTGGCATCTGCTATCTTTGCCTTTTTGTACTCATCATTGTAGTCTGGAGGAGGCACTGCACTCATATCAGTTGATGATGAGGCAGTGGCAGCAGCAGGTGCTCTTGGTGGTCCTGACAAAATAGAAGCAAAAATACTTTCATCAATAGAATTCATATATAATTTGATCCTTGCCTTCCAGATGCCAAACTTAGCCAAGTTGCATGCTGGAGGTCTGGTGCTAAAATAATCCTTGGACTGGGCCATGATAGTGAAAGTGAATATCTATAAACTTTGGTATCTATCAGGATCTTGTGACTTAGGTGTTAGCCTATTCAGTCAGTCAATCTCCCTCTGATACCAATTGAAAGAGAAGGGATAGATACAACTCTAGAGGGGGGGGGGGGTGAATAGAGTAATCAAAAATTGCACTGGCAAAGTTGACTTTCTACTCAACTCCCTTGGAGTTAAATGCGGAATGAAGGTTATAGATATTTGAGATTTAAACCTTAAAGCCTAACACAAGTGTTGTGCACAAAAAGGCAGCCAACTGTAATTACAGTTGAGGCTGGGAAACCTAAACAGCAACTAGCAAACCTAGTTAAGATCTAATCACAGCCACAATACAAGTAATTAAATTAAGCAATCCAGACGACACAAGGAATTTATAGTGGTTCCCCAAACAACTTGTGTACGTCCACTCTTCTACCAACAAGGTAGGAATCCACTCAGGTTTTTGATCAGGTGCCCTGCCACTAACAAGATCTGCTTCAGGTAGATCAAGAGACCCTTTATACTTTTGATCAGGTGTCTAAAAACCAACACAGGTTTTTGATCAGGTGCCCTGCCACCAAGGGATACTTTTGAAGGGAGTAATAACCCTGTACAGGAGGGGGAAAGGAGGTTAAGGTGTCTTCTCTATTTTACAATAGATTAGAGAAGCACAATAACTTGCACTGAGCTAGACAGCTCTAAAAGAATCAAGGCTCCCCCTGGCTCAAAGAACGTCCAGGTGAAGTCTTGCTTCAGTGCAGAAACACTTTAGTGAATACTGAAGGAAGAACTATAAGAAGATATAAAATAAGAAATGAAAATCTTCTAGCAGCTATCATCATCTTCTTCTTCTTCAAAAGATCTCTGAGTCAGAACTTCCTGGAACAGGAGAACTCAGGTTGAAGAAGAGCAGAAGAGCTAACACTTCTCAGTTGAGTGAAGATTGCTGAGAGTAGTTAAACTTGTTCTTGCTGTAAGCTTGCTGAATGAATATAATCTGAGAACTAGTTGATCTCTTTTCTATGTGGACTAGTTGATTTCTTCTTCAAAGAAGTCTTTATATATCAGCAGTAGCAACAGCTCTAATTGAGTTTGAATCTTGTCTTTTTCTGAACTCTGCAAGCTGGGCTGCAAAAAGCATAAAGCAAAACAAAAAATATTGCAGGCAGATATCCTATAAAAGGATAAATCTTTCTAAGAAGCTGCAAATACTTCTGATGAAATAATATAAGAGAAAGTCACATCAGAAACGACTCTTTACAGCCAAGGAAGACTTTTTGAGTCTAACGGCTATAAAGGACAGCCTGGCAGATAAAGCAGATTGCATATCTCAGCTATAAGACAAACAACTTTGTCAGAAAAGATTAGCTCATGCATATAGAATAGAATAGATATTGCATGGAAGAGTTATCACAATTTACTCAGATAATCTTTTATAACATATGCCAAAATAAGTATGAAATTAGTCACATCACAAAAGACGACAAAACTATTTAAAACATACAGCAAAACGTCGAACGACCCTGTTAGGTACATTGGAAAATGTGTACCTGATTTGAAGAAGCCCAACTTAGCTCAATGATATACATCAAGGTGTATTTGATGTTGTTTTAAGTTGACATGTGCAGGTGAAGAAGTGTTAAAGAATGCAGAAAAATATTCTAAGTCCATGTGTCGACACCTGAAGAAACAGTGTTGACACTTCAGAATATTTGTGTCGACACTTGAAGGAAGCTGTGTCGACACAGAGAAAGATAGTCGACCACATTTGTGTCGACACTGGGAAGCAGTGTCGACTCACAGGAAGATAGTCGACCACATTTGTGTCGACACTGGGAAGCAGTGTCGACTAACTAAAAGATAGTCGACCTCGACGCAGAAGGAGATAGTCGACACAATGAGACAGAGTCGACACATGTTGGCAGAGTCGACAATTGATGTGTCGACACCTGAAGGCTGTGTCGACATATACTGAGTTCTGAATCTACAACAACTGTGTCGACACACAGGACTTGTGTCGACACACTGCAAAGTCAAGACCAAGTTATTTTCTGAAGAAAGATGAAGTGTTGAGTCGACATAAATTCTCTGTGTCGACTCATTCTCAAAATAAAGTTCTGAAGAAGCTGTGTCGACTTAAAGGCAAACTTGTCGACATCATCAAAGGTTGTGTCGACACCAAAGTTACTTGTGTCGACACATATAGACAGTTGGTCTCGACACTTCCTAATAGTCTGTCTCAACACATTGCTGACCAAGACTAAGGCACAGGATCTGTTTGAAGACTTGACAGCTGTGGGTTGCAGCCAATTAACTGATGTTGTCAGACTTGTCAGAAGACAGTTATAAACCGAATCAGCCGGTTACCATTAAGAAGGTGTTGGGTACATTGGAAAATGTGTACCTGATTTGAAGAAGCCCAACTTAGCTCAATGATATATATCAAGGTGTATTTGATGTTATTTTAAGTTGACATGTGCAGGTGGAGAATTGATAAAGTATGCAGAAAAATTCTAAGTCCAAGTGTCGACACAAAGGAAGCAGTGTCGACACACAGAAGAAAATAGTCGACACAACACTGGGAAGCAGTGTCGACACATAGCAGTTAGTCTACAACTACACTGGGAAAAAGTGTCGACACAGAAAAAGAGTCGACACAACACTGGGAAATTGTGTCGACACAGAAGAAAAGAGTCGACACAATACTGGGAAATTGTGTCGACACAGAAGAAAAGCGTCGACCTCAAACATTGGGAGAATGTGTCGACACAGAAGAATATAGTTGATCTCAAGATTGTCGACATCATCTGAATGTGTCGACACAGAAGAAAATAGTCGACCTCAAGTTAGTCGACACCAGCAGAATGTGTCGACACATTGTGATTAAGTCGACACATAATAGCAGAGTTAAAAAAATGAATGTGTCGACACCTGAAGGCTAAGTCGACACTTACTAAAGTTATGATTCTACAACAATTGTGTCGACACACAGGACTTGTGTCGACACACTGAAGAGTCAAGATCAAGTTATTTGCAGAAGAAGCTGTGTCGACTCAAAGGCAACTTAGTCGACATCACTGAAGATTGTGTCGACACCAAAGTCAATTATGTCGACACAAATAGACAGATTGTCTCGACACTTTCTGACAGACTGTTTCAACAACTTGTGATTCAAGTCTAAGGCACAGGACTTGTTTGAAGACTTGACAGCTGTGGGTTATCACCGGTTAACTGAAGTTGTCAGAGTTGTCAGAAAACGGTTAGAAACCGGATCAGCCGGTTACCATGAAGAATGTCTATAAATAGACAGATTCAGAAGGAGAAAAATAATAAATCAATATACAACATATAGAACTGACCTTTTGAAATACATTGGATCAGAAAGTGGAGAAGGATTACAATTCTACTCATTTCAAGAAAGTGCTAGGCACTTAAGAAGATCTTCTCCGGGAGATCTAAGAAGACTATCTAAGGATAGATCTAAGAAGAGTTCTAATCAGAATTCAGAAGAATCATTCAAAGTTCTGGATAGAGAGAGATCAAGTCAGAATTTGAAGAAGAAGAAAGAATCCACCAGTGGATTCTCAAGAAGCTGTTTGGAATCAACTCAGCTAAGTACATTTTCAAGAAGCTTTGAAGAAGGCTAAGAAACAGTTGATTGCATCAGCTGATCAAGAATTGTCATTGCCTTTTCTCTCTCAACTTTGGCAAGACAAATTAAAACAATCTTTTCTATATTTCTGTAGGATTTGTTTATACAGATCTGAGTTGTAAGCCTATGTTATAAAGGCTGAGTGTAAGAGTGTTGAACTCTGAGTGGTAGGGCTGTTTGCCTGAGTGTAGGAGAAGGATATTCTCTGAGTTGTAGGCCTTGGGGCAAGGCTGAGGTAGGGCAGTTGTGCCTGAGTTGTAGGAACCAGTTGGGTTCTGGTTGTAAGATCTATTGATCTGAGATAAGTGGAAGTTTGGCCGAATCTAGCATACTGCTAGATAGGTGAAGGGGGAAAGTGGATGTACCCAGACCTTGGGGAACCACTATAAAACATAGTGCAATCTGTGATGTTTTTGTTTTTTGTGATTGCTGTGTTTATTATATTAGTTATTAAATTGAATTCTGCCTAGAAGTTTTAGAAAGAGAAGCAGAACCTATTCACCCCCCCCTCTAGGTGTTTAGGCTGCCTTGAAAGTTAAACTATCAAGTGGTATCAGAGGGAGGTTCCTCAAAAGGACTTAACAGTCTGAGGTAGATCTGATAGGCAGATTCAAGAATCAAGAAGATGGGTTCTGGAGAGAATCATAAGGAGCTAGGGTCAATGAAATTACCCATATGCAAGAAGGAAATCTTTGGGATCTGGAAAGAAAGAGTCAGATTGTTTATGGAAGCATCTGACCCAAGGATTTACATCACAGTACAGGAAGGCCCCTTCATACCAATGAAGATATCTGTTCTTGATGCAAATATCCAAACACCAAAGACTTATTCTGAAATGACCAAGGATGAAATCATCTTGGCTACCATGGACAAAAGGGCACAGAACATCATTGTCAGTGCTATAGATGATTCAACATTTCAGAATCTGATTCACTGCAAGACCTCCAAGGAGATGTGGGACACATTGATTGTCTACATGGAGGGATCAGAAGAAGTAAGGCTGGACAGAAAATCTATGCTAAATCAGGAGTATGAAAGTTTTAGACAAGGAAAATCTGATAGCATAACTGAGTGCTATAAGAAATTCTATAGAATTGTGAATGAGCTAATTTCCTATGGAAGAGTCTTCAGTACCTATGAACTGAATGACAAATTCTTAAGATCCTTATCAAAGGATTGGGATACAAAGATCTGTGCCATAAGAGAAGTGGCAAAATTGGCAGAGATATCTCCTCCAACTCTGTTTGGAAAGTTGTTATCCTATGAAATGCAACTTATGGTAAGGAAGGAGGAGGAAAGAAACTCAAGAGGAGAGCATAGAGAAAAGACTGTGGCATTTAATGCTGAAGCCACTAGAAAGAATAGGAGGAAATCACCATCTCCTCCTAAGGAAGTTGAAGAAGGTAGTTCTGAAAATTCAGATAAGGGTTCAGTCAGCTGTGATTCAGATGCAGACTTTGCTGCATTCACTAGGCAATTTCAAAGGTTCTTGAAAAAGAAGCAATGGAAGTCTAGGCCTTCCTCATCACAGCAAGTAGATGACTATTATCAGAAGAGAAGGTCATCAAGGAAAGAGAAAAGCAGGTCAAAGACCAGCAAAGCCACTACTTCAAAGATTGTCTGCTATTGTTGCAATAGGCCTGGACATGTAGTGGCTGATTGTCCTGACAAAAGGAAGGAATCTTCAGAAAAGAAGAAGACTTATCAGAAAGGCAAGAAGGAGAAATCATTTGTAGCAAAGAAAGATAAAAGTCTTTCAGACCAGTCAACTTCAGAATCAGGATCTGAAGCTGAAGCATATATTGGATTATATGCTGCATCTGAGGAAGAGGAGTTTATGCAGTTGCTAGACTCCATCAATGAACATCAATGCATGGGGTTGATGACAAGATCAGAAGAGGACCTATGCCAGAATCAGTCTGGTTCTAATGAGGTAAACTGTCCTTCTTGTACATCTGTTTGTAATACAAGTGAAGAATCAGCTACATCTGCATCAAGTGATGAAGATGTATCTGGATCTGAAGGAGATGTCTATCAATTGATAGACAAGTATGGGGACCTGTTGCAGGCCCTTAAGAAAAGCAAGAACCTGGTTAACTCACAGGCTCAGGAAATTGCTGATCTAAGGGTTGCAACAACTGAGTTAGAAAAAGTCCTTGATCAAAAGTTAGCTGAAATTGCCAAGCTGAAGAATATAACTATTATTCAGATGGGCACAATTAATTATACTAATGATCAAGTAAAGAGTCTGGAGGACAGACTTAGAATTGAAAGGGATTTAGTGGCTAGTTACTCTAAGCCAAAATCTGTCTTACCCTTGATAGATGAATTTGTCACTCAGAAGGGTAAGGCTGGATTAGGATTTAAGGGTAACTCCAGGGCTGGCAGATTCAAGAGGAAAGGCAAAGCCCCTATTCAGCCACTAAACCTTTCAGTCCCCATAAGGTTTGGTAAGGAGAAAGTGCCTTCTAACATATATGATCATGAAGACATTCAGGATCATATTAAGACAAATGTTCTGAAGAACAAGGGTGTTAAGGCAAGCAGGCCTACCTATGGTCATAAACCCTATGGTTTTAAGAAATCAGTAGGTGAAGTTGCAACAGCACCAGCAATGAACAGAAATGCTTCTGACAAGGATGTATCTAGATCTAGATACAATAAGTTTGAATGTTGGTGCTGTGGCAAGAGGGGTCATTTTGCATTGGACTGCTGGTATAACACAAGTGTTATAAAGAATAAGAGTCTACCTGTTAGAAGAGGTTATGATAACTTTATTAAGGCTAACCTGAACCAAGGACCCAAGACTTACTTGGGTTCTAAGGGTAAGTAATTCTGTATTGCAGGTGAATCCAAGTTACCATGCCCCTATATGGTACTTGGATAGTGGTTGTTCCAGGCACATGACTGGAACAAAGGGGCTGCTGAAGGAGTATTCATCTGTCAAAGATGGACATAAAGTGATCTTTGGTGGATCTGAAAAAGGAGTCATCAAAGGATTTGGTAACATCTCTTCAAACCTAATTACTATCACCCAAGTGGCCTATGTAAAAGGTTTGAAACATAATCTAATAAGCATAAGCCAGCTGAGTGATCTAGGATATGACATTTCATTTGGTAAGGATGGATGTCATATCAAAAGGTCAAGTGATCAAGAGATCATATTGACTGGGTATAGGAAGAGAAATGTGTATTGCCTTAATTTTGAATATGAGAATAAGGCATCCCCCATTTGTCTTGTAGCTGATGACAATGCTTCTCATTGTGTTAAGTGGCACAAGAGATTGGCTCATCTAAACTACAAGACAATTGGCCAACTCTTTAGTAAAGAACTAGTGAGGAATGGGCCTCAAGTTAAGTGTATAAAGGAAGGGGTATGCTCAGCTTGTCAAAAGGGCAAGCAGACAAAAACCTCATTTCAAAGCCTTGAAAACAAGGATTCTGTGAGGTGCTTATACCTCTTGCATATGGATCTTTTTGGTCCTATGCCAGTTCACAGTCTAGGTAGGAAGGTCTACACTCTGGTGGTTGTAGATGACTATTCTAGATTTACATGGGTGTTCTTTCTGAGACAAAAATCTGAAACCCCAAGTGTATTATTTAATTTTGTAAAGCAAATTCAGAATGAACTGAATAGTACAGTGGTCAAAATTAGAAGTGACCATGGTACTGAGTTTCAATCTGAAAGCATAACAAACTTATGTATAGACTTTGGGATTTTCCAAGAGTTCTCCTCACCTAGAACACCTCAGCAAAATGGTATTGCTGAAAGAAAGAATAGAACATTAATTGAAGCTGGTAGAACTCTATTGAGTGACACCTCTCTCCCAGAATATTTTTGGGCTGAGGCAGTTAACACTGCTTGTCATGTCATCAATAGGGCTTCTATCACCAAAGGCCACAGAAAGACTCCCTATGAGATTGTGAAAGGCAGAAAACCAAACCTATCCTATTTTAGGATCTTTGGTTGCAAATGCTATATACTTAACAATGGCAAGTCATATTTGACTAAGTTTGCTGCCAAATCCCAGGATGGGATATTTGTTGGGTACAGCACAAATAGTAAGGCCTATAGAGTCTTCAACTTAACAACTCAAGTTGTTGAAGAATCTGTGCATGTTGTATTTGATGAAACAAGATTAATCAATTGTGAGTTGTCTTGTAGATCAAATGACTCAACAGGTATAAGCAAGAAGATGGACAAGCTCTCCATTGCTGAAGCTTCAAAGGAAGAGGGAGCATTGGAAAATGAAGGCTGCTGTCCAGGGGGAGTACAAGAGATAATGGAAGCTGATGAAAACCAAGAGGAACAGCAGAATGAAGAAGCTGGAGATGCACAACCTGAAGGGAATCTACCTCCAGCTATAAGATATCTAAGAGATCATCCTACTGATCAGATAATTGGTGATCCAAGACAAGGAGTGCAAACTAGAAGCAGAAATCAAAGCACAGTTTTGCATTCTAGTTTCTTGTCCCAAATAGAACCTAAGAAGTTTGAAGAAGCTATCCAAGACCAGCACTGGATTGATGCTTATGCAAGAGGAGCTGAATCAATTTAGAAGGTGCAAAGTCTGGGAGCTTGTTCCTAAACCAAGAGGCCACAACATAATTGGAACTAAGTGGATCTATAGGAACAAGCTAGATGAAAGTGGAATAATAGTAAAGAATAAAGCAAGATTGGTTGCAAAAGGATACAGGCAGGAAGAAGGGATTGACTTTGATCAAACCTTTGCTCCAGTAGCAAGGCTGGAGGCAATCAGAATGTTCCTTGCCTATGCAGCCTACCAAGACTTCAAAGTATACCAGATGGATGTGAAGTCAGCATTTCTGAATGGTGATCTTAAAGAAGAAGTATATGTAGAGCAGCCATCAGGTTTTGTAGATCCTCTTAAACCTGATTCTGTGTATAAGCTTAGGAAAGCTTTGTATGGGTTAAAACAAGCTCCAAGGGCTTGGTATGAAACCCTGTCTACCTTCCTCATTGAGAATAAATTCTCAAGAGGAAAGATAGACAAAACTCTATTCCTTAGGGAATCCAAAGGAAAGATCATCTTAGTCCAGATCTATGTTGAATGACATAATCTTTGGATCTACTGAAAACAACCTTTGTAAAAAGTTTGCCAAACTTATGCAAGGGAAGTTTGAGATGAGCAGTATGGGAGAACTTAAGTTCTTCTTGGGACTCCAAGTAAGACAGACTGATGATGGATTGTCCATATCCCAGTCTAAGTTCACCAAGGAATTAATTAAGAAATATGGTATGGAGTCATCCTCCTCCATGAGAACTCCTATGGGGACAAGTATGCCAATATGCAAAGATGAGGCAGGTAAACCTGTTGATGAATCATTGTATAGAGGAATAGTTGGGTCTCTACTATATCTCACTGCTAGTAGACCTGACATTATGTATGCAACATGTGTCTGTGCTAGGTACCAAGCCTGCCCTAAAGAATCTCATTATACTGCAGTCAAAAGGATTCTGAGATATCTAAAGGGCACTCCTACTCTAGGTCTTTGGTACCCTAGGAATAGAGATTTTCAACTAACAGGCTATTCAGATGCAGATTTTGCAGGATGTAGAGAGGATAGAAAGAGTACTACAGGTACTTGTCAATTCCTGGGAGGAAGACTAATATCTTGGAGTAGTAAAAAGCAGACTAGTGTGGCAATTTCCACAGCTGAGTCAGAGTATATTGCTGCTGGAAGCTGCTGTGCACAGCTATTATGGATGCAGCATCAGCTTAAAGATTATGGTATTCAGGTAAGTAGAACACCCCTTTTATGTGATTCTAAGAGTGCTATTTCTATTGCTAATAATCCAGTTTCTCATAGTAGAACTAAGCTTATAGAAATCAAATATCATTTTCTTAGAGAACATGTAGAAAAAGGTGACATCTCATTGGAATTTGTAAAAACAGATTATCAAATAGCAGATGTATTTACTAAGCCTTTAGATGAAACCAAATTCAATAAATTCAAAATTGAATTAGGTATGTTAACCATTGATTAATGTATTAAACAAAATCATTAACAATGCTATTGAAAGGGTTTATAAGTAAGTAAAAGTAGTAACAACATAATCAAGTGTTAAAAAAAGGACACATTGAAGTTACAGAAATTGGCTAAGTAAGAATGTGTCGACACATTCAGTAATAATGTGTCGACTCAGAGAAATTATGTCGACAAGTCAGAAATATTGTGTCGACACAGAGAATATGTGTCGACACTTAAGAGTTTTATTGTCGACTTAACCAGAAATGTAATGTCGACTCAACCAGAATTATGGTGTCGACACTTACAGAATATGTGTCGACACTTATCCTTAGTGTCGACACAGAATTTCTGTCTTTCTACTATGTATCCAAGGTGTCGACATAACCACAAATTGGTGTCGACACATAGTAGGCTGAAGAAATGTCGAGTTAATAGAAGCTTGTGTCGACACATTCCGTCTGTGTCGACACATTTAGACTGTTTTTGGCGCCTTTTGAACTTCTTTCAACAGAAGCTATAAATAGGTCAAAAGCTCTTTGTGTCGACACGCTTTCAAGGTTTTCGAGACTCAAACCCTGTGTCGACAGTCTTTCTTTCTCTCTTCTCTCAAGCTTTCTCGACACAACGATGGCGCCAAGGATTGAAGATAACATCAATGAAGGATATGAGTTAGTGCGCCAGGCCTTTGCAGAGGCGCCGCCTGATGTTCAAGGAGTTATCACCCTTCTCTCTGCATCAGGGTTAGAATTTCTCATTTCAGAACCAACTAAGATCTGGAAGAAGGAGGTGCACGAGTTCTTTATCTCTGCATCAGTCCATTCTACTGGCCTCAAGATTAAGTCCACTGTTCAAGGGACGAAGGTAAAGATTAATCAAAGAAGTTTAAGAAAGATCTTCCAACTGCAAGTGGTTGAGAATGAAGAGGAAGTTCTTATATCTAAGACAAGGGAAGCCCTTCAATGGTGTGGCCTGGATTCAGGATTGAAGATTGGAGCTGCATTCAACAGAAAGGGAATGAATCAGCAAGGGAAGTTCTTGTCTGAAGTAGTTGGAAAGGTAATCCTCTACAAGACAGGTGGACATGATAGGATTTTTGCCTATATGTTCAGCCTGATGACCAGGATAGTTTTTACTATTCCTACTGATTGGTCAGGAGTGCTCTTTGATAAGATCAAAGAGGGAATCAAGAAGCCTAACATGGCTAGGATCATGAGCCTGTACTTCACTGCAGTGATTCCTGATGTGATGCAGCAGCTGCAAGGGAGTAAGATTAACCATATGAGAAGAATGGACATGAGACTATTCTCCAGGTGGGATAGGGTGCTGTCCAAGGATGTGCCTGAAGAGAGCAGGCCAGACACCCCTGTGCAATCCCCTACACCAAATCAAGAATCTGAACAAGTACAAGAAGGGACACAGCTTGACTCAACTGTGGTCCAGGAAGTATCAACACCTGCACAGATGCAGGGGGAGCCAGTTTCCACTTCTGCTCCAAAGGTATCTACTTCCGCTTAGGTATAGGGGGAGCTAATGTATTTTACTATAAAAGACATTGCTCATATTCTTATTACTGCACAGGTTCAGGGGGAGCTAGTGTCCACACCTACTCCTGCCACTACAAATATTGAGGTGCAAGTCCAAGAGGAAGCACAGTTAAACATATCTCAAGATTTAACTGCTGCAGAAGTGACCACTCAACTGGAATTTACTATGGAGGAGTTATTCCCAGATGTTGATACTGCTGCTGATAAAGAAGGAGGTGGACCAGATATTGAGAAGTCCATAGGAATGGACGTTGATCAGGAAGCTGCTGTGGAAACACAGGTTGAGGATGAGCCTGTGGATGTTGAAGCTGAGCAACAACTCCCTGGAACAGATACAATTCATCATCCACAAGAAAGAATTCATGTAGATACTTCCTCTGAAACAGAAACTAAAGAAGCCAGGGTGGCTAAGAAAAGAAAACTTGTTGTCTTTAAGAGAAGAAGCAAGAACTATAAGCAGGCATTACAGACCACAACTCCACAAGTTTCTCCAGCCTTTGATTACAATAAATTTATGGTAGATCTTCAAGTAAAATTGGATGACCAAAGGATGGCTCTGGAGAAGTATGTTGATGAAAATAGCAAGTCAGTTCAGTTTGAGTTAGCTCAGGATATCAAGTCCATCCAATTTCAAGTAAACTTGCATAAAACTGAAATGACAGATTGCTTCCACAAGGGTGGCAATGCTGTAGTTTATCTGGCTAAACAACAGGAGGCTATCTCTACAAAGGTGGATGATATTGCTTTGAAGCAAAGTTATGTTCTGGAAAATCAAATCAGAATGAATGACAATTTAACTGAATCTCATAATGAGATCATTAAAGAGGTGAAGAAGATTGTTCCAGGGATGCCTGCAGATAGAGCCAAAGAAATGGAAGAATTTGATAAGAATTTTCAGGCTGCTATTGCATCTGTTAAGACTGCCATCACAACCTCTCAAAAGGAAATATCTGAAAAGCTTCAAAAGTTAAGACCATTTTTCAAGGAGGGAGTGAATTATTTGGATGGCCAAATTCGATTTCAAAAAGAAGATCTTAGAGATCATGTATCAAGAGAAGCCATAAAGGGGGAGAGGATGCTAATTCATGCAGGCTCTGAGCACACCAAGTGGGTGACCAATAGCATACGAGCCACTTTGGGATATCCCCCATTGTGTGATGATGCTATGGTAGCTGAGTCAGGAATACAATCTAATCTACTTGAAGGCAATCAACCTGAGGTTGCCCAAGTCATATACCCCCCTCCAGATTTTGACTTGATTGATCAGAAAGTTCAAGGAATGTATAGTCCTCCAAAGGAGGTTACTAATATTGTCTTTGGAAAAGTTGATAAGCCTGAGGCTACTCTGAAAGAACAGCAGGATGCTCTATTGGCAAAGAAGAAATTCAGAGAGCAGGCTGTACTGAAGCCAGATTATGAGCAGTGGAGTCCTACTTCAAGGAACATCATACTCACTGCATGGAAAGCTGTACAGGATAAAGTTCATGAGAGAGGGAAGTGGTACAATGAAATTGAATGGCAGAAGTATGAGGCAAGGCAAGAGGCAATTGTACAATTCAGAAGGAAAGCCAAGCTGGGAAGACTGCCATCAGATGCTAAGGAGCCAAGCAAATACTTCCCAAAGCCTTTCCATTATTTTGAAAGGCAAAGGATCAAGGAAGAAGCTCAGAAGAAGGCTGATCTTAAAGGAAAGAAGTTAGCTGAAGAATCAGAAGCTCCTGTGACAGCTACAATCCAGTCTGGCAAAGGGATTATGATTAGAGAGCCTGATCAATCCTGATTTTGTTTTAAATATTTTGTAATGTTGTGATGTACTCATCAAATGTAAAACTTTGTAATCAAACATTACCCTGTTATAAACAAAATGTTGTTTGGCATATTATAATGTGCATTCTGTGATGAATTATTCTATGTTATGTTTTGTTTATATTTAAAGTATTCCTGCTATGTCATTAATCATCATTTAGTACTGTTTATAAATGGTGTATATCATTGGCTATAGGGGTTATGACTTCTCCAAATAGGGGGAGATTGTTGGGTACATTGGAAAATGTGTACCTGATTTGAAGAAGCCCAACTTAGCTCAATGATATATATCAAGGTGTATTTGATGTTATTTTAAGTTGACATGTGCAGGTGGAGAATTGATAAAGTATGCAGAAAAATTCTAAGTCCAAGTGTCGACACAAAGGAAGCAGTGTCGACACACAGAAGAAAATAGTCGACACAACACTGGGAAGCAGTGTCGACACATAGCAGTTAGTCTACAACTACACTGGGAAAAAGTGTCGACACAGAAAAAGAATCGACACAACACTGGGAAATTGTGTCGACACAGAAGAAAAGAGTCGACACAATACTGGGAAATTGTGTCGACACAGAAGAAAAGCGTCGACCTCAAACATTGGGAGAATGTGTCGACACAGAAGAATATAGTTGATCTCAAGATTGTCGACATCATCTGAATGTGTCGACACAGAAGAAAATAGTCGACCTCAAGTTAGTCGACACCAGCAGAATGTGTCGACACATTGTGATTAAGTCGACACATAATAGCAGAGTTAAAAAAATGAATGTGTCGACACCTGAAGGCTAAGTCGACACTTACTAAAGTTATGATTCTACAACAATTGTGTCGACACACAGGACTTGTGTCGACACACTGAAGAGTCAAGATCAAGTTATTTGCAGAAGAAGCTGTGTCGACTCAAAGGAAACTTAGTCGACATCACTGAAGATTGTGTCGACACCAAAGTCAATTATGTCGACACAAATAGACAGATTGTCTCGACACTTTCTGACAGACTGTTTCAACAACTTGTGATTAAAGTCTAAGGCACAGGACTTGTTTGAAGACTTGACAGCTGTGGGTTATCACCGGTTAACTGAAGTTGTCAGAGTTGTCAGAAAACGGTTAGAAACCGGATCAGCCGGTTACCATGAAGAATGTCTATAAATAGACAGATTCAGAAGGAGAAAAATAATAAATCAATATACAACATATAGAACTGACCTTTTGAAATACATTGGATCAGAAAGTGGAGAAGGATTACAATTCTACTCATTTCAAGAAAGTGCTAGGCACTTAAGAAGATCTTCTCCGGGAGATCTAAGAAGACTATCTAAGGATAGATCTAAGAAGAGTTCTAATCAGAATTCAGAAGAATCATTCAAAGTTCTGGATAGAGAGAGATCAAGTCAGAATTTGAAGAAGAAGAAAGAATCCACCAGTGGATTCTCAAGAAGCTGTTTGGAATCAACTCAGCTAAGTACATTTTCAAGAAGCTTTGAAGAAGGCTAAGAAACAGTTGATTGCATCAGCTGATCAAGAATTGTCATTGCCTTTTCTCTCTCAACTTTGGCAAGACAAATTAAAACAATCTTTTCTATATTTCTGTAGGATTTGTTTATACAGATCTGAGTTGTAAGCCTATGTTATAAAGGCTGAGTGTAAGAGTGTTGAACTCTGAGTGGTAGGGCTGTTTGCCTGAGTGTAGGAGAAGGATATTCTCTGAGTTGTAGGCCTTGGGGCAAGGCTGAGGTAGGGCAGTTGTGCCTGAGTTGTAGGAACCAGTTGGGTTCTGAGTTGTAAGATCTATTGATCTGAGATAAGTGGAAGTTTGGCCGAATCTAGCATACTGCTAGATAGGTGAAGGGGGAAAGTGGATGTACCCAGACCTTGGGGAACCACTATAAAACATAGTGCAATCTGTGATGTTTTTGTTTTCTGTGATTGCTGTGTTTATTATATTAGTTATTAAATTGAATTCTGCCTAGAAGTTTTAGAAAGAGAAGCAGAACCTATTCACCCCCCCCCCCCCTCTAGGTGTTTAGGCTGCCTTGAAAGTTAAACTATCAGAAGGTCTATAAATAGACAGATTCAGAGGGAAGAAAAGAAGATTGAACTTTGGCATTCAAATTGAGAAATCAAATTAAGAAGGAGTAATACTCTAAAGAAGATCTTCATCAGAAGATCTAAGAAGACGATCTCAGGATCGATCTAAGAAGAGTTCTAACAAGAATTCAGAAGTATCATTAAAGGTGTTGGATAGAGAGGGATCCGCCCATTTTGAAGAAGAAGAAGGAAGCCTTCAGTGGTTTCTCAAGAAGCTGTTTGGAAATCAACTCAGCTAAGTTCAGATTCAAGAAGCTTTGAAGAAAGCTCAGATTCAGTTGATTTCATCAGCTGATCAAGAATTGTCTTGTCCTCTTCTCTCTCAACAAAGGCAAGACATTAAAACTTCTTTTCTAAATTTCTGTAGGATCTGTTTTACACAGATCTGAGTTGCAAGCCTGTGATATAAAGGCTGAGTGTAGGAGAGTTGATCTCTGAGTGGTAGGGCTGTTTGCCTGAGTGTAGGAGAAGGTTCTTCTCTGAGTTGTAGGCTTGTGGCTAGGTTGAGGTAGGGCTGTTGTGCCTGAGTTGTAGGAACCTAACCAGGTTCTGAGCTGTAGGATCTGAGGATCTGAGAATAGTGGAAGTTTGGCCGAATCTAGCATACTGCTAGATAGGTGAAGGGGGAAAGTGGATGTACCCAAACCTTGGGGAACCACTATAAAACATTGTGCAATCTGTGATGTTTAAATTTCTGTGATTGCTGTGCTGGATGTTTTAATTCTGTGATTGAATTCTGCCTAAAAGTATAAACAAGCAATTAGAACCTATTCACCCCCCCCCCCTCTAGGTGTTTTAGGTTGTCTTGAAAGTAAAACTATCAGACCCTCGGAGATCGTCGACTGACGCACGGAGATCGTCGACCTATCGGGCAGATAGTCGAACGATCCAGATAGTCGAACTATCAAAGAAGATAGTCGAACTACCTCAGCAGATAGTCGACCTATCAGAACAGATAGTCGAGCTATCAGATAGTCGATCTATCCGGACAGATAATCAAACTACCAAATAAAACAGATAGTCGACCTATCAAGCAGATAGTCGACCTATCACAGAAAACAGATAGTTGACCTATCAACAGATAGTCGAACTATCAGATAGTTGAACTATCCAAGCAGATAGTCGAACTATCAAAGCAACACAGATAGTCGACCTATCAACAGATAGTCGAACTATGAAAGCAACACAGATAGTCGATCTATCAACAGATAGTCG
Organism: Platanthera zijinensis; assembly: GCA_039513925.1. NCBI lineage: Eukaryota > Viridiplantae > Streptophyta > Magnoliopsida > Asparagales > Orchidaceae > Platanthera > Platanthera zijinensis. Next base: position 76,829,618 of record CM077084.1, read on the forward strand.
AGCTATCAGATAGTTGAACTATCAAGACAGATAGTCGAACTATCAAAGACGACAGATAGTCGACCTATCAACAGATAGTCGACCTACCAACGCAGACAGAACGTCGACCAACTGATAGACGATCGTCGATCAGCCGATAGACGATAGTCGAGCGACGTTCGACTATAGTCGAACGAAAAACTACTTAACCAAATATTCATCTGGAAAAGCAATTCTACACAACTAGAGAATCTAACCTATCAACTAACCTTTGACCATAGATAAATCTTGGGTCAAGAGACAGAAAGAGAGGACTGAACTCAAATCAAAATCTAGGGTTCCAACAGAAATTGATGTGGATGAACCCCCGTTTATGGAAAAATTGGTGGGCACATAGCCCACTCCTCCATGATCTCCACAAAAAAGTGGAGATCATGAGTTTGACCGTCGCACGCGCGATCGTTGCCCGATCGGCGTGCGTGATCGGTGGGCATGATCCTGTTGCGCGCAAACGCCGACAACTGGTCACGCTTCTTCCCTGCACTTGTGTTAGTATATACAAACAGGATTGCGAAAGTATAATTTAAGCACACTTCACCACAGGTGTAAGCACACACGGCTGCACACCCCATGCTCTCAGGGCCCTTACACGGTGGACTCGGTCCACCACCGTCCCAAGGACGGCAATCTCGTGAGCAATAAAGTCTTCATGCCCTAAGCCGAAGACCCTCCCTCTATGCCATCGGTAGGCCACTAAACCGAACCACATAGAGCAGGTACGGTTTCACTCAACTCGCTGCTCACACTGCCACGACAATAAAAGTCATCGGCGCCAGCTAAGTTTCCCCATAGCCCGTAAATCGATCAACCAACGTACATAACCCGGTTATGTACAATGATGGCTCCCGGGCCACCAACAATGGCAAAATCACGCTTCTGCCCAGATTTTCGGGTGCGTATTGGGGTTAATCCTCAAGGATCCCTACTGCAATCTACCACGTAGAAACCCGAAAAACATAAAGGCACGGAGACTTCTCCAGCTAACAATGCATAGCAAATCATCACCGATCCAGACCAACATGTTTGGGTAGGCTTCACACACCATGCCTATGCTCGTACTTCGATTCCGGACTCTAAACAAGGGGGACTTTACATATCTACCCCAAGGAATACCGTAAACTCGCCGCACACTCGCGGGATAGGGTTTTCCCATGCAAAAGAAGGAGAGCTTCACATGCTCAAGATGAGAATCGTTACCCTAGCATTTCTCCTCGGCGCCATGAAAAACTACGCGGATGAAAAACACGCGATGATCTTGCCTTCATAGATCTGGACTCGGATCGAGAATCGAAGCTCCGAAGCTCCACCGGCGGCCGGATCTACCCTCTTCCTTCTTCCTCCTTGCTTTCCCTTCTCTCTAGGATTTAGAAAGTGAAAACCCAAATAGAATGAGGGTTTCTAAGCCCTATTCTCGGGTATATCTCAACAAGAACAGCCCTGAACCGTTGGATCCCAAAATAAGGAAACGGACGGCCACGATTCGCACTTAAAATGAACTCTCTGGGCCGAACACGGCTTGCGACACGCCCGTGTCCAAGGCCGTGTGCCTCAATCGACACCGAAACCATCACATCCCGAAAAGAACACGGGCACTCGACACGCCCGTGTCAGGCTTGACACGCCCGTGTCATACAGTACACGCCCGTGTTGTTGGGCGTGTTCCTCTATCGACACAGGTCCAGCACCAACCCGAGGAAGACACGGGTATTCGACACGCCCGTGTCGAATTTGACATGCCTGTGTCAGACCTGAACACGCCTGGACTTAGGCTGTGTCTCATCACTCAACGATCATTGAGTGAAAGGCTTTGAGTGGCTGACACGCCCTGGGACACGCCTGTGTCCCAGGCCGTGTTCACTGCCCCGACAAACATTGACTACAATTTTGTCTACCACGTGACCATTGCCAAACCCGAGCATGACACGCCCCTGGGACACGCCCGTGTCCCAGGTCGTGTCACCTCTACCAAATCCCAGACTTGGCTCAAAACGCCACCCGTCACTCTTTTGAGTTTCAGGGCATTACAACTCTCTCCCTCTTAAAAGAATTTCGTCCACAAAATTACCAAGGGAAAAGATAACAGAAAACCAAAAGCGGTACCTGAGTGGAATAACTTTGGGTACCCCTCAAGCATGGTCTGCTCCCGTTCCCAAGAGAGCTCCTCACGACTGCAATTATCCCAACGAACCTTGACCATTCTGATCTCCTTGTTATGAAGTCGCTTGAATTCAAAGTCCTCAATATGAACGGGCTTGACCCTCGTCGTCAACCCTTCGTCCACCGGTACTTGATCAACTGCGATTACCTGCGAAGGCTCTTGCACCGCCTTTCGCAACACTGATATGTGGAATACATCGTGTAGACCACTCAACTCAACCGATAGCTTCAGATGGTAAGCCGCTTCACCGATCCGCTCCAGAATCTCAAATGGTCCAAGGTATCTCGAGCTCAGCTTCTTCAAGCGTCGAACTCGTGAAACACCCTTGAATGGCTTTATCTTCAAATACACCCAATCACTAACCGCGAACTCCACATTCCGATGCTTGGCATTGTAGTATTTAGCTTGTCTACCCTGAGTGATCAGCAAATGCTCCTGAATGGTTCGCATCAATGAAGTAGCGTTTTCCACCTCTTGCTTTTTGTACAACCTTGCCTCACCCGTTTCTAGCCACGACAATGGCGTGCGACACTTTCTACCATATAGGGTCTCGAAGGGCGCCATTTGTATGCTCGCTTGGTAGCTGTTGTTGTACGCAAACTCCACCAAATACAGATGGTCTTCCCACTGCTTTCCAAAGTCCAGAATGCACATGCGAAGTATGTCCTCCATCGTTTGGTTGACCCTCTCGGTCTGCCTATCCGTCTGCGGATGAAAGGCTATGCTGAACTTCAACTTAATCCCCAGCATTTGCTGCACCAGCATCCAGTCATTGGACGTAAAACGCCCATCTCTATCACTCACGATGCTACAGGGTACACCATGCAGTCTAACAATGTTATCCACATACAGCTTTGCATGTTTCTCCACTTAATCATCCTTCCTATGCGGAATGAAGTACGACACTTTTGTTAACCGATCTACGATCACCCAGATGGCGTCGTTTCCCTTCTGAGACCATGGCAAGCCATGCACAAAGTCCATCAAAATGTCATCGAACTTCCACTCCGGAATAGGCAAAGATTTCAAGAAACTCCCTGGCTTTTGGCACTCTGCCTTCACTAAGACGCAAGTCTGACATTTAAACACATATAGTGCCACATCCTTCTTGAGTCCTGGCCACCAGAACAACTTCTTTAGATCTCGGTACATCTTCATACTCCCTGGTTGGATTGAGTACTTAGTATTATGAGTCTCGTACATCAACTCCGTCCGTAGATTTCCCACATTTAGGACGCACAAACGACTGTCCTTCCTTAGAAGTCCATCTTCAACTGAAAACTGGGAATTTGACCCATCCGAAGCTGCATCCATGATCTCCTTCATGCTACTATCCAATACCACAGCCTGCCGAATCCGATCAGCCAGATCATACTGAACTTCCATCCAGTTCAATAACGCTTCAGCGCTAGTCTGCTTGTCAACAAGCCAGATTTCTAACGCCTCCAACTCCTAAATCAACCTCTCATCATGAACCGACAACCAGTTGGCTTGGGCGGGAGCCCTGCGACTCAACGCATCCGCAACTGCATTGCCTTTCCCGGGCACATAATGAATTTTGAACGTATAGTCCCCCAGGAACTCCATCCATCTCCGCTACCTCATGTTCAGATCCTTTTGATCCAACAGGTATTTCAGGCTCTTTTGGTCGGTATAAATATCGACCTTTAGGTCGTATAAATAGTGCCTCCACAGCTTTAGCGCAAAAAACACGGCCGCTAACTCCAAGTCGTGGACCAGATAATTCCTTTCGTGCACTTTCAGCTGGCGCGAGCCATACACAATAACACTACCATACTGCAGCAGCACGCAGCCCAAACAACTGCCTGAGGCATCGTTGTATATCTCAAAACCTTCGGTCCCACTCGGCGATCTTAGCACTGGCGTCGAGGTCAACCGACTCTTCAGCTCTTCGATCGCTTGCGCACACTCCTGCGTGCATACAAACTTCTAATCTTTCCTTGTCAACGTCGTGAGAGGTAATGCTATCCGCGAGAAGTTCTCTACGAAGCGCTTGTAATAGCCGGCAAGCCCCAGAAAACTCCGGACTTCCGTTACCGAAGACAACACAGGCCACTCCCGTATCGCAACAATCTTCGCCGGATCTACCGCAATCCCTTCACCACTGACTATATGACCAAGGAATGCCACTGAGGACAACCAGAACTCGCATTTGGAGAACTTTGTGTATAGTTCGTTCCTCCTCAGCGTCTCCAAAACCAAATGCAGATGCTTGAAGTGATCTTCTTCGCACTACAAGTACACCAATATGTCGTCAATAAAGACGATCACAAAATGGTTTAAGTACTCCCTGAACATTCTGTTCATCAGATCCATGAATATTGATGGCGCATTAGTCAGCCCGAACGACATGACCGTAAACTCGAAATGCCCATACCATGTGCTGAATGCTATCTTTGGGATATCACTTTCCCTGATCCTCAGCTGATAGTAACCGGACTTCAGATTCATTTTGAATATACCGACGACCCGACTAACTGATCGAAAAGATCATCAATCCTTGGGATCGAGTATTTAATCTTTTCCGTTAACTTGTTTAGTTCTCTGTAGTCGATACACAGCTGCAAACTTCCGTCCTTCTTCTTAACAAAGAGGACCGGTGCGCTCCAAGGCGACGAACTTGGACGCACATAACCTTGCTCCATCAACTCTTCCAGTTGAACTTTTAGCTCCGCCATCTCCTTAGGCGCCAACATATAAGGAGAGCGTGACACAGGTTTGGCACCTGACACTAGCTCGATCGTGAAATCGATCTCTCGCGTGAAGAACAGCTCTGCGCCAGCACGAACTTCCTTGACCACCTGAAGAGCAGACATCAACGTATTACTCGACCCCTTCAATCCTGCAAACGTTGTCTCCCGCCCCTCACCCAGCTTGACCTCTTTACGATTGCAATCTATATAAGCCTTCTGCTCCGAAAGCAACTCCATACCGAAGATGATGTCGAACTCTACTAGCGGCAGTAATGATGCTAGCAAGTCGAACTCCTGACTTCCAATATGAACCCTTACGGCAAATACTCTGTCCGCACGCATAGAGCACTCATTTGGTAGCAACACATCCAATTTGTCCTTCGCCATCGAATAAGGGACTCCGATGCGCGATATGAAACTTTCGGACAAAAGGGAGTGCGATGCTCCCGTATCGAATAGTGCTCTTGCCGGATTATCGCAAATTAGAACAAAGCCTATACAAACAGTAATAAGCTAACAAGCACTAGGTAACAGTATTTAAAGCTAGCCTGCTATAAATTTAAACCGTACCTGTCATCACGTCTGCTTGTTTGATGGTCTCCTGCTGGCCCAGATTATAGACTCTTGGTTGAGTCGGATCATAATGGGACGCGGTTTACTCCACCGCCTTGCCCTTTTCTTCATAAGTTGCTCCCTGCTTCCTCCCGGACTTCGGACGTCCGCTCCAACAGTCACGGGCAAAATGCCTCGTCTTACCACAAGTAAAACAAGCGCCCGGGGTTCAATTGGTAGTTTCCCCCGAAGCATCCGTAGAAGGGACTGGACCCGATGTCCTAGCCTTCTTGTTCCACCTTCGAAAACCAGACTTTGCAGGCGGTACCTTGAACTCTAACTTCCTACCACTGGAATCCTTCTTCGCCTATACATTCTTCATGTCTTTTTCCAAAGACCGGGCCGTGTTGACGAAGGTCAGGAAACCCTGCGCCATAGGCCCTGAAAGTAGCAATCTCAAGTCATTTCTCAGACCTTCGTAGAATCAGTTCGTCTTGCGCTCCTCATCAGCGAAGGTAGCGCTTGCATACCGACCTAAACAGGTAAACTCGTGGAGATACTCATCCACGGTACTATCTCTTTGAACCAACTTCTAGAACTCATTTTCCATAGCAATCCTCTGAGCTGAGGGGAGGTATCGAGCCAAGAACAGTCTCGAAAATTCCTCTATCGAGACGTCAGAAAGCTGTCTACCCCTCAGATGGTGTAGCTCCAAGCCTTCCCACCATAGTCTTGCATCACCATCCAACAAGAACATGGCAATTGTGGTCTTCTGCCACTCTTCCGTCTCAGTAGCAATCAACACTCTCTTAACCCTGGAGAGCCAATCCTCTGCTTGGGTTGGGGCTCCCGTCCCCAAGAACACTGGAGGATTGAAGCCCATCACGTGCTTGAGTTGTTTTTCCATTGCTCTCCTAGGCAACACTGGCTCCACTACAACCTGCTCCACTCTCCTTGGCTCCGTCGCTTGGAGCGGTACCTACTCCACAGCAGGGGCAGGCTGCTGCACCTATCTCGCAGGCTGCTCATTAATCATTGCAAAACACTGCCTCCGCTACCAATCGAATGGTCTCAGGCGAAGGAGGTGTTACTGGCGCATCATTTGGTGCGCCGCTTGCCTCAGAAACTGGACGTTCTGACGGCCCAGCACCACTCCTGGTCACCTATAATCATATAAAACACTGATAAGCGACCAAACAACATTGCAAAAAGCAATTATAGGAACACGCAGGTTCCTCAAACATGTGTATTTTCATTCCTAAGTGGACATTCATGGGTTCTTTTCATGTTATAATGATGACGCACACAAATGTGCTCACCACCCCTTAAAGTGAATTCGTCCATGAATTCATTTAAGCCTGACCGAAATCGGTAGTCTGATACCAAATTGTAACACTCATATCCGTCACATAGCATATATCAGTAGGTCTTGTCGGGGCCCGACGCCATATACCACGGATAGACCGGTGGGTTACTCCATGAAACCATTCAACCAATACACACGTCCTACACAGAGCATCTAGCGGAAGCAATTTATTAAGTTGCAAAGGAAAGAACCAAGCACAAGCATGAATGTCCACTAACAAAAAACCCAGTAGGAATGAAGTACAAAATACACAAAACGTACTGTCCTTATGGCCTTACAACAGTTCACTTAAATAAATAGTGTTTTACAAACTTCGGCTCAAAGGCCGACCACACATTATTTAAATAAGTAAACAAACGAGGCCTTCGAGGGCCGGCTCAGCAACTTGGGCTTTGGCCCGCTATTTGTCGCTCGGCTCCGCAGCACCTGCAAGCACAAATCACCGCAACAAGGGAAAAAAAGAATAACGGTCAGCTAAAGCTTACCAAATTATAACGATTCAGCCCCCAAACTCGGGGCGGCAAAGCTTCTTCCCTGCACTTGTATTATTATAAACAAACAGGATTGTGAAAGTACAATTTAAGCACACTTCACCACAAGTGTAAGCACACACGGATGCACACCCCATGCTCTCAGGGCACTTACACGGTGGACTCGGTCCACCACCGTCCCCAGGACGACAATCTCGTGAGCAATAAAGTCTTCATGGCTTAAGACGAAGACCCTCCCTCTATGCCATCGGTAGGCCACTAAACCGAACCACATATAGCAGGTGCGGTTTCACTCAACTCGCTGTTCACACTGCCGCGACAATAAAATTCATCAGCACGAGCTAAATTTCCCCATAGCCGGTAAATCGATCAACCAACGTACATAACCCGGTTATGTACAATGATGGCTCCCGGGCCACCAACAATGGAAGAATCACGCTTCTGCCCAGATTTTTGGGTGTGTCTTGGGGTTAATCCTCAAGGATCCCTGCTGAAATCTACCACGTAGAAACCCGAAAAACACAAAGGCACGGAGTCTTCTCCGGCTAACAATGCATAGCAAATCATCACCGATCCAGACCAACATGTCTGGGTAGGCTTCACACACCATGCCTATGCCCTTACTTCGATTCCGGACTCTAAACAAGGGGGACTTTACATATCTATCCTAAGGAATACCGCAAACTAGCCTCACACTCGCGGGAGAGGGTTTTCCCATGCAAAATAAGTAGAGCTTCACATGCTCAAGATGAGAATCGTTACCCTAGTGTTTCTCCTCGGCGCCATGGAAAACTACAAAGATGAAAAGCACCACGATGATCTTGCCTTCGCAGATCTGGACTCGGATCGAGAATCGGAGCTCCGAAGCTCCACCAGCGGCCGGATCTACCCTCTTCCTTCTTCCTCCTTGCTTTCCCTTCTCTCTAGGATTTAGAAAGAGAAAACCCAAATAGAATGAGGGTTTCTAAGCCCTATTCACGGGTATATCTCAACAAGAACAACCCTGAACCGGTGGATCCCAAAATAAGGAAACGGACGGCCATGATTCGCACTTAAAATGAACTTCCTGGGCCGAACACGGCTTGCGACACGCCTATATCCAAGGTCGTGTGCCTCAATCGACACCGAAACCATCGCGTCCCGAAAAGAACACGGGAACTCGACACGCCCATGACAGGCTTGACACGCCTGTGTCATCCAGTACACACCCGTATAGCTGGGCGTTCCTCTATCGACATAGGTCCAGCACCAACCCGAGGAAGACAAGGGTATTCGACATGACCGTATCGAATTTGACACGCCCGTGTCAGACCCGAACACGCCTGGACTCAGGCCGTGTCTCGTCATTCAACGATCGTTGAGTGAAAGGCTATGAGTGGCTGACACGCCCTGGGACACGCCCGTGTCCCAGGCCGTGTTCACTACCTCGACGACCGTTGACTGTAATTTCGTCGACCAAGCAACCATTGCCGAACCCGAGCATGGCATGCCCGTGTCCCAGGCCGTGTCACCTCTACCAAATCCTAGACTTGGCTCAAAACGCCACTCGTCACTCTTTTGAGTTTCGGGGCGTTACACCGTCTCCCGCAGCCGCCTCCCGCGGCCTCCTCCCGCGGCTGCCTCCCGCGGCCTCCTCCCGCGGCCGCCTCCCGTGGCTGCCTTTCGCAGCCGTGGAATGTCACCCGGTCGCCCGGCGGCCCCACCCCTTGCGACCGCCTCTCGCGGCCGCGAAGCGCTGGCCGGACAGCCGGTCGCCCCGCCTCTCGCGACCGTCTCCCATGGCCACGAGGTGCTGGCCGACCGCCTCGCCCCTCACGGCCGCCTCCCACGGCCGCGAGGCACCGGCCGCGCCTGACCGCCCCTCCCCTTATGGCTGCCTCCCGCGGTCGCAAGGTGCCGCTCAGGCGGCCTGCCACGAGGCGCCCCTTGGGCGGCCGGCCACGCCTCCTCTTTTAGCCGCCTCCCGCGGCCGCGATCCACTGCTCGGGCGGCGCAACCCCCTTCGTCGGCAAACATCGCCGGTGGTTTGGCCATTCTCCCATGGCGGCCCTTCCCCACCGTTCATTCTCTTCGACGAGATCATCGCCGCCCTCTTTGTGCGTAACCACCCACTAACCATCATGGTTAGTGTGGGAATATTTTAATTAAAATATTCGGTTTACGCATATCGGATTTAATGACAATATACGCATACTTAACTATATTAGAAAATGATTATGTGAGTGGTTGCGGTGTGTGGATAGTCGCAAAACCACTGTAACCACCCCCTAAAGGCTATAAAAGGAGTCTCAAGCCTCCTCATTTCTCACCTTTTTGCTCCTTAGCTTTCTTCTTCCTCAGGCCAGAGCTCTGCCGGATTCCTCCTTCCGTCCAAACTCAAGCCATCTTCAAGCCGCACTCAAGCCATCTTCAAGTTGCACTCAAGCCATCTTCAAGCTGCACTCAAGCCATTTTCGAGCTGCTTCCAAGCCACATCCAAGCCTTCTTCAAGCCGCAACATCCAAGCCCCCTTCGAGCAGTCATCAAACCGTGTTCAAGTCACCTCCAAGCCATCTCCAAGCATACCGCTACAACGAGCATCCCGGTCATCCACGTCCTTCCTGTAAACAAGCCTCGTGCGGAGCAGCCTATTGCCCGCCACAAACCAGCAATTCTCTCACCTCTAAAGTGTAACGAGAAGCGTTCTGTCACTCTCGATTCTCCATGAAAGTTGTAATCGCCAGCCAATAATGCAGTTTGATCGACACAGACCCGATCACATGGTTTTTTCCCAGTTGAGGTGGTTTTCCACGTCAAAATCGCACTGTGTACCAACTTTCTGACTTTTTGACTGATTGCATGCTCGACCGCTCCCGGGTAAAGAGAGACAAATTTAGACCGGTTTAGGAGCACCGAGTTAGACCGCAACAAAAAAAGTTACTAAACTTTTTAAGAAAATGATAGAGACAAAAATATGATCATTTTCAACTTGTTTATTAACTTTTGAAGTTAACATGGCTTATGCATATTACACCTGCTATTGTTAAAAAAATGTTCTCAACAATAAAAATAATAATAAGTCGTTTGCGAAATAGAATGAGAGATGAGTGAATGAACAGTTACTTAATTGATTATATTGAGAGGGACATTATGGAAACAATTACTAATGAGACAATCATTGTTGAATTTTCTCAAGAAGCTCAGCAAGATAGCCTAAACATCAAATCAATATCTTCAGAACTATCTAGATCACAACTTGACCAAGCGAAAACTAGGGAGCAAGCTCAATCAACCAAAAGTGCAAAGAAAGAAACAAGCAGATCAAAAATTTATCAATCTTCTTTACAGTGCGAGGTATACGTGGCGAGACATGATTTTGCCAGTACAATGAAAAACAAAAACTACAAACAATTCGGGCGGACAACACACTTGAGACCGCCGAGACCGCCTGTCCGCAGTGTCCGCCCGAACTGTGCTAAAGCAGAACTGAATACGGAGTCAGCCGAGATCGTGAGGTCGCGCGGATACACCGTTATTTGCTGAACTACCTACTGCTGCTGAACTGGCGAACAGACCGCCTAACCGCCGAGACCGTGAGGTCACGTGGATAGGTTATTGAACTTGGAAAGTTGAAGCATAGAGAAAACTGGAAAACCGCTGAACGCAGTCCGCAAAATTCACTGAGCCTGGTCGAGGTCAAAACCAAACTCCTGGCTTCACAGTGCTGGTATCGCCACCTGCAAACAACAATCGGTTAAGTTTTCTCATACCGTGCGGATACAAAATCGAGTCTGCAGCACTAAACCCAAGTCAACCTTACTGTTCACACAGTTGTCAAATGACGTGCTGGGGGGTCCTATTTATAGGTAGGGTAAGGAGTGAGGTCACCGCCCTATGAGATAAACTAACCGCCCCTTGATCACAGCTAGCACTATCAGTTCGCTGAGTCCGCACTAACAAACCGGACTCGCGAACAGCCCGCCAAAGCAGACCTGTTAGCCAACGGCCAGCCTGCTCACCACAGTCCGCTGAATCTGCAATAAAGCCATCAACCAAGCAACAACAAGTCAGTCCGCATGGAGAGCAGACACAACATCTGTCTGCACACACAAGTCCACGACCAACATGCAAATCGCCCGGTCACAGCGGACTATGCGGACACCAAGCCAACTCGCATTGTCCATGACCAACAAGCAAACCGCCCGGTCACAGCGGACAATGATGATACCTTGGACTTCAAAAAAGAGACCAAGTCCAGCAATCTGACAAAAAAAGCGCGAGCTCGGCGGACACCAAGTCCAACCGCCAGCTCCAAGACCAGATCGCTACCAAGGAAGCGGCTTACCACAATCTCCAGACTAACCGCCATTTGCGCGGACTCCATGCCTCAGTCCGCGGACACCATCCTACAAATCGCTGACAGCAAGCAACTGCTGGACTCCAACTTCAGTCCACGCGGACAGTCCGCCCAGGCCGCCCGGACTACCTAATCACCCACTTTACTTGACAAATTTCAACACTCCCCCTTGAAATGAGAAGTGGTTATCAAGCCCAGTAGACCTCGAAGTCGCTGAAAAGACCTCTTTGATAGCTGCTTTGTGAAGATGTCAGCAAGGTTATCTTCACTCCGAACATGCTCGACCACAAGAGATCCTTCCAACACCTTCTCCCTGATAAAGTTGTGCTCGATCTCAATATGCTTGGTCCTCGCGTGACAAACTGAATTGTTCACCAGCTTGAGATCACTCTCATTGTCTCCTAGAAGCAAAGTAGTACCTTGCACTTCCTCATGGATGTCCTCTACTAGCCTCCTCAGCCAAATGGCTTCTCGAGTAGCCAAGGCCGAAGCCTTATACTCTGCTTTCGTAGTAGAGATGGACACTGAGTTATGCTTCTTGCTACACCACGAGATGCTTGCTGATCCACAAGTGAACACATAATCAGAAGTTGATCTTCAGTCATCCGAATCACCACCATAATCAGCATCTGTGTAACCTAGCAAAGAAAAGCTCGAGTCCCTCCTGTAAAGAAGTCCCATATCAGAAGTCACCATGACATACTTCAAAATATTCTTCGCCGCCACTAGATGAGACTTCCTTGGCTCTGCCATGAACCGACTTACTCGACAAACAGTGTAAGCAATGTCTGGTCTTATAATCGTCAGGTAAATCAAGCTCCCTACAAGAGCTCTGAACATCAAAGGATCAGGAAGAATCCTTCTTTCATCTCGTCGAAGCTTCAGCCCTTGGTCTAAAGGAGTTGAGAAACTCTTTCCCCCCTCCATGCCGAATCGTTTCACAATCCGATCCGCATAACCTTTCAGGAAAACAAGAATCCCGCTCTCCTTCCTCTTCACTTCGAGACCGAGAAAGTGATGAAGCTCCCCCAAGTCTTTCATCTCGAAGCGAATAACAAGCTCAGATCTGAGTCTAACAACCTCTTCCTCTAAATTTCCTGTGATGATCATGTCATCAACATACAGCAGGACCAAGACATGAAGCTCCCCCTTCTTCTTGATGAACAGACTTGAATCCGAGTTGGAAGCAAGATACCCGTAGAATTGAAGATATTCTGCTATCTTCCCATACCATGCTCTCGGAGCCTGCTTCAACCCATAAAGAGCCTTCCTGAGCTTACAGACATAGTCTGGATATTCTTCTGATTCAAAACCAAGCGGTTGATCCATGGAGATGTCCTTGTCAATCTCCCCGTAAAGAAAAACGTTCTTCACGTCAAGCTGCCACAACTTCCACCCTTGGCAAGCAGCCAAAGCAATCACCACCCGAACATAAGTCATCTTCTCAATCGGACTAAATGTCTCTTCATAGTCCTCTCCATACTGCTATGAGAATCCTCGAGCAACAAGGCGAGCCTTGTACCTTTCAATGCTCCCATCCGCCTTTTTATTCAACTTGTGCACCCACTTACAAGTCACTGGAATAATGTCATCAACCCTAGGCACAAGGTCCCAGGTTTTATTCTTCTTGAGAGCAGCCATCTCCTCTCCCATGGCATCTTCCCACTCCTTGACTCCAATGGCCTCATTGAAGCTAGTAGGCTCTCGCTCATTAAGAGGACCTGCAAAGAAACAGGAGACAAATCTCACTGTATTCCCTTCGCAATACCGAGCCGGAGGCTTGATGATCCTCTTTGATCTCCTAAGAGGCCTCTCCTTGCTCACCACCTCTGATGCTTCTTCAGGCTCAGCACCATTTTCGGGCAATCCTTCAGCAACGCTCCCCCTATTTCCTAAATCAGAAGCCTCTGCCCCAGAGTTAGAAGCAATAGGAGCTGCTGGTGAAACATCAAGCTCCTCTTGGATAATTTCAGCAATCACCTCCTGCCCTTCATCAACCTTGCCCTCTGGTAACTCAACCGAGCTTCCTCCATACGATGTCAGTTCATCAAAGACCATGTCTCCTGACACAACGAACTTCTTCTTCGCAGGATCCATGCACCTCCATCCCTTCTTTCCCTCATCATAGCCAACAAAGACAAGATTTCTTGCCTTAACATCAAACTTTTTCCTCAGAGCATCCAGGATATGCACGTAGCAAGTTGAACCAAACACCCGAAGGTGTTCAACACTTGGATTCTCCTTCATCAACATCTCGAAAGGAGACTTCAAGTTGATCGGACTAAGAGGCATCTGATTGATAACATAAGCTGCACAAGACATTCCCTCCGCCCAAAAGGAACTTAGGATATTCTTGGCATGAAGCCAGCATTTGCAGGTCTCCGTCAGATGACGGATCTTCCTTTCCGCAACTCCATTTTGTTGTGGAGTATGAGCACAAGTAAGCTCTCTCTGGATCCTGTGCTTCCTGTAAAAATTAGAAAACTCAGAGGAGACAAACTCTCCGCCGTTGTCAATTCTAAACTTTTTGATCCACAGGTTAAGCCGGCCCTCCACTAGCTCCTTGAACTCCACAAACAACAGGAAGGCTTCAAACTTCTCCTTCAATAAATAAACCCAAATGTATCTTGAGTAGTCATCAATCAAGACAAGCATGTATCTGCTTCCACCAAGGCTAGCAGTAACGGTTGGCCCCATCAGATCACCATGGATAACCTCCAATGGTGTTTTGCTTCTTGTTTGTGACTTATTAAAAGGAAGACGGTGAGACTTGCCATATTGACACCCTGTACAAACGTGACAATCACCCAAGGATGATAGCTTAGGCAAGCCTCTCACCAGGCTCCTATTTGGCATAGCTTTCAGCTTATCCATCCCTGCATGCCCCAGCCTATCATGCCACATAGCAGCGCTATCATTCGCTCTCATACGATCAACATAGGAGCTTGTTGATAAAACAAACAAGTCCTTTACTCTTCTTCCAACGTGAGCAACATCAGCCTTAACCGCTGATACGTTACGGAGAAACTTTACTTCTGCATTATCAAACAGAACCTGATATCCTGGATCTACTGCATTGGTAACTGAGAAGAGATTCTTCTTCATGCCCGGTATGTGATAGACACTCCTTAATGTGAGTGGACCCTGATCACTACTTATGAACACTACACCTTCCCTTTCTACAGTATGAACAGTATTATCAGCAGTGATGATGGCTTCAATACCTGAGTAAGCTTGCAGCGAGAAGAACTTCGACTTGTCTTCGGTGAGATGATGACCACACTCGAAGTCCACGATCCAGTCGTCTTCGAAGTCGATGGTGGACAAAGCACGGACACAAGTGCCCGTCATGAAGGCTCCACCCCAACCAGCTTCCTCATTGCTAGAGGAAGCTTCCTCCTTGCCTGCAGCATGCCCAGGTTGCAGCTTGACTTTACAGTCACGCTTGAAGTGACCCGGCTGATGACACCTGTAGCACTTCAAGTTCTTCTTCCAATCCTTCTTAGGAACAAATCTCCCCTCTTACTGATTAGAAGTTGAAGGTTCATCTCCAGCCGCAGTCTTCTTCTTCTTCTTCTTATCAGTGAAGAGAGCTTCACTACCTCCTTCAGAGATAGTCACCCTAGCCATCTGCCTAGCAAAGCTCTTCTGCGAAGTAAGCAGGTTCTCCAGCTCTAGAAGAGAAGGCTGAGTTGCCTAGCCTTGATCAGAAGTGACAAAGGCCACATATTCCTTTCGCAGACCGCGGATTATGTGCCTTTTCAGCTTAGCTTCCGAGATCGGCTCATCAGGATCAAGTGCTAATAGCTCAGTACACAAACTCTTCATCTTCAAGAAATACTTTGAGATGGAAAGATCTCCTTGAGTTGCCTTAGCCAATTCATTTTCCAAGAACTCTAGCATAGCTACATTCTACCTATTGAACAGCCCATCGAGAGAAGTCCATATCTCAGCAGCAGATTCACATTCTAAGATGTGATCAAAGAGCTCAGGTGAAACAGCCCGCTTAAGAGTAAACTTTGCCTTGGAATTAGTCTTTCTCTAAACTCTCACCTGCTCAGCAGTTCCAAACTCAGCTGTAATTTCTACCTAGTCATCACCACCGACGTCCTCCCACAGTTCCTCGCCCAGAAGATAGCTTTTCATGCACGACTTCCACTTCTTGAAGTTAGTCGGCGTTAAAAGATCAATTCCCAGACCCCTTGCAAAATCTCTGTCCATTGCACTATCCTGGTCAACCTTTCAAATACAAAGAACAACAACAGACCTTGTTGAGCACCGCTCAAGAAACTGAACCTCCCTCTGATACCATGTTGAATTTTCTCAAGAAGCTCAGCAAGATAGCCTAAACACTAAATCAATATCTTTAAACTATCCAGATCACAACTTGACCAAGCAGAAAATAGGGAGCAAGCTCAATCAACCAAAAATGCAAAGACAGAAACAAGCAGATCAAAAATTTATCAATCTTCTTTACAGGGTGAGGTATACGTGGCGAGACATGATTTTGCCAGTACAATGAAAAACAAAAACTACAAATAATTCGGGCGGACAGCACACTTGAGACCGCCGAGACCGCCTGTCCGTAGTGACCACCCAAACTGTACTGAAGTCGAACTGAACACGGAGTCCGCCGAGACCACGAGTATAACATCCCATTTCACACTAGACCCCTAAGAGTGGTTTTGTCATGACAAAACCCTAGGAAGCCCAAGAAGAGTCAAGTGGACCTGGTGGTGTGAATAGGGCCACTGTGGTCTGCACTTAGCAGATCTCTAGACCTTGGTTAAAAGTGATCATGGGGCTTCACCAAGACTCCAAGACCCCACCCATACCCTCATAGACCTAGTGAGAGGTCAATGGGTCACTAAGGACCCATGGAGAGTAGTCAATAGGGCTAAGTTGACCAAAGTCAACTATATTCCTAATTAGGTCAAATTGACCTACATAAGGGTCAATTGCAGTCTATTGGCCAAATGGACCCCACCTATACCCTCATAAGCCTAGTGAGAGGCCAATAGGTCACCAAGGACCCATTGGGACCAATCAAAAGGGCTAGTTTGACCAAAGTCAACCCTTGACCTAAAATGGTCAAAATGCCCTAGTTAAGGGCCAAGTGACCTCCAAGGGCCAATCCAACCCCACCTTGACCCTAGGAGAGGCTAATGGGTCACCAAGGACCTATTAAGGAAATCTCAAGGATCAAATTAACCTAGGTGGGCCCTAGTCCAACTTTGGGTCAAGTTAGCCCAAATGGGCTAACTCAAGCTCAAGCCCATTACATTGGGGCTAACCTTGACTTAAGTGGCCAAATGGATTTGTGGGCTGACATGGGACATGTAGGAGCCAAAAATTCAGGCATGGTGACTAGGAGAGAGAAAGTCACCTATGGAGGAGAGAGAAAGAGAAGGAAGAAGAAGGAAGGAGGACTTTGTGCTCCTCCTTCCCCCTCCCCAACCTCCCCATTCATTTCAGAAGGATAAGGGGGAGTGCAGCAGCCATTGTGGACTGATTAGAGCAAGCTCCACCCCCTACCAACCTAGCCGCCAAGATTGACCATGGCCAAAAATGGCACATGGCAATTCAGCCACCTAACTCCCTCCTCTCCCTCTTTAAAAGCTTCAGTGAGGTCCAAGGAGCATTTCCCACCACTTTCCTGAAGAAGCCAAGCTGTTTCACTGAGTTTTTGAAGAAACCCGACCACCACCACCACCACCATGGCATTCCGGCGATCCTCCCGACTTCAGGCCGCCAAAAAGGTCCTCCTCCATCCCTTCTTGCATGGGTAGATCGTAGACATCATTAGGGCCAAGGTTGGGGGCTCAATCGAGCCCAATACGATTTTGATTTTCATGGTTTTCGGCCGAAATTTTTGATTGGTAGAACCGCCGGAACAGTGCTCCCCGGAGGCCGTGCCGCCGCCTGGAGATAGCCCCGACCACCACGAAGGTGTCGGCGGCGGTGGCAGGCCGGGGAGGTGGTCGGATCGCCGGCGGCAGCCGCTGGAAATCGGCCCAGGCGGGATTAATCCTGGCCGTCTGCCAGAGGAAGAAGATGATGGGATGCCGTCCATCTTGCGCCAAGATTCGTGCTGCTGATGATAAGATACTATAGTATATGAGTTTGATTTATTTTATTTTCTGTCACATGTTATGTATATAATGGTTTTAATTATTAAAAATAGTTAGAGCCTTTTTCAGAGAATATGGTCAACACAAGAAATGTAGCCCTATGGGTCTACTGTCCAACAAAATTGGTTTGAACCAATTTGGGTTACTGGTTTGACCAGGGCACTCATTTTGGTGGGGTCTATACAAATGACTAGGCAGTCATTAAACTAGTTGCCCACACTTTATCCTTGGTCCAAATGGTCTGAAATTTTGGCAGAGAGTCACCGTACCCCATACATAGACCCTGCCCAAAAATGGAAATTTTTGGGAATAATTTTCCTATAGTTTTGTAAAAAATTTAATTATGCTAGGGTAAATTAAATTATAGGTCAAGTGAAGTCCAAATTTATCCAAATTTTGGTGGGATGGATATGAGGTCAATATAGACCTCTGGTTAAAATTTCATTCAGTTTGGAGTTGATTTGAATGGGATTCAAGCAAACCCTAGCCTTGCCCTGAGAAGGGTATTTTGGTCCAAAATGTAATTTTGGCTTTTAGTGTCCAATTCACCTCAACAGAGGTTAAAATTTGGTAGACTGGTTTGGCATGACAATATACATCTCCCAATGAAAACTTGGGGGCATTGGAGTTGATTTGGCCCAAGATCCTAGGTCAAACCCTAAGGAAGGGCTTTTGTACCTTGTGAAGGACATATGGCCAAAACACCTTGTATGGCTATGAAATTTTGTAGGGGTGGTATTTTGGTAACTATAACCCTATGGTAAAAATATTAGGGTATTTTGGAAGGTTTAGGACCCTCAAAACCCTAACCTTAGTTTAGGGCACAAATGTGGTGGGATAGGAATGGGTTAGCTAAACCCTTTAAAATGATATGAAATTTTGGTAGGATGGTCATAATGATATTAAGAAGCTTTGGTTATTTATTTAGAAATTTTGGAGTATTATCTATAGCACTTCATTTGTAACACAAGAAATGCCTCATTTTAGTAAATAAATTATTATGCTACGTCTGACTCTTGAGAGGTCATGAAATTTTGGCAGAGGAGGTTTTGAATCATTATGAGCTTATATAAATTTTATAAAAATACTTGGACACTTATTTGAAGTAGTTACTTCACAAGCTTGCTATATGATGGAATTATTCAATAAATTATTTAAGACTATTTACTGATAAATAAATTATGAAATTTGGTCCAAACCATTTACATGCCATTAGATTCATACTTGAAATTTCTCTGAATTTTTGGAAGCAATATAGTATTTTATAATTCTTAAATGAATTTTCAAGGGTTTAAATGTAATATTGATTTAAGGATAAACCTTACTGAAAAGAATTAGATATTTTGGAAGATAAGTTATATCATTATTTTGAGTAATATATAAAATTTGTAGAAGGATGTCTTGACTGAAAAGAGTACTTCATGTTTGATAGTTTTACTTTCAAGATAACCTAAACACCTAGAGGGGCGGGTGAATAGGTTCTAATTTCTTGTTTATAATTCTAGGCAGAATTCAATTACAAATTAAAACATTTAGCACAGCATTCACAGACAACTAAGCATCACAGATTGCACAATGTTTTATAGTGGTTCCCCAAGGTCTGGGTACATCCACTTTCCCCCTTCACCTATCTAGCAATATGCTAGATTCGGCCAAACTTCCACTATTCTCAGATCCTCAGATCTACAGCTCAGAACCTGGATAGATTCCTACAACTCAGGCTCAACAACCCTACCTCAGCCTTGCCTCAAGGCCTACCACTCAGAGAATAACCTTCTCCTACACTCAGGCAAATAGCCCTACCACTCAGAGATCACCTCTCCTACACTCAGCCTTTATAACACAGGCTTACAACTCAGATTTGTGTAAACAGATCCTACAGAAATTTAGAAAAGATATTTTAATGTCTTGCCTTTGTTGAGAGAGAAGAGGACAAGACACTTCTTGATCAGCTGATGAAATCAACTGAATCTGAGCTTTCTTCAAAACTTCTTGAATCTGAACTTAGCTGAGTTGATTTCCAAACAGCTTCTTGAGAAACCACATATGGCTTCCTTCTTCTTCTTCTTCAAGATGACTGGATCCCTCTCTATCCAACACCTTTTCTGATACTTCAGACTTCTTCTTAGATTTTTTGATGAAGATCTTCTTTAGAGCTTAGCACTTTCTTGAATTGAAACTTCAATAGGATCGTAATCCTTTTGTTTCTTCTTCTTAGATCTTCTTCTGTTATTTTTTTCTTCTTTTTTTATTTCCTTCTGAATATGTCTATTTATAGACTTTCTTCATGGTAACCGGCTGATCCGGTTTCTAACTAATTTCTGACAGGTCTGACAGCTTCAGTTAAACGGTGGCAACCCACAGCTGTCAAGTCTTCAAACAGTTCCTGTACCTTAGCCTTGGACAGCAAAATGTCGAGACAGTCAGTTAGAAAGTGTCGAGACCAATCTGTCTATCTGTGTCGACACAAGTGACTTTGGTGTCGACACAGTCTTTGATGATGTCGACTAAGTTGCCTTTAAGTCGACACAGCTTCTTCAGAAAATAACTTGGTCTAGACTCTGCAGTGTGTCGACACAAGTCCTGTGTGTCGACACAGTTGTTGTAGATTCAGAACTCAGTATGTGTCAACTCAGCCTTCAGGTGTCGACACATCAATCTTCAATTCTGCCAAAATGTGTCGACTCAGTCTTCTGGTGTCGACACAAGCATAGTCGACTTCTGCCAATATATGTCGACTCAATCTCAAGGTGTCGACACATCCACCAAGTGTCGACACAGTAGAGGTCGACTATCTTCTTCTGTGAGTCGACTATCTTTCTCTGGTCGACTATCTTTCACTAGTCGACTATCTTCCACTAGTCGACTATTTTTCTCTGGTCGACTATCTTCTTCTGTGTCGACAATCTTTCTCTGGTCGACTATCTTTCACTAGTCGACTATCTTCCACTAGTCGACTATTTTTCTCTGGTCGACTATCTTCTTCTGTGTCGACAATCTTTCTCTAGTCGACTATCTTTCACTAGTCGACTATCTTCCACTAGTCGACTATTTTTCTCTGGTCGACTATCTTCTTCTGTGTCGACAATGCTTCCCAGTGCTGAGGTCGACGATTTTCTTTATGTGTCGACACTGCTATGAGGTCGACTATCTTTCTCTGTGTCGACACTGATATTCGGAAGTGTCGACACAAATATTCTGAAGTGTCGACACAATTTCTTCAGGTGTCGACATGTGGACTTAGAATATTTTTCTGCATTCTGTAATACTTCTTCACCTGCACATGTCAACTCAAAACAACATCAAATACACCTTGATGTATATCATTGAGCTAAATTGGGCTTCTTCAAATCAGGTACACATTTTCCAATGTACCCAACAATCTCCCCCTATTTGGAGAAGTCATAACCCTATAGCCATTGATATACACCATTTATAAAAAGTAAAAACTGATGATATATGACATAACAGGAATACTTAATATAACCAAAATAAAAAAAAACAATCCATCACAGAATGAACATTATATGATACCAAACAACATTTTGTTTATAACTTGATAATGTTTGAATACAGAGATTTACATTTAATGATTTAATCAAAACATTACAAAATACTTTGAAAGAACTAAAAATTAAGACTGATCAGGCTCTTTTATGACAATCCCTTTGCCAGATAGAATTTGAGCCTTCACAGGAGCTTCAGAATCTTCAGCTGGCTTCTTGCCTTTTAGATCAGCCTTCTTCTTTGCTTCTTCCTTGAGCCTTTGCCTTTCAAAATAATGAAAGGGCTTTGGGAAGTACTTGCTTGGCTCCTGAGCATCTGGAGGCAGCCTACCCAGCTTGGCTTTTCTTCTAAACTGTACTATGGCCTCTTGCCTGGCTTCATACTTCTGTCATTCCATCTCATTGTACCACTTGCCTCTTTCATGCACTTGGTCTTTGACAGCCTTCCATGCAGTGAGTATAATATTTCTGGAAGTAGGACTCCACTGCTCAAAGTCTGGCTTAAGTTCAGCCTGCTCTCTAAATCTTTTCTTAGATAGTAGAGCATCTTGCTGGTCTTTCAAAGTAGCCTCAGGCTTATCAACCTTCCTAATAACAACATTAGTAACCTCCTTTGGAGGACTATACATTCCTTGAACTTGCTGATCAATCATATCATAATCTGGAGGAGGGTAAATGACTTGGGCAACCTCAGGTTGATTGCCTTCAAGTAGACTTGTTTGTATTCCTGACTCAGCCACCATAGCATCATCACACAATGGTGGATATCCCAATGTGGCTCGAATACTATTGGTCACCCATTTGGTGTGCTCTGAGCCTGCATGAACTAACATCCTCTCCCCCTTTATGACTTCTCTAGTAACATGATCTCTTAGATCTTCCTTCTGAAATCTGATTTGGTCATCTAGATAATTCACACTCTTTTTAAAAAATGGTTTTAACTTTAGAAGCTTGTCAGATATTTCCTTTTGAGAGGTAGTGATAGCAGTTTTAATAGAATTAATAGCAACTTGAAAGTTCTTATCAAATTCTTCCATTTCCTTTGCTCTAGCTGCAGGCAGGCCTGGAACAATCTTTTTCAATTCATTAATGATCTCATGATGAGATTCAGTTAAATTCTCATTCATTCTTATCTGATTTTCCAAGACATAGCTTTGCTTTAAAACAATATCATCCACCTTAGGGATGATAGACTGCTGTTGTTGTGCCAAATATACCACAGCATTACCTCCCTTATGGAAGCAATCTGTCATCTCCTTTTTATGCATATTGACCTCAAGCCTAATAGATTTTATATCTTGAGCTAAGTCAAATTGCAGGGACTTGTTGTTCTCATCAACATATTTTTCAATAGCCACTCTGTGTTCATCCAATTTCACTTGTAAATCGATCAAAAACTTGTTATAATCAAAGTCAGAAGGAGTGTGATGTGCTGTAGACTGTAGAGCCTGCTTATAGCTCTTGCTCCTTCTCTGGAAGACCAGAAGTTTTCTCTTCTTAGCCACCCTGGCTTCTTCATTCTCAGAATCAGAAGTACTATCAATTTGAACTCTTTCTTTGGGAGGAGAAGGAACAGCTGCTTCAGTGCCATGTTGTACAGTCTCCACATGCACAGGCTCCCCCTCAATTTCTTGCTCCACTTCCATTCTATCAGTAATTATTTCATTATCTGGAAATAACTCTTCTAGAGTATATTCCTTCTGGGCTGGAACATCTGCAGTATTCAAATTTTGAGATATATCAATTTGAGCATCGTCTTGCACTTGCTCAGACAGTCTCTCCCCCTGTACTTGTTCAGTATTGGTGATGTCTTGGGCAGGTGAGGACACTTGCTTTTCCTGGACCTGTGCAAAAATAGAAATATTAGAAATGTCTTTTGTAGGAAAATACACCAGCTCCCCCTGCACCTGTACCTGGTCATTAGTAGATACAGTCTGTGTAGGTGAATAAACTTGCTGAGCTGGTATACTTACTTCTTCTTCTTGAATTGCAGGTATTGTGGCATCCTGAACTTGTGTAGAAGCAGACTGATCTTCAACCTCTTGTCTTACTTGTTCTTCTTATGGGTGCTCAGTACTGGTAGCATGACCTGGGGATTTCTCAGGTGAATCCTGCCTTTCCACTTCAGGCATCTCTTTGGTCAGCACCCTATCACATCTGGAGAACAATCTCATGTCCATCCTTCTCATGTGATTAATTTTTGTTCCAGATTGTTGTTGCATAACATCAGGAATCTCCTTACTTAGGTATATACTCATTATTCTAGCCAGATTTGGCTTCTTGATTCCTTCCTTAATCTTTTCAAAGATTACAGTTGACCAATCCGTTGGAATTGTAAACACAATCCTGGTCATTAGGCTGAACATATAGGCGGAAATCCTATCATGTCCACCTGGCTTGCACAGAATAACTTTTCCAACCACCTCAGACAGAAACTTGCCCTGTTGATTCATTCCTTTCCTATTGAAAGCAGCTCCAATTTTCATGGTGGAATCCAATCCACACCATTGAAGAGCCTCCCTTGATTTAGAAGCAGGGACATCCTCTTCATTCTCGATTATAGGTAAGTGAAGAATTGTTCTTAACTTACTTGGTGTAATTTCCACTGGTGAACCATGAACTGTTGATTTTATTTCATGACTTTCAGAGACTACAGATGCAGAAGTATAGAACTCATGCACCTCCTTCTTCCATATCTTAGATGGTTCGGAGACCAGAAATTCTAATCCTGAGTCGGAGAGGAGAGAGATAACCCCGAGAACATCTGGAGGGGCAGCAGCAAAGGCCTGGCGCACCAACTCATATCCTTCATTCACATTATCTTTAATCTTTGGCGCCATTGATCAGTCGAGAAAGCTTGAAAGATGAGAGAGAGAGAGAGGGAGAATGTCGACACAGGGTTTCGAAAACCTTGTAAGCGTGTCGACAGAATGAGTTTTTGACCTATTTATACCTTCTGTTTAAAGAAGATCAAAAGACGCCAAAAACAGACTATAAGTGTCGACACAGATGGAATGTGTCGACACAAGCTTCTATTGTCTCGACATCAAGTCCCTCTATTATGTGTCGACACCAATTTGCAGTTATGTCGACACCAGAGATATATAGAAGAGCATCAGAAATTCTGTGTCAACTCTTAGTATAAGTGTCGACACAAAATTTGTAAGTGTCGACACCACTATCCTGGTGAAGTCGACACTACATTCCTGGATAAGTCGACAATAAGATTCTTAAGTGTCGACACATATTTTCTGTGTCGACACAATATCTCTGACTTGTCGACATTACTACCCTGAGTCGACACAATATTACTGAATGTGTCAACACCATCTTACTTAGCCAATTTCTGTTTGTTCATCACAACTTATAAGTACTACAGAGTACTTGATACTACTTCAATGTGTCTTTATATTACTTTAATGTCTTGTTACCACTTCAACTTCATTGTTGATGATATTGTGATTACACTAATCAATGGTTAACATACCTAATTCAATTTTGAATTTATTGAATTTGGTCTCATCTAGGGGCTTAGTAAACACATCTGCTATTTGATAATCTGTTTTCACAAATTCCAATGAAATGTCTTCTTTTTCTACATATTCTCTAAGAAAATGG
Source organism: Platanthera zijinensis (assembly GCA_039513925.1). Taxonomy (NCBI): domain Eukaryota; kingdom Viridiplantae; phylum Streptophyta; class Magnoliopsida; order Asparagales; family Orchidaceae; genus Platanthera; species Platanthera zijinensis. Next base: position 76,854,529 of record CM077084.1, read on the forward strand.
TATTTTATTTCTATATGCTTAGTTCTACTATGAGAAACAGGATTATTAGCAATAGAAATTGCACTTTTAAAATCACACAAAAGAGGTGTTCTACTTACTTGAATACCATAATCCTTAAGCTGATGCTGCATCCATAATAGCTGTGCACAGCAGCTTCCAGCAGCAACATACTCAGACTCAGCTGTGGAAATTGCCACACTGGTCTGCTTCTTACTACTCCATGATATTAGTCTTCCTCCCAGGAATTGACAAGTACCTGTAGTACTCTTCCTATCCTCTCTACATCCTGCAAAATCTGCATCTGAATAGCCTGTTAGTTGAAAATCTCTATTCCTAGGGTACCAAAGACCTAGATTAGGTGTGCCCTTAAGATATCTCAAAATCCTTTTGACTGCAGTATAATGAGATTCTTTAGGGCAGGCTTGGTACCTAGCACAGACACATGTAGCATACATAATATCTGGTCTACTAGCAGTGAGATATAGTAGTGAGCCAACTATTCCTCTATACAAAGTCTCATCAACAGGTTTACCTGCATCATCTTTGCATATAGGCATACTTGTTCCCATAGGAGTTCTCATGGTAGAGGATGACTCCATACCATATTTCTTAATCAATTCTTTGGTGAACTTAGACTGGGATATGGACAAGCCATCATCAGTCTGTCTTACTTGGAGTCCCAAGAAGAATTTCAGTTCCCCCATACTGCTCATCTCAAACTTCCCTTGCATAAGTTTGGCAAACTTTTTACAAAGGTTGTTTTCAGTAGATCCAAATATTATGTCATCAACATAGATCTGAACTAAGATGATCTTGCCTTTGGATTCCCTAAGGAATAGAGTTTTGTCAATTTTTCCTCTTGAGAATTTATTCTAAATAAGGAAAGTAGACAGGGTTTCATACCAAGCCCTTGGGGCTTGCTTTAACCCATACAGAGCTTTCCTAAGCTTATAAACAAAATCAGGTTTAAGAGGATCTACAAAACCTGATGGCTGCTCTACATATACTTCTTCTTTAAGATCACCATTCAGAAATGCTGACTTCACATCCATCTGGTATACTTTGAAGTCTTGATAGGCTGCATAGGCAAGGAATATTCTGATTGCCTCCAGCCTTGCTACTGGAGCAAAGGTTTGATCAAAGTCAATCCCTTCTTCCTGTCTGTATCCTTTTGCAACCAATCTTGCTTTATTCTTTACTATTATTCCACTTTCATCTAGCTTGTTCCTATAGATCCATTTTGTGCCAATTATATTGTGGCCTCTTGGTTTAGGAACAAGCTCCTAGACATTGCACCTTCTGAATTGATTCAGCTCCTCTTGCATAGCATCAATCCAGTGCAGGTCTTGGATAGCTTCTTCAAACGTCTTAGGCTCCAAATGTGACAGGAAACTTGAATGTAGAACTGTGTTTTGATTTATGCTTCTAGTTTGCACCATCTGTCTTGGATCACCTATTATCTGATCAGCTGGATGATCTCTCAAATGTCTTGTAGCTGGAGGAAGATTCCCTTCTGGTTGAACATCTCCAGCTCCTTCATTTAGCTGAATCTCTTGGTTTTCATCAGCTTCTATAGTGTCTTGTTCTCCCCCTGGACAGAAGCCTTCATTTTCCAATGCCCCATCTTCCTTTGATCCTTCAGTAATGGAGAGCTTGTCCATACTTTTGCTTATACCTGTTGAGTCATTTGATCTACAAGACAACTCACAGTTGATTAATCTTGTTTCATCAAACACAACATGCACAGATTCTTCAACAACTTGAGTAGTCAAGTTGAAGACTCTATAGGCCTTACTATTAGTGTTGTAACCAACAAATATCCCATCTTGGGATTTGGCAGCAAACTTAGTCAAATATGACTTGCCATTGTTAAGTATATAACACTTGCAACCAAAGATCCTAAAGTAAGATAGATTTGGTTTTCTGCCTTTCACAATCTCATAGGGAGTCATTTTGTGGCTTTTGGTGATAGTAGCCCTATTGATTACATGACAAGCAGTGTTAACTGCCTCAGCCCAAAAATATTCTGGGAGAGAGGTGTCACTCAACAGAGTTCTACCAGCTTCAATTAATGTTCTATTCTTTCTTTCAGCAATTCCATTTTGCTGAGGTGTTCTAGGTGAGGAGAACTCTTGGAAAATCCCAAAGTCTTTACACAATTTTGTTATGCTTTCAGATTGAAACTCAGTACCATGGTCACTTCTGATTTTGACCATTGTACTCTTTAGTTCATTCTGAATCTGCTTTACAAAATTAAGTAATACACTTGGGGTTTCAGATTTTTGTTTCAGAAAGAACACCCATGTAAATCTTGAATAGTCATCTACAACCAAAAAAGTATAGAATTTCCTACCTAGACTGTGAACTGGCATAGGACCAAAAAGATCCATATGCAAGAGGTATAAGCACCTCACAGAATCCTTGTTTTCAAGGCTTTGAAAGGAGGATTTTGTCTGCTTGCCCATTTGACAAGCTGAGAATATCCCTTCCTTTATACACTTAACTTGAGGTCCATTCCTCACTAACTCTTTGCTAAAGAGTTGGCCAATTGTCTTGTAGTTTAGATGAGCCAATCTCTTATGCCACTTAACACAATGAGAAGCATTGTCATCAGCTACAAGACAGATGAGAGAAGCCTTATTCTCACATTTAAAATTAAGACAATATACATTTCTCTTCCTATACCCAGTCAGTATGATCTTTTGATCACTTGACCTCTTGATATGACATCCATCTTTAACAAATGAAATGTCATATCCTAAATCACTTAGCTGGCTTATTCTTATTAGATTATGTTTCAAACCTTTTACATAAGCCACTTGAGTGATAGTAATTAGGTTAGAACAAATGTTACCAAACCCTTTGATGACTCCTTTTTCAGATCCACCAAAGATCACTTTAGGTCCATCTTTGACAGATGAATACTCCTTCAGCAGCCCCTTTGTTCCAGTCATGTGCCTGGAACAGCCACTATCCAAGTACTATATAGGGGCATGGTTACTTGGATTCACCTGCAACACAGAATTACTTACCCTTAGAACCCAAGTAAGTCTTGGGTCCTTAGTTCAGGTTAGCATTAATAAAGCTACCATAACCTCTTCTAACAGGTAGACTATTGTTTTTTATAACACTTGGGTTATACCAACAGTCTAGTGCAAAATGGCCTCTCTTGCCACAGCACCAACATTCAAACTTATTGTATCTAGATCTAGATACATCCTTGTTAGAAGAATTTCTGTTCATTGCTGGTGCTGCAGCAACTTCACCTACTGATTTCTTAAAACCATTGGGTTTATGACCATGGGTATGCCTGCTTGCATTTACACCCTCGTTCTTCAGAACATTAGTCTTAATATGACCTTGAATATCTTCATGATCATATTTGTTAGAAGGCACTTCCACCTTACTAAACTTTATGGGGACTGAAAGGTTTAGTGGCTGAACAGGAGCTTTGCCTTTCCTCTTGAATCTGCAAGCCCTGGAGTTACCTTTAAATCCTAATCCAGCCTTACCCTTTTGAGTGACAAATTCATCTATCAAGGGTAAGACAGATTTTGGCTTAGAGTAACTAGCCACTAAATCCCTTTCAATTCTAAGTCTGGCCTCCAGACTCTTCACTTGATCATTAGTATAATTAATTGTGCCCATCTGAATAATAGTTATATTCTTCAGCTTGGCAATTTCATTTAATTTTTGATCAATAACTTTCTCTAACTCAGTTGTAGCAACCCTTAGTTCAGCAATTTCCTGAGCCTGAGATTTAACCAGGTTCTTGCTTTTCTTAAGGGCCTGCAACAAGTCCCCATACTTGTCTATCAATTGATAGACATCTCCTTCAGATTCAAATGCATCTACATCACTTGATGCAGATGTAGCTGATTCTTCACTTGTACAACAAACAGATGTAATAGAAGGACATTGTACCTTATTAGGACCAGACTGATTCTGGCATATGTCCTCTTCTGATCCTGCCATCAGCCCCATACACTGATGATCCTTTTGTACATTGATGGAGTCTAGCAACTGCAGAAACTCCTCTTCTTCAGTTGCAGCATATAGTCCAATATATGCTTCAGCTTCAGATTCTGACTCTGAAGTTGACTGGTCTGTTAGACTCTTATCTTTCTTTGCAACAAAGGATTTCTCCTTCTTGCCTTTCTGATGAGTCTTCTTCTTGTCTGAAGACTCCTTTCTCTTATCAGGACAGTCAGCCACTACATGTCCAGGCCTATTGCAACAATAGCAGACAATCTTTGAAGTAGTGGCTTTGCTGGGCTTTAATCTGCTCTTCTCTTTCCTTGATGTCCTTTTCTTCTGATAATAGTCATCAATTTGCTGTGATGTGGAAGGCCTAGACTTCCATTGCTTCTTTTTCAAGAACCTCTGGAATTGCCTTGTGAATGCAGCAAAGTTTGCATCTGAATCACAGCTTTCTGAACCCTTATCTGAATTTTCAGAACTATCTTCTACAACTTCCTTAGGAGGAGATGGTGATTTCCTCCTATTCTTTCTAGTGGCTTCTGCATTGAATGCCACAGTCTTTTCTCTATGCTCTCCTCTTGAATTCTTTTCCTCTTCCTTCCTCACCATAAGTTGCATTTCATAGGATAGCAACTTTCCAAACAAGGTGGGAGGAGATATCTCTGTCAATTTAGCCACTTCTCTTATGACACAGATCTTTGTGTCCCAATCCTTTGTTAAGGATCTCAAGAATTTGTCATTTAGTTCATAAGTACTGAAGACTCTTCCATATGACATAAGCTCATTCACAATTCTATAGAATTTCTTGTAGCACTCAGTTATGCTATCAGATTTTCCTTGTCTAAAACTTTCATACTCCTGATTGAGCATAGATTTCCTGTCCTGCCTTACTTCTTCAGATCCCTCCATGTAGACAATCAATGTGTCCCACATCTCTTTGGAGGTCTTGCAGTGAATCAGATTCTGAAATGTTGAATCATCTATGGAACTAACAATAATGTTCTGAGCTCTTTTATCCATGGTTGCCAAGATGATTTCATCCTTGGTCATTTCTGAATAACTCTTTGGTGTTTGGATATTTGCATCAAGAACTGATACCTTCATTGGTATGAAGGGGCCTTCCTGTACTGTGATGTAAATCCTTGGGTCAGATTCCTCCATAAACAATCTAACTCTTTCTTTCCAAATTCCAAAAAATTCTTTCTTGCATATGGGTAATTTCATAGACCCTAGCTCCTTATGATTCTCACCAGAACCCATCTTTTTGAATCTTGATTCTGCCTTTCAGATCTACCTCAGACTGTTAAGTCCTTTCCGAGGAACCTCCCTCTGATACCACTTGATAGTTTTACTTTCAAGATAACCTAAACACCTAGAGGGGGGTGAATAGGTTCTAATTTCTTGTTTATAATTCTAGGAAGAATTCAATTACAAATTAAAACATCTAGCACAGCATTCACAGACAACTAAGCATCACAGATTGCACAATGTTTTATAGTGGTTCCCCAAGGTCTGGGTACAACCACTTTCCCCCTTCACCTATCTAGCAATATGTTAGATTCGGCCAAACTTCCACTATTCTCAGATCCTCAGATCTACAGCTCAGAACCTGGATAGATTCCTACAACTCAGGCTCAACAGCCCTACCTCAGCCTTGCCTCAAGGCCTACCACTCAGAGAATAACCTTCTCCTACACTCAGGCAAATAGCCCTACTGTTGGGTACATTGGAAAATGTGTACCTGATTTGAAGAAGCCCAACTTAGCTCAATGATATACATCAAGGTGTATTTGATGTTATTTTAAGTTGACATGTGCAGGTGGAGAATTGATAAAGTATGCAGAAAAAATTCTAAGTCCAAGTGTCGACACAAAGGAAGCAGTGTCGACACACAGAAGAAAATAGTCGACACAACACTGGGAAGCAGTGTCGACACATAGCAGTTAGTCTACAACTACACTGGGAAAAAGTGTCGACACAGAAGAAGTAAGTCGACACAACACTGGGAATTTGTGTCGACACAGAAAAAGAGTCGACACAATACTGGGAAATTGTGTCGACACAGAAGAAAAGCGTCGACCTCAAACATTGGGAGAATGTGTCGACACAGAAGAATATAGTTGATCTCAAGATTGTCGACATCATCTAAATGTGTCGACACAGAAGAAAATAGTCGACCTCAAGTTAGTCGACACCAGCAGAATGTGTCGACACATTGTGATTAAGTCGACACATAATAGCAGAGTTAAAAAATGAATGTGTCGACACCTGAAGGCTAAGTCGACACTTACTAAAGTTATGATTCTACAACAATTGTGTCGACACACAGGACTTGTGTCGACACACTGAAGAGTCAAGATCAAGTTATTTGCAGAAGAAGCTGTGTCGACTCAAAGGCAACTTAGTCGACATCACTGAAGATTGTGTCGACACCAAAGTCAATTATGTCGACACAAATAGACAGATTGTCTCGACACTTTCTGACAGACTGTTTCAACAACTTGTGATTCAAGACTAAGGCACAGGACTTGTTTGAAGACTTGACAGTTGTTGGTTATCACCGGTTAACTGAAGTTGTCAGACTTGTCAGAAAACGGTTAGAAACCGGATCAGCCGGTTACCATGAAGAATGTCTATAAATAGACAGATTCAGAAGGAGAAAATAATCAATAAACAACATATAGAACTGACCTTTTGAAATACATTGGATCAGAAAGTGGAGAAGGATTATAATTCTACTCATTTCAAGAAAGTGCTAGGCACTTAAGAAGATCTTCTCCGGGAGATCTAAGAAGACTATCTAAGGATAGATCTAAGAAGAGTTCTAATCAGAATTCAGAAGAATCATTCAAAGTTCTGGATAGAGAGAGATCAAGTCAGAATTTGAAGAAGAAGAAAGAATCCACCAGTGGATTCTCAAGAAGCTGTTTGGAATCAACTCAGCTAAGTACATTTTCAAGAAGCTTTGAAGAAGGCTAAGAAACAGTTGATTGCATCAGCTGATCAAGAATTGTCATTGCCTTTTCTCTCTCAACTTTGGCAAGACAATTAAAACAATCTTTTCTATATTTCTGTAGGATTTGTTTATACAGATCTGAGTTGTAAGCCTATGTTATAAAGGCTGAGTGTAAGAGTGTTGAACTCTGAGTGGTAGGGCTGTTTGCCTGAGTGTAGGAGAAGGATATTCTCTGAGTTGTAGGCCTTGGGGCAAGGCTGAGGTAGGGCAGTTGTGCCTGAGTTGTAGGAACCAGTTGGGTTCTGAGTTGTAAGATCTATTGATCTGAGATAAGTGGAAGTTTGGCCGAATCTAGCATACTGCTAGATAGGTGAAGGGGGAAAGTGGATGTACCCAGACCTTGGGGAACCACTATAAAACATAGTGCAATCTGTGATGTTTTTGTTTTCTGTGATTGCTGTGTTTATTATATTAGTTATTAAATTGAATTCTGCCTAGAAGTTTTAGAAAGAGAAGCAGAACCTATTCACCCCCCCCCCCTCTAGGTGTTTAGGCTGCCTTGAAAGTTAAACTATCAAGTGGTATCAGAGGTAGGTTCCTCAAAAAGGACTTAACAGTCTGAGGTAGATCTGATAGGCAGATTCAAGAATCAAGAAGATGGGTTCTGGAGAGAATCATAAGGAGCTAGGGTCAATGAAATTACCCATATGCAAGAAGGAAATCTTTGGGATCTGGAAAGAAAGAGTTAGATTGTTTATGGAAGCATCTGACCCAAGGATTTACATCACAGTACAGGAAGGCCCCTTCATACCAATGAAGATATCTGTTCTTGATGCAAATATCCAAACACCAAAGACTTATTCTGAAATGACCAAGGATGAAATCATCTTGGCTACCATGGACAAAAGGGCACAGAACATCATTGTCAGTGCCATAGATGATTCAACATTTCAGAATCTGATTCACTGCAAGACCTCCAAGGAGATGTGGGACACATTGATTGCCTACATGGAGGGATCAGAAGAAGTAAGGCTGGACAGAAAATCTATGCTAAATCAGGAGTATGAAAGTTTTAGACAAGGAAAATCTGATAGCATAACTGAGTGCTATAAGAAATTCTATAGAATTGTGAATGAGCTAATTTCCTATGGAAGAGTCTTCAGTACCTATGAACTGAATGACAAATTCTTAAGATCCTTATCAAAGGATTGGGATACAAAGATTTGTGCCATAAGAGAAGTGGCAAAATTGGCAGAGATATCTCCTCCAACTCTGTTTGGAAAGTTGCTATCCTATGAAATGCAACTTATGGTAAGGAAGGAGGAGGAAAGAAACTCAAGAGGAGAGCATAGAGAAAAGACTGTGGCATTTAATGCTGAAGCCACTGGAAAGAATAGGAGGAAATCACCATCTCCTCCTAAGGAAGTTGAAGAAGGTAGTTCTGAAAATTCAGATAAGGGTTCAGTCAGCTGTGATTCAGATGCAGACTTTGCTGCATTCACTAGGCAATTTCAAAGGTTCTTGAAAAAGAAGCAATGGAAGTCTAGGCCTTCCTCATCACAGCAAGTAGATGACTATTATCAGAAGAGAATGTCATCAAGGAAAGAGAAAAGCAGGTCAAAGCCCAGCAAAGCCACTACTTCAAAGATTGTCTGCTATTGTTGCAATAGGCCTGGACATGTAGTGGCTGATTGTCCTGACAAAAGGAAGGAATCTTCAGAAAAGAAGAAGACTTATCAGAAAGGCAAGAAGGAGAAATCCTTTGTAGCAAAGAAAGATAAAAGTCTTTCAGACCAGTCAACTTCAGAATCAGGATCTGAAGCTGAAGCATATATTGGATTATATGCTGCATCTGAGGAAGAGGAGTTTATGCAGTTGCTAGACTCCATCAATGAACATCAATGCATGGGTTTGATGACAAGATCAGAAGAGGACCTATGCCAGAATCAGTCTGGTTCTAATGAGGTAAACTGTCCTTCTTGTACATCTGTTTGTAATACAAGTGAAGAATCAGCTACATCTGCATCAAGTGATGAAGATGTATCTGGATCTGAAGGAGATGTCTATCAATTGATAGACAAGTATGGGGACCTGTTGCAGGCCCTTAAGAAAAGCAAGAACCTGGTTAAATCACAGGCTCAGGAAATTGCTGATCTAAGGGTTGCAACAACTGAGTTAGAAAAAGTCCTTGATCAAAAGTTAGCTGAAATTGCCAAGCTGAAGAATATAACTATTATTCAGATGGGCACAATTAATTATACTAATGATCAAGTAAAGAGTCTGGAGGACAGACTTAGAATTGAAAGGGATTTAGTGGCTAGTTACTCTAAGCCAAAATCTGTCTTACCCTTGATAGATGAATTTGTCACTCAGAAGGGTAAGGCTGGATTAGGATTTAAGGGTAACTCCAGGGCTGGCAGATTCAAGAGGAAAGGCAAAGCCCCTATTCAGCCACTAAACCTTTCAGTCCCCATAAGGTTTGGTAAGGAGAAAGTGCCTTCTAACATATATGATCATGAAGACATTCAGGATCATATTAAGACAAATGTTCTGAAGAACAAGGGTGTTAAGGCAAGCAGGCCTACCTATGGTCATAAACCCTATGGTTTTAAGAAATCAGTAGGTGAAGTTGCAACAGCACCAGCAATGAACAGAAATGCTTCTAACAAGGATGTATCTAGATCTAGATACAATAAGTTTGAATGTTGGTGCTGTGGCAAGAGGGGTCATTTTGCATTGGACTGCTGGTATAACACAAGTGTTATAAAGAATAAGAGTCTACCTGTTAGAAGAGGTTATGATAACTTTATTAAGGCTAACCTGAACCAAGGACCCAAGACTTACTTGGGTTCTAAGGGTAAGTAATTCTGTATTGCAGGTGAATCCAAGTTACCATGCCCCTATATGGTACTTGGATAGTGGTTGTTCCAGGCACATGACTGGAACAAAGGGGCTGCTGAAGGAGTATTCATCTGTCAAAGATGGACATAAAGTGATCTTTGGTGGATCTGAAAAAGGAGTCATCAAAGGATTTGGTAACATCTCTTCAAACCTAATTACTATCACCCAAGTGGCCTATGTAAAAGGTTTGAAACATAATCTAATAAGCATAAGCCAGCTGAGTGATCTAGGATATGACATTTCATTTGGTAAGGATGGATGTCATATCAAAAGGTCAAGTGATCAAGAGATCATATTGACTGGGTATAGGAAGAGAAATGTGTATTGCCTTAATTTTGAATGTGAGAATAAGGCATCCCCCATTTGTCTTGTAGCTGATGACAATGCTTCTCATTGTGTTAAGTGGCACAAGAGATTGGCTCATCTAAACTACAAGACAATTGGCCAACTCTTTAGTAAAGAACTAGTGAGGAATGGGCCTCAAGTTAAGTGTATAAAGGAAGGGGTATGCTCAGCTTGTCAAAAGGGCAAGCAGACAAAAACCTCATTTCAAAGCCTTGAAAACAAGGATTCTGTGAGGTGCTTATACCTCTTGCATATGGATCTTTTTGGTCCTATGCCAGTTCACAGTCTAGGTAGGAAGGTCTACACTCTAGTGGTTGTAGATGACTATTCTAGATTTACATGGGTGTTCTTTCTGAGACAAAAATCTGAAACCCCAAGTGTATTATTTAATTTTGTAAAGCAAATTCAGAATGAACTGAATAGTACAGTGGTCAAAATTAGAAGTGACCATGGTACTGAGTTTCAATCTGAAAGCATAACAAACTTGTGTATAGACTTTGGGATTTTCCAAGAGTTCTCCTCACCTAGAACACCTCAGCAAAATGGTATTGCTGAAAGAAAGAATAGAACATTAATTGAAGCTGGTAGAACTCTATTGAGTGACACCTCTCTCCCAGAATATTTTTGGGCTGAGGCAGTTAACACTGCTTGTCATGTCATCAATAGGGCTTCTATCACCAAAGGCCACAGAAAGACTCCCTATGAGATTGTGAAAGGCAGAAAACCAAACCTATCCTATTTTAGGATCTTTGGTTGCAAATGCTATATACTTAACAATGGCAAGTCATATTTGACTAAGTTTGCTGCCAAATCCCAGGATGGGATATTTGTTGGGTACAGCACAAATAGTAAGGCCTATAGAGTCTTCAACTTAACTACTCAAGTTGTTGAAGAATCTGTGCATGTTGTATTTGATGAAACAAGATTAATCAATTGTGAGTTGTCTTGTAGATCAAATGACTCAATAGGTATAAGCAAGAAGATGGACAAGCTCTCCATTGCTGAAGCTTCAAAGGAAGAGGGAGCATTGGAAAATGAAGGCTGCTGTCCAGGGGGAGTACAAGAGATAATGGAAGCTGATGAAAACCAAGAAGAACAGCAGAATGAAGAAGCTGGAGATGCACAACCTGAAGGGAATCTACCTCCAGCTATAAGATATCTAAGAGATCATCCTACTGATCAGATAATTGGTGATCCAAGACAAGGAGTGCAAACTAGAAGCAGAAATCAAAGCACAGTTTTGCATTCTAGTTTCTTGTCCCAAATAGAACCTAAGAAGTTTGAAGAAGCTATCCAAGACCAGCACTGGATTGATGCTATGCAAGAGGAGCTGAATCAATTTAGAAGGTGCAAAGTCTGGGAGCTTGTTCCTAAACCAAGAGGCCACAACATAATTGGAACTAAGTGGATCTATAGGAACAAGCTAGATGAAAGTGGAATAATAGTAAAGAATAAAGCAAGATTGGTTGCAAAAGGATACAGGCAGGAAGAAGGGATTGACTTTGATCAAACCTTTGCTCCAGTAGCAAGGCTGGAGGCAATCAGAATGTTCCTTGCCTATGCAGCCTACCAAGACTTCAAAGTATACCAGATGGATGTGAAGTCAGCATTTCTGAATGGTGATCTTAAAGAAGAAGTATATGTAGAGCAGCCATCAGGTTTTGTAGATCCTCTTAAACCTGATTCTGTGTATAAGCTTAGGAAAGCTTTGTATGGGTTAAAACAAGCTCCAAGGGCTTGGTATGAAACCCTGTCTACCTTCCTCATTGAGAATAAATTCTCAAGAGGAAAGATAGACAAAACTCTATTCCTTAGGGAATCCAAAGGAAAGATCATCTTAGTCCAGATCTATGTTGATGACATAATCTTTGGATCTACTGAAAACAACCTTTGTAAAAAGTTTGCCAAACTTATGCAAGGGAAGTTTGAGATGAGCAGTATGGGAGAACTTAAGTTCTTCTTGGGACTCCAAGTAAGACAGACTGATGATGGATTGTCCATATCCCAGTCTAAGTTCACCAAGGAATTAATTAAGAAATATGGTATGGAGTCATCCTCCTCCATGAGAACTCCTATGGGGACAAGTATGCCAATATGCAAAGATGAGGCAGGTAAACCTGTTGATGAATCATTGTATAGAGGAATAGTTGGGTCTCTACTATATCTCACTGCTAGTAGACCTGACATTATGTATGCAACATGTGTCTGTGCTAGGTACCAAGCCTGCCCTAAAGAATCTCATTATACTGCAGTCAAAAGGATTCTGAGATATCTAAAGGGCACTCCTACTCTAGGTCTTTGGTACCCTAGGAATAGAGATTTTCAACTAACAGGCTATTCAGATGCAGATTTTGCAGGATGTAGAGAGGATAGAAAGAGTACTACAGGTACTTGTCAATTTCTGGGAGGAAGACTAATATCTTGGAGTAGTAAAAAGCAGACTAGTGTGGCAATTTCCACAGCTGAGTCAGAGTATATTGCTGCTGGAAGCTGCTGTGCACAGCTATTATGGATGCAGCATCAGCTTAAAGATTATGGTATTCAGGTAAGTAGAACACCCCTTTTATGTGATTCTAAGAGTGCTATTTCTATTGCTAATAATCCAGTTTCTCATAGTAGAACTAAGCATATAGAAATCAAATATCATTTTCTTAGAGAACATGTAGAAAAAGGTGACATCTCATTGGAATTTGTAAAAACAGATTATCAAATAGCAGATGTATTTACTAAGCCTTTAGATGAAACCAAATTCAATAAATTCAAAATTGAATTAGGTATGTTAACCATTGATTAATGTATTAAACAAAATCATTAACAATGCTATTGAAATGGTTTATAAGTAAGTAAAAGTAGTAACAACATAATCAAGTGTTAAAAAAAAGGACACATTGAAGTTACAGAAATTGGCTAAGTAAGAATGTGTCGACACATTCAGTAATAATGTGTCGACTCAGAGAAATTATGTCGACAAGTCAGAAATATTGTGTCGACACAGAGAATATGTGTCGACACTTAAGAGTTTTATTGTCGACTTAACCAGAAATGTAATGTCGACTCAACCAGAATTATGGTGTCGACACTTACAGAATATGTGTCGACACTTGTCCTTTGTGTCGACACAGAATTTCTGTCTTTCTACTATGTATCCAAGGTGTCGACATAACCACAAATTGGTGTCGACACATAGTAGGCTGAAGAAATGTCGAGTTAATAGAAGCTTGTGTCGACACATTCCGTCTGTGTCGACACATTTAGACTGTTTTTGGCACCTTTTGAACTTCTTTCAACAGAAGCTATAAATAGGTCAAAAGCTCTTTGTGTCGACACGCTTTCAAGGTTTTCGAGACTCAAACCCTGTGTCGACAGTCTTTCTTTCTCTCTTCTCTCAAGCTTTCTCGACACAACGATGGCGCCAAGGATTGAAGATAACATCAATGAAGGATATGAGTTAGTGCGCCAGGCCTTTGCAGAGGCGCCGCCTGATGTCCAAGGAGTTATCACCCTTCTCTCTGCATCAGGGTTAGAATTTCTCATTTCAGAACCAACTAAGATCTGGAAGAAGGAGGTGCACGAGTTCTTTATCTCTGCATCAGTCCATTCTACTGGCCTCAAGATTAAGTCCACTGTTCAAGGGACGAAGATAAAGATTAATCAAAGAAGTTTAAGAAAGATCTTCCAACTGCAAGTGGTTGAGAATGAAGAGGAAGTTCCTATATCTAAGACAAGGGAAGCCCTTCAATGGTGTGGCCTGGATTCAGGATTGAAGATTGGAGCTGCATTCAACAGAAAGGGAATGAATCAGCAAGGGAAGTTCTTGTCTGAAGTAGTTGGAAAGGTAATCCTCTGCAAGACAGGTGGACATGATAGGATTTCTGCCTATATGTTCAGCCTGATGACCAGGATAGTTTTTACTATTCCTACTGATTGGTCAGGAGTGCTCTTTGAAAAGATCAAAGAAGGAATCAAGAAGCCTAACATGGCTAGGATCATGAGCCTGTACTTCACTGGAGTGATTCCTGATGTGATGCAGCAGCTGCAAGGGAGTAAGATTAACCATATGAGAAGAATGGATATGAGACTATTCTCCAGGTGGGATAGGGTGCTGTCCAAGGATGTGCCTGAAGAGAGCAGGCCAGACACCCCTATGCAATCCCCTACACCAAATCAAGAATCTGAACAAGTACAGGAAGGGACACAGCTTGACTCAACTGTGGTCCAGGAAGTATCAACACCTGCACAGATGCAGGGGGAGCCAGTTTCCACTTTTGCTCCAAAGGTATCTACTTCCTCTTAGGTATAGGGGGAGCTAATGTATTTTACTATAAAGACATTGCTCATATTCTTATTACTGCACAGGTTCAGGGGGAGCTAGTGTCCACACCTACTCCTGCCACTACAAATATTGAGGTGCAAGTCCAAGAGGAAGCACAGTTAAACATATCTCATGATTTAACTGCTGCAGAAGTGACCACTCAACTGGAATTTACTATGGAGGAATTATTCCCAGATGTTGATACTGCTGCTGATAAAGAAGGAGGTGGACCAGATATTGAGAAGTCCATAGGAATGGACGTTGATCAGGAAGCTGCAGTGGAAACACAGGTTGAGGATGAGCCTGTGGATGTTGAAGCTGAGCAACAACTCCCTGGAACAGATACAATTCATCATCCACAAGAAAGAATTCATGTAGATACTTCCTCTGACACAGAAACTGAAGAAGCCAGGGTGGCTAAGAAAAGAAAACTTGTTGTCTTTAAGAGAAGAAGCAAGAACTATAAGCAGGCATTACAGACCACAACTCCACAAGTTTCTCCAGCCTTTGATTACAATAAATTTATGGTAGATCTTCAAGTAAAATTGGATGACCAAAGGATGGCTCTGGAGAAGTATGTTGATGAAAATAGCAAGTCAGTTCAGTTTGACTTAGCTCAGGATATCAAGTCCATCCAATTTCAAGTAAACTTGCATAAAACTGAAATGACAGATTGCTTCCACAAGGGTGGCAATGCTGTAGTTTATCTGGCTAAACAACAGGAGGCTATCTCTACAAAGGTGGATGATATTGCTTTGAAGCAAAGTTATGTTCTGGAAAATCAAATCAGAATGAATGACAATTTAACTGAATCTCATAATGAGATCATTAAAGAGGTGAAGAAGATTGTTCCAGGGATGCCTGCAGATAGAGCCAAAGAAATGGAAGAATTTGATAAGAATTTTCAGGCTGCTATTGCATCTGTTAAGACTGCCATCACAACCTCTCAAAAAGAAATATCTGAAAAGCTTCAAAAGTTAAGACCATTTTTCAAGGAGGGAGTGAATTATTTGGATGGCCAAATTCGATTTCAAAAAGAAGATCTTAGAGATCATGTCTCAAGAGAAGCCATAAAGGGGGAGAGGATGCTAATTCATGCAGGCTCTGAGCACACCAAGTGGGTGACCAATAGCATACGAGCCACTTTGGGATATCCCCCATTGTGTGATGATGCTATGGTAGCTGAGTCAGGAATACAATCTAATCTACTTGAAGGCAATCAACCTGAGGTTGCCCAAGTCATATACCCCCCTCCAGATTTTGACTTGATTGATCAGAAAGTTCAAGGAATGTATAGTCCTCCAAAGGAGGTTACTAATATTGTCTTTGGAAAAGTTGATAAGCCTGAGGCTACTCTGAAAGAACAGCAGGATGCTCTATTGGCAAAGAAGAAATTCAGAGAGCAGGCTGTACTGAAGCCAGATTATGAGCAGTGGAGTCCTACTTCAAGGAACATCATACTCACTGCATGGAAAGCTGTACAGGATAAAGTTCATGAGAGAGGAAAGTGGTACAATGAAATTGAATGGCAGAAGTATGAGGCAAGGCAAGAGGCAATTGTACAATTCAGAAGGAAAGCCAAGCTGGGAAGACTGCCATCAGATGCTAAGGAGCCAAGCAAATACTTCCCAAAGCCTTTTCATTATTTTGAAAGGCAAAGGATCAAGGAAGAAGCTCAGAAGAAGGCTGATCTTAAAGGAAAGAAGATAACTGAAGAATCAGAAGCTCCTGTGACAGCTACAATCCAGTCTGGCAAAGGGATTATGATTAGAGAGCCTGATCAATCCTGATTTTGTTTTAAATATTTTGTAATGTTGTGATGTACTCATCAAATGTAAAACTTTGTAATCAAACATTACCCTGTTATAAACAAAATGTTGTTTGGCATATTATAATGTGCATTCTGTGATGAATTATTCTATGTTATGTTTTGTTTATATTTAAAGTATTCCTGCTATGTCATTAATCATCATTTAGTACTGTTTATAAATGGTGTATATCATTGGCTATAGGGGTTATGACTTCTCCAAATAGGGGGAGATTGTTGGGTACATTGGAAAATGTGTACCTGATTTGAAGAAGCCCAACTTAGCTCAATGATATACATCAAGGTGTATTTGATGTTATTTTAAGTTGACATGTGCAGGTGGAGAATTGATAAAGTATGCAGAAAAAATTCTAAGTCCAAGTGTCGACACAAAGGAAGCAGTGTCGACACACAGAAGAAAATAGTTGACACAACACTGGGAAGCAGTGTCGACACATAGCAGTTAGTCTACAACTACACTGGGAAAAAGTGTCGACACAGAAGAAGTAAGTCGACACAACACTGGGAATTTGTGTCGACACAGAAAAAGAGTCGACACAATACTGGGAAATTGTGTCGACACAGAAGAAAAGCGTCGACCTCAAACATTGGGAGAATGTGTCGACACAGAAGAATATAGTTGATCTCAAGATTGTCGACATCATCTGAATGTGTCGACACAGAAGAAAATAGTCGACCTCAAGTTAGTCGACACCAGCAGAATGTGTCGACACATTGTGATTAAGTCGACACATAATAGCAAAGTTAAAAAATGAATGTGTCGACACCTGAAGGCTAAGTCGACACTTACTAAAGTTATGATTCTACAACAATTGTGTCGACACACAGGACTTGTGTCGACACACTGAAGAGTCAAGATCAAGTTATTTGCAGAAGAAGCTGTGTCGACTCAAAGGCAACTTAGTCGACATCACTGAAGATTGTGTCGACACCAAAGTCAATTATGTCGACACAAATAGACAGATTGTCTCGACACTTTCTGACAGACTGTTTCAACAACTTGTGATTCAAGACTAAGGCACAGGACTTGTTTGAAGACTTGACAGCTGTGGGTTATCACCGGTTAACTGAAGTTGTCAGACTTGTCAGAAAACGGTTAGAAACCGGATCAGCCGGTTACCATGAAGAATGTCTATAAATAGACAGATTCAGAAGGAGAAAATAATCAATAAACAACATATAGAACTGACCTTTTGAAATACATTGGATCAGAAAGTGGAGAAGGATTACAATTCTACTCATTTCAAGAAAGTGCTAGGCACTTAAGAAGATCTTCTCCGGGAGATCTAAGAAGACTATCTAAGGATAGATCTAAGAAGAGTTCTAATCAGAATTCAGAAGAATCATTCAAAGTTCTGGATAGAGAGAGATCAAGTCAGAATTTGAAGAAGAAGAAAGAATCCACCAGTGGATTCTCAAGAAGCTGTTTGGAATCAACTCAGCTAAGTACATTTTCAAGAAGCTTTGAAGAAGGCTAAGAAACAGTTGATTGCATCAGCTGATCAAGAATTGTCATTGCCTTTTCTCTCTCAACTTTGGCAAGACAATTAAAACAATCTTTTCTATATTTCTGTAGGATTTGTTTATACAGATCTGAGTTGTAAGCCTATGTTATAAAGGCTGAGTGTAAGAGTGTTGAACTCTGAGTGGTAGGGCTGTTTGCCTGAGTGTAGGAGAAGGATATTCTCTGAGTTGTAGGCCTTGGGGCAAGGCTGAGGTAGGGCAGTTGTGCCTGAGTTGTAGGAACCAGTTGGGTTCTGAGTTGTAAGATCTATTGATCTGAGATAAGTGGAAGTTTGGCCGAATCTAGCATACTGCTAGATAGGTGAAGGGGGAAAGTGGATGTACCCAGACCTTGGGGAACCACTATAAAACATAGTGCAATCTGTGATGTTTTTGTTTTCTGTGATTGCTGTGTTTATTATATTAGTTATTAAATTGAATTCTGCCTAGAAGTTTTAGAAAGAGAAGCAGAACCTATTCACCCCCCCCCCCCCTCTAGGTGTTTAGGCTGCCTTGAAAGTTAAACTATCACCTACCACTCAGAGATCACCTCTCCTACACTCAACCTTTATAACACAGGCTTACAACTCAGATCTGTGTAAACAGATCCTACAGAAATTTAGAAAAGATATTTTAATGTCTTGCCTTTGTTGAGAGAGAAGAGGACAAGACACTTCTTGATCAGCTGATGAAATCAACTGAATCTGAGCTTTCTTCAAAGCTTCTTGAATCTGAACTTAGCTGAGTTGATTTCCAAACAGCTTCTTGAGAAACCACAGATGGCTTCCTTCTTCTTCTTCAAGATGACTGGATCCCTCTCTATCCAACACCTTTTCTGATACTTCAGACTTCTTCTTAGATTTTCTGATGAAGATCTTCTTTAGAGCTTAGCACTTTCTTGAATTGAAACTTCAATAGGATCGTAATCCTTTTGTTTCTTCTTCTTAGATCTTCTTCTGTTATTTTTTTCTTCTTTTTTTATTTCCTTCTGAATATGTCTATTTATAGACTTTCTTCATGGTAACCGGCTGATCCAGTTTCTAACTGATTTCTGACAGGTCTGACAGCTTCAGTTAAACGGTGGCAACCCACAGCTGTCAAGTCTTCAAACAGTTCCTGTACCTTAGCCTTGGACAGCAAAATGTCGAGACAGTCAGTTAGAAAGTGTCGAGACCAATCTGTCTATCTGTGTCGACACAAGTGACTTTGGTGTCGACACAGTCTTTGATGATGTCGACTAAGTTGTCTTTAAGTCGACACAGCTTCTTCAGAAAATAACTTGGTCTAGACTCTGCAGTGTGTCGACATAAGTCCTGTGTGTCGACACAGTTGTTGTAGATTCAGAACTCAGTATGTGTCGACTCAGCCTTCAGGTGTCGACACATCAATCTTCAATTCTGCCAAAATGTGTCGACTCAGTCTTCTGGTGTCGACACAAGCATAGTCGACTTCTGCCAATATGTGTCGACTCAAACTTAAGGTGTCGACACATCCACCCAGTGTCGACACAGTAGAGGTCGACTATCTTCTTCTGTGAGTCGACTATCTTTCTCTGGTCGACTATCTTTCACTAGTCGACTATCTTCCACTAGTCGACTATTTTTCTCTGGTCGACTATCTTCTTCTGTGTCGACAATCTTTCTCTGGTCGACTATCTTTCACTAGTCGACTATCTTCCACTAGTCGACTATTTTTCTCTGGTCGACTATCTTCTTCTGTGTCGACAATCTTTCTCTGGTCGACTATCTTTCACTAGTCGACTATCTTCCACTAGTCGACTTTTTTTTCTCTGGTCGACTATCTTCTTCTGTGTCGACACTGCTTCCCAGTGCTGAGGTCGACGATTTTCTTTATGTGTCGACACTGCTTCCCAGTGTCAACATAAATGAGGTCGACTATCTTTCTCTGTGTCGACACTGATATTCTGAAGTGTCGACACAAATATTCTGAAGTGTCGACACAATTTCTTCAGGTGTCGACATGTGGACTTAGAATATTTTTCTGCATTCTGTAATACTTCTTCACCTGCACATGTCAACTCAAAATAACATCAAATACACCTTGATGTATATCATTGAGCTAAATTGGGCTTCTTCAAATCAGGTACACATTTTCCAATGTACCCAACAATGTTCATTATTGGAAATTTTAGACATTAAAATAATTAAATAAATTATTAAATATGTAAGGAAAATTTTGGAACTCTGGACTTAGGATTTAAAGGTCATAGTGAATCTTAATTAATTATTATAGGAGCATTGGATGATTATTTGATGTACTTCTTATTTTACATGAACATTGACATGGTGGTCTGCAATTAGCAATTTTTAGAAAATCGAATATTGATTGGTTTAAAGCTTATCACTCCTTAATCACTTATGATATTTGTCCCAGAGCATTTATGTGCCTTTTTATCATGTTAGAGGTTTACTTGAAATTTTAGGAGTAATATTACCCTATTTATTTAATTTAATGAAATATTGTGGGATAATTTAAAAATAGAATCAGTGGCCAAAACCTTGCTGAAAAATCAAGAGATCTTGGATATTAGGTTAATTGTTTATATTGAGTATAGCATAAACTTGGGGAGATTCTATCTTGTCAAAATTTGGTACCTTCAGTTCAATCTTGGAGACTTTGGCCACTATAAATATTTAATAAATTCCTAGATAAATAGGAAAATTGTAAAACTCTGGATTTGGGCAATAAAGGTCATAATGGACCTCCATAAATTATTATAGGAGTATCGGATGATTATTTGACATACTTCCCATTTTACATAACATTAAACCTTGGTGGTCTGCATATAGTAATTCTTCAGAAATAATCTGGAGTGCAAGTTAGGTACATAAGTCAAAAATTGGTGGAATGAGTTCATCACTCAGGGTTGGATGAGATAGGAATGAGTTTGACTAAATGTTGGGTGGTGTTTGGGATCGACGAAAGATCGTCTCCCCCATAAAGTGGAAGGTTAAATCACCTTAGGTCTAGTTACTATAATCTGGAAATGAAATGGGTAAAACCTAAGTCGTAGGCATGGAGTAGATAATAAACTTAGGATTTCACACTCTCACACCCAGTGTCCCGGGAGTTAGTATGGGTTACTTGGGCAATAAGCCCGGTAGTTATTGGGTATGGTAGTCTGGTGAGCTTTGCCTCGGTTGATGGTTATGACGGACGGGATAGTCCGGGGAGCTTTGGCTCGGTGGTAGATTGTGACGGACGGGATAGTCCGGGGAGCTTTGGCTCGGTTGTAGATTATGATGGACGGAATTGTCCAGTGAGCTTCGGCTCGGTTGGTTGTTTGACTCATAACTATTGCATGTGCATAAAAGGTTTAAGGTGGTGGGTCTTCGATATTGGGGAGTTCGATGCACCGACACCAATATCGTTGGCTCGGCAAGTGTGGTGAGCACTTCGCCAACAGAAGTCCGGTGCGCCAGCCGGCAAGAGTACGCAGGAGTCCGCTTAGTGCACCAAGCGTTGAGGCGTACGATAGGTCTGACCGGTAGTGCTTTACTGGTTTAGAGGTGGGCGAGGCCCAACCCACCGCTTCCGTCTGCCACTACGGAGGTATCCTGGGAGGTAACGGCTCCGAAAGGGGGAACTAAAGGTCTGTGTACACAGAGTCGAGTGGGTGAGTTGCACTTGCATGTTCACATCATAGCATAATTGTATTTCATAGCATAACCATTGCATAAAACCTGACACCTAATGTATAAGCGGTATGGGACGCTCTATACATTAGGCCTTACAAAACGACCCCTTGGCCCATAAGTTCGTGTGAGCGTGCTTATAAGTCAAGGTTCTCTTTCAATATTATAAGCCTGCTAATAGAACCGACACCCTATCGTATAAATCGGTATGGGACTTTTTATACGATAGGAGCCCTGCAAAAGATCCCTTAGCTTATGTGTACCCACATAAGTTAAGGTTACTTATTTAATTTTGTATAATTATTATCATGCGTACACTGTTAGTTTAGTTCCGCTGCCATCTGGAAATTGACTATTCTCCACCTCTATGTCCTTCCCTTTCCTTCTCCCCGCTCGGTGCTTAGGAGCCATGGGGGAAGGGGTGGCGGACGATAGGACTTAGTCTTTTAGACTAACGGTTTTCGAACCACATCATTTAGGGGACCACGGAGCCCAGCATGGAGGAGCAGCCCCGGAGGTCGGCACGCTTGGAGATCGGACAGTCTAGCACTGGAGTCCAGACAGCAGGGACAGTGAGTCCCGAACTATAGTAGTTGTATTAGTTTGCTTTCGCGATGAGTGAATTGTAGTGAGGACTTGATATACCGGGCATAAGCCCGAGATTTTCATTATATGTACTATCTGTGGACACTCCCTTCGTGGAGTTTATTTCTATATATGTGATTTCTGTGAACTTGCATCATTTCTTATGCTACAGTTACGATCGAAATTGGCCGGCAGAGTCGGCGTCTTGTAGTGACAACCTTCCCGAGTGCGAAGGTATCACCGCAAGGCGGCGGTTCTGGGCCTAAGGCCCCGGTGCCGAAAAAGGAAAAAAAAATGGGGGTCTTACAGCGAGGTCGCGCAGACACACCGTTATTCGCTGAACTGCCTGCTTCTGCTGAGCTGGAGAACAGACCGCCTAACCGCCGAGACCGTGAGGTTGTGCGGACAGGTTATTGAACTTGGAAAGTTGAAGCAGAGAGAAAACTGGAAAACCGCTGAGCGCAGTTTGCAAACTTCACTAAGCCTGACCGAGGTCAAAACCAAACTCCTGGCTTCACAGTGCTGGCCGCGCCACCTGCAAACAGCAACCGGTTAAGTCTGCTCAAATCACGCAGATACAAAATCGAGTCCGCAGCACTAATCCCAAGTCCAACTTACTATTCACACAGTTGTCAAATGACGCGCCGGGGGGTCCTATTTATAGGCGGAGTGAGGAGTGAGGAGTGAGGTCACCGCCCTACGAGATAGACTAACCGCCCCTTGATCGCAGCTAGCACTGCCAGTACGCTGAGTCCGTACCGACAAACTGGACTCGTGAACAGCCCGCCAAAGCAGACCTGCTAGCCAACGGCCAGCCTGCTCACGGCAGTTCGCCGAATCCGCAAGAAAGCCATCAACCAAGCAACAATTAGTCAGTCTGCATGGATAGCGGACACAACATCTGTCCGTACGCACAAGTCCACGACCAACAGGCAAACCGCTTGGTCACAACGGACTATGCGGACACCAAGCCAGCTTGCAATGTCCACGACCAACAAGCAAACCGCCCAGTCACAACGGACAATGCGGATACCCTGGACTTCACAGAAGAGACCAAGTCCAGCAATCTGACAACAAAAAAGCGCGAGCTCGGCGGACACCAAGTCAAACCGCCAGCTCCAAGGCCAGATCGCTACCAAGGAAGCGACTTACCACAATCTCCAGACCAACCGCCGTCTGCGCGGACTCCAAGCCTCAGTCCGCGGACACCATCCTACAAACCGCTGATAGCAAGCAACTGCCGGACTCCAACTTCAGTCTGCGCAGACAGTCCGCTCAGGCCGCCCGGACTGCCTGATCACCCAATTTACTTCACAAATTTCAACAATCATTGCACGCTATCAAAATATGTGTACTCGAAAAATAGTTTGTTAGTTAGTATGTAAGTTGACTTATATTTTGATTAATTTGCATTTTTTTGAATTAAAAAATTATATAATTTGTTAGTTTTTTTTATGCCCGGGTCCAACCGAAATCCTAATTTTATCACTGACTAGAGTGTCGCAGCCTAGTGATACTTTTGGGTTTTGATGTCATTGAATGATATGTACAATGGATATTGTACTCACATCACAATATATACATGACTATACACACATGCTAGAACTATTAAGGTGAAAGTATTTTGAAGAAAAAAAGACAATGAAATCTAACATGAAGCAAGAGTAACGGTTATTCAATTCATTACCTAAAGATTAATGTTAAACTCTTTTATAAGTTTGTTGTTATAAATGATAAGAATAAAACTTTGGAATGAGTCAAACTTTTTATATCCACATGACAAAGAAAGAGATACTGAATTCTTCCAAGTCACTTCGAGCTAGTTGAACATTCGAGAACCTTTCAGAGTTGGTGAACTAGTTATATCCTTTCATGAGGTATTTTTTTAGGAGAAAAGATTTGTAATATCCGTATTTTAATGGAAAAATAAAATTTAATTACAGGATGAGATAGCGAAGGAACTTGATCAAGCTAGCTACGTGTTGAGATAGTAATTAGTTTTGACTAAATTCTCTTATTTCTATTAAACAGCTAAAACTTATAGAAAATAAAGGCGACATTTTTTAAAATATTCACGGGAGCTTAGGGTTCCAAAATACGAAGGTTCAGGGGATTGAATGACATAATGGTAATATGGGGCATTTGATTTCCTTCCCTCATTAAAGATCACGGCCACAGCTTAACTCCCATCCTAAATCAAATAGGAAAGTCGAACGCTGGCTTCCTTTTAATTTTCTCATCGCCCCCTCCCCACACACACGTGTGACCCGAGCAAGGGAAGAATTAGCTTCCCATTTCTCATCTCTGTTGATCGATGGCGCGATGCCTCCTTCCGTTCGTCCCGTCGTCTACAACAGCTGTTGAACCCTCCTTATTGATAATGGAAAAAAAATCAAAGTTTGTAAATAAGGGACGGTCAGGTTTGTGACTCCTGAAGTTAACCGCACAATCAATTCACTCAGAGCTTGTCGCCTTAGGTAGATCATGTTATAAATGAGAGTAAGGTCTTCCCTATTTATAAAAAAGTGTGATACTTTATCTTGGAAGCCGAAATGCTAAAGAGTCGCGAGGATTGGGAGGACACTTTCCAGTAACCGACATATCCAAAAGTCTTTCTTCAGCAGAAGAAATAGCACAATCAAACGCACCATATGCGTATAGTGCTCGTACATCTTTCATAACTCTCACCGCATATCTAACAAATGTGTCTTCGGGAGGTGGTCACGGTTGCGATCGTGAAGTCACACCAACCTAGGATGCTTGTCCCCGAGGTAAGCGTCGTGACTTGTTTCTTCAACATCTCTACCTCCTTCTCTAGGATGCTTGTCCCCGAGGTAAGCGTCCTGACTTGTTTCTTCAACATCTCCACCTCCTTCTCTAGGATGCTTGTCCGTGCCTACAATGCCCACAACTCCCTCCAAAAGGAACCTAACTCCACAAACACCTTCTTTAGCGTAGCCATCGTGGACTCTGAAAAGAATCTGTGGCGGTAGATTTAAGTAGAGTGGTGTTACGGACACACCAATTTTGGCTATGGACAGCCAAAATTTATGGACAACCCATTTCAGCTATGTACACACCAACTGGCTATGGACACACCATTTATAAAAAATAGCCATTTGCACTAAGACATTAAGAAATTTCCAAAAGAACATGTTGACATATCAATATATCATGTTAAGCAGTCCAAAATACACTAATAATCGAAGAGGAATCTAATCAAGTACAAAATAAGATTTTGACTGTAGTCAAATGTAATATATTTTTAAAAATCTAAAATTATAAAATCTTCCAAGCAACGTCCATTCCCTCATCCTGCATCAAAGAAAAATTATAAAACATGAGAGTAAATTTGACTAATCATGCATCAACGTCCATTTTAAATTTTCAAATTTTTACCTAGACATCATTCGATGATAAGTAGTAATGCTGATTATCCATTCAACCTGTAAAGCTCATTTATCTGCACACAAAACATTAATATGACTTTTAGTAGTTATATTTAGCTACGTAAATTTGACTAATAATTCAAAATTAAGATACCTTGTCATGGATCTGTCAAATTAATAATTCCTTCGACTTGTTCTTTGCTAACGACCTCTCTAATTCTTGCAATATAATTCAAGTTCCACATTTCCGCAATGGTAGCATGATATCTCCGCCATGTACTGATTATTGGAGATAAGGGGCAATCCTCCCGCACCAATAATTGAATGAAGTGATTATCATTCACAAATCCAATAAATATAGTCTTTCAGATCGCAGGAGGCGCAGAATGTAAAGGTAGAAATGTAAAAGATTGAAACTTGGAGTAATGAACAACTGTCACATTATAGCACGATGCGATCACTAATCCCATGTCCGGCATTGTGATCCATTTGTCCAGTGGAGCCGATACTGCAACACAATCCAAGGATGATAGAAGTTCGGCTTTTCTCACATTTCCAAATAGTGTATTGTACATAAACTCGTAACTTTCCATTTCCTTTGCAAAGTCTTTTCGCACTTGTAACCAATTTTCACCCATATCAAGTGCATGGCCTACCACTCGATACCCACAATGTCCATCACCAATTGCATTTTTGGCATCAATTATATGATTGGATATATATGGAGGCATATCTTGACGAATAAATTCAACAAAGATGTTCTTTCCCGCTCTTCTTCTTGGAGTAAGCTTCTTTACTTGACGTTTTTCATGTTGTTCCGCAATCAACACGTGCTCAAATAAAGAGAGTTCTTTTTTTGTTGATTTTTCATCATCTTTAAATTTTTTGTAGCTTTTTGGTGGTCTTCCTTTCAACCTTGAGGGCATTAATGGTTCTTTAGTTTGAGTGGTCGTGAGCTCCAATAATTCGCGCAACTTTCGTTTCATTTCACTTCTTTGAAAGTCGGTAATATTAGTGTATTTTTTTAGTACACCGTCTAAGTCTATTTGTATGATTTTCATTTCTTCATCCTCCTCTTTCATGTTTGTATCCTCCTCTTTGATTTGTTGTAAAGTGAGTTGACGCCAATGTTTATGGACCATCCATAGAGGGAATGCCAAAGATTGGTTGATGTAAGGCACCAATTCATGAGCACACGGTAAACCCATTGTATTTCGCATTTTATGTACACAATTAGTTGCCTCTGGATAATCATTTTTGATCAATTCTTCTTCCCTTTTAATTGCCTCGAGAGTTGCATTTGAAACATAACCAATCAAATTTGCATACAATAATCCCCTAAAACCGGTATTAACTTGTATTGAACTTTGTCCGAAAGATCTTTTAATTTCCGTATGTTGCAAAGTAAGCATTTGATATACCATCAATCGTCTAACAAAGGGATCAAAACAACGCTAAAAAACTGAAATGGATCAAAACAACCGCTAAAAAAAACTGAAGCATTACCTCTCCGCCGACTGGCACTGAGCGGTGTTTTCCGGCGGCGGGGAGCGGCGCCGAGCGGCGGAATCGGGAGGGTCGGCGGCTGCAATAGGCTCTGAAATACAGCCTGCTTGGGGAGGAGGAAATGGCGGTGTTTTCCGGCGGCTGGGAGCGGCACCGAGCGGTGGAATCGGGAGGGTCGGCGACTGCAATAGGCTTTGAAATACAGCCTGCTTGGGGAGGAGGAAATGGCGGTGTTTTCCGGCCGCGGGGAGCGGCGCCGAGCGGCGGAATCGGGAGGGTCGGCGGCAGCCCTAGATCGCTCCAGGCGGCCGACTGCAATACGCTCTGAAACGGAAGCCCACCTCCAGCAGGCTTCGATTTAGGGGAAATTGCGGTGTTTTCCGGCGGCGGGAAGCGGCGGGGAGCGGCGCCGAGCGGCGCCGAGCGGGAAGGTCGGGAAGCAGCAGCCCTAGATCGCGATAAAGCTTTAGAAAAGAAATAATGTGGGTTGGGCTGTCCATAGAGGGATATATTATACATCTTTAGGTGTAATTATTTTTGTTTATTGGTGTGCACATAGCCGTTATAGGTGTGCCCGTAACACCACTCTTTAAGTATTATGAATTGTATTATTATAAGGCTAATGGAAAGGCAGGTAAGAAAGGATATACTAGTTGTATTATCCGCAATTGTCTCCTAAGGAACCAGGTCAAGTTCACTAAAGGAGTCTGCTAGAACGGCAAATATGTTCACTGAATTTGCCACAATTACCTTCTCTCGAGCTAGATCCAACTCGTTTAGAATCAATCACCTGGATAATGGATACAATTCCAGGGGTCTGTACCGAGAACTTGAGCTACTCAGGGTCATTCCACTGGAGGTATACCATATGTGATAGCTCACCCAACTACCATCGCTCATGCAACTGTCAAAGATTCAGCGGACGCTAGTCAGAAGCTTTCGCTACCAATGGGGGGATAACAACCAGATTGTGCTTAGGAGAAAAAGAGAACCGTTGAAAGGTCGATGCGAGCACTCAACCGTGCTCGTAACTTCCCTGAACTCCTTGACATCAACACGCGCCGAGCCCCATGCTCGCACAAAAGCTCGATGACATAGTTACTCATTTACGTCAATGCTTATATGGTCCCCAGATCGACGAAAGGCTTACTCTTAGAAGCCAGCGTGCAGCTACTTCAATAGACCTATTAGTGGCCTTGTTCCGAGCAACATCCCGTGACTGCCCTTCCCTAGGAGCACACTTTCTTTTTTTCTTCTTTTTCGTAGGCTTCCTGTGTAAGACCCCCTCCCCTCGATTCACAAAAACCGGCACAAACAGGGGGGATCATACCGCACACCACCGCCAATACATGATGCCGAAGGAGTAATGGAGGCACACCCATCTCCACCATCTCCCTTCAGTTTTCTCCTGTCACATACTAACGATGATGTTGAGTGAACAACAATACATACCAAAGTAAGGGGAAGTAGTTTCCCGGTGGAAGTCACCACTAATGGGTGCACCTTATTACGGAAAGCGGAATGCATAGTCTCATAGCAGAAGATTACCCTTCACAGAATCTCCATACCCAAAACCTGAGCAAGCCTGCTCCTTCTGGGTGATATCCTTTATCCGCATATGTGACATGTGCAAATGAAGAATTATTAGAACCACGTATAGAATCCAATCCCTAATAGCATCAAGTGTAGTAGTATTTTTAAGGGAGGTAGATATGAAATTTCTATTTTGGGTCGAGGCGGTCTTCCCATGACCACCGCCTACGTACTTCGTATCACTCTACATACGGTCTCAGACCCACGTAGTTCAATAGTTTTGCACGAGTTGTCTTCCCAGACCGTCCACCATGCGGGTTTCCTCAAAGTGAAACTCGTCAGCCATCCGATATTTTCTCATGTCATACATCCCAAAGGCACAAACATATTTCAGGAGGAATCGCATCTCGAGACACATTTTTTGAAGACACAAATACATCACATCTCGAAGCACATTTCTCGAAGGCACAAACATATACCAAAAGGAACCACATCTCGAGGCACATTTTTCGAAGGCACAAACATATACCATAAGGAACCACATCTCGAGGCATATTTCTCGAAGGCACAAACTCATCAAATCTCGAGGCATATTTCTCGAAGTCACAAACATATATCATAAGGAATCACATCTCGAGGCACATTTCTCAAAGTCAAAAACATATACAATAAGGAACCACCTCTAAAGGCATATTTCTCGAAGGCACAAACTCATCACATTTCATTCCCATGGGAACAATATCTAAGGGGCACATCTTTTGAATGCTCAATCTACCATAGTGTATGAACGATAAACATGTCGTTTAAAGCTTCGTGAGTCAAAATCAATAAACGTCTAGATAACCAGGGATTAATTCAAAGGTTGGGTGTAACACCCCTATCCGTCATATAGCATATAATAGTAGGTTTGGCCGGGGCCCGATGCCATATACTACGGACAGACCGGTTGGTTACTTATTGAAACCAATCAACCAATTGCAACGTCCTACACAGAGCATCTAGCGGAAGCAGATTATTAAGTTGCAAGATAAAAGAACCCAGCCACAACATGAATATCCAATACAATAATCCCATAGGAATGTACTATACACAAAAATAATGGCCTTAAGGCCTTACAACAGTTTTCTTAAATAGAAGTGTTTTCCAAACCTCGGCACGCAGGTCGGTCACACATGAGTAAATAAGAAAACACTCAAAAGTTAAGGCCTTCGAGGGCCGGCGCAGCAACTTGGGCTTTAGCCCGCTATTTATAGCTTGGCTCCGCAGCACCTGCAAACACAATCCACCGCACGGTGGTAAACAAAGGCAACGGTCAACTATGCTGACCAAATTATAACGACCCCGCCCCACATACGGGGCGGCGATGCTCTTTCCCTGCACTTTATTAGTACAACCAAATAGTATAATGTAAACACAGTTCATCACAAGCGTAGGAACACACGGACACACACCCCGTGCACTCAGGGCACATTCACGGCGAGCCGGCCAACGTCACGTCAATTTAATCCATAGACGTTCTCGTCCCGCCACCGCCCCTTGGACGGCCAACCTTATGAGCAATTTGTCTTCCTGGCATTGGTCACGTCAATTTAAGCCATAGACCGCCGAAGACCCTCATCTATGCCAACGGTTCCACCGAACGATATAGATCGGGTACGGTTCCGCCTGACCCGTGCTCATACCGCAACGACAATTTAAGCCATATGCGCAGATCAAGACTCCCCGAGTCCCGTTTCCACCACAAAATTTACATAACCCGGTTATGTTCATGTTGGCTCCCCGACCACCATGTTGGCAACATCTCGCGTTTGCCCAGTTTTCCGGGTGCACCTTGAAGTTAGTCTCCAAGGGTCCCTGTTGCAATCTACCTCGTAGAAACCCAAAAAATAACCAATTACACAGAGTCTTCTCCGGTTATTATGTAATACAATATCACCGATCCAGACCAACATGTCCGAATAGGCTTCACACATGATGTCTATGTCCGTTCTCGCCTACGGACTCTAAACAAGGGGGACTTTACATATCTACCCCAAGGAACGCCTCAACTCATCGCACACTTGCGTGAGAGGGCTTCCTATGCAAAGGAAAAAGAGGACTTCACATGTCCTAGGAGGAGATCGTTACCCTAGAATTTCTTCTTAGCTCCATGGAAATCTACGTGGATGGAAAGCACTACAATCTCCTTGCCTCCGCGGATCCGAAGACGGCTCGCGATTTGGAGCTCCGAAGCTCCGTCGGTGACCGGATCTTGCCTTCCTCCTCCTCCTCCTTGCTCTCCCCTCTCTCTAGCCTCTAGAAAGAGAACCAAGGGAATGAAATGAGGGATTGCAAACCCTATTTCCGAGTTTAAACCGCCAGCACCAACCCCCAGCCGTCGGATCCAAACATAAGAAAACGAACGGCCACGATCGGGGCCTAAAATACAAAATCTGGGCCGAACACGGCCTGCGACACGCCCGTGTCCAGGGCCGTGTCGCCCACTCGCAGTCTCGCCCGGCACCCCGACTAGAACACGGCCTCCGACATGCCCATATCACATGTGACACGGCCGTGTCAAGTCCTGTGCCACGCCTTGTGCACAACTCCCAAGATTTTCCCGAGACGGACACGGCCTGCGACACGGCACCGGACACGCCCGTATCACATGTGACACGCCCGTGTCTGTGCCCGTGTCATGGCCCGTGTGCCTCACTCAGAAATCTCTCGAGCATGACACGCCCGTGTCCCAGGCCGTGTGCCTACACTCGCCGATCGCCGATCACCACAACGTCGACCACGCGACCTGTGGCCGAACACGCCCGTGATACGCCCATGTCACACCCGTGACACGCCCGTGTCACGCCCGTGACACGCCCGTGTCACCTGCTCCAAGTCCCAGACTCGGCTTAAAAATGTCACCTATCCCTCTTTTGAGTTTCGGGGTGTTACAACTCTCCCCCTCTTAAAAGAATTTCGCCCACGAAATTACTAAAGGAAAGAAAACGGAAAACTTTAAGCAGTACCTGAGCAGAATAACTCCGGGTACTCCTCCAGCATAGCTTTCTCTCGCTCCCAAGAGAGCTCCTCCCGACCGCAATTGTCCCACTAGATCTTGACCATCCGGATCTCCTTGTTACGGAGTCGCTTAATTTCAAAGTCCTCAATACGAACGGGCTTGACCTTAGTCCACTCAATTCCACTGCGATCACCTGCAAAGGTTCTTGCACCGCCTTCCGCAACACAGAGATGTGGAATACATCGTGTAGTCCACTCAATTCCGCCGATAGCTTCAAACGATAAGCCGCTTCGCCGACCCGCTCCAGGATCTCAAAGGGGTCCAAGGTATCTTGGGCTTAGCTTCTTCAAGCGTCGCACCCGCGAAACACCCTTGAACGGCTTTATCTTCAAGTACACCCAATCGCCGACCCCGATCTCCACGTTCCGGTGCTTGGCATTGTAGTACTTAGCTTGCCTGTCCTGAGCGATCAGCAAAAGCTCTCGAATGATCCACACCAAAGAAGTAGCATTCTCCACCTCCTGCTTCTTGTACAAACTTGTCTCACCCGTTTCCAGCCACGATAATGGCGTGCGACACTTCCTACCATATAGGGCCTCGAAGGGCACCATCAGGATACTCGCCTGATAGCTATTGTTGTACGCAAACTCCACCAAATACAGGTGGTCTTCTCAATGCTTCCCGAAGTCTAGAACACACATGCGGAGCATGTCCTCCAACGTTCTGTTGACTCTCTCGGTCTGCCCATCCGTCTGCGGATGGAAGGCTGTGCTGAACTTCAATTTAGTCCCCAACATCTATTGCACCAACCTCTAATCAATGGACGTAAAACGCCCATCCCGATCACTCACGATGCTGCGTGGCACACCGTGTAATATGACTATATTATCCACATATATTTTTGCCAGTCTCTCCACTAAATCATCCTTCCTATGCGGAATAAAGTGTGACACCTTCGTTAACCGGTCTACGATCACCCAGATGGCTTCGTTCCCCTTCTGCGACCTTGGCAAGCCATGCACAAAGTCCATCGATATGCCATCGAACTTCCACTCTGGAATATGCAAGGATTTCAAGAATCCTCCAGGCTTTTGACACTCTGCCTTTACCAAGGCGCATATTTGACACTTAGCCATAAACAGTGCCACGTCTTTCTTGAGCCCTGGCCACCAAAACAGCTTCTTTAGGTCCTGGTACATCTTCGTGCTCCCTGGGTGGATTGAGTACTTGGTGTTATGAGCCTCGTACATCAACTTCGCCCATAGATTTCCCCCTCTTGGAACGCACAAACGATGGTCCTTCCTTAAGAGTCCATCCTCAACTGAAAACTGGGAATTTGACCCATCCAAGGCTGCATCCATGAGCTCCTTCATTGAGCCATCCAACTCCAATGCCTGCCGAATGCGATCAGCAAGGTCATACTTAACTTCCGTCCAGTTCCACATTGCTTTGGCACTCGTCTGCTTGTCAACGCAACAAATCTCCAACGCCTCCAACTCCCGTACTAGCCTCTCATCATGAACCGACAACCAGTTGGCTTGGGCGGGAGCCCTGCGACTCAACGCATCCGCAAGTGCATTGCCCTTCCTGGGTACATAATGAATCTTGAATTTGTAGTCCCCCAGGAACTCCATCCATCTACGCTGCCTCATGTTGAGATCCTTTTGATCCAATAGGTACTTCAGGCTCTTGTGGTCGGTATAGATATCGACCTTTATGCCGTACAAGTAGTGTCTCCACAGCTTAAGTGCAAATATCACGATCGCCAACTCCAAGTCGTGGACCGGATAATTCCTTTCGTGCACTTTCAGCTGACGCGATCCATACATTATCACGCTCCCATGCTGCAACAACACGTAGCCCAATCCACTACCTGAGGCATCACTATAAATTTCGAAGCCCTCGGTCCCACTCGACGAACTTAACATCGGTACCGTGGTCAACTGTCCCTTCAGCTCCTCAAACGCTTGCACGCACTCCTACGTCCACAAGAACTTATGATCCTTCCTTGCCAACTTCGTGAGAGGTAACGCTATCCGCGATAAGTTCTCCACGAAGTGCCTGTAATAGCCGGCAAGCCCAAGAAAACTCCGGACTTCCGCTACCGAAAACAACACATGCCACTCCCATATTGCAACAATCTTCGCCGGATCCACCGTTATACCTTCCCCACTGACAATGTGACCAAAGAATGCTACTGAGGGTAGCCAGAACTCGCATTTGGAGAATTTTGCATAGAGTTCATTCCTTCTCAGCGTCTCCAAGACGAGATGCAGGTGCTTGAAGTGATCTTCTTCGCACTGCGAGTACACCAATATATCGTCAATAAAGACGATAACAAAGTGGTCTAGGTACTCTCGGAACGTCCTGTTCATCAAATCCATAAACATCGATGGCGCATTCGTCAGTCCAAACGGCATGACCGTGAACTCAAAATGCCAATACCTTGTGCTGAACGCCGTCTTCGGAATATCACACTCCCTTATCCTCAGCTGATAATATCCAGACTTCAGATTCAACTTCGAATACACCGACGATCCGACTAACTGATCGAAGAGATCATCAATCCTTGGGATCAGGTATTTATTCTTCTCCGTTAGCTTGTTCAACTCCCTGTAGTCGATACACAGCCGCAGACTCCCGTCCTTCTTCTTAACAAAGAGAACCGGTGCGCTCCAAGGCGATGAGCTTGGACGCATATACCCTTGCTCCATCAACTCCTCCAGTTGAACCTTCAACTTCGTTATCTCCTTAGGTGTCAACCTATAAGGAGAACGTGACACAGGTTTGGCACCTGGCACGAGCTCGATCGTGAAGTCGATCTCTCGCTGCGGTGGGGCTCCGAGAAGATTATCTGGGAACACATCGGGGTATTCACAAACCATAGGGATACTATCCAAAGCAGACTTTGGCTCTACAGCCCCCACTATCGCGAAGAACAGCTCTGCGCCAGCACGAACTGCCTTTACCACCTAAAGAGCAGACATCAGCGTCCTGCTCGACCCCTTCAGTCCCGTGAATGTTGTTTCCCGCCCAACACCCAGCTTGACCTCCTTACCATTGCAATCAATATAGGCCTTCTGCTCCGAAAGCCAATCCATCCCAAAGATAACGTCGAACTCTACTAGCGGCAGCAATAACGCTAGCAAGTCAAACTCTTGGTTTCCAATATGAACTTTTACGGCGCACACTCTGTCCACACTCATCGAACACCCATTCGGTAGCAGCACATCCAATTTGTCCTTCGCCATCGAAGAAGGGACTCCGATGCGCGATATAAAGCTTTCGGACAAAAAGGAGTGTGAAGCTCCCGTATCGAATAGTGCTCGTGCCGGACTATCGCCAATAAGAACAAAGCCTACATAAACAGTATTAAGCTAACAAGCACTAGGTAACAGTATTTAAAGCTAACTTGCTATAAATTAAACCGTACCTGTCACCACGTCGGCGTGCTTGATGGCCTCTTGCTGGCCCAAGTTGTAGACTCTTGGTTGAGTCAGAGCATGATGGGACGCGGTTGACTCCACTGCCTTCCCCTTTTCCTCATAAGTGGCTCCTTGTTTTCTCTCGGACTTTGGACGTCCGCTCCAGCAATCGCGGGCAAAGTGCCCCGTCTTTCCACAAGTATAACAAGCGCCCGGGGTTCGGTTGGTAGTCGTCCCCGAGGCACCTGAAGAAGGGGCTGGACCCGGTGTCCTAGCCTTCTTGTAGAACCTGCGATAACCCGACTTCGAAGTAGTCAGCGCTTTGAACTACGATTTCTTGCCACCACATTCCTTCTCCGCTTGAACATTTTTCATGTCCTTTTCCAAGGACCGGGTCGTGTTGACCAAGGTCAGGAAATCCTGCGCCATAGGCCCCGAAAGTAACAACCTCAAATCATCTCTTAACCCTTCATAGAAGCGGTTCGTTTTGCGCTCCTCATCAGCAAAGGTAGCGCTAGCGTATCGTCCCAAATGAGTGAACTCGTGGAGATACTCGTCTACGGTGTTGTCTCCTTGCACCAACTTTTGAAATTCATTTTCCAACGCAATCCTTTGGGCTGAGGGGAGGTATCGAGCCATAAACAAACTCGAGAATTCCCCCATAGAGACATCCTCCAACTGTCTTCCCCTCAGGTGGTGTTGCTCCAGCCCTTCCCACCATATTCTTGCATCCCCGTCCAACAAGATGGTCTTCTGCCACTCTTCCGTCTCCGTTGCTGTCAGCACTCTATTGACTCTCGATAGCCAATCCTTTGCCTGAGTCGGGGTTCCTGTTCCCGAGAACACTGGTGGATGGAAGCCCATCACATGCTTAAGTTGTTTCTCAGTTGCTCTCTGAGGCAACTCCAGCTCCACCACCACCTGTTCCACCCTTCTAGGCTCCGCCGCTTGAAGTGGAACTTGCTCCACAGCAGGAGCAGGCTGCTGCACCTGCCTTACAGGATGCACATTGATCATAGCAAAGACAGCCTCTGCCACCAATCTAATGGTCTCGGCTGACGGAGGTGTTGCAGGAGCATCATTAGGTGCGCTGCTTGCCTCAGAGCCTGACCGTTCCGATGGTCCAGCACCACTTCTGGTCACCTATAATCGTGCAAAACACCGATAAGCGACCCAACAATATTGTAAACAACAATTATAGGACCACGCAGGTTCCTCAAATATGTGTATTTTCATTCCTAAGTGGACATTCATGGGTTATTTTCATGTTATAACGATGACGCACACACAGGTGCTCACCACACCTTAAAGTGAATTCGTCCGCGAATTCATTTAAGCTTGACCGAAACCAGTAGTCTGATACCAATTTGTAACACCCTTATCCGTCACATAGCATATAACAGTAGGTCCGGCCGGGGCCCGACACCATATACTACGGACAGACTGGTTGGTTACTTATTGAAACCAATCAACAAATCACAACGTCCTACACAGAGCATCTAGCGAAAACAGATTATTAAGTTGTAAGATAAAAGAACCCAGCCACAGCATGAATGTCCACTACAATAGTCCCATAGGAATGTACGATACACAGAAATAAGGGCCTTAAGGCCTTACAACAGTTTGCTTAAATATAAGTGTTTTCCAAACCTCGGCATGCAGGCCGGTCACACATGAGTAAATAAGAAAACACTCAAAAGTTTTGGCCTTCGAGGGCCGGCGCAGCAACTTGGGCTTTAGCCCGCTATTTACCGCTTGGCTCTGCAGCACCTGCAAGCACAATCTACCGCACGGTGGTAAACAAAGGCAACAGTCAGCTATGCTGACCAAATTATAATGACCCCGCCCCCAATACGGGGCGACGATGCTCTTTCCCTGCACTTTATTAGTATAACCAAGCAGTATAGTGTAAACACACTTCATCACAGGCGTAGGCACACATGGCCACACACCTCATGCACTCAGGGCACATTCACGGCGAGCCGGCTAACGTCACATCAATTTAAGCCATAGACGTTCTCGTCCCGCCACCGCCCCTTGGACGGTCAACCTTATGAGCAATTTGTCTTCCTGGCATTGGTCACGTCAATTTAAGTCATATACCGCCAAAGACTCTCATTTATGCCAACGGTTCCACTTAACGACATAAATCGGGTACGGTTCCGCCTGACCCATGCTCATACCGCAACGACAATTTAAGCCATATGCGCAGGTCAAGACTCCCCGAGTCCCATTTCCACCACAAAATTCACATAACCCGGTTATGTTCACGTTGGCTCCCCGACCACCATATTGGCAACATCCCGCCTTTGCCCAGTTTTCTGGGTGTACCTTGGAGTTAGTCTCCAAGGCTCCCTGTTGCAATCTACCTCGTAGAAACCCAAAAAACAACCAACTACACGGAGTCTTCTCCGGTTATTATGCAATGCAACATCACCGATCCAGACCAACATGTCCTAATAGGCTTCACACATGATGCCTATGTCTGTTCTCGCCTACGGACTCTAAACAAGGGGGACTTTATATATCTACCCCAAGGAACGCCTCAACTCATCGCACACTCGCGTGAGAGGGCTTCCTATGCAAAGGAAAAAGAGGACTTCACATGTCCTAGGATGAGAATCGTTACCCTAGAATTTCTTCTTGGCGCCATGGAAATCTACGCAGATGGAAAGTACCGCAATATCCTTGCCTCCGCGGATCCGAAGACGGCTCGCGATTTGGAGCTCCGAAGCTTCGCCGGTGACCGGATCTTGCCTTCCTCCTCCTCCTTGCTTTCCCCTCTCTCTAGCCTTTAGAAAGAGAACCAAGGGGATGAAATGAGGGATTGCAAAACCTATTTCCGAGTTTAAACCGCCAGCACCAACCCCCAGCCATCGTATCCCAACATAAGAAAACGAACGGCCACGATCGGGGCCTAAAATACAAAATCTGGGCCGAACACGGCCTGGGACACGCCCGTGTCTAGGGCCGTGTCGCCCACTCGCCGTCTCGCCCGGCACCCCGACCAGAACACGGCCTGTGACATGGGTCTTGACACACCCGTGTCACATGTGACACGACCGTGTCAAGACCCGTGTCACGCCCCATGCACAACTCCCAGGATTTTCCCGAGACGGACACGGCCTGCGACACGGCACCGGACACGCCCATGTCACATGTGACACGCCCGTGTCTGTGCCCGTGTCATGGACCGTGTGCCTCACTCGGAAATCTCCCGAGCGTGACACGCCCTGGGACACGCCTGTGTCCTAGGCCGTGTGCCTACACTCGACGATCGCCGATCGCCACATGTCAACCACGCGACCCATGGCCAAACACGCCCGTGACACGCCCGTGTCACGCCCGTGACACGCCCGTGTCACCTGCTCCAAGTCCTAGACTCGGCTTAAAAACGTCACCCGTCCCTCTTTTGAGTTTCAGGGTGTTACATTGGGACCTTATCCTGCTCAACAACCTTAAAGACCAGAATTATAGTTATATGACCCTAATAAATCCCAGCCTCTAGCTTGACTCATCATAAGTCGCGGCCTCTTGGGTTCCACACCAATTTGATTCACCAACATGGTTATAGGGATTCATACTCATTCAGAAGAAAATCTTGTGCTTTAAATCGAAAATTCGACAAACACTAAACAATTTGTCAAGTGATTAAGCTGTCGATCTCAACCACATGCTCTACTTTACTAAGAGAATCGATCGGGTCCCGTACTATTTAAATTTGACTTTGATGAAATTTCTCGTCACTAAGTCAACTATGAATCCAGAGTGAAACCAATTAAAGAGCCTTACCCCCAAACTCATTTGCATTGCTCTGCTCGAAGAGTGACGGGTAGTTCGGTATTATTTAAAGGCTGTACAAAAGTAAAAGCTTAAACCTCGATCTGTTCGCTCTGCTCGAAAAGTGGCGGGCAATTCGGAATTATTTAGAGGCTGTACAAAAGTAAAAGCCTAAATCTCGATCTGTTTGCTCTGCTCGAAGAGTGGAGACCAGTTAGGCAATTAAAGGTTGTACTGAAACAAAAACCTAAACCTCGATCTGTTCACTCTGCTCAAAGAGTGGCGGCCAGTTCGACAATTAAAGGTTGTACTGAAACAAAAGCCTAAATATCGATCTGTCCGTTCTGCTCGAAGAGTGACAACCAGTTCGACAATTAAAGGCTGTACTGAAACAAAAGCCTAAGCATCAACTTGTCTGCTCTGCTTAAATAGTGGCGGCCAGTTCGGCAATTAAATACAGTACTAAAACAAAAGCCTAAACCTCAATCTGTTCGCTCTGCTCGAAGAGTGACAACCAGTTCTGCAATTAGAGGTTGTACTGAAACAAAAGCCTAAATCTCGATCTGTCCGCTCTGCTCGAAGAGTGGCGGCCGGTTCGGCAGTTAAAGGCTGCAATGAAATCAAAAGCCTAAACCTCGATCTGTCCACTATACTCGAAGAGTGGCGGCTAGTTCGACAATTAAAGGTTGTACTGAAACAAAATCCTAAACCTCGATCTGTTCGCTCTGCTTGAAGAGTGGCGGCCAGTTCGGCAATTAAAGGCTATACTGAAATAAAAGCCTAAACATCGATCTGTCCGCTCTGCTCAAAGAGTGGCGGCTAGTTCGGCAATTAAAGACTGTACTGAAACAAAAGCCTAAACCTTGATCTGTCCGCTCTGCTCGAAGAGTTGCTGCTAGTTTGGCAATTAAAGACTGTAATAAAACAAAAGCCTAAACCTCAATCTGTCGTCTCTACTCAAAGAGTGGCGGCCAGTTCTGCAATTAGAGGTTGTACTGAAACAAAAGCCTAAACCTCGATCTGTCCGCTCTGCTTGAAGAGTGGCGGCCAGTTCGACAATTAAAGGTTGTAATGAAACAAAAGCCTAAATCTCGATCTGTCTGCTCTACTCGAAGAGTGGCGGCCAGTTCGGCAATTAAAGGCTATACTGAAACAAAAGCCTAAGCCTCGATCTGTCTGCTTTAAGAGTGGTGGCCAGTTCTTCATTTAAAGGCTGTATTGAAACAAAAACCTAAACCTCGATCTGTCCGCTCTGCTCGAAGAGTGGTGGCCAGTTCGACAATTAAAGGTTGTACTGAAACAAAAGCCTAAATCTCGATCTGTCCGCACTGCTCGAAGAGTGACGGCCAGTTCGGTAATTAAAGGCTGTAATGAAACAAAAGCCTAAACCTCGATCTGTCTATTCTGCTCGAAGAGTGGCGGCCAGTTCGACAATTAAAGGTTATACTGAAACAAAAGCCTAAACCTCGATCTGTCCGCTCTGCTCGAAAAGTGGCGCCAGTTCGACAATTAAAGGCTGTACTGAAACAAAAGCCTAAACCTCGATCTGTCTGCTCTACTCGAAGAGTGACGGACAGTTCAACAATAAAATAGAGGTAGTACTAGAATAAAAGTCAATCTCGATCTGTAATTTTGCTCCCTTATATACGAGATTTGGCTTATTGATAGCCTATATATATATACACACACACATGATATATTCTCCTCATTCTCATCTACCTCTCTCTCTTTTATCTTTTTAAAGAAAGAGAGAAAAATAAAGTGACAACCCTTCACTTTTATTGTATTAAACCGGTCAACTGAGGTTGAGCTAAATGGATCACATTGTACCCATAATTACGGCATCAAATAGATATATGTCTGAAAATAACTCTATTTATACATATATATAAATATACGTATATGTATTTTTGTAGATATATATATATATATAGGGCTATTTATCGGGACCTTCCCTCTAACTTTGCTTAATTACTGACAGCACCCCTCTTATTTTCGAAATTACGAAAATTTCCCCTAAAGTTTTCATTTCATTACAAAAACCTCCCCTGAAATTTTAATATCATAACATCCATGCACAAAAACACCCCCTTCGATGAATAGTGTACAGGGGGTATTTTTCTTCATGGATGCAATGAAATGAAAAGACTAGGGGAGATTTTGGTAATGAAATGAAAATTTAAGGGGAGTTTTTTGTAATTTCAAAAATAAGAGGGGTGCTCTTACTAATTATGCTAGTTTACAGGGGAGTTTAGGGTAATTATTTCTATATATATATATATATATATATATAAAATTTTGTCAAACAGGCCAGGGACGGGAAACCGTCGGCATGCAGCGCCTTCCCCTCCCTCCGCCACCTTCTGGTCGCCGGCTAGCCATGTCACCACCTCCGGCCGGTTAGCAGGAGGTAGGCGCACCGCCCGGCGGTGTTCTAGGGGCCTGGCGCTGCCGCCGGCCGCTGGTGAAAAATTCGGAACAGAGCTATTGAGCTCTCGGGCACCGCCAGAGCTTCGCTCTCCGGCGGTGCCGCTGCCTAAAACCCTCTTGGAGAGGGTCGGAGACCCTTTTGTAGCGCTCCTCAGTATGCTCTAACGAGTCCGGGGAGATTTTTCCGGAGCATGGTGGGGTTGGGTGGAGGAAACAGAGGGGGTGCTCTGCTTGTCTTCTTCGCCGCTGGCAGAGGTTCAGGAGGAGGGGACTCGACTTCGTTTTGCTTGGGGAGGAGCTCTTTCCCCATCTTTTTTTTACTGGAAGAGAAAGAGCCTTTATATAGAGTGGCCAAGACCCTTCCCCACCCTCTCTCTCTTTCTTCTTAGCCAAGCAACAACTCAGGCTGTCTCAACCATGGTGAGGTTGGAGGTGGCTGCTGGTAGCATCTGAGTGGAGGAGTGCACGGCTGAGTTAGATTAAGCACAATTTAGGGAATCCTAGTTGAGCTAAACTCCTCCCTCTCTCCTTCTTCTCTCTCCCTTAACTCGGGTGGTGTTGGGTCCAGCCAACTCCGGTTGGCCTAGGGATAGCTGACAGTGCCTTAGAGGCTTGCTGGTTTAGGTTTGGGTTAGCCAATTAGAGGCCAGCACATGCATTTTGCGTTTTTTTCCTTTGGTTAGATGAGCGACTTGGATCCTATCTTAAGAATCACCTTCTCTCTTCCATGGTCTAATTGCCACTTGGCTTAATCCCCTTTTCCTTGAGAGATGAGGTGTGCATGGTGGCCGATCCACCAATCAGCGAGGAGCATGATGATTGTGGTCTTGATGGGTGGAAAAGAGGGTAGCTTAAGTGAGATCGTTAATTTCACTTTTTGGGTGATTTGATCGAGGTCAGCCCTAAATGGGTCGCCCAATGTGTGTCAAAGTTATTAAGGATTCGAGTCGTCGCGTGTCGAGTCAACGATGTGGCGACGAAGTTGAGATCAAATGTTCACGTATTTTCTCGCGTCGTATAATTTTACGAGTATTTATTTTACTTGATCAAACGACGTCGGAATTTAGCGAAACGAGCCTTATTTTACTTGTATTGACCGTATGAGTTTAGCGTAATTGATAGATGTCCATTTGGAGTTTGTATGCTCAATATTTTGACACGGCGCCGGTGCGACACATAATACTGCTAAAAATAGTCGTTTCTCCAAACGATTTCATATCGAGATGAAACGAGTTCTAGAGTGATAGTACTGACTATAAAAGTCCAATGCAATTGACGGAAGTCGATTCAGAGCACATATGCTCAGTATTTTAACACGTTATCGTTGACTATGTAGCGCAAGTCGGGCCGTAGTTTGCTATGACCCGACTTAAACTCCTTCATTGGTTCAATTTAACCATCTAGCCCCCCTTTATGAAGGCGGGATGCTACAAATCCAATAAAAAAAAGAAATATTTTCGTCCCCAAAAATGTGAGTGGGTCATGGGGTTCTCGTATTAAGATCAACTATAAGCATTTTGCACATGATAAGTCTCTTGCTTAGATATATATAGCGACGAGTAACTTTAAAATTAGTTAACCCTTCCAATGTATACACATCTCCAATGTATATATCCTGAAGGTGAAGTGAACTCGACACCTCTTAGGAGCCCTGCTCAACTAAAGGTTGGGAAAACTCATCACCATCCATGAGCCAAGCTTAACTAGAGGTGGGGAAACTCAACTCCTCCCCAGAGCCCAACTCAACTGGAGGTGGAGATAACTCAACACCTCCCAGGATCCTAGCTCAACTAGAGGTGGAGACAACTCAACAACTCCCAGAAGTCCAACTTAACTGGAGGTGGAGATAACTCAACACCTCCCAGGAGCCTAGCTCGACTAGAGGTGGAGAAAACTCAACACCTCCTAGGAGCCTAGCTCCACTAGAGGTGGAAACAACTCAACACCTCATAGGAGCCCAACTTAACTGGAGGTAGAGATAACTCAACAACTCCCAGGAACCTAGCTCGACTGGAGGTGGAGACAAATCAACACCTCCCAAGAGCCTAACTCAACTAGAGGTTAAGAAAACTCAACACCTTCCAGGATCCCAACTCAAACTGGAGGTGGAGATACCTCAACACCTCCCAGGAGCCTAGCTCAACTGGAGGTGGAGATCACTCAACATGTAACATCCCATTTCCTACTAGACACCTAAACTTAGATTAGGTTAGGACAGGTGGTGGATGAATGAGGTTAGGCTAGGTTTGACCCATGGAGTTAGGGTGGATTTACATATGGCCCACTATAGGATTCGAGTCAAATCAGGTCAAACTATCCCAAAATAGAATCATAGGAACGCATTGACCCCACCACTATGCCCCTAACCCTAAAGAAATCTAAGTAAACCAAAAGTCACATCATTGGGTCAACCATTGACCCAAGTTGACTCAAGTCAACCATAACCCTAATTTGGTCAAATCCACACATATAGGCCAAATTAGCCCAAGTGGGGCATCACCATGGCCCAATCCATGTTGGG
This sequence comes from Platanthera zijinensis, assembly GCA_039513925.1. Lineage (NCBI taxonomy): Eukaryota > Viridiplantae > Streptophyta > Magnoliopsida > Asparagales > Orchidaceae > Platanthera > Platanthera zijinensis. The sequence goes on from CM077084.1 coordinate 76,898,178, forward strand.
TAATGCCAAAGGGCACATGATCATCAAGTGGGGTCAGCTCACTCATGAAGTTGACCAAGTCAACCCTAAAAGTCAACTCGACCAACCTTATGTCTATTTAAGTAAATTTGAAGACCAAGCTCATTCCTAATGGGCCAAGGCTTTGAGCCATGACCCAACCCATGTTAGGTGATGCCATGGGGTTCATGACCATCAAGTGGGACCAACCCACTCATAGAGTTGACTAAGTCAACCATAAAGTCAACAAGTCAACAAATGGCCTAAAGGAAGAAAAAGGAAGGCCAAGCCCATTCCCAATGGGCAAAGCCCATGAGCCAAGGCCCATGACCTACCTAAATGGTTAATTAAAGCCCCTACCCCCTTGAAATTGGAGAGAGATTGCATGCAAGGGGGTAGTTTTGGGAATTTGGGGAAAAAGAAGAGAGAGAAGAGAGGGAAAATGGGGATAAAGGCCATGTGGCCCTCCTCCTCTCTTCCCAAGCCCACATCTGAACCCACACATCAATTATCAGCCTTTCCAACCCAATTTCATGCCACTTGGAGCTAAGGAGGAGAAAACAAAGCTCATGGCCGAAATAGCCATCATGGCATCTCTGTATACAACCCATATCAACCAAAACCAACCCTACCATTAGCTTCAGAAGGTCTAAAGGAGTGGAATTCGATACCTGGATCGAAGCTTTTGGTGGAGAATCGGGTTCGGGAGCAAGCCTGCCGGAGAGGAGAAATTCCATGGCCAACCACCGCCGCCTTCGGGCTCCGATCAAGGTCCTTTTCTCCTCTTCTCCCTCTGTGCTAGTGTAACGACCCGGGATTTGGCCCGAAGCCCCCCATGGCATCGCTACCGGGCTGCAGCCCAAGCACCCCAACCCCTCTCCCTCCACAGGCGGGTTGTTGGTGGCCACAGCCTCCCTTTGATGAGCGAACTCGACAGTTAAGTTGGGCCATACGGGGACTTCCCAGGAGGTCACCCATCCCAGTACTACTCTCGCCCAAGCACGCTTAACTATGGAGTTCTTTCAACCTTCATCACCAATTGAGCTGTGGTTGTAACACCCCAAAAAGACCCCAATAGACTCAAAATAATTTTTGAGGTGCAGGTCAGGTTACACGGCCTGGGACACGGGCGTGTCCCAGGGCGTGTCGGGGGTACACGGCCTGGGACACGGGCGTGTCCCAGGGCGTGTCGCGCAATTAAATTCGAAAATGGCCTGTTCGAGTCAGAGAATTACAGGGCCTTGAACCAAGCCGTGAACACGGGCGTGTCAGGTTGGACACGGGCGTGTCCGATGCCGTGTTCCGACCCGTGTACTGCTTGCAGCTCGATGAGGCAAGGGTGACACGGGCGTGTCTCAGGAATGACACGGGCGTGTCAGGTCCGACACGGGCGTGTCGATGACCGTGTTCTGGTAAACCTCAGTCGGTATGAACCGCTTAAGGGAACACGGCCTGTGACACGGGCGTGTCACAGGCCGTGTCAGCCAAAAATTTGGGTTTTTGGGCAAATCGTGGCCGTTCAGATTTCTCTCTTTTGATCCAAGGGTTCAGGTGATTTCCTGGCTGGATTAAATCCGTGAAGGGATGATGAAGAGTCATTCTTCATTTTGCTTAAGGAAGTGAGAAAGAGAGAGGAGGAAGAAGAAGGAGGAGGAGATCAAGCCACCGGTGGAGTTCCCGTGGTCCGATTCGTGATCCGAAGCCAGCGTTGTGAAGGCAAGGCTGCTGCGATTCTTTCTCACCGGCTAGTTTTTGATGGCTCCCAAAAGATCGACAAGGGTAACGATCTCCCTTCTTGGACATGTGAAGTCCTTATTTTCTGCATTGCATAGGGAAAACCCTTCCCCGCGAGTGTGCGGTGGGTTGTGGTGTCCCTTGGGGTAGATATGTGAAGTCCCCCTTGTTAGAGGCCGGAATTGGAGTACGGCTCTAGGCATGCTGTGTGAAGCCCATCTGGACGTGGTCTGGATTGGTGATGCTTGTTTGCATATCGGAGAAGGCTCCGTGATTATGGCTTGTGATGCCTTGTTCCTACCTGTTGCTTGGTGCGGCAGGAAGTACTGGATGATGTCCACGAAATGAAGAGGGTTGGATGCAACTCTTGTGGCCGTGCATTGCCACTTTATGAGCGGTTGAGCCGTTGGGCTGCAACTCGATGAAAAGACAGATTGCCGAATAGGAAAGGTGAAACCGACCCGCGCCTATAAATAGCCATGGATACTTCCGTATTCGAGGTGGCACGGCGACTTGAGCAACGGGGGGTGGCTGATCCGTACCTGCGTTAGGTCCGTCCGACTTGGAAGCCTGGTTATAGGTTTTGTTGGAGCGCCTAATGAGAGTCTTAGGCCCGCGCGCCGGAAAGACTAGAATGCTCAAATACCGTGTAGACGGTGGTGTTGACCCTGGTATTCCGGTACACCGAAAATGTGCCCTGAGTGCACGGACTGTCGGGCCGTGTGGCCGATAGTTATGATGGCTTGAATGTGCCTGCGCGCACATAGTTGCTATATGATGCCATGCTTTGCAGGGAAAGAATGCTAATGCCCCGAGAAAGGGGTAAGATTGTTATAATTGGGTCAGCTGAATGCTGACCGTTGCATTGTTTGCCACCGGTTGGGTGGATTGTTCCCGTGCAGGTGCTGGAGAGCCAAGTGGTAGGTGAAGGGCTGAAGCCCTACTGCTGTTGCTGCTGCTGCTGCGGCTAGCCCTTGAAGGCTAAGCGAATGGTTTTGTTTGTTTGCTTTTACTCATGTATGGCCGGCCTGCGCGCCGAGGTTTGTAAATCATGTTGTATGGAAGAGGAACTGTAAGGCCTTAAGGCCAAACTCTATGTATTTGGGTACATTCCGTGTTATATATAAAGGTGGTTTATATATTGGACATTCCTGGTTCGAGTTCAAATTACTACTTAAAGCTTCCGCTAGAATGCTCTGAGTTAGGATTCGTGTTTGGTTTGGTATTATCCTGTGACCTCACCGTCTGTTTGTGGCATATAGTGTGGGGCCCCGGCCGGACCTTCTACTATACGTCATCTAACGGATGGGGTCGTTACATTTTGGTATCAGCTTCGTTCGGTCTTCCTCTATCGAATTCGTGGACGAATTCTTTTATGGGGTGGCGAGCGCGTGTTTATGCGCCCTGCTGTAATGCTAATGAACTCTGGAATGTCCACTAAGGAATGTACAAAATCTTGTTTGAGGAATCTGCGCGTTCCTTTTTGTGTTGTTTTGCTTGCATACGTTCGCTAATGTGTGTCTTGTCCACCTATAGGTGACGCGTAGTGGTGCTGGGCAGTCTGATCCCCAGCGTTCTGATGAGAGTGCGGCACCAGCTGAGGTGCCCACACCTCCTCCATCTGCGGAAACTGTTCGTTTAGTTGCTGAGGCTCTATTCGCCATGATTCAGCCGACCGGGCAAGCGCAACCGGCAGTTGAGCCAGTTTGTGTTGGTGTAAGACCCGAGCCAATTGAGGCTGTAGATCCACGAGCAGCTGACCGACAGTTGAAGCAATTCATGAGCTTTAGTCCTCCTACGTTTGCGGGAATGGGATCCCCAACGCAGGCGGAAGATTGGTTATCGTGTGTCAAGAGGATAATGACAGCGATCAGGGCGGAGGAAACTCTAAAGGTCACCTTGGCCACCTTCATGCTTGAAGGAGAGGCGCGGTTGTGGTGGGACGAGGTTGAGCTACATCATTTGGCGGGCAGGCAATTAACGCAAGTGTCGATTGAGGAGTTCTCTCGACTATTTCTGGCGAAACATGTCCCAGCGGCGCAACGCATTGCTATGGAAAATGAGTTCCAACGGTTAAAGCAAGGGGAAGATAGCGTGGATATCTACTTGCATGAGTTTACCAGGTTGGGACGGTATGCGGGTACAATCTTCGCGGATGACCAAAAGAAAACGAATCGGTTCTATGAAGGATTGCGGGATGAGTTGCGATTCCTGCTTTCGAGTTCAGTGAGCCAAGGGTTTCAGGCGTTGGTTGATACTGCGTGTGCGTTGGAGAAGGACATGCGGCGGGTGCAAGGGAGCAAGGGCTTAGTTGTGTCAAAGCCAGAGGTACAAGCACCTCGCCCGAGCAAATCGTTTTACCAGAAGAAAGGGGGCAAGAGGTCCAAGCCGTCTGGGCAAGTGACTACGACCGTTGTGTCGGGAGCGACATCAAGGCCGGATTCTCGTACATGCTATAACTGTGGCCGGGTGGGGCATATAGCTCGTTACTGTCGGGTTGTTTAGCCCAAAGGGGATAAGAAGGAGGGTGCGTCGTATGCTGAGAAGGGCAAAGCGGTGGTTGATTCCTCTACGTCTCAGGCACAGCCCCGAATCTATCAGCTTGGCCAGCAGGAAGCGATTAAGCAAAGTGACGTCGTCACAGGTACGAGTTGATTTAGCTTACTTGCTTATGTGCTATGGTTTTTGTTTATGTATAGCTTGTGCATGTGTGTGTGCTGCAGGCTTTGTCCTGATTCAGAATAATTTGGCGAGAGCGCTGTTTGATACGGGTGCTTCGCATTCTTTTATGTCTGAGGATTTCGTATCTCGCATTGGGGCACCAAGTCATGTGACGGTGGATAGTACACGGGTGTTATTGCCGAATGGCTGTGTGATGCTTGCGGATAGGGCTTACGATGTGGATGTGCAAATAGGAAGTCGGTATTTCGGTTTGAGTGCAGCTGTGCTATCGTTGTCGGAGTTTGATGTGATCTTTGGTATGGACTGGCTCTCGGAGCAACGTGCCTTTATTGATTGCAACTCCAAGGAGATTACACTGGGCCAGAATACCGGACTTGTGACGAAGTTCGCTGGTATGCGAGGAGTTGGCGGGACTCTGTTGTCTGCACTCTAAGTCGTCAATACTGTTCGGAAGGGCGCGGAGTTATTCTTCACGCTAATTCAGGCTGTTGAGCCAAAGGCCAGTGTTGGTGAAGTACTAGTTGTGTCAGAGTTTGCCGATGTGTTTCCTAAAGATCTTCCTGGGTTACCACCCCAGTGGGAGATTGACTTCTCTATTGAGTTGGTGCCAGGTGCGAAACCTGTGGCCCGATCTCCATATCGCATTGCGCCAAAAGAGATGGCTGAGTTGAAAGTCCAATTGCAAGAGTTGTTGGAGCAGGGATATATACGCCCAAGTATGTCACCTTGGAGCGCGCCTGTTCTATTTGTGAAAAAGAAAGACGGTAGCTTACGGTTGTGTATTGACTACCGCGAATTGAATAAGCTGACGGAGAAAAATAAATATCCGATCCCGCGGATTGATGACCTCTTTGATCAGCTGGCAGGATCAACGGTCTATTCTAAACTGGATTTGAAATCGGGATATTATCAGCTGCGGATTAGGGAAGGTGACATTCCCAAGACGGCGTTTGGAACACGCTACGGTCATTATGAGTTCACGGTAATGCCGTTTGGCCTATGTAATGCGCCTTCGGTATTTATGGACCTAATGCATCGAACGTTCCGAGAGTACTTGGATTTGTTTGTTATTGTGTTTATCGATGACATCTTAGTATACTCTCAGTCGGAAGAGGATCACGCAAACCATTTGCGGTTGGTCTTGTATACCCTGAGGAGGAATAAACTTTTTGCCAAGTTCTCAAAGTGCGAGTTCTGGCTCTCTTCAGTAGCCTTTTTAGGCCATGTGGTAAGTGGAGAAGGTATCGCGGTGGATCCGTTGAAGATAAGTGCCATCCGAGATTGGCCAGTGATGTCTTCAGTGGCCGAGGTCAGGAGCTTCCTTGGACTTGCGGGCTACTATAGACGGTTTGTGGAAAACTTCTCACGGATTGCTTTACCTCTGACCACGCTGACGAGAAAAGATCAAAAGTTCATTTGGACGCCGGAGTGCGCGCGAGCTTTTGAAGAATTGAAGAGTCATTTGACCACGGCGCCTGTGTTGACATCGCCATGTGGTACCGATGGGTATGAGATCTATAGTGATGCTTCCGGGAGTGGCTTAGGCTGCGTTCTTCTGCAGTTTGGTAAAGTGATTGCTTATGGCTCGCGCCAGTTGAAAGTGCATGAGCGGAATTACCCCGTCCATGATTTGGAGTTGGCGGCGGTAATCTTTGCGCTCAAGTTGTGGCGACACTATCTATATGGCGTTAAAGTGGATATCTATACAGATCACAAAAGCCTAAAGTATTTGTTGGATCAGAAGGATCTGAATATGCGACAACGAAGATGGATGGAGTTCCTTGGGGACTACACCTTCGAGATTCACTATACTCCCGGGAAGGGAAATGTGGTCGCTGATGCTTTGAGTCGGAAGACTCCGGTACGGGCAAGCTGATTGCAGAGGCATGATCAACGTTTAATCCAGGAATTGGAAGAGATGGAGATATCGTGTGTTGACAAGGGTGCGTCAACCGATGCATGTTTGAACTGGACGGAGGTGCAATATGACCTTACGAACCGAGTTCGGCGAGCAACGGAGCTTGATGAAAGCCTCCAACGCTATGCAAAAGATGGGCCGGATGACCAATTCTCTTGGGATAACGGGTTGTTAAGAAGAAATGGTCGAGTGTGCGTCCCGAGTGTGGGTAAATTGAGGGATGAGTTGATGTACGAAGCTCACTTTGCAAAGTACTCAGTTCACCCAGGGAGCACAAAGATGTACAGAGATATGAAAAAGCTGTTCTGGTGGCCCGGATTAAAGAAAGATGTCGCACGTTATGTGGCTGAATGCAACACCTGTGCGTTGGTGAAAGCAGAATGCCAGAAGCCTGGCGGTTTCCTGAAGTCGTTACCTATTCCGGAGTGGAAGTTCGATGATATTTCGATGGATTTCGTGCATGGGTTGCCGAGATCTCAACGCGGTCATGATTCAATCTGGGTGATTGTGGACCGGTTGACAAAAGTGGCGCACTTCCTTCCAAATAGAAGAGACGATTCAGTGGAAACCTTGGCCAAGCTTTATGTGGAGCAGGTTGTTCGACTGCACGGTGTTCCCGGGAGCATCGTTAGTGACCGTGATGGGCGGTTCACATCGAATGATTGGCGGCTCGTTCATCAAATGTTGGGTACAAAGTTAGCGTTTAGTACGGCCTTTCATCCCCAAACGGATGGCCAGACTGAACGAACCAACAGGACGATGGAGGATATGCTCCGCATGTGCGCCCTAGACTTTGGTAAGAGATGGGAAGATTATATATTTCTTGTCGAATTTGCCTATAATAATAGCTACCAAGCGAGTATTGGTATGACACCATTTGAAGCTTTATATGGTCGGAAATGCCGTACACCGTTAGCTTGGGCAGAAGCAGGCGAATCTAAGCTGAGTGGGAAAAAGGAAGTCGAAGAAGCTACCTCGCTCATACGCTCTATTCGCGAGAGGCTATTGATAGCCCAAGATCGTCAAGCAAAGTACTACAATGCCAAACACCGGAACATGGAATTCGCGGTGGGTGATTGGGTATATTTAAATATCAAACCCTTCAAAGGCGTGTCCAGGATTCGGTGTTTGAAATAGCTAAGTCCGAGGTATCTTGGTCCATTTGAGGTGGTGGAGCGAGTTGGGGAAGCGGCTTATCGACTAGCACTTTCAGCAGACTTGGGTGGATTACATGATGTGTTTCACATCTCAGTCCTTCATAAGGCGGTGAAGGATCCAGCTCAAGTAGTGGAGAATGATCGGGTACCGGTCGAGTATGGGCTAACGACGAGGGTTAGACCCATTCGGATCGAGGATCGAGCCGAGAAACAGTTGCGGAACAAAGTGATCGGGATGGTCAAGGTCCGATGGGACAATTGTGGCCGTGAAGAGCTAACATGGGAGCGAGAGCAGACCATGCGAGCTGAGTTTCCCGAGTTATTTGTATAAACTGTAGACCGTGTACTTTTTGTTATAACATAGTTATAGCTTTGCTGGTTCTTGTTTCCTTACCGTGCAAATTTCGGGACGAAATTTTGTTAAGGGGGGGGAGGGTTGTAACACCCCAAAAAGACCCCAATAGACTCAAAATAATTTTTGAGGTGCAGGTCAGGTTACACGGCCTGGGACACGGGCGTGTCCCAGGGCGTGTCGGGGGTACACGGCCTGGGACACGGGCGTGTCCCAGGGCGTGTCGCGCAATTAAATTCGAAAATGGCCTGTTCGAGTCAGAGAATTACACGGCCTTGAACCAAGCCGTGAACACGGGCGTGTCAGGTTGGACACGGGCGTGTCCGATGCCGTGTTCCGACCCATGTACTGCTTGCAGCTCGATGAGGCAAGGGTGACACGGGCGTGTCTCAGGAATGACACGGGCGTGTCAGGTCCGACACGGGCGTGTCGATGACCGTGTTCTGGTAAACCTCAGTCGGTATGAACCGCTTAAGGGAACACGGCCTGTGACACGGGCGTGTCACAGGCCGTGTCAGCCAAAAATTTGGGTTTTTGGGCAAATTGTGGCCGTTCAGATTTCTCTCTTTTGATCCAAGGGTTCAGGTGATTTCCTGGCTGGATTAAATCCGTGAAGGGATGATGAAGAGTCATTCTTCATTTTGCTTAAGTAAGTGAGAAAGAGAGAGGAGGAAGAAGAAGGAGGAGGAGATCAAGCCACCGGCGGAGTTCCCGTGGTCCGATTCGTGATCCGAAGCCGGCGTTGTGAAGGCAAGGCTGCTGCGATTCTTTCTCACCGGCTAGTTTTCGATGGCTCCCAAGAGATCGACAAGGGTAACGATCTCCCTTCTTGGACATGTGAAGTCCTTTTTTTCTGCATTGCATAGGGAAAACCCTTCCCCGCGAGTGTGTGGTGGGTTATGGTGTCCCTTGGGGTAGATATGTGAAGTCCCCCTTGTTAGAGGCCGGAATTGGAGTACGGCTCTAGGCATGCTGTGTGAAGCCCATCTGGACGTGGTCTGGATTGGTGATGCTTGTTTGCATATCGGAGAAGGCTCCGTGATTATGGCTTGTGATGCCTTGTTCCTACCTGTTGCTTGGTGCGGCAGGAAGTACTGGATGATGTCCAGGAAATGAAGAGGGTTGGATGCAACTCTTGTGGCCGTGCATTGCCACTTTATGAGCGATTGAGCCGTTGGGCTGCAACTCGATGAAAAGGCAGATTGCCGAACAGGAAAGGTGAAACCGACCCGCGCCTATAAATAGCCATGGATACTTCCGTATTCGAGGTGGCACGGCGACTTGAGCAACGGGGGGTGGCTGATCCGTACCTGCGTTAGGTCCGTCCGACTTGGAAGCCTGGTTATAGGTTTTGTTGGAGCGCCTAATGAGAGTCTTAGGTCCGCGCGCCGGAAAGACTAGAATGCTCAAATACCGTGTAGACGGTGGTGTTGACCCTGGTATTCCGGTACACCGAAAATGTGCCCTGAGTGCACGGAATGTCGGGCCGTGTGGCCGATAGTTGTGATGGCTTGAATGTGCCTGCGCGCACATAGTTGCTATATGATGCCATGCTTTGCAGGGAAAGAATGCTAATGCCCCGAGAAAGGGGTAAGATTGTTATAATTGGGTCAGCTGAATGCTGACCGTTGCATTGTTTGCCACCGGTTGGGTGGATTGTTCCCGTGCAGGTGCTGGAGAGCCAAGTGGTAGGTGAAGGGCTGAAGCCCTACTGCTGTTGCTGCTGCTGCGGCTAGCCCTTGAAGGCTAAGCGAATGGTTTTGTTTGTTTGCTTTTACTCATGTATGGCCGGCCTGCGCGCCGAGGTTTGTAAATCATGTTGTATGGAAGAGGAACTATAAGGCCTTAAGGCCAAACTCTATGTATTTGGGTACATTCCGTGTTATATATAAAGGTGGTTTATATATTGGACATTCCTGGTTCGAGTTCAAATTACTACTTAAAGCTTCCGCTAGAATGCTCTGAGTTAGGATTCGTGTTTGGTTTGGTATTATCCTGTGACCTCACCGTCTGTTTGTGGCATATAGTGTGGGGCCCCGGCCGGACCTTCTACTATACGTCATCTAACGGATGGGGTCGTTACAGCTAGCCGCCTGAATCATTTAGGAGAGATTTCAAGCTCAATTGAGCTTGGATCCATGTGAGGTGTGGGAGAAAATCCATGGTTTTGAAGGAGCTCGGGTTCGTCGGAAACCGCCGCCTCCGGCGGCCAAGTCGCCGTCAAACGTTAGCCTTCAACTCAACGGAGGTGGTGGTTGTGGTGGCCGGCCGGGGAGGTGGCTGGATGGTCGGGAAACACCACATCAAGGTGATGTAGGTCGGTGCAATCGTGGCTGTCGGCTGGAGGAAGAAGAAGCATGGATGTCGTCCATCTTGATGTATTAAACTATAGCTTATTTCATATTCTGTCACACTTTATTCTATACTTTGTGGCCTGATTTTAGGCCTCTTAGAGGAATATTCAGAAAACGTGTTCAACATATAAAATGTATCCCTAGGTCTTAACTTTAAAATGACACCCTAAAGTTGTAATTTGGAGCACTACAGATCCCTGTAGGGCCATTCTACCAAGACTTGTCCTAGGCTAGGGCAGATCTTTAAACGAGTACCCAAGCGAAACCCTAAGTCCACATGACCTAATATTTTGGTCATGCATGTGATTAGGTCATACTTAGGTACTGATCAAAAATGGGAATTTTTGGAAAGTATTTTTCCATATTTTTGGGAGAAAAATGATTTATTAAATTAATTGAATATTTGGAGATCTACAACTCCAAATGCCCCCAAATTTGGGTGGCATGGCCATTGGGTCATTAAATGACCATGGTAAAAATTTTAGGCCATTTTTATTTATGCATGTTTGAGAAATCTAACATTCATAATGAAGGTATATTGAAATTTGGTGTGCCTATAGTAAAAAAAGGAAAATGGGGATTTAGCCCATTTGGGCCATTGCATGCCTATGAAACTGTGGACAGAGGCTTATAGGGATGGTATATACCTCCCATGGGAAGAGTGAGATTTTTGGGATAAAAAATCCCATTATTTGGTATTTTTGAAAATTATACCAGTTTGTGAGACCCCTCTCCCCTCACCAAGGAGGTAACCCGGTCTTATGCCCAGAACCGCCGCATTATGGGGACACTAACACACGAGTTAGTCGACACTGCAAGACGCCGATCCTTCCGACGAGTACGATCATTCAATCAGTTTCTGCCAATCGAGAATAGAAGTAAAACAAGTAGTTATATAACAACTAGCTAGTCCACAAGTTACAATACATATTATATATATATATATATATATATAATGAAAGTACAATAGTAATCCACAATGAGTACAATGAAAGAGAAAAGGGCTTATGCCCTGTACATGGATATTAAATCTCTCTCTCTCTAAAAATCAAACTAAGCGAAAGCTAACTATCATCGGTACACACGTCATCACTTGACACTAGGCTGCAGTAGTAGTAGTATGTGGTATCAGCTCCTCACGTATTGCCACCTTGTCCTGCTGGTCATCCTGGTGCTCCATCTCCTCAAGCTCCTAAAATGATACGGTCACAACCGACCGTTAGTCATAAAGACTAAGCCATCTTGTCCTCGCCTCACTCCCGCGACTCTTAGGCACCGAGTGGGAGGACGAAAGCGGAGGACAACAAGGGGTAGAAAAAGTATAGCAGGTGACAGTGGATCTATCTATCAAGATTATGTAATAGCAAATATATCTCTACTTTAGCAGTTATATATAGTACAAGTAAGGTAAGTAAAAACAGTACTGAAAAAGAAGTGCGGTAAGTAAAGTAAAGAGCGGAAGAGAAAGTAAACTATCTACTGCTAAACTATCATCACAGAAGTACCTTAACTTATATGAATGCACATACAAACTTATAAGTTAAGGTTTCACAAATGTAACTTATCATATAAAAGAGCTCATACTAATTTATATGATAAGGATCTATAGTGCTTATGTCCTAAGTATGTATGTATGATATGGTATGCAGGTTATGATTCATACAAGTGCAACTCACACACATGAATCTGTGATCACAGACCTTTAGTTCCCACTTTTTGTAGCTAGCATCACTCTCTGGTACCACCATTGTGGCTACGACAGCAGCAGAACGGGCGCTTACGCTTCCTAGTCGAGTATACACACTACCAAGCCTAGACCTTTCATACGCCTCTGTACACGCCCTAGGTGTACTCTAGAGTCCCTGCGTACTAATGCTAGCCAACTTCCGCTTCCTTTGGACTTCAGTATAAACAATCTACTGGCCCCTCAAATCTCACACCTCACCAGAGTCACCGTATTGCAATCAGTGTGACGATTGGCCTAGTACCGCATGACCCGCCACTATTTTTTTTCTATGCACATGCAAGGTATCTCAACCCGAGCCTCCATCTCGTAGGACCAAACCCTTCCTGATGTCAAACTCTCGAGCGTCTAGCTCATAGGACTAACTGTCCTGAAACCCTCCAACCCTTCACAGGTGAGATTGTAACAACATTCTCTTAGTCTATTAGACTACTCTTGTCTAGTATTTGTTATACTTAGCAATTTAGGGTTAATCCTAGGACTGCCCAGGGCATGCCCGGTGAAGGGCTCTCGGGGGCACTAGGAACTACGATAGGCTGAAGCCAAAAGTTCCCTTTCGCAAGGATATTTACTTTTATTAATATATACCCATGATCCATACAAAACTCTCGTTGTTACTCTGGGACAAACCTAACAACTTAGGATGTTATTGGGAGAGCAGCGGTCTTCCGCCGATCTCTGTTCTAGTTACTATCCTTGGGATTTTGCACTCTACCACTCGTTATCAAGAAGTGACCTATTGGACACCAACCAGGGTTTATCTTCCCAACATAGATTCCATCTCAACCGACAACCTTATCCCCTGTGGGTCCTAGTATTATACGTTGTTCATGTTTAGCGCACCCATGACCTAATGTTGACCCGTATGACGTGTCTTCCAAACTCTTGGGCCAACTGCCCCTAATTATTTATCATGGTTTGCTAGGATGTATGATGTTGACCCTCCTAGGTTCCACTATTTTTCTAAGGAATTAAGGGCCTAAATTAATCCTTTTAATTGAGTTACCTGGGTCACCTTGCACATGATGTACTATCTATAATGGTTCAACCTACCTAATATGTGAAATTCCATTTAATATTTCACATGATGACCTTGAACCATTTATTATAACAGAGAAATCATTTATTTCTTGGGTGTCACCGGAGCGGCATTTTCCGGCAGTACCTCAGCCTCCCACTGCTAGGGAAGGGTATCCGCAGTATATTAGCCCTTCCCCAATGCCACCATCAGCTATGGGAGAGGCTCGCCTCCTGTGGCCATGCCACTACCCAACCTTGAGCCTGGCTCGGGTAGTACCGACGGCGCTCCGGCCGCCTGGAGGCCCATGCAGGTCATCCAAAATGTTTGAAAGGGAGAGGGGAAGAAGTTCCACCTATGGTGTTGCGGCTCGGTAGGTGCTGGCTTGATTTGCCATTAAGGTAGCGAAGGAGGGTGGCTCGTGTTGGATTTCCCGGCGAACTAGGGTTCCGACAAGGTGGGGGAAACTTCTTCTGGGTTGGTGGGGGAAAGGGAAGAGGTATCATGGCCTTATAAATATAGGGAAGGGGGTGGCTTTTTGCTTGGGGGAGGTGTGGGACTAATCCTAATGGGAGGAGGAGTTAATCTCCTCCCCTCCACTTGGCTGGACACATGGCTCCTCCTGGGAAGCCAAGGGTAGGCTGGTACCTCTTCCATGGAGCTTGCCTCAAGTGGGCTTGGGTTTGGGGAAAGGAAAAGTGAAAGAGAGGGGAGCTTTTTGGGTTTTTGCTAAGGCCCAAAGCCCATCAAGCCAAAGCTGATTTGGTGTCCCAAGGAGTAAGGTGGTAGGGCCTTTATTACTAGTGAAGAGGGGGCATGCACCTCCTTTAAAAAAATTCTAAAAAAAGATTTCTAGAGGTTTTGACCAAAGTCAACCCTAGGTGGATCCCCCCATGCTGGTCAAAGTCAACGTGAGTCTATGACAATGGGAGTCGGGTAAAAGTTGGGGTGTCGTGTCATAATTAGTGTGTACATGCTTTTCGGTGCACGACTATGCTTGATTTGACCACGAGTTGACTACCTATCACTAAAATTGACCAGGACACACTCGATTGACTTCGTATTGATCATTTGAGTCCAATGCTACTGTTCAGGGTCAAATCAGAGTTCATTTTCTAGCTATTCAAAATTTACGAGTCGCCGCTTGATAGAACGGACAAAATGTGTATAATCATCATTAGACTTTGAAATGTGACACAATAAGTTCAAGGGGTTCGTATTGACTATTCGGAGCCACAGGAACTGACAGAACTCAAATTGGAGTTCTCTAGGTTATTATCATAAAATCTCATGTTCGCGACGTTTTACGAGGAATGGCCCTACTTACCTTATGACCTCAGAGTTCAATGGAACGAGTTCCAATGCGTTTGTATCGATTATACGAAGCCAAAGGAGCTGACAGAACTCCAATCCTAGTATTCTAGCTCTATATACCCTGCCTAGGTTTACCTTCTACCCGAGTGTGGGCCATGGGTAGAGGTTCGGGTCACTTTTATTGGGCCCACTAGGGTCCTGGTGGCCTAATAAAGGTCGGGATATTATATGGGGGATGTTACAAATTCCAATAAACCAAACAAAAATTTGTCCTCGAAATTCAAGCTCGGGTCTTCGGGGTTTCACGAGTGAAGAAAAGATCAACTTATAGGAGGTTTAGTTTGTACCTAAGGTGAATAGATCCGGGTGTTTCTTCTATATGAGGTCCAAGGACTCCGAAGTGTGCTCCTCCTACCCATGATTAGACTGCAGCACCTTGACTAAAGGGATACTCTTCTTATACAAAACTCAGACTGATGTATCGTCGATCCAGATTGGATCCAAACTAACTGACCGATCAGATGCAACTGGGCCCGAGGTAGAAGTAATATGGTGCTCCGACCATAGTAATGCTTTCCGAAGTGAGGAGACATGGAAAACGTCGTGCAGGTTCGCCAACTCTGGCGATAGCTCCAGCCTGTATGCTAAGGGGCCGATCCGCTCCAGAACCGTATAAGGTCCCATATATTTAGGGCTGAGCTTCTTGTGTCTATTCACCTGCAAAACACCATGCATTGGATGTATCTTCAAAAACACCTTGTCCCCCACCTGGAAGTCTATCTTACGATGTCTCACGTCGTAATACTTTGCCTACTGACTCTGAGCCTTTAGCATCCTGTCTTTGATAATCCAAAGAGTTTGTTCGTGTCCTCGACATAATCTGACCCCAAGCACCTTCGGGTCCTCATCCCGAACCCAAGGTAGCGGTGTCCGACACTTCCTCCCTTATAGAGCCACATAGGGAGCCATGTCAATGCTGGCTTGATGTCTGTTGTTATAAGATAACTCAATCAATGGCAATAGCCACTCCTAAGGCTTCTCCGTATCAAGTATACATAACCATAACAAATCCTCCATGGTCCCGTTGGTCCGCTCTATTTTCTTATCGGTCTGTTGATGAAAGGCAATGCTAAATGCGAGCTGGGAACCTAAGTATTCCTGCACTGCCCTCCATTCTCTAGAAATAAATCGACCGTCTCGATCCGATATAATCGTCTTGGGTACACCATGGTACCTCACAAACTGCTCCATGAACAACCTCACCAATACACCAAACTAGAGCATCCTTTTGGACCGTTATGAACTTGGCTACCTTGGTCAATCGGTCCACGATAACCCATATAGAATCTTCCTTGAGTGAGAGCGAGGCAACCCAGATAAAAAATCCATTGAAATATCCTCGAACTTCAACTCCGCCATCGGTAGTGGCTGTAGTAATCCTCTAGGGCTCTTGCACTCGGCCTTCACCCGCTGGCATGTCTCGCAATGTGTCACAAAATCAAGGATGTCCCTCTTCATCCCGGGCCAATACATGCTCTTCCGCAGATCCTCCATCATCTTAGTGATCCCGGGGTGCACTGAATACCGTGTGCAATGTGCCTCCCCGAGTATGTCCCCCTGAATCCCACCTCCTACGGGTATATAAACACGGTCCCAGAAATGAACGAGGTCACCATGTAGTGAATACTCCTCTGACTTGACCTCTCCTAAGGATCCAAATATAGGCTCCAGTGCTGCATCCTGCCTTTGCTCTACCCTGATGCGATCTCTGATATTGCACTCCATGCTCAGAGGTGCCAATGTTATTGTATGGTGACCGGGCGGTCTAGCGGTCTGACCCTGGTGGCTTGAAAACCGCGCGGTTTGGCGCCTTCAATTCTCTCCAGCAGTTTGGTAGCCGAGATGTTGCTGATTGGAGACCGGGCGGTCTGGCGGTTTAACGCAAGTGACTTGAAGATAGGGTGGTCTAGCGGTCTCCCCAAGCAATTTGTCTTCTCTTTATAGTTGTTGTCGGGCGGCTAGCCTATTCGTCTAACAGCGCGGCTTCTGCGGTCTGTTTTTCTATAGCCGCTTATACCTATAATTATTTGTCCCACATTGTTTATTTGTAATCTCTCACCTCTCCTCCATTCTATAAAAGGGAGGTCATAACTTTGTAATACTTACTTTTTTGGATAATAAAAAAATCTATTATTTCAAATTTCGGTCTATTCTTTCTTGTTCGCACATGGTATCAGAGGACTCGGTCTTTTCCACCTGATTCAGTGAGCTTCTTCTGTCCGCGCGGTTTGCCCTTTCTTCTTGCGGCCTGTTCGCGCGGCTTCCTTTTCTTCTTTGTCTTTGCCCTCTGTGTGTGCGGCCTCTCTGATCGCTATCCCTCCCTATTCGCGACTTGTCTTAGCGGTCTCTCTGCTCCCTGCTCTCTCTTATTTTCGTGTGGACTCTTCTTTGTTTATGTGGTTTTTCTGCTCACAACCTGGTTTTTGCGAGTTATCTTTCGCCTTGCAATCCCCTCCGATTCGCGTAGCTTCTTTTCTTTTCGCGCAGCCTCTTTGATGTTCACGCGGTCTCTCATTTTTCCTATTCACGCGGCCATGTTTCTGCTCGTGTGGCCTCTTTTTTGGTTCGCGGAGCCTCTTTGCTGTTTGCGCGGTCTCTACTTTTTTCCTATTCGCGCGACCTTGTTTCTGCTCGCGCGGCTTCATTTCATTATGCGCGGCCTCTTTGTTGTTCTGCTTGTGGCTCTCTCTTCTCTTATATGGCTCTCTCTGATACCTCTACCACTACTACTCCCGTGGCCTACCCTTGTGCTCCTCCTACTCCTTTGGGCAACCTTGGCACCGTTTCCAAACTCATCAGTTTCAACTACCCGGACTGGAGTGTCTCTTTCACCTTTCTTCTTCACTCACAATGCAAACTCCATCATCTCGTCGAGGACCCTTATTGGGTATTGCATCCACAATCACTCTGATTTGAAGAAGGGTCCAGTCAAGCTAACACGAATTGAGATTGTATTTGATACTGTTATTCTAGTGTTGTACTTGTAGGTTTACTTTACTAAGTACACACCAATGTCAAGTTACAGTGGGTCAGTAAACACAGGACTATATAATGTAATCCATCATTGTGCGGGCCAATGTGTTGACTCACGTGCAATCTCTCTATTAGGGTGTACTTATATCCCAAGTACAAGAGAAGGAACAAGGAAGGCCAAATACATGGAATCAGAAAAATTGGAATTTTACCCAAGTAAAATTCGGCGAGTACGGTGAGGCATACACGTCAAATTCGTCTAGTATCCTCTTGATACTCACAGAATTCGTCGTGTATACTTCCTGATACCCGTCGAATTCATCGTAAATACTTAGGGAAAATTCTCTGGAAATCTAGAAATCCGCCAAGTAAAATTCGCGGTGTATCATTGGCGATACTCGCCGAATTCGTCGAGTGTATCTAACGATAATCGCCTAATTCGTCGAATATCCCAGACGATACTCGCTGAATGTGTCGAGTCAAAATTTTTACTACTCTGGATTTCTGTCCAAGGCTAATTCGACGTATATCGTTATCAGGTTCTTTGATTATCATAAGTGATACTCGACGAATCTCATCGAAAATGACTTTGGTCGTTTTCCGAATTTTTCTCTGGTTCGGGATTTTCGGCCATGCACATTAACTTCTAGGTTACATTTTTGGAATTCTTTTATAGCCGTTATTTCGAATCTCTCTATATATATGTTAGATTGATTTTCGAAATAACTAATCTTGCCGGAATTACATTTCGATTTTAAAAAGATTCCAAACTCAGAAATCGCCGGCAGCCCATACGCGATTCACGATTTTCCTAATCGGCCGCCGATGACTAGCGATCTTCTTCTTCAACGACTTCCTCGACTAGATCACTTCCTCTCTCAGGATCTATTCTACTCAAGTCCTAGTTGTTCGAAGATCGAAGGCTCAAGATTCAATTTCTATAAGGATTTCAAGTTTTCGAGTTCTACAAGTTTCAAGATGTATTTCTATGATGAACGACAGAGCGAAGACTTGCAATCGTTTGTGTTTTGTAATATTCCTTTACATATTGTAGGAGATTTATCCCCAATTTTGTAGATCCGTTTGTGTAACAAGAGTGTAGATTCGTTTGTGGATCGAGTTTGTAGATCCGGTTATGGATCGAGTGGTAGGAGTGTCTTCTCCGAGTTGTAAGAGTTGCGGCTCTAAGTTGTAAGATCGTGATAATCTGAGAAATGTGAAGTACCCGAATCTAACCCTTCATGGTAGATAGGCGAGGCAGGACAGTGGACGTACCCAATACGGGGAACCACTATAGATCTCTTTGTTTGTGTGCTTGTTTATTTGTGAGTAATTTTTAATCAACGAAAAGACACAAACATCACCTTTTCACCCCCCCTCTAGGTGAGTTAGGTAGACGCTAGATACTTTCAACCCTCCTCCTCCAGAGTCCGCTATCTTTGATTATTGGGATGCTAGCGATGCTCTTATTCTCACTTGGCTGGCTAACAGCCTTTCTGATGAGTCCTCCCCATTATTCATCATGATGAAACGCTCAAGGCTGCTTGGCTTCATCTTGTCGCTCTCAACTCAAAGAGGGCACAGACGTCTCACATCTATACTTTATATGTGGACCTCTTTGACCGTCCCTCCATGTCTCCTGTTACTGCTTACCAACATGTTCAGGCTATCGGAGCCGAGATTCTCTAGAATTGCCCCTTATCTGCGGATCTAGCCGAGCAACACAAGCACTTCCAGGAGATTCTAGTTGTGTGCTATCATCTACGACTTCCTGAGTCTTATGACATGATCTATCAACAGATCCTTGGTGAAGCAGACTCTCCTACCTTGGATACCACTGATGTCCGCATCGCCGCGGTTACCTCTCTGCTTCAACATCTGATGTTATCCTCCACTCCTCCACTAGACAACTATGCTCACTAGACTTAGCGGAGTGGCTCTGGTGGCCACAACCACCAATCCGGTGGGCGTGGTCCTTCCTGCCTTCTCTGCTCTTACTGTGGCCACACTGCCCATACGGTTAATCACAGCTGGATGAAACATCCACATCTTCGCCCCTCTAGGGACTCTTCCACCTCCTCTTCTAAGCAGTCCGCCTTAGTGGTCACTTCTTCAGGTAGTGCCCACATCGTTACTCAAGATAAATAGCTGATCGACTCTGGTGCTACCAATCATATGACCATCAATCCTTAGTGTTTTTCTCTCCTAGAAACACATGATCGGTTGCCCCCGCTCTTTATTGTGGATGACTCTTCCTCATTGGTCAATGGGACGGGAGTGGTTCAAGTCACTCCATCTCTTCGCTTGGTGGATACTCTCTACGTGCTCAAGTTTCCTTGCAATTTATTATCTGTTACTTCTCTACGCAAGCATTTACAGTGTTCCATCACATTCACTCGTACTTCTTATTCTTTTCAGGATCTGGGCTCCCAACGGACTATTTCTACTGGGGCTGAGAGCAGCGGACTCTACTTCCTCGATAATGTTTCCTCTCTATCCGTCTTCTCCTCCTCTTCTACAGACCATCTGCAATGACATCTTTTCCCTGGTCATCCTCCTCCATGAATTCTTTGTCATCTTTTGCCCCACCTCCCTCCGCACTGTCCTCCTCTCAACTGTGATGCATGTTAGCTTGGAAAGCATCACCGCTCCTCCTTCCCACCAAAGTAAGGTCGTGGATCTTCCCATCCGTTTGATCTCGTTCACTCCGATGTCTGGGGTCCTCCTTCTACCTCACCATAGGTCGTAGTAGTTCATATTTTGTAACTTTTATTGATGATTTCTCACTGTGCATGGGTGTATCTCTTAAAAGATCGCTATGAATTATTCTCTGTATGGACATCTTTTTATTTTATGATTAAAACTCAGTTTGTTTTCTCTATTAAAATCTTTTGCTCTGATAATGCCAAAGAATATCTGAGTCGTGATTTTTCTTCTTTCTGTATGCAAAATGGGATTGTTCATCAAACTAGCTGTGTTTATACCTCATAACAAAATGGCGTGGCGGAACGCAAAAACCGTCATCTCCTTGATATCACTCACACTCTGATGACACAGATGCAAGTTCCTCACTCCTATTGGGGCTATGCCATTCTTATCTCCTACTATCTCATCAATCGTATTCCCTCTACGATTCTCCACGGTCAAACCACATTCTCTATTCTCTATCTGGGCAAGGATCGGTTTCCTATCCCTCTACATATCTTCGGGTGCACGACTTTTGTGCACGCTCCCACCGTCACCTCCTTGATTCCGCATATTCACCATGGACAGAATCAAGGACATGTCATCCATGAAGCTGCCTGTATACACTAAAGAGAATTTTCCCATGTGGAAAGAAAGAGTCAGGTTCTTCATGGAAGCTGCGGATCGTAGAATTTTTCAGATAATGGAAGAAGGACCACATATACCTACTCAAGCTTCAGCTATGAATCTGGTGATTATGATCCCTAAGAAAATGATGGATTTAACGAATGATGAAATTGCTTTGGTCTCCTTGGATAAGAAAGCGAAGAACATCATTGCAAGCGCAGTGGACGACTCTATGCTCCAAAACTTATTCCACTACAAGTCGGCCAAGGAAATGCGCGATTGCTTAGTAGTTCTGATGGAAGAGACCAAGGAAGTTCAAGACGATTGAAGATCTTTACTGAATCAAGAGTACGAAGTGTTTAAATAATGATCAAGTGACACTATTGCCGACAACTTCAAAATTTTTTTCCAAATCGTCAACGGTCTCAGGAACTATGGTTACACATTCACTAATGGTGAGCTCAATGACAAATTTATAAGATCCCTGACTAAGGACTGGGATACCAAAGTTGTTGTCATTAGGAAATTTTGGGAAGTTGCCGGAAATCGACCCCTAGAACCTGTTTCGCAAATTGCTCTCCTACGAACTCTAGATGAACACCAGGAAGAAGGGGGAGCAAAGAAACAGAAGTTCTAGCAGAGAAAGGTCAGTGGCTCTGAAGGCTGAAGGTTTGAGAAAGTCTAAAGTTGGGTCACCTGTAAGGAAACGTGCTCCAGATACTCCAGAAGACTCTGAGCCAAGTACGTCTGGCTCTAAGCTATCGGATAGATAATTTTCTCTTATCTCTAAATAGTTCAAGAAACTGCTGAGCAAAAGGAGACAAATGAAAAATCGGTCATCCTCTTTAAACTTCAAGAGATCACGTCATGACGGTGATCGAATCTCGAAAAGCTACAATAAGGAGGACAGGAATAAATCAAAACGAACAAATAGTTTTCCTCTGACATTGTTTGCTATTATTATAATAAGATAGGACATGTGATTGTGGAGTGTCCCTATAAGAAGAAGGATGGTTCCAAGAAGGAAGAAAAGTGATCCTTCAAAGGAAAAAGAAAAGAAGAAAAGAGCTTCATAGCCAAGAAGTTGAAGGCTCTCCGTAACAGTAACTCGAGTGAGTCGAGTTCAGAAAATGAGGAAACATACTTCGAGCTTATGACACTATAAGACAAGGAAGTGGGCGACTCCGAGTACCACGGGAAGGTAAATTCGCACACCATACTCTCTTAGTCTAAAACGTCCACTATTGGTCACAAATAGTACTCTTCTGATGAGGACAAATCATAATTGATGGCTCGGCACGAGCACCTATTAAAGGCTTTCGACAAATGTCGTAAGGTAGTCCGAAAGAAGGTAAAAGAGATTGCCTCTCTCAAGGCAGTGGAAGCTAATATGAAGGAAGAAATTGCACATTTACTTTCTCTTAGAGATGAAGTGCACTCCTTGAAAGAGGAACTCAAGGGATCCTCTGAGACACTGAGTCTGAAAGAAAAGTATCTTGATGAGCTGGAAGAAAAGCTCACGATAGAGAGAAAACTTGTTGAGAGTTTCTCCAAGTCGAAGACTGTTCGCCCTCTTGTTGATGAGTTTTTCAGCTCAGAAGAAGGGTAGTGGTCATGACCACATAGCTGGAAAGGGTAAGGCTGCCAAGAGGGCTAGAACCAAAGAAAAGGGGAAGGCACCTATGGGTCAACCCTCGTTTAGGAAGGTAATCTTACCGATGAATAAGTTTGACCTTGAGTTGTCCTATGGTCATCATGCTAGGACTACTTATGTAGAGCCCAAGAACAAATACCAGGGATGGACCCGTCCTCGCCACTTTGGTGCCAGCCTATTTAAAGCACCTTTTGAAGAGATTCAGAAGAAGAGTTATGGTCTGTATGTACATAGAGCTGCCACTTAAAACCAAAAATCGTAAACCGAACCAGAACCAATCCGGAATCGCAAAGAACCGGACCGAACCGTTCGCGAATTATTTGGGTTCTGGTTTGAATTTTGAAACCGTGAGCAACATTGGTCTGGGTGTGGTTCTTTCATTTTATTATCCGAACCGGAACCAGAACCGGAAACCCAACATCGAAGTCTCAAGCGGTTTCAGGAATCTTAGACCCTATCTGAACCGGACCGAAGCAGAACCGAACCGCAGCCCGTTTATTATTTTATATATATATATAATATTCTTTATTATTTATATTATTATAAATTGTTATTTTTTTTATAATCTATCTATAATATCTATACTGACTATTAATGGTGAGACTAGTGTGATTTGAACCCAAATCACAATTGCACTCATAGGTGTCAGATTTAGACTGAACAAAATGACGCTCGTATATTTTCTGAAATAATTTTTAAAGAACTATGAGGGTGCAGTTTAAAATCAGTGGGGTCAGATACAGTTTAAAGTTTTACTAGCATATTTTTTTGAAATATTTTTTTCTCCATAAAGAAACTATTTGGAGCGGTTTAAAATCGGTGCGATCTGGTGCGATTTTGTGGTTTTGCTGATTTATTTTTTAACTTTCATTCCTTCTTACTATATTATATAAATAAGTACTTGCCCTCAGTGTAACGCAAAATTTTTGCATTTGGGCCCCGAACTTCAAAGTCCCTCTTACAAAAAAACTGAACGGGTTTACTTTCCCCCCTGGTTTTCTATTTTTGACCACCCTCGTTCATTCTGTGAAATTTGATTTTGGTTGGAGTCGATTGGAACCGGACCGAATCGAATAGAATCGGACCGAACCGTTAATGACCGGTTTGTTTTGGTTCTTGTTGAACCATAACCGGAACCGTTGACATGACGGTTCTAAAAAATTATGTTGGAACCGGAACCGAAACCGAAGCCGGCCCAACCAAAATGTTTTGGTTCTAATTTGATGAACCGTTACCTTAGCGGTTCGGTTCACGGTTTTAGCAGAACCGGAACCGAACCGGAATCGTAACAGCTCTATATGTACATGGCCATAACAATAGGAAGGCACCAAAATCCAAAACTAGTTTGCCTAAGGCTAAAGAGATGGAGAGCTCTTATTTATGCTACAATCAGGAGGCCTCCAACTCAAGGAATGCTGCCCCTGCAAGACCTCAGCTCCAAAAGGTAAAACAAGAGTACAAAAGGAGGTACAACAGATTTGACTGTTGGTGCTGCGACAAAATTGGTCATTTTGGCGCATATTGTTGGTACAATCCTGCTAATTATGTAACCCAACGAGTTAGCAATGCGAGATCGACCACTCGCAATGTTAATGTTCCTTGTGGTGTTCAGCTGACCAAGAACCAAGGACCCAAATACGTTTGGGTTACTAAGGTAAAATGATTTGTTTTTGTAGGTATTTCTAAAGGCCACTAAAAATTCGATCTGGTATTTGGACAGTGGATGCTCTCGGCACATGACCGGGACAAGAATCCATTTACTTGAGTATACCCCAGTCAAAGACAGATCAAAAGTGATCTTTGGAGGGTCAGACAGGGAAACAACACAAGGATATGGTAAGATTTCCAACAGCGTAGTCTCTTTTACAGACGTAGCTTATGTTGAATGATTACACCATAATCTTATAAGCATAAGTAAGCTATGTGATAAAGGCTACATCGTTGAGTTCTGCAAGGATAAGTGTTTGTTAAAATCGTCTGCAAATTTGGAGATGATCTTAATAGGCACTCAGAGCATAAATATCTTTTGTTTAAATTTTCTTGGTTTAGGTAATTCTACCCTAGTTTGTTTTATGGCTAAAAGTAGTGCGTCGCTCTGTGGCAATGACACAAGAGATTAGCACATATTAATTTCAAAACTATAAACATGATATTTTCTCACAACCTAGTGCGTGATGCCCCCAGCATTAGGTGCCATAAAGAGAGTTCTTGTCAATCCTGTCAAATGGGTAAGCAGACAGGTGCTACCTTCAAGGGTATTGCTAAAAAATATTCTTCACGAAGCTTATACTTGCTTTAAATGGACTTATTTGGTCCTATGCCTATTCATAGCTTTGGAGATAAGGTCTATACATTAGTAATTATTGATGACTACTCGTGTTTTACTTGGGTGTTCTTTCTGAAATACATGTCAGACACCTTTGATTCTCTCATTAATTTTGTCCGGCAAATTCGAAACGAATTGGACTGCTCAGTAGTAAAAATCAGAAGTGACCACAAAACAGAGTTTGAGTTTGGTGTCGTGACAAATTTTTGTGAAAGCAAAGGTATCTTTCATGAGTTTTCCTCTCTGTGCACTCCATAACAAAATGGAGTTACTGAGAGAAGGAATAGAACCCTAATTAAAGCATGTACAACCATATTGAATGACGCTTCACTTCCGGAGTACTTCTTGGCTGACGCAGTCAACACGGCTTGTCACGTGCAAAACAGAGCACTCATAAACAAAATGTTGGGTCCATTGATCCAAATGTCCTAGATTTGTAAGAAGTCAAATAGGTCAATGGTATACACATAGTTGTATTTGATGTATGTTTAAGTTCATGCATACAGGTTGGTCTTTATCGCAATGATTGGACATATAGATCAAGAGATAATGACAGGTGGACTCAAAGTGATAGGCTGAAAATTTATGAAAATGCCTAAGTCCAGAAGCATTGATTGATGCAAGCTCACTCAATGCCATACAGCTAATAGCGCTGAGAGAAGGCTAGCAGTCAAAGCTTATAGTATTGATAAGGTAGAAATATGGCCAAGTCCACAGGCGTTGAGTGAGCTCAACTCACTCAACGCCATAGGGCTAGAATCGTTGAGTCAAGGATATCATGTCAAAGCCTAAGTAGGGGAAGCCAGAAAATCAACTAAGTCCAAAAGCATTGAGCAAAGCTTCATCACTCAATGCCATTCTGAGTCTATCAACGCCAAACTTCAACAAGAAGGCAAGATTGCAGAAAATCAGGCTAAGTATAAAAGTGTTGAGTAAAGCTTATGCACTCAATGCTCTCAACACCATCAGGCAGAAAGCTAAAAAATATGGAAAAGGCAAAAAGCATTAAGTGAGGCATATACACTCAACGCTCTCAATGCCATTAGGCAGAAAGCTGAAGAATATGGTTAAGGCAAAAAGCGTTGAGTGAGGCATATACACTCAACACTCTTAACGCCTAGCATAGATGAAATATTTCTAAGTCCAGATTTGTTGAGTATGGCCTATTCACTCAACGCCACTCAACGCCTAACAGAGCTATAGAAAATTCTAAGTCTAGAATCGTCGAAGTATTGCTTATCCATTTTTCATCGTGCTGAGCTTTGATTTCGTCGAACTGAGTTCAGATTTCATCAAACTCAGTTTTCATCTGTTCGTCGACCTGAGGATTTTTGGAATGATGCTTGATTTCGTTGAGCTGAGATCTGGGTTTGTCGAATTGAGTTTTGAGTTCATCGAACTGAAGATTTCTAAAATGATGCTTGATTTCGTCGAGCTGAGCCCTAGGATCATCGAACTGAGTTTTGAGTTCATCGAACTGAAGATTTTTAAAATGATGCTTGATTTCATCGAGCTGAGCTCTGGTTTCATTGAACTTGTTGGGGCTGCGGTCCGGAATCGCCCCCGCGCTGCAGCGCTATGCGGTAATGGCTTAACTGGCTGCCCTGTCCCCGGTCAAAATCTTGATATAAAGATTAGTATGCGCCTTTGAACTTCAGGCCGGTCTTTTGGTGCAGTTGGTAGCGCTAAGTCCTCTCAATTGGTGGAGATGCGGGGTACGGGTTCGAAACCCCGGGGTCGTTTCCGGGGGGGGGGGGGGATTGTTGGGGCTGCGGTCCGGAATCGCCCCCGCACTGCGGCGCTATGCGGTAATGGCTTAACTGGCTGCCCCGTCCCCGGTCAAAATCTTGATATAACGATTAGTATGCGCCTTTGACCTTCAGGCCGGTCTTTCGGTGCAGTTGGTAGCGCTAAGTCCTCTCAGAACTGTTTTGAGTTCGTCGAACTAATGATTTCTGAAGTATTGCTTGATTTTACAAAGTCCAAAATGATGCTGACGTTAGTAAAGTCAACAAGTAAACGATTTTCTGATTCGTTATTTTAATACTACAAATTGACATTAACGTCGTTGTTAGTCTATAGTGGATCTTAATTTGATTAAGCTGAGGTTTTAACCACCGTTAAAACTGGCACACGTGTCAATCATCCCACAAATCGACGGGATTATAAATAATAGCTGAGATTAAGATCAAAGAAGTTTTTCTGATTAACATTCTAAAAATGAGAAGTGGGAGTTCGTCGTCTTCATCCGCCATTGTTATAAAACCAAGAACTTCAATTGAAAAAATCTAAAGGGTTTCTGAGTTCGCTGGTGCAATCAATATCTGTTACAGCAAGAACAGAGGATCTCATAGGGTACCCATACACTAGAGAACAGTAGATGTACCCATGCACTAGGGAACCACTATAAAATCTGGTGTGCTGTGTACTGTGTTTTGCTGTGCTGAGTATTATTTTCTTGAAAGCTGAATTAAGTATACATAATTGGACTTAAGTCATAGAAGAAAATAAAAGAATCTTAAAAAGACTGCAATAACCTATTCATCCCCCCACCTCTAGGTTATTAGTTACCCTTGTAATCAATGACATTCAAGTGGTATTAGAGGGAGGTTACTTAAGAAAAGACTTAACAGTCTGAGGAGATATCCAGGGTAGCTGTCAGAAGGTTAAGATGGGTTCAGGAGAGAATCATAAAGAGCTTGGATCCATGAAACTTCCTCTTTATAGGAAGGAAAATTTTGGCATATGGAAAGAAATCGGCAGATTGTTCATGGAAACATCTGATCCTAGGATCTATATCACAGTTCAAGAAGAACCCTTCATACCAATGAAGATATCTGTCCTTGATGCAAATCTTCAGACTCCAAAAAAGTACACTGAAATGACTAAGGATGAAGTCATCTTAGCAACAATGAATAAGAGGGCACAAAATAACATAGTTAGTGCCATAGATGACTCCACCTTTCAAAACCTGGTGCACTACAAGACCTCAAAGGAAATTTGGGACACCTTGATAGTGTATATGGAAGGCACTGAGGAAGTGAGAGATAATAGAAAGATAATGCTAAATCAAGAGTATGAAGCTTTCAGACAAATCAGGGAGGAGACCATAACTAGCTGTTATGAAATGTTCTTCAGGGCAGTTAATAAGTTAAAGACCTATGACAGGGCCTTTAGTAATTATGAGATAAATGATAAGTTTCTTAGGTCTCGTACTAGAGACTGGGATACTAAGATATGTGCCATTAGAGAAGTGGCAAAGCTGGCAGATACTCCACCATCCATACTGTTTGGTAAGCTGCTTTCATATGAGATGCAACTGACAGCAAAAAAGGAGGAAGAGAAGACTTGTAGAGGCCAGACCAAAGAAACTACTATGGCTTTTAAGGCAGATAGCTCCAAAAGGAGCAAGGAGAAGAATCCTTCTCCCCTAAGAAGGCCAGTTGAGTCAGAAGATTCAGATTAAGAGGAATTGGACTGTAATATGTCTGATGAGGAGTTTGCTGCTTTCTCAAAGCAGTTTATGAGGCTGATGAAAAAGAAGGGGTGGAGGAGCAAACCCACCTCTTCCTTCCAAAACAAAGAGAACTACTATATGTTGGGTATTGTATCCACAATGTACCTGATTTGAAGAAGCCCCTGAACAAGCTAAGGTAAATAGACAATGTGTTTGATGAAATCTTTTAAGTTGTGCTTGCAGTTATTCCATGCTAAGTACACACCAAGGTCAGGGTGCAGTGGGTCAATATACACGGGTCTGCGCGACGTAATCCCTCGTTGAGCAGATCAGTGTGTTGGCCTACGTGTACTCTCTCTA
Source organism: Platanthera zijinensis (assembly GCA_039513925.1). NCBI lineage: Eukaryota > Viridiplantae > Streptophyta > Magnoliopsida > Asparagales > Orchidaceae > Platanthera > Platanthera zijinensis. The sequence goes on from CM077084.1 coordinate 76,926,590, forward strand.
TTGGGGTGTACTTAATTTCTAGTACAGGGCTATGATAAAGCAAGAGCAGACAAGGAGCAAGGATGGGCCAAAGACCAGCTCACGGGTTGAAAGAGGAGAAATCGTCCAAGTGTAAATCGTCGAGAATCACTAAGTGATTCTCACCGATTTGTCGAGAATCACTTGTGATTCTCGACGAGTCGTCGAGAATCACTAGATGATTTTCGCCGGTTGAGGCCAGTTGACTCAACGCCGCCAGAAAATTCTCTAAGGCAGAATCGTCGAGAATCACTAAGTGATTCTCGCCGATTCGTCGAGAATGTCTTTGCATTCTCGACGATTCGGCGAGAATCTAATGTGATTCCCGCCGATTCTCCCCGGCCTGTATAACCTGTGATGCCAGAATTCGTTAAGTGGAATTCGGCGAGAATCGTAAGTGATTCTCGCCGATTCGTCGAGAATCACATTCGATTCTCGCCGAATTTGACTTGGGCAAATTTCCGACATTTCCTAGACCGGTCCAGGTTTCAAGCAGTATTTCGAACCGGACTTCGGTCTTTGCTTTGGTGGGGCCCACAACGGTCATCTTTATGACCTAGTGTATAAATACACAAGTATTGGTGAACAGTAAGACACGAATACAGAATACGAAAGGAAGCGGCCGAAAAACCCTAATCTCGCGAACCTTCTCCGTCGCCGCCGCTCGTACAGTGATCACCATTGCTGATCTCGATCTTCTCCAGATCCAAGGTGATATAAGCCAAGTCTTGTATAGCGTCTCACGTGTCTAACCAGAGATCTTTTGTCTCTTGATTTGAGATAGGGAAATCCATCCCCGTCCGAATCGATTGAGACGATCGATCCTAGTGTGACCGTTGGAAGACCTTGCCGACTTCGCTAAGAAGATTGAATCTCCAGTGCTTTGCTGCTATCTTCAGTTGCCGCCGCCAACACCGAGAGCCTTGCCGCCGCTCGTCGCCGCCGCCGGTCTCGGGGAGATTCTCTCCAAGAAAGATCTAGGGTTGTGGACTTTTCGTTGCCTACTAGAACAAGTAGACTAACGAAAAGGGACACCTAGATCTTCAAGTTGTTTGTATTTCTTATACACTCTGATTACGTTTTCATTGTAAAGGAACATTTGGTTCCTAGTTGTAGGGTTGGGTGCAACCCGTGTTGTGGGAGTGTTGACTCCTACGTGTGGAAGGGTTCCTTCCGATAGTGCAAGGATTGGATTTCAATCCTGTTAGTGAAGTGACCGAGTCGTCCCTGGATTGGGAGATAGGTCGAAGGGGGAAAGTGGACGTACCCAAATCGGGGAACCACTATAAATTGTCTGTGTTATTCTCTATGCTGTGTGTTTTGTTTTGAATCTGCAGGTACACTCTTAATTCCGCAAATACGCTGCAAGTCACCTATCCCCCCCATAGGTGAAGCTAGTTGGCACTAGGTGGACTGTCAAGTGGTATCAGAGGGAGGTTACTCATCAAAAAGGTTCACACCTTGAGTAGAATCCTGCCACCAGTGTCAATAAGAAGACCGATATCTTCCATGGACGGACTCAAGCACTCCGGAAAAATCCCAGTATGCACCAGACTGAACTTTCCTATCTGGAAGGAAAGAATTAGATTCTACATGGAAGCAGTCGACCCCCGGCTCTTCATGATAGTGGAGGAGGAACCTTACATTCCTACCAAGGCCTACACCATTGATCCAACCAGGAAAGTGCCCAAGAAACTTTCGGAAATGGACAAGGACGAAATGGTGTTGTTCGGACTCGACAAGAAAGCTCAGAACATCCTGGTAAGCGCAGTTGACGACTCTATGATGCAGAACTTCAGCAACTGCAGGACAGCCAGGGATCTCTGGAGCTGTCTGATTGTCCTAATGGAGGGCATAGATGAAGTGAGGGACGATCGGAGATCCCTCCTCAATCAGAAATATGAGGCCTTCAGGCAAGGGCCAAAGGAGGAGATCGGAGTTACCTTCGAAAACTTCCTCAAGATCGTCAATGCACTCAAAGGATATGGAAGAGTGTTCACTGATGGTGAACTCAATGATAAGTTCCTTAGGTACCTCACTAAGGAATGGGACACAAAGATCTGCGCCATCCGCGAGTTTGGCAGACTTGCGGAAACTGATCCACAGATTCTGTTCGGGAAGCTCATGTCTTATGAGCTTCAGTTGAACACAAGGAAGGCTGAAGAGGAAGCAGAGAAAGCCGCGGCCAAGGAAAAGACGGTGGCCCTGAAAGCCATTCAATCCAGAAAGAGCAAGGGTGCCGCTTCTTCCCGTGCATGGAAGAGGGATGAAGAGGAAGACTCTGAGCCAAGCTCCTCCGGCTCAGAATTGTCAGAGGAAGATTTATCCCTTATCATATGGGAATTCAAGAAGTTCCTCAAGCTGAGGAATCAGAGAAAGAGAAACGACTCCTCCTCAAGGCATCAGAAGAAGAACTATTCCCCTGACAGGTATGTTTCCAAACCGAACAAACACCGCTCTTCTGACATTATATGCTTTGGTTGCAACAAGCCAGGACACGTCGTGGCCGACTGCCATCAAGGCAAGAGGGAAAAGGGAAAGGGAGAGGAGCACAGGTCCTCAAAAGATAAGAAGAAGGAGAGGAGTTACATCGCAAAGAAGCCAAAGACGCTGAGTGAATCTGACATGTCAGACACCAGCGATGATGAGGAAGCCTACTTTGGGCTAATGGGTCGCTCTAACTTAGAAGGAGAATGCCCCCCATTTACTGGGAAGGTAAAATCTCACACCCCTCTCTCCGACTCTGACTCTGATCCTGAGTCTCAGGATGATGACCCTGAGGATAGCCCTTCTGCCCTTGAAGCTGAGCTCCTCGATAAGTATGAGCTTCTGCTCAATACTTTCTTGAAATGTCGAAAGAAACTGAAGGCTGAGAAAAAGGAAGTTAAATTCCTTAAAGGTGAGAGTGTATCCCTGAGGGAAGAGATCACCAGTTTGATCTCCCTCCGACAGGAGCACTTGGACCTGACTTCAAAGCATTCAGAGTCTCTTAAGCTCCTTGATCTTAAGCAGGAGGAAGTCGACAAGTTGGAAGAACTACTTGCGGCAGTAAGGAAGATCGTCAAGAGCTTCTCTATGCCAAAAACTGTTCTTCCATTAGTTGATACCTTCTCTGCTCAAGCCAAAGGAGCTGGCTTGGGGCATGTAGGGGTATCTAGCTCCTCATCCAGGAGAAACAAGAACAAGAGGAAGAATAAGGCTGCCAAGAAAGCCTCTGCTGATGAGAAAGGAAAGGCCCCACTCAGCCCTATTGAGTTCAGAAAGCCTAGCTTTCCCTGTAACCAACATGACTTTGAGTCAACATATGGGCATCACTTCAGGCCCTCGGTTGCAAAGCCGAAGAGCCGGTATGATGGGTGGACCTTTCCCCGTAACTTCAGTGAGAGTGTCTTCAAGGCACCTTATGAGGAAATCCACTTGGGAAATTATGGTCAATTCTCTAGCGGCCATAATAGGAAGCAGGCACCTAAGGCCAAGCCTGTTATACTGAAAAGCCAAGAGGTGAAGAAGTCATGTGACTGTGGTCATCATGTTGCCTCCACCTCCAGGTCTTCGGCCCCGGCTGAACCCCACGTTTCAAGGGTAAAGCAGGCGCCCAAGAGGAAGTATAACAGGTTTGACTGCTGGTGCTGTGGCAAAATTGGTCACTTTGACGTGGATTGTTGGTTTAATCCAAGGTATAACGAGACACCTTATGTTAGCAATGCGAGGCCGACCACTCGTAGAGTTAACCAATCGAGGGGGAGTATGCTAACAAGGAATCTAGGACCCAAGTTCGATTGGGTTCCTAAGGCAAATTAATTCTGTTTTGCAGGAATGTCCAAAGGCCAACAAAACTCCTATTTGGTATTTGGACAGTGGATGCTCCCGTCACATGACCGGGACAAGAAGCCTGCTGAGGGAGTACTCTCCAGTCGAGAATGGACCCAAAGTCATATTTGGGGGATCTGATCGGGGAGTCACCAGAGGTTACAGTACGATTTCCAACGGTATACTCTCTATCACTAACGTAGCTTATATTGAAGGATTAAATCATAACCTGATCAGCGTAAGCCAATTATGTGATAAAGGGTATGACGTTAAGTTCTGCAAGGATAAATGCCTGATAATATCATGTGATTCTTCGGAAACTGTATTAACTGGCATTAGGAGCAGAAATATTTTCTGTTTAGATTTTCTTAGTTTAGATTCTTCTACCCCAGTATGCCTCATTGCTAAAGGCAGTGCATCTCTTTGTGAACAATGGCACAAGAGATTGGCACACATTAATTACAAGACAATTAATATGCTGTTTTACAAAGACTTAGTAAGGGATGCTCCCATCATTAAGTGCATTAAAGATAGTCCATGTCCTGCATGTCAGATGGGCAAGCAGACTCGGGCTACCTTTAAGGGCATCCCAGACAAAGACTCCTCCAGATGTCTTTATCTTCTGCATATGGACCTGTTTGGTCCAATGCAAGTTCATAGCTTAGGAGGGAAGTCGTATACGCTAGTAATTGTAGATGATCACTCTCGGTTTTCGTGGGTGTTCTTTTTAAAGCGCAAGTCTGATACGTTTGACATCTTCACCAGTTTTGTCAAGCAGATACAGAACGAACTTAACTGCTCAGTGGTCAAAATCAGAAGTGACCACGGAACAGAGTTTGAGTCTGGGGCTATGACAGAGTTCTGTGAAGAGCTTGGTATCTTTCATGAGTTCTCCTCCCCTCGCACTCCTCAACAAAATAGAGTTGTAGAGAGGAGGAATAGAACACTCATTGAGGCGTGCATGACAATATTGAATGACGCTTCTCTTCCAGAATACTTCTGGGCCGAGGCTGTCAATACGGCTTGTCATGTACAAAACCGGGCGTTAATCAACAAGAGCCATCGTAAGACTCCTTATGAGCTACTGAAAGGCAAGAAACCAACCATGTCCTATCTGAGGATCTTTGGCTGCAAATGTTATGTACTGAATAATGGGAAGTACCCTCGTACTAAGTTTGGTGAAAAATGCTTTGAAGGCATATTCATGGGCTATAGTAGCCACAGCCGGGCTTATAGAGTTTTCAACAAGAAAACCCTAGTGGTAGATGAATCAATAAATGTTGTATTTGATGAAGGAAGCTTGCTTAATTGCAAGACTTCTAGTTGTCTTCCTGAAGCTGCAGGTGCCAGACTCGAAAAGTTACAACTGGATGATCCCGTGAAAGATGCAACTCCAAAATATGTCAAGGTCTCCACATCAACGCCGATCGAAGAAGTTGAAGATCAAAATGAAGCAAATCCTTTAGAAGAAGGAGATGCCCAAGAAGTAGTCGAAGCTCCTGAGGCAAGACTTCTAGAGCTCAGACACGTGAGGGATCATCCCAGAAATCAAATCATTGGAGATCCCCGAGACGGTGTCAGAACTCGCCGAGGTACTCTTAACGAGATCTTGCATCTTAGCTTTCTGTCGCAGGTGGAGCCAAAGAAGTTTGACGAAGCGAACAAAGACGCATCATGGATTTTGGCCATGCAAGATGAGCTGCATCAATTCGAAAGATGCAAAGTCTGGATGCTGGTTCCCAGACCGAAGACGCAAAATGTGATTGGCACCAAGTGGATCTTCAGAAATAAGTTGGATGAACATGGAGTCATCATCAAGAACAAAGCCAGACTGGTGGCTCAAGGATACAGACAGGAGGAGGGGATTGACTTTGACCAGACGTTTGCACCAGTTGCACGGCTCGAGGCAATCCAGCTATTCCTAGCCTATGCCTCTCACAAAGGATTCACAGTTTATCAGATGGACATGAAATCAGCTTTCTTGAATGGAGATTTGAAAGAGGAAGTATACGTTGCTCAACCTCCAGGTTTTGTCAATCCTACTTATCCTAATCATGTATATTTTCTTAATAAAGCGCTATATGGCCTAAAACAAGCTCCTCGAGCTTGGTATGAGACATTGTCTAGTTTTCTTCTTGAGAACAAGTTCTCTAGAGGAAAAATAGATAAGACATTGTTTCTCAGGGAAGTCAAAGGCAAGATTTTGCTGGTGCAAATCTATGTTGATGACATTATATTCGGCTCAACGGACAACAATCTTTGCAAAAAGTTTTCCAAACTTATGCAAGGAAAGTTTGAAATGAGCAGTATGGGAGAGCTGAAGTATTTCTTGGGACTTCAAGTGAAACAGTCTGAGGAAGGAATCTTCATTTCTCAGACGAAGTTCACAAATGAACTCCTCAAGAAATTCGGAATGGAGAATGCAACCTCTATGAGGACTCCAATGGGATCCACCATGTCTCTGGATAAGGATGAGAAAGGGCAACCTTTTGATGAAACCAAATACAGAAGCATCATTGGATCTCTGCTCTATCTTACTGCGAGTAGACCGGATATCATGTTCTCCACATGTGTTTGTGCCAGATATCAGGTGAACACTAAGGAATCTCATTATGACGCTGCAAAGCGAATTCTCAGATACCTTAAAGGTACCCCTAATCTTGGCTTATGGTACCCGAGAAGCAATGATGTTGAGCTAATAGGATTTTCAGATGCTGATTTTGCAGGAAGTAGGGATGACAGGAAAAGCACCTCTGGGACGTGTCAATTCCTCGGAAGAAGGCTTATTTCATGGAACAGCAAGAAGCAGAATTGTGTAGCAACCTCCACTGCAGAGTCTGAGTACATCTCGGCTGGCAGCTATTGCGCACAACTCCTATGGATAAGAAACCAGTTAGCCGACTATGACCTCCAGTTCAAGGAAGTACCAATGTATTGCGACTCCTCAAGTGCAATTGCTATTGCCAACAATCCGGTATCGCACAGTAGAACGAAGCATATTGAAGTACGCTACCACTTCATTCGGGAGTACGTGGAGAACAAGGACATCTCTCTCTGCTATGTCCCCACGGACAAGCAGATTGCAGATATTTTCACTAAGCCCTTAGACGAAGCCAAGTTCAGTCTCTTCAAAACTGAATTAGGGATGCTCAACTATGAGGAATGAAGACTACAGAAGCTCATGGCTCGTGCATCTAGGGGGAGCATCTGCCAGGCCCTCAAGTGTAAGCATAGGTGCAAGAACTGAGGGGGAGCATGGGGTCATATGCACCAGACCCCGATTTGCAAAAGCCGAAAAGGAGGAGATTACCCTCTCTAAGGTGGCTCCAAGTCTGCTCTCAAGTAATTGGTAATGAATATCTCTCTCAACTCAATTTTAAGTTTATGAGTTTCATTCCTATTTGCTCTATTCACCTTAGCTTATAGGGTTTAGGCTTCTTCAAATAGGGGGAGATTGTTGGGTATTGTATCCACAATGTACCTGATTTGAAGAAGCCCCTGAACAAGCTAAGGTAAATAGACAATGTGTTTGATGAAATCTTTTAAGTTGTGCTTGCAGTTATTCCACGCTAAGTACACACCAAGGTCAGGGTGCAGTGGGTCAATATACACGGGTCTGCGCGACGTAATCCCTCATTGAGCAGATCAGTGTGTTGGCCTACGTGTACTCTCTCTATTGGGGTGTACTTAATTTCTAGTACAGGGCAATGATAAAGCAAGAGCAGACAAGGAGCAAGGATGGGCCAAAGACCAGCTCACGGGTTGAAAGAGGAGAAATCGTCCAAGTGTAAATCGTCGAGAATCACTATGTGATTCTCGCCGATTCGTCGAGAATCACTTGGGATTCTCGACGAGTCGTCGAGAATCACTAGATGATTCTCGCCGGTTGAGGCCAGCTGACTCAACGCCGCCAGAAAATTCTCTAAGGCAGAATCGTCGAGAATCACTAAGTGATTCTCGCCGATTCGTCGAGAATGTCTTTGCATTCTCGACGATTCGGCGTGAATCTAATGTGATTCCCGCCGATTCTCCCGGGCCTGTATAACCTGTGATGCCAGAATTCGTTAAGTGGAATTCAGCGAGAATTGTAAGTGATTCTCGCCGATTCGTCGAGAATCACATTCGATTCTCGCCGAATTTGACTTGGGCAAATTTCCGACATTTCCTGGACCGGTCCAGGTTTCAAGCAGTATTTCGAACCGGACTTCAGTCTTTGCTTTGGTGGGGCCCACAACGGTCATCTTTATGACCTAGTGTATAAATACACAAGTATTGGTGAACAGTAAGACACGAATACAGAATACGAAAGGAAGCGGCCGAAAAACCCTAATCTCGCGAACCTTCTCCGTCGCCGCCGCTCGTACAGTGATCACCATTGCTGATCTCGATCTTCTCCAGATCCAAGGTGATAGAAGCCAAGTCTTGTATAGCATCTCACGTGTCTAACCAGAGATCTTTTGTCTCTTGATTTGAGATAGGGAAATCCATCCCCGTCCGAATCGTTCGAGACGATCGATCCTAGTGTGACCATTGGAAGACCTTGCCGACTTCGCTAAGAAGATTGAATCTCCAGTGCTTTGCTGCTATCTTCAGTTGCCGCCGCTAACACCGAGAGCCTTGCCGCCGCTCGTTGCCGCCGCTGGTCTTGGGGAGATTCTCTCCAAGAAAGATCTAGGGTTGTGGACTTTTCGTTGCCTACTAGAACAAGTAGACTAACGAAAAGGGACACCTAGATCTTCAAGTTGTTTGTATTTCTTATACACTCTGATTACGTTTTCATTGTAAAGGAACATTTGGTTCCTAGTTGTAGGGTTGGGTGCAACCCGTGTTGTGGGAGTGTTGACTCCTACGTGTGGAAGGGTTCCTTCCGATAGTGTAAGGATTGGATTTCAATCCTGTTGGTGAAGTGACCGAGTCGTCCCTGGATTGGGAGATAGGTCGAAGGGGGAAAGTGGACATACCTAAATCGGGGAACCACTATAAATTGTCTGTGTTATTCTCTGTGTTGTGTGTTTTGTTTTGAATCTGCAGGTACACTCTTAATTCCGCAAATACGCTGCAAGTCACCTATCCCCCCCCAGAGGTGAAGCTAGTTGGCACTAGGTGGACTGTCACTATAGAAATATGAAGAAACCCTTCAAAGAGGGCTGGTATGATCCAAAACTTGGTAAACATTTTTCTAAAAAGGTTATTCGTTTCTGTTACAGCAAGCCAGGTCATGTTGTGGCTGATTGTCCCTAGAAGAAAGAAGCTGGTGAAAAGAATCATCACCACAAGAGAAGCAATAAGGAGAAAACCTTCATTGCTAAGAGGGAGAAAAGCTGGACTGAGTCTTCCTCATCAGAATCAGAAGAGGATGATGAATCCTACATTGGGTTGATGGCAAGATCACATGAGGAATCCTGCCAGGATCAGCCTGGACCATCTAAAGTACACTCTTCATCCAACTCTTTATCCAAGTCCAAGTATATGGCTGGTTCAGATTCAAGTGCTTCTTCATTAAGAGATGAATGTGACTCTGAATCTAAGGAAGACATAAATCAAATGTTTGAAATATATGGTGAACTTCTAAAAACATTCAGAAGGAGTAAGTTGCTGACTAAACAGCAGGCTCAGGAGATTGCATCTCTAAAGCTTGCTTCTTCCCAACATTCTGAAACAGCAACTTTACTAGAGCAGAAAATTAGAGAAGTTAGCCAGCTGAAGAACATTATTGTTATTCAGATGGGCACCATAACTTTTAAGAATAATCTTATCAGGAATCTAGAAGGTAAACTCCAATAGGAGAAGGAGCTAGTGGATAAGTTTTCAAAGCCATATATTATATTGTCTTTGATAGATTCCTTCTTCTCCCAAAAGGATAAGAAAGGATAGGCTTCAAAGGGAACACTAGAGCTGGTAATTCCAAAAGGAAGAACAAAGCTGTTCACCACTATGGTGGTAGGAATGGCAAAGGTGCTAGTGGCTACAAGACAGCCCATAAGGAGGTTCAAATGGCCCATCCTGGACCATTTAGGTTTGGTGTGCCAGGCCGAACACTTAAGAAAAAGTCTGTTGGTGTACCTGCTGGACTGAGAGCTACTGACAACAATGCTATTAAACCATCCCTTAAAAGGAGGTACAATATCTATGAGTGCTGGTGTTGTGGCAAAGTGAGCCACTATGTCATTAATTGTTGGCACAATAATAGTGTGCCGAGAGCTAATGCATGCTTACGTGTCAGAAGAGCTGTAAGCAGACATGTTCATTTTTAGCCTAACATGCACCTAGAACCCAATGAGAATTGGGGTCCTAAGGATAAGTGAATTATTTCTTGCAGGTGAGTCCAAGTTGCTATACCCCTATATGGTACTTGGATAGTGGTTGTTCCAAGCACATGACTAGAACAAAGAGCATCCTGAAGGATTTCATTGCAGTAAAGGATGAACCTAAAGTGATATTTGGTGGATCAGATAAAGAGATCACCAAAGGTTATGGTAAGATCACTAATAGCTTAATCACTTTCATAAAAGTGGCTTATGTGGATGGGTTGCACCACAACCTTATAAGCATAAGCCAACTATGTGATCTTGGCTATATAATTTCTTTCCATAAAGATAAGTTCCATATCAGAAGATCAAGTGACCAAGAGGTCACTTTGACTAGCACTAGGAGTGAGAATGTTTATTGTCTTAATTTTCTTTGTTTATCATCAGACTCTCCCATTTGTCTAGCTGCAAATGAGAAAGCCTCATATTATGTCAAATGACTCAGGAGGCTAGCTCATTTGAATTATAAGACTATAGGAAAGCTATATAGTCAAGAGTTAGTTAGGAATGGTCCTAACATGAAATGCTCTAAGGAAGGTATTTACTCTGTATGCCGAAAGGGTAAGCAGATAAAAGCTTCCTTCAAAAGCATTGAGACTAAAGATTCTGTGAGGTGTTTATACCTCTTACATATGAACTTGTTTGGTCCAATGCCAGTTTATAGTCTAGGTAGGAATGTCTACACCTTTGTTGTGGTTGATGACTTTTCCAGATTTGTATGGGTATTCTTTTTGAAGAAAAAGTTTGAAACCCCAAATGTCTTCAAGACATTTATCATGCAATACATAATGAGCTAAACAGTATTGTGGTCAAAATCAGAAGTGACCATGGGACTGAGTTTCAGTCTGAATGCATGACAAGAATCTGTGAACATCATGGGATTCAGCAAGAGTTTTCCTCTCCAAGAACACCCCAACAAAATGGGATAACTGAGGGGAAGAATAGAACTCTCATAGAGGCTGGTAGAACACTACTAAATGACACTTCTCTCCCAGAATATTTTTGGGCTAAGGCCGTGAATACAGCTTGTCATGTCCTTAACCGGGCTTCTATCACCAAGAGCCACAATAAGACTCCCTATGAGATTATGAAGGGTAGGAAACCAAACTTTGCATATCTCAGAATTTTTGGGAGCAAGTGCTTTGTACTCAACAATGAGAAATCCTATATAACTAAGTTTGCTGCCAAGTCTTATGAGAGGATCTTTGTTGGGTACTGCAATCATAGTAAGGCTTATAGGATCTATAATTTGACAACTCAAGTTGTAGAGGAATAAGTTAATGTAGTATTTGATGAATCAAATATGATTAACAATGAGCTGTCAAGCTCTTCTTCTAGTTCTTTAGGTACTAAACTAGTGTTGGATAAGCTCACTCTCAAGGAAGCTGCTCCAACAACTCAAGATAAAGTTGAGAGTGTGTGCATTCCAAAGGAAGTATAAGGCTTATATGAAGTTGATGAAGATCTGCATTATTAAGAGCATGATGATGAAGCAAGATTTCATATAGCAGTAAGACATCTGAGAGATCATCCAGGCCACCAGATTTTTTGGTGATGCAAGCCAAGGAGTAGTGATAAGGAGAAAATTTCTCAACACAGCAATATACTCTTTCTTCCTGTTACAAGTGGAGACTAAGAAAAATGAAGAGGCTAACAAAGACCAGTTTTGGATTGTAGCTATGCAAGAGGAATTAAATTAGTTTAAAAGGTGTGAGTTCTAGAAGCTGGTTCCAAGGCCTCAAGGAAATAATGTCATTGAAACCAAGTGGATTTTCAGGAATAAACTTGATGAAAATGGCATTATAGTTAAGAACAAAGCTAGGCTGGTAACTCAGGGGTACAAACAAGAAGAAGGTGTTGACTTTGATCAAACCTTTGCACCTTTAACAAGACTATAAGCTATCAGACTATTTCTTGCATATGCTGCATACCAAGGTTTCAGAGTCTACCAGATGGATGCTAATTCAGCATTCCTAAATGGAGACTTGAAGGAAGAAGTCTATGTTGAACAATCTTTATGTTTTGTTGTTCCAAACCATTCTAATTATGTTTATAGACTAAGAAAAGCTCTATATGGGATAAAGCAAGCTCTTAGAGCTTGGTATGAGACATTGTCTAGCTTCCTCATTGAAAATAAATTCTCAAGGAGAAGATAAGCAAGACTCTATTCCTTAGGGAATCTTAGGGCAAGATCATCCTAGTCTAGATATATGTTGATTACATTATCTTTGGATCTACTGATGACAACCTTTGTAGGAAGTTTGCCAAACTTATATAAAGGAAGTTTGAGATGAGCAGTATGAGTGAACTTAAGTTCTTCTTGGGTATCCAAGTAAGACAGACTAACAATGGATTATACATATCTCAGTCTAAGTTTACCAGAGAGTTGATTAAAAAGTTTGGGATGGAGAATGCTTCCACCATGAAAACTCCCATGGGATCAAATATGTCTTTAGACAAAGATTAGATATGGAAACCTGTTGATCAGAATTTATATAGAGGAATAATTGGTTTCTTTTATACCTCACTACTAGTAGGTCAGACATGATGTATGCTACATGTGTCTGTGCTAGATATCAGACATACCCTAAAGAGACTTATTACTCTGCTGCTAAGAGGATTTTGAGATATCTAAAGGCACTCCAGATCTTGGAATATGGCCAAGTTGTAGAGGAGTGAGTTAATGTAGTGTTTGATAAAACAAATATGATTAACAATGAGCTGTCAAGCTCTTCTTCTAGTTCTACAGGTACTGAACTAGTGTTAAAAAAGCTCAGTTTCAAGAGAAATGAAGAAGATGCTCCAATAATGCAAGACCAAGAAGACGGTGTATGAATTCCAGATGAAGCACAAGGACCACAGGAAGTGGATGAAGATCAACATCATGAAGAACATGATGTTGAAGCGATACTGCCTCCAGTAGTAAGACATTTGAGGGATCATCCATACCATTAGATTATTGGTGATGCAATACAAGGTGTAGTGACAAGGAGCAGATGTCTTAACATATCAATGTACTCTTGCTTCCTATCACAGGTAGAATCTAAGAAATTTAAAGAGGCTAACCAAGACCAGTTTTGGATTGGATCTATACAAGAGGAATTGAACCAGTTTAAAAGATGTAAGGTCTGGAAGCTGGTTTTCAGACCTCATGGACATAATGCCATTGGAACTAAGTGGATCTGCAGGAATAAACTTGATGAAAATGACATTATAGTTAAGAATAAAGCTAGACTTGTAGCTCAGGGGTACAGACAAGAGGAAGGTGTTGACTTTGATCAAACCTTTGCCCCTGTAGCAAGACTAGAAGCTATCAGGTTATTCCTTTCATATGCTACATTCGATTGGTTCAGAGTCTATCAGATGGATGCGAAATCAGCATTTTTGAATGGAGATTTGAAAGAAGAAGTCTATGTGGAACAATCTTTAGGTTTTGTTATTTCTTACCATACTGATTTTATTTATAGACTAAGGAAAGCTCTATATGGGCTAAAGCAAGCCTCTAGAGCTTGGTATGAAACATTATCTAGCTTCCTCATTGAAAATAAATTCTCAAGGGGGAAGATAGACAAGACTCTATTCTTTAGGGAATCTAAGGGCAAGATTATCCTAGTCCAGATATATGTTGATGATATTATCTTTAGGTCCACTGATAATAACCTTTGCAGGAAGTTTGCCAAAATTATGCAAGGGAAGTTTGAGATGAGTAGCATGGGTGAACTTACGTTCTTCTTGAGTCTTCAAGTAAGACAAACTGACAATGGAATATCCATATCACAGTCTAAGTTTACCAGGGAGTTACTTAAGAAATTTGGGATGGAGAATGCTTCCTCCAAGAAAACTCCCATAGGATCAAATATAACTTTAGACAAAGATGAGGCAGGGAAACTTGTTTATCAAACTTTGTATAGAGGGATAATTGGTTCTCTTTTATACCTCACTGCTAGTAGGTCAGACATCATGTATGTTGTATGTGTCTGTGCTAGATATCAGGCATGCCCTAAAGAGACTCATTTCTCAGCTGTTAAGAGAATTTTGAGATATCTAAAGGGAACACCAGATCTTAGCCTATGGTATCCTAGGAATAGGGATTTTGTGCTAATTGGCTATTCAATTGCAGACTTTGCAGGCTACAGAGAGGACATGAAAAGTATATCTGGTTCTTGTCAGTTTCTGGGTAGAAGGCTAGTGTCCTAGAGCAATAAGAATCAGATAAGTGTATCTATTTCTATAGCAGAATCAGAATACATAGCTGCAGGAAGCTACTGTGCATAGTTATTGTGGATTCAACATCAACTCCAAGATTATAACCTCCAGATAAGTAAAATCCCTTTGTTTTGTGACTCTACAAGTGCAATCTCTATAGTTAGGAATCATGTATCATATAGCAGGACTAAGCACATAGAGATTAGATATCATTGTATAAGAGAGCATGTGGAATGTGAGGATATTAGTCTTGAGTTTGTCCCAATAGATAAGGAAGTGGCTGATATTTTCACCAAGCCACTAGATGAAGCAAAATTCAACACCTTCAAATTTGAATTAGGTATGTTGAATTTGGTATAGCTTCAGTTGTTCTTATTGAGGGGGAGCAAATTCTGCTCTAGGTGTCTCTCTGCTCTTATACAGGGGGAATAGATAATATGTTACTCCTAAGCTATTTCATAGAAGTCAAAAAGGGGGAGTAGTACAAGAACAAAGTAGCAAGGGGGAGTAGAAGCTACAGGAAAGGCTTCACAGGTGAAGAAGCTTATAGAAGCAGGATGCAGCAAAGCAGGGGGAGTACAAGGGAAAATGTGGTAACTCAATATGGTAACTCTTGTTGCTCTTAGATTAATACAATATTAATATTTTTGTTGCTTATGTTAGTGTATATATTTTTGCTGCTTATGTTAGTTTATATCATTGACAAAGAATTCTCAAGTGGTGTTTTGACTTCTTCAAATATGGGAAGATTGTTGGGTCCATTGATCCTAATGTCCTAGATTTATAAGAAGTCAAACAGGTCAATGGTAAATACATAGTTGTATTTGATGTATGTTTAAGTTCATGCATACAGGTTGGTCTTTATCACAATCATTGGACAAATAGTTCAAGAGACAATGATAGGTGGACTCAAAGTGATAGGCTAGAAATTCAGGAAAATGCGTAAGTCTAGAAGCATTGAGTGAAGCAAGCTCACTCAATGCCATACAGCTAATAGAGTTGAGAGAAGGCTAGTAGTCAAAGTTTATAGTATTGATAAGACAAAAATGTGGCTAAGTCCACTAGCGTTGAGTGAGCTCAACTCACTCAATGCTATATGGCCAAAATCATTGAGTCAAGGATATCATGTCAAAGCCTAAGTAGTGGAAGCCAGAAAATCGACTAAGTCTAGAAGCGTTGAGTGAAGCTTCATCACTCAATGCCATGCTGAGTCTGTCAACACCAAACTTCAGTAAGAAGGCAAGATTGCAGAAAAGCAGGCTAAGTATAAAAGCATTGAGTAAAGCTTATACACTCAAAGATCGCAACGCCCTCAGGCAGAAAGCTGAAGAATATATCTAAGGCAAAAAGTGTTGAGTGAGGCATATACACTCTACGCTCTCAACACCATCAGGCAAAAAGCTGAAGAATATGGCTATGACAAAAAGCGTTGAGTGAGGCATATACACTCAACGCTCTCAACGCCTAGCAGAGCTGAAATATTTTTAAGTCCAGATTCATTGAGTATGGCCTATTCACTCAACGCCTAGCAGAGCTTAAGAAAATTCTAAGTCCAGAATCGTCGAAGTATTGCTTATCCATTTTTTATCGAGCTGAGCTTTGATTCCATCGAACTGAGTTCAGATTTCATCAAACTCAACTTTCACTTGTTCTTCGACCTGAGGATTTCTAGAATGATGCTTGATTTCGTCGAGTTGAGCTCTGGATTCGTCGAACTGAGTTTTGAGTTCTTCGAACTTATGATTTATGAAATGACGCTTGATTTCGTCAGCCCTGGGTTCATCGAACTGAGTTTTAAGATCGTCGAACTGAAGATTTCTGAAATGATGCTTGATTTCATCAAGCTGAGCTCTGGGTTAATCGAACTGAGTTTTGAGTTCGTCGAACTGAGGATTTCTGAAGTATTGCTTGATTTTGCTAAGTCCAAGATGATGTTGATGTCAGCAAAGTCAACAAGTCAACGATTATCTTGTTCATTATTTTATTACTGCAAATCGACATAAACATCGCCGTCAGTCTATAGTGGATCTCAATTTGATTGGGCTGAGATTTTAACCACCGTTAAAACTGGGACATGTGTCAATCATCCCACAAATCGACTGGATTATAAATAACAGCTGAGATTAAGATCAAAGAAGATTTTCTGATTAACATTCTGAAAATGAAAAGTGGGAGTTCGTCGTCTTCATCCTCCATTGTTACAGAACCAAGAACTTCAATTGAAAAAATCTGAAGGGTTTCTGAGTTCGCTGGTGTAATCAATATCTGTTATAGCAAGAATAGAGGATCTCTCTAAGGAAGATGAATCAGTCAAGGAAGGCCCTAGCTAAAGTTGATTCACGATCCAAGCCGAGCCAAATCTGAAGATTTTTCTCTGGATCGTTGAAGAAGAAGAAGATATCTGCACAGAGTTTTCTCTGGATAGAAGGAGAGGCAGAGCAATTCATTTACTGCCAATAAAGATTAGTTGATTGAAGACATTCATTCTTAATCTTTCCCCTTCATCGGTAAGAACAGTATCAAGGTCCTGAGGAACTTCCAGGATAAGCCGCAGATAGTCGAAGATTGTCATTCTTGTTGCTGGGAAGCAGAAAGGGCTGTGATTTACTTTGCCCAGAAAGAAATTTGATGTCGCGGCCTCGCCACCACTACTTGATGATGATCTGGTTGCCGAGGCGCTACAACATAAAGACTTTCGGAGCCATGATGACGCTAACGGAAGACAGCGTTACAACCTCCCCCCGCGGCGTGCTAAGCCCACTTGAAGGCTCATTTTAAATTTATGCACTTAAGTTATTTTATTTATCTTTTATATTTGAGAATATAAAATTATTCCATGCTTGGGTAATAATTTTATATTCATAAGAGGACTTTTATTTCGTTATTTCCTGCATTTAATTTGGTGTGTTATTATCCGCCCGGATGGAAGAGATTTCATCTCCATCTTGGACGGCTCTAAGTATGTTTGTAACTCCTATTTAAGGAGAACCTTTTATGAGAATATTAGAGAAGATTTTTGCTTAGCCCTAAATTCCTCCCTAAGAGAATTCGGCCAAGAGGGAACCTCCCTAGCCGCCGGCCCCAAGGTGGTGTGAAGCCTCCCCTTGCTCCCTCCACCCTTCTTCGGTGCGACTCCGGCGTGGGTTCCTTCGGTGCGACGCCAAGGAAGAAGGTTGCATCCCCCATTCGGTGTGATGCCGGTGGATCCGTGGAGAGAGTGATTCTCCCACTTTATCTTGTGTGCAAAGTGAATCCGGGTTGGGTAATTTCTCCTTCCCCCTCTTGTGATTTCTTGCTTTTGTTGTAGAGATTGAGCAACTGTTGTTTCCTTGGTTTTTAAATACATCGCTTGCAAATTCTGAAATTGATTTCATCGTTGACGAACTTATTTAATCCGGATCGAGTAGATCTTATTTGCTTGAGTGGATCTTGGCTTATAGCCTAGATCTTCGTCTTAAAAAGGAGTGGCAACCTTTACGTTAATTTGGGGAATCATTTGACTCTTTTTCTTGATCATTGTTTTAGAGTTGATCACTCCTCCTTGTGGTTTATGCAATGCGTTTGAGCCAATCCGTAACGAGACGGTAGATGCTTGTGTAGGTGCAGTAGATCTAAGGCGTGTTGGGCATGGTAGGTCTACTTTGTGCCCCTACCGCTCTCCAAATGTCGGGTACCCGCAACATCAATTTGGTATCAGAGACGGTCGTCTCAATTTCTTAATTGACACGTCCTCGCTTGAGTTTTCTTGGTACGCACAATAAAAAAAACAACAATTTTTTTTCTGGTCGGCCAATAGCGCTCTAAAATAAGTAATTTTCAGCGAAAAGTTTTAAATTTTTTTTTAACGTTCTACATTTTTATCACGTCGGGAAATTATAAAATTTTTTTTTTCAATATAGGGTCAGCCCTAGGAAAAATCATCTTTCCAAAAAAAAATTCTACACCTTAATGCGCACTAGACTAGGAACGGAATACACTACACCTTCATCATCTAGGATGGCTGTGAATGAGCAAGGGAATCCCAATGCTGAGGCTATAGAGGGTCTACGTAACAAAATGAATGAGATTAGGGCCATGTTAGGACAAATCCTTTTGAATCAAGGAGGGCCGCCACCGCCACCCGTTAATGTTGCGCAGCCCTACCGGCGCCAACAAATCCCGTATTTGGATTCTAATGGGGAGTCTCCCCGAGTGCTCCCTCGAGAAGACCGCCCCGAGCGAGGCTTTGATATTACTAGGGCCATTAAGATTAATGCCCCCACTTACAATGGCATGGGAGATCCCCAGATCTTCCTTAATTGGACTATGGACATGGAATGTTACTTCAAATGACACAATCTTACGGACCCTCAAAATGTCCAAGTTGCCAGGATGAAGTTAACAGGTCGTACGAAGACGTATTGGCTGAATGAGGAACAGATATTAGGAACCGGACATGGGGCCCCACTTATAGGTTGGCCTGTGATGAAAAATTTGCTAACCGATTAGTGCATCCATGCGTACCACCGAACACAGATGTTCGATGAGCTTGCCATCCTACGACAGGGCTCAAATTCGGTAGCTGAGTACATGGGAGAGCTGAAAGACCGTATGGTGCGTTGTGATCTTAGGGAGATCCCCGAGGTCACCTTATCTAGATTTCGTAAAGGGCTTCAACCCGAGATTCAAAGGAAGCTCTTGCGCTACGGTCATACGGACCTGAATACGACCTTCAATGCCGCCCTCGACTTTGAAAAACATCTGGCCTCTAAGTCCCATTCCCGCTATTCCTATGCGAAGAATAAGTCCACAGCTGGAGCATCTGCCTCCTCATACCCGGATAAGGGAAAGTTTAGGTCCACCGAGTCGAAGTCGGTAGTGATCACTGCTAGGAATACTAAGAACCCCGCGAGTGAGAGTATCCCTATAGGGAAGGTTAGTAAGACCAATGCCACATGTTATTCTTGCGGCATTCAAGTTCACTATGCCTTTGAGTGCCCAAGGAAGACTAAGGCCATAGCCCTTTTAGAGTCGACTACCGACCTCGCTGATTACGTTTATGAGGCTGCAGAGGAGAGTGACCCAGATGGGGTCCCAAGTGATTTAGAGGACGATCACCACCTTATGGTGATGCGTTGTATCTTGACCACTCCTCGTCTGTTATATGATTGGAAGAGGACGAGCATATTTTCTCTGATTTTTAAGAGTGGTGAGAAACTCTGCAAACTGATTATCGATAGTGGTAGCTGTGTGAATGTAGTTTCTGAGAATGCCGTTACACGTATGGCTTTGACCATGCAGCCCAACTCGACTCCATATCAGGTAGCTTGGATAAATAAGGTTATCGTTCCGGTCACCAAGAGATGCCTAGTACCTCTCTCGATCAAATCCTATACTAACGAACTGTGGTGTGACGTCCTTCCAATGGACGCTTGTCACGTGTTGTTGGGCCATCCTTGGCTTTAGGACCGCGACGTGACACACTTTGGAAGAGCCAACACGTACGAGTTTAAATTTAACGGCAAAGTCATTACATTGAGGCCGACCATCCCGAAGGAGCCAGTAGCTGTGGCTAAGGACACCACTATCCCAGTAGAGAGGAAGACGTTGAGTCTAGTGGGTAAGAAAGAATTTGTGAAGGATTCATTTCTTGATGGAGTGTTGTATGGTTTAGTACTTATGAGTACAAAGACTAATTTGGGAGTGTTGGATGACTTACCTAGTGAGCTACGGAAATTGTTGGAAGAATATAAGGATTTTTACCAGGATGAGCTACCTTCGACGTTACCACCACTTAGGGATATACAACATACAATAGACCTTATTCCAGGTTCATCCCTACCCAACCAGCCCCATTATAGACTTCATCCCGCTGCCCATAAGTAGTTACAGACCCAGATTGAGGACCTGTTGAAGAAGGGGTTCATTAGGACTAGTTTGAGCCCTTGTACGGTACCAGCCTTGCGTGCCCCCAAGAAGGATGGTACATGAAGGATGTGTGTCGATAGCCGCTCTATCAACAAGATTACTATCAAGTATAGGTTTACAATTCCACGATTAGATGACCTCTTAGATGTCTTATCAGGCGCCACTATCTTTACAAAGTTAAACTTACGGAGTGGCTATCACTAGATTAGGATCTGTGAGAGAGATGAGTGGAAGACTGCGTTTAAGTCTAAGTATGGGTTATATGAGTGGATTGTGATGCCCTTTGGGTTATCCAATGCCCCCAGCACCTTCTCCCGGATGATGACACATGTCTTTCAGCCGTTCCTGGGGAAGTTTGTTGTAGTTTATTTCGATGACATCTTAGTCTAAAACACCACCACTGTCGAGCACATCTCCCTGAGAGTGATTCTTTCAACCTTGAGGAAGGAAACATTGTTTCTAAACTTTAAAAAGTGCACTTTCTACGCTTCATAGGTAGAGTTCTTGGGTTATATAGTCGGGTCTGAGGGAATATGAGTTGACCCCGATAAAGTTCAAGTGATAAGGGACTGGCCCGAACCGACTATCCTACGTGAGGTGCGTAGTTTCCATGGATAAGCTACTTTTTATCATCGTTTCATACGAGACTTCAGTAGCATCATGGCCCCCATTATGGAGTGCATGAAGAAGGGAGAGTTCACCTGGGCGAATTCTGCCACCCATGCTTTCCAACGCATTAAGAAGCTTATGACTGAGGCACCTGTCTTGCGTCTACCTGACTTCACCAAAGTCTTTGAGTTAACTTGTGATGCTTCTGGGGTGGGAATAGGAGGTGTCTTGAGTCAGGAGGGGCACCCAGTTAGTTATTTTAGTGAGAAGTTAACTGGTGCTAAGCTAAATTATTCGAACTACGATAGGGAGTTTTATGCAATTTTACGGTGTTTGCACCATTGGAGGCACTATCTCCTCTCCAAGGAGTTTGTGATCCTCTCCGATCACGAAGCTTTGCGCTTCATCAATGTCCAACATAAAATCAGCCCGCGTCACGCTAAGTGGGTAGCTTTACTACAAGGTTACACGTTTAATCTTAAGCACCTTAAGGGTTCAGATAACCAAGTCGCGGATGCTCTTAGTCTCCTTACCCTTTTGCTTTCCACTATGGAGGTTAACGTTGTAGGATTTGAATGAATTAAAGATGAGTATGCTACCTGCCCAGATTTTAAGGAGTCATATTTATCTGCTCAGGATAGCTCCCCCACGACGATATCTGCGTTTGTTATTAGAGACGGCTGTCTCTTTAGGCATGGGAAGTTGTGTATCCCACGGTCATCTCTACGACTTCATATCATCTGGGGCTGCATAGCGGAGGGTTGAGTGGCCACTTCGGTAGGGATAAGACAATTACGCTAGTTGAGGAGAAATTTTACTGTCCAAAACTTAAGGCGATGGTGGGAATGGTAGTAAGTAGCTGTCGTACCTGTCAGGTATCCAAGGGCACCAAAACCAACGTCGGATTATATACACCCTTGCCTATCCCTTCCACACCATGGGAAGACGTGAGTATGGATTTTGTTCTAGGCCTACCCACCACTTTACACCGTCACGATTCTATTTTTGTAGTTGTGGATAGGTTTTCTAAAATGACGTATTTCATTCTGTGTAGTAGGACCAATGACGTGTCTCACATTGCGAAATTATATTTTAAAGACGTCGTTATTCACCGTGGAGTGCCGAAGACAATAGTATCGGATAGAGATGTCAAGTTTACGAGTTATTTTTGGAAAACACTTTGGATTTTAATGGGTACCAAATTATTGTTTTCCGCCGCTTACCATACACAAACCGATAGGCAGACGGAAGTGGTTAATCGGAGCTTAGGGAATCTTCTTCGATGTATTGTGAGCGATCATAAAGGCACTTGGGATCTACTTCTTCCCCATGCCCAATTGGCCTATAATAATTAAAAAAAAACAGGTCCACGGGTATGTCTCCCAACGAGATTGTCCATGGGTACAAGGCCCCTGTGCCGCTTGACTTAATTCCGTTGCCTCCAACGTACAAAGCAAGTCAATTCGCACAATCCTTCACCCAACACATTCATGACCTACATGCACGTATATGGGCTACCTTGACTACTTAATACGAGTCTTATCAAGCACACTCTAATCAACATAGGAGAGTGTCACACTTTAACGTCAGCGATATGGTCTTAGTCCGGTTAGTTCCTGAATGGCTGCCAACTTGCACCGTTAAAAAGTTAGCACCAAAGCGCGCTTGCCCTTTTCGGATTATAAAGAAGCTAGTTGACAATGCTTTCATTTTGGATTTGCCTGTTGATTGGGGTATCTCCCCATTTTTAATGTCTCGGATTTGACGTTATTTGTTTCAGCTCCACAAGAGTTGAATTCTTTGTTGTCCTCTCCTTCCACTAAAATTTCTAATGGGTTGGGGAGTGGTAGTTCAGATGATCTCTCTCTTACGGTCTCCACAGGTATATCATCGGATGGTGAGTTGCATTCCTTTATTCCTACTGCTAACATGTTCCCCAGGTTTCCCAAGACATTTCATACTCCAGATAGGATACTTGCGGCTGAGGCCCTTGCTACTACCGATGGTGATACCTACCGCTTCCTTATCTGTTGGCGTGACTGCCCCCCTTCGGACGACTCATGGGTACTGGAGACGGAGCTTAGATGCTTGGATGTCGCTCTTCTCCACCGCTACTTCTTGGACCACGCATCAGAGATACGTGATTTTGAGCGGGGGAGGATTGATGCTGCGGCCTCGCCACCACTACTTGATGATGATCCGGTTGCTGAGGCGCTACAACATAAAGACTTTCGGAGCCATGATGACGCTAACGGAAGACATCGTTACAACCTCGCCCTGCGGCGTGCTAAGCCCACTTGAAGGCTCATTTTAAATTTATGCACTTAATTTATTTTATTTATCTTTTATATTTGAGAATATAAAATTATTCCAGGCTTGGGTAATAATTTTATATTTATAAGAGGACTTTTATTTTGTTATTTCCTGCATTTAATTTGGTGTGTTATTATCCGCCCGGATGGAAGAGATTTCATCTCCATCTTGGACGGCTCTAAGTATGTTTGTAACTCCTATTTAAGGAGAACCTTTTATGAGAATATTAGAGAAGATTTTTGCTTAGCCCTAAATTCCTCCCTAAGAGAATTCGGCCAAGAGGGAACCTCCCTAGCCGCCGGCCCCAAGGTGGTGTGAAGCTGCCCCTTGCTCCCTCCACCCCTCTTCGGTGCGACTCCGGTGTCGGTTCCTTCGGTGCGACGCCAAGGAATAAGGTTGCAGCCCCCATTCGGTGTGACGGCTGTGGATCCGTGGAGAGAGTGATTCTCCCACTTTATCTTGTGTGCAAAGTGAATCCGGGTTGGGTAATTTCTCCTTCCCCCTCTTGTGATTTCTTGCTTTAGTTGTGGAGATTTAGCAACCGTTGTTTCTGTGGTTTTTAAATACATCGCTTGCAATTTTTGAAATTGATTTCATCGTTGACGAACTTCTTTAATCCCGATTGGGTATATCCTATTTGCTTGAGTGGATCTTGGCCTATAGCCTAGCTCTTCCTCTCAAAAAGGAGTGGCAACCTTTACGTTAATTTGGGGAATCATCTGACTCTTTTTCTTGATTATTATTTTAGAGTCGATCACTCCTCCTTGTGGTTTATGAGCTGCGTTTGAGCCAATCCATAACGAGATGATAGATGCTTGAGTAGGTGCGGTAGATCTAAGGCGTGTTGGGTATGGTAGGTCTACTTTGTGTCCGTACCGCTCTCCGAATATCGGATACCCGCTACGTAAAAATTGACTCAGAGAATAATTTCTCTTGAGTCAAGTCAACAAACTATTTCAAAATCAGTGGATCTGTGAAAGATCTGTGTTGAGTCCTAGATTGATTAGGTTGTGTGAGAGATTTATGAGATCTTATTATAAAGCCTAAATTATAAATGCTGTGAGGAAAAAAACTATGAGATTTATGTTATGGCTGTGGGCCTGTGATTGGATACCTATGTGAATCTATATGGGGTTGTATCTCCCAGCCTGTGTAAAGGGCATTTGTGCCTGTATGGTTGTCAGGTGATTACTGTGTAGAGGGTTGTGAGCCAGTATTATAAGTCTTAGTGGAGACTGACTAATCTAGTGGGATCGTGCTGTAATCTCTGAGGAGCCATAGTTTTTGGAAAAGAGCCTTATCTAATATACTGTTAGAAAGGAAGAGAGGGACTATGGATGTACCCATACACTGAGGAACCACTATAAAATCTGGTGTGCTGTATATTGCGTTTTGTTGTGCTACATATTGTTTTCTTGAAAGCTGAATTAAGTATACACAGTAGGACTTAAGTCATAGAAGATTTTAAAGAATCTTGAAAATACTGCAGTAACCTATTCACCCCCCTCTAGGTGATTAGCTACCCTTATAATCAAAGACTTTCACAAAAGCTATCGTAAGACCCCCTATGAGTTTTTGATGGGTAGAAAACTGACTATATCCTACTTTAGAATCTTTGGAAGTAAATGCTTCATACTTAATAATGAGAAGTATTACCGCAAAAAGTTTAGTGAAAATTATTTTGAAGGTATCTTTATAGGATACAGTAGTCATAGTAAGGCATATAGTATTTTCAATAAGAAAACTCTGGTGGTAGATGAATCAATAAATGTTGTATTTGATGAAACTAGCATGCTCCATAGCAGCTCGTCTAGTATTATTGGTGCAGATGCAGGTATCAGGTTCAAGGAGCTAAGCTTGGATCAAGAAGCCAAGGAAGAAGCTCCGAGCTCAGTCAAGATCGTCGATCCAGGCTTGGTGAATGACGAACCTCTAGAGGAAGAATTTCCTCAACCTACAGAGGCGGCACCAGATGTTGCAGGACCTACTGAAGGGAGAGCATGAAATATAGGGCTCAGACACCTAAGAGATCACCCAGCTAATAAGATCATTGGAGAGCCAGGAGACGGTGTTAGAACCAGAAGAGGTACAACTAATGAGATTTTGCATCTTAGTTTTCTGTCACAGGTTGACCTAAAGAAATTCGAAGAGTGATAAGCCACTAATTGCAGTTATTTTTATATAGTTTTTATTTAATTAATAATAAGATTACAATTATATTTTTGTAATTAAGGTTCAAATTACTTTATTTTCATATTTCAGGTCAATCTAGGCTGCGAATAGAAATTTGGAGCTTGCAGGACTGATCAGTAGTTGAAAAGGAAAAAATGAACATTTTTGGTCACAGATAGCTGAACTTCAAATGGTCATAACTTTCAAACCAGGAAGAGTTACGGGACGTGCAATCAGTCAACGGAAAGAGGACGGCGTCCTCTACAAATCTGGAGAGTTTCACAAGTACACGCCCCCATAACACAGATGTGTTTAGGGCGTGAACACGGGCATGTCAAGTTCAAAAAAATAGTTTTCTCCAGAAATCTTCCCGGGAAAATTCTGGAACATTTCCCAAGTACACGCCCCCTCTCACGGGCGTGACCTACCCGAAACTGCCGAATTGATCCCAAATTGTACAGTTTCCAGTCGTTTGCTGGCCCGGTCAGTACACGCCCTCGGTCACGCCCGTGACCAAGGGCGTGACCTCTTAAGCAACTGCAGAATTACTTCCCGCCGTTTCCCCTTCTCGCCATTTCCCCTTCTCGCCGTTTCCTGTAACAGACTAGACACGCCCTAGGTCATGGGCATGACCCGCAAAACGGCGACTTTTGGCAGTTTTTCTCCAACGTTCCCGGGCTTTCAAGACAGCAGTTTCCAAGCCTGACACGCCCTATGTCACGGGCGTGACCTAGGGCGTGACTCCCAAGCAGAAAAATCTATAAATTCCTGATGAGTTCAGAAGGTAAGGAGGCGGATTAGGAGCTAATTTTAAGCTTATTTTATAACTTAGTTTACTGTTTTTATGCATTTTTTCTGTACTATACAATTTCATAAAATAGTTTAGTCTTGTTATTCTAATTAAAGTTTTGTATAACTTAGTTGAATGCACTCTTTGAGAGAGAACGACATAAATCTGCCGGATTGGAGTCAAATCCAATAAAGGGGTTCACCACCTAAAGCAAGCTTAGGGGTTTTGATTGGCCGAGAGGTCTTAATCAATAAACCTAAGGTTAGTCAGAAGCATGAGCTCGAGAGAGACGCTTTTGTACTTTAGGAACCTCCATGGTCGAAGTAAGTAATTAGGAGTTTGCACTTTTTCTACTTCATGAAGGTTTATTTTAGTTCAAAGTGAATCTAGATCAAATGCTACTTTTTATTTAATTTACTTCATTTAGTTAAAATAATCTCTTTTTATATTTAGATAAAATAATATTAATTTGCGTGAGTAGGAGTACTCAACAGGCCCCGAGTCTAATATGACATTTCCTATACTATATTTCGATAGGTACACTTGTCTAGTTGTGATTTTAGTTTGGATAATATTTTAAAACTATAGAAAATCTTCATTAAGTTTTTGGCGCCGTTGCCGGGGACTATTTTTTGTTGATATTTTGAAAGCGCAAATTTTATTACTTTTATCATTCTTCTTCTCTACCTCTATTCTTTTTTCTTTTTCTTTTTGAAATCATTTCTATTAGGTAATGGTTGTGTTTATTTTCTATTATTAAAAAATTTTATTTAAATTGGCCGTCGAACTTGCCAAGCTTCAAAATCAACTTGATATTTTGAAAGCCGCAAGACAACGCCAAATTTCTTGTTTTTATTGTGGTGGTTCTCATCGTGATGAATATTGTTATTATTATCATTATTATACAATACCTTCTTATGAAAATCATTTTTATAATAATTTTGAAAATAACTATTCTCACTTTTATGATAATTCTTTTTCAAATTTTCATGTAAATAATTTTTTCTATTCTTATAATTTGCATGAAAATAATTTTTCGAATTTTAATACGAATAATTATTTTGATTTAAATAATTCTTCTTCCACCCCGGGTACTAGTTTTTCTTGTTTGCAAGATCAACCAGAAAATTTCCTGAGTTATGAGAACAATTATTTAGATCCTAATAATTGT
This sequence comes from Platanthera zijinensis, assembly GCA_039513925.1. Classification (NCBI taxonomy): domain Eukaryota; kingdom Viridiplantae; phylum Streptophyta; class Magnoliopsida; order Asparagales; family Orchidaceae; genus Platanthera; species Platanthera zijinensis. The sequence continues at coordinate 76,953,894 of CM077084.1, forward strand.
TCTTCTTTTATCACACCACCCACTTCTTCTAATCTTGGGGACTTTAAACAATTTCAAGTTGATCCTCCCCAAACATTAGAAGAAATTATTGCTTGTCCTAAGAATTTTTCTCCTTCTTTGAAAATTTTACCTTTGGCGAAACATGACTCTTCATGTACCCCCGTAGTTGTTTATATTGAGGAAGAGGAAAAACTCTTATTTCAAAAGTTTGTTAGGTGTATGGACGCTCTGGATGAAGTAGAAGAACATGTGTCTCCTCCTACGACTTCTAATTTTTATCCTCCATGCACAATTTATGACTTTTTAGGAGCAAAAATTTTTGATCCTGATGCGTCCGATGATTTTATTTCCAGTAACTTTTTGGATAAAAAATTAATTTTAGAAAATAAACAACCGGAGCTTAATCATATAACTTCGCACGAGCATCCTCCTTGCGAAGATTTTTCTAACGCGCATATTCTTGATTTTTCTTTCACTAACAAGTTTCAGTCTGAAGATGAGCCGTTGCAATCAAATGTTGTTCCCGACCCATTTGCCATTCATCAAGAAAGATTCCAATCACCTCAGGTATGGATAGGTGATTTGAATCTAAATTTTCAAGTCAACTGCGAGGAGGAACATCAATAAGAAAGTGGAGGAGACGTTGGAAGAGAAACTTTGGCATCTTCATCAAAGAAAGAATTAAGGGAGTTGCCCCTTCATATACATTTTTATTTTCCATTCTCCTCACCCAAAACGTCTAGCTTAAAGACGGGAAAAAGAAAAGCGCTCCTTGGAGACACCCCTTGCTTATCTTTTAATTTTTATAAATTATATATATTTTTTCTTATCTTTCAAAAATTGTTTATTTCCCCCCTCCTACTTGGCCTGTAAACATTGGGGACAATGTTTATTTTTAAGTATGGGGGTGGATTCTTATTTATTGTTTTTCTTTACAAATCTTAAAAAAGGAAAAAATCTTTAAAAAAATATAAAAATCTTTAAAATTTTTTAAAAAAATTATTTGCTTTTTATTATCAAAAATAAAAAAAATAGAAAATCGAAAATTAATTTCTTGGAAAAGGCCGTGTTGGATTTTCATCCCACAAAACCGCCTAGTACCTTGCGAACCCGTCACTGGGTAGCCCTTGGGAAGTCCAAGAATAACAAAAAATTAGGATTTGTTTTTAATAGAAAATAAAAAAAAATATAAGAAACCCCTACTTAATATTTGGTGATTTTCGAAAAATAATTTTGAGTTTATTTATAAGAATTTTTATAATTTTTGATTTTCTAATCTTTTATTTCATCATAGTTTATTAAATTTAATTTTTAGGTGATTTGATTTTAAGAAATAAACTTATGAATTAAATTTGTTTAGAGTGCCTTATTTACTTCTTTTTCTTGTAATTGTAATTAGTTTCAATTTTATAGTGGTTAGTTCAACAATCTTTAGGTTTTTATTATAATCACTTGTGCTTTAAAAATTCTTAGGAAATTTTGATTTACTATAGTTGCTCTCAAATTATTTTAATTTAATCTGAATATTGTTAAGCCTTCCCTTGTTTTTAAACTTTCTTGTTAGAATATATGTCATGGGGATAAGAGGATAAAATTCATTATCCCTTGGTACACATATACAATTTTTTTATTTTTTTGGTTAGATCATATGTCATGAGAATCAAGCATTCCTTGGTACACATATGCAACCCAAAAAACTAAAAGACAAAGTAAGAGAATAAAATTCATTACTCCCAATTTGTTTTTGTTTTTGAAGAGAGAAAAAAATATTTGTTCATATGTCATTGGAAATGAGAGAATAAAATTCATCATTTTCTTAGTAAACATATGCAAATATCAAAAAAAGAAAAAAAAAAGGGCATGGGGTGAGAGGGTAAAATTCATCACCTCAATTTAAAATTCTCTTCATAGTCCTTGTTTCTAAAAACTTTTAGCCAATATAATTGTTTTAGACTTAAATTAAAATATTAAGAGAGCATAAGTAGTAGTTTAAATTTTTTCCTTCAAGTGTTTTTTTAGTTAAATAGTGTGAATAATTCTAATTTAATTTTGTTGGCTAAATCACTTCATTTTGAATTCTAATTAATTTTCATGAGAAATTTTTGGCTAAATATCTTTCTCTTTACATTTTAATTTCAGAGTTTAGAACTTAATCTTGAATTCCTAAACTTTATTTTTAAGTCTCATTTGATTTAATAAAATTTTCATTTAATTAAAAAATATATTAATTTCTTATAAGAACTTCTCATAATTTTGCTCTGAAATAACAAAAGATTAAATATGGGGGTATTTGATAAGTCACTAATTATAGTTATTTTTATATAGTTTTTATTTAATTAATTAAAAGATTAAAATTATATTTTAGTAATTATGGTTTAAATTGCTTTATTTTCATATTCCAGGTCAATCTGGGCTGCAAATAGCAATTTGGAGCGTGCAGGACTGAGCAGGAGTTGAAACGGAGAAAATGAACATTTTTGGTCACGGATAACTGAACTTCAAATGGTCATAACTTTCAAACCAGGAAGAGTTACGGGATGTGTAACCAATCAATGGAAAGAGGACGACGTCCTCTACAAATCTGCAAAGTTTCACAAGTACACGACCCGATGACACGGGCGTGTATAGGGCATGAACACGGGCGTGTCAAGTTCAAAAAAATATTTTTCTCCAGAAATCTTCCCGGGACAATTCTGGAACATTTCCCAAGTACTCGCCCCCTGTCACGGGCATGACCTAGGGCGTGACCTACCCGAAACTGCCGAATTGATCCCAAATTATACCGTTTCCAGCCGTTTGCTGACCCGGTCAGTACACGCCTTAGGTCACGCTTGTGACCAAGGGCGTGACCTCTTCAGCAATTGCAGAATTACTTCCCGCCGTTTCCTGTAACAGACTAGACACGCCCTAGGTCACAGGCGTGACCTAGGGGTGTGACCCGCAAAACGACGACTTTTGGCGGTTTTTCTCCAACATTCCCGGGCTTTCAAGACAGCAGTTTCCGAGCCTGACACGCCCTATGTCACAGGCGTGACCTCTGGCGTGACTCCCAAGCAGAAAAATCTATAAATTCCAAATGAGTTCAGTAGGTAAGGAGGAGGATTAGGAGCTAATTTTAAGCTTATTTTATAGCTTAGTTTACTGTTTTTATGCATTTCTTTCTGTACTCTTCAATTTCAAAAAATAGTTTAGTTTTGTTATTTTAATTAAAGCTTTTCTATTTTGCAATCATGTTTTCCTTTTACTTTTATTATAACTTTTATTTCATGTCCTGTAGCTAATTTTCTTTGCACTTGATCAAGACAATCTTTGAATAAAGCAAACTTTATTTATTTTCTCAAAAACGTGTCAAGCTCTCTATTTTTGTTTGCTAATGATTTATCTTTGATTTATCTTGTATCAAATTCTTACTTCGCAAATTTGTTTTTTGATTCTAGACCCGTATCTTAAATGACAGAGAGATTGCAGATACGAGTAGATCGCTCAAGGATAAAAGGAGTTGAATGCACTCCTCGATAGAGGACGACATAAATTTGCCAGATTGGAGTCAAATCCAATAGAGGGGTTCACCACCTAAAGCAAGCTTAGGGGTTTCGATTTGCCGAGAGGTCTTAATCAATCAACCTAAGGTTAGTCAGAAGCATGAGCTCGAGAGAGACGCTTTTGTACTTTAGGAACCTCCACGGTCGAAGTAAGTAATTAGGAGTTTGCATTTTTCTACTTCGTGAAGGTTTATTTTAGTTCAAAGTGATTCTAGATCAAATGCTACTTTTTATTTAAATTTCTTCATTTAGTTAAAATAATCTATTTTTATATTTAGATAAAATAATATTAATTTGCGTGAGTAAGAGTACTCAACAGGCCCCGAGTCTAATACGACATTTTCTATACTATATTTCGATAGGTACACTTGCCTATTTGAGATTTTAGTTTGAATAATATTTTAAAACTATAGAAAATCTTCATCAAGTTTTTGGCACTGTTGCCGGGGATTATTTTTTTGTTGATATTTTGAAAGCGCAAATTTTATTACTTTTATCATTCTTCTTCTCTACCTCTATTCTCTTTTCTTTTTCTTTTTGAATTCATTTCTATTAGGTAATGGTTGCGTTTATTTTCTTTTTTTTAAAAATATTATCTAAATTGGCCATCGAACTTGCCAAGCTTCAAAATCAACTTGATATTTTGAAAGCCGCAAGACAACGCCAAATTTCTTGTTTTTATTGTGGTGGTTCTCATCGTGATGAATATTGTTATTATTATCATTATTATACCAAACCTTCTTATGAAAATCATTTTTATAATAATTTTGAAAATAACTATACTCACTTTTATGATAATTCTTTTTCTAATTTTCATGTAAATAATTTTTCCTATTCTTCTAATTTGCATGAAAATAATTTTTCGAATTTTAATACGAATAATTATTTTGATTTAAATAATTCTTCTTCCACCTCGGGTGCTGGTTTTTCTTGTTTGCAAGATCAATCGGAAAATTTCCCGAGTTATGAGAATAATTATTTAGATCCTAATTCTTGTTCTTCTTTTATCACACGGTCCACTTCTTCAAATCTTGGGGACTTTAAACAATTTCAAGTTGATCCTCCCCAAACTTTAGAAGAAATTATTGCTTGTCCTAAGAATTTTTCTCCTTCTTTGAAAATTTTACCTTTGGCGGAACATGACTCTTCATGTACCCCCGTAGTTGTTTATATCGAAGAAGAGAAAAAACTCTAATTTCAAGAGTTTGTTAGGTGTATGGACGCTCTGGACGAAGTAGAAGAAGAACATGTGTCTCCTCCTACGACTTCCAATTTTTATCCTCCATGCACAATTTATGACTTTTTAGGAGCAAAATTTTTTGATCCTGATGCGTCCGATGATTTTATTTCCAGTAACTTTTTGGATATAAAATTAATTTTATAAAATAAACAATCAGAGCCTAATCATATAACTTCGCACGAGCATCCTCCTTGCGAAGATTTTTCTAACGCGCTTATTCTTGATTTTTCTTTCACTAACAAGTTTCAGTCTGAAGATGAGCCATTGCAATCAAATGTTGTCCCCGACCCATTTGCCGTTCATCAAGAAAGATTCCAATCACCTCAGGTATGGATAGGTGATTTGAATCTAAATTTTCAAGTCAACAACGAGAAGGAACATCAAGAAGAAAGCGAAGGAGACGTTGGAAGAGAAACTTTGGCATCTTCGCCAAAGCTAGAATTAAGGGAGTTGCCCCTTCATATACATTTTTATTTTCCATTCTTCTAACCCAAACCGTCTAGCTTAAAGATGGGAAAAAGAAAAGCTCTCTTGGGAGACACCCCTTGGTTATCTTTAAATTTTTATAAATTATATATTTTTTCTTATCTTTCAAAAATTGTTTATTTCCCCCCCCCCTCCTACTTGGCCTGTAAACATTGGGGACAATGTTTATTTTTAAGTATGAGGGTGAATTCTTATTTATTATTTTTCTTTACAAATCTTAAAAAATGAAAAAATCTTTAAAAAAATATAAAAATCTTTAAATTTTTTTTTAAAAAATTATTTGCTTTTTATTATCAAAAATAAAAAAATAGAAAATCGAAAATTAATTTCTTGAAAAGGGCCGTGTTGGGTTTTCATCCCACAAAACCGCCTAGTACCTTGCGAACCCGTCACTGGGTAGCACTTGAGAAGTCCAAGAATAATAAAAAATTAGGATTTGTTTTTAATAGAAAATAAAAAAATATAAGAAAACCCTACTTAATATTTGGTGATTTTTGAAAAATAATTTTTAGTTTATTTATAAGAATTTTTATAATTTTTGATTTTCTAATCTTTTTTTTCATCATAGTTAGTTAAATTTAATTTTTAGGTGATTTGATTTTAAGAAATAAACTTATGAATTTAATTTGTTTAGAGTTTCTTATTTACTTCTTTTTCTTATAAGTGTAATTAGTTTCAATTTTATAGTGTTTAGTTCAACAATCTTTAGATTTTAATTATAATCACTTGTGCTTTAAAAATTCTTAGGAAATTTTGATTTACTATAGTTGCTCTTTAATTATTTTAATTTAATCTAAATATTATTTAGCCTTCCCTTGTTTTTAAACTTTCTTGTTAGAACATATGTCATGAGGATAAGAGGATAAAATTCATTATCCCTTGGTATACATATGCAATTTTTTTATTTTTTTGGTTAGATCATATGTCATGGGAATCAAGCATTCTTTGGTACACATATGCAACCCAAAAAACTAAAAGATGGAGTAAGAGAATAAAATTCATTACTCCCATTTTGTTTTTGTTTTTGAAGAGAGAAAAATATATTTGTTCATATGTCATGGGAAATGAGAGAATAAAATTTATCATTTTCTTGGTAAACATATGCAAATATCAAAAAAAAAAAGGGCAAGGGGTGAGAGGATAAAATTCATCACCTCAATTTAAAATCCTCTTCATAGTCCTTGTTCCTAAAAACTTTTAGCCAATATAATTGTTTTAGACTTAAATTAAAATATTAAGAGAGCATAAGTAGTAGTTTAAATTTTTCCTTCAAATTTCTTTTTAGTTAAAAAGTGTGAATAATTTTAATTTAATTTTGTTGACTAAATCACTTCATTTTGAATTCTAATTAATTTTCATGAGAAATTTTTGGCTAAATATCTTTCTCTTTACATTTTAATTTCATAGTTTAGAACTTAATCTTGAATTCCTAAACTTTATTTTTAACTTTCTTTTGATTTAATAAAATTTTCATTTAATTAAAAAATATATTAATTTCTTATAAGTACCTCTCATAGTTTTGCTCTAGAATAACAAAAGATTAAGTATGAGGGTATTTGATAAGTCACTAAATATAGTTATTTTTATATCGTTTTTCTTTAATTAATAATAAGATTATAATTATATTTTAGTAATTATGGTTTAAATTGCTTTATTTTCATATTTCAGGTCAATCTGGGCTGCGAATAGCAATTAGGAGCTTGTAGGACTGATCAAGAGTTGAAACGGAGAAAATGAACATTTTTGGTCACGGATAGCTGAACTTCAAATGGTCATAACTTTCAAACCAGGAAGAGTTACGTGATGTGCAACCAATCAACAGAAAGAGGACGACATCCTCTACAAATCTGCAGAGTTTCACAAGTACACAACCCGATGACACGGGCGTGTCTAGGGCATTAACACGGGCGTGTCAAGTTCAAAAAATATTTTTCTCTAGAAATCTTCCCGGGACAATTCTGGGACATTTCCCAAGTACACGCCCTCTATTACGGGCGTGACCTAGGGCATGACCTACCCGAAACTGCCGAATTGATCCCAAATTATACCGTTTCCTGCCATTTGCTGACCCGGTCAGTACACGCCCTAGGTCACGCCTGTGACCAAGGGCGTGACCTCTTAAGCAACTGTAGAATTACTTCCCGCTATTTCCCCTTCCCGCCATTTCCTGTAACAGACTATACACGCACTAGGTCACGGGCGTGACCCGCAAAACGATGACTTTTGGCGGTTTTTTCCAACGTTCCCGGGCTTTCAAGATAGCAGTTTCCGAGCCTTGCATGCCCTATGTCACAGGCGTGACCTAGGGCGTGACTCCCAAGCAGAAAAATCTATAAATTCCAGATGAGTTCAGAAGGTAAGAAGGAGGATTAGGAGCTAATTTTAGGCTTATTTTATAGCATAGTTTACTATTTTTATGCATTTCTTTCTGTACTCTTCAATTTCATAAAATAGTTTAGTCTTGTTATTCTAATTAAAGCTTTTCAATTTTGCAATCATGTCTTTCTTTTACTTTTATTATAACTTTTATTCCATGTCATGTAGCTAATTTTCTTAGTGCTTGATCAAGACAATATATGAATAAAGCAAACTTTATTTACTTTCTCAAAAACATATCAAGCTCTCTATTTTTGTTTGCTATCGATTTATCTTTGATTTATTTTATATCGAAGTCTTATTTCGCGAATTTGTTTTTCGATCCTAGAGCCGTATCTTAAATGACCGAGAGGTTGCGGATACGAGTAGATCGCTCAAGGATAAAAGGAGTTAAATGCACTTCTCAAGAGAGGACGACATAAATCTGCCAGATTGGAGTCAAATCCAATAGAGGGGTTCACCACCTAAAGCAAGTTTAGGGGTTTTGACTGGCCGAGAGGTCTTAATCGATCAACCTAAGGTTAGTCAGAAGCATGAGCTCGAGAGAGATGCTTTTGTTCTTTAGGAACCTCCACGGTCGAAGTAAGTAATTAGGAGTTTGCACTTTTTCTACTTCATGAAGGTTTATTTTAGTTCAAAGTGAGTCTAGATCAAGTGCTACTTTTTATTTAATTTTCTTCATTTAGTTAAAATAATCTCTTTTTATATTTAGATAAAATAATATTAATTTGCATGAGTAAGAGTACTCAACAGGCCCCGAGTCTAATACAACATTTCCTATACTATATTTCGATAGATACTCTTGCCTATTTGAGATTTTAGTTTGGATAATATTTTAAAACTATAGAAAATCATCATCAAGTTTTTTGCGCCGTTGCCGGGGACTATTTTTTTGTTGATATTTTGAAAGCGCAAATTTTATTACTTTTATCATTCTTCTTCTTTACCTCTATTCTCTTTTCTTTTTCTTTTTGAATTCATTTCTATTAGGTAATGGTTGTGTTTATTTTCTATTTTTCAAAAATATTATCTAAATTGGCTGCCGAACTTACCAAGCTTCAAAATCAACTTGATATTTTGAAAGCCGCAAGACAACGCCAAATTTCTTATTTTTATTGCGGCGGTTCTCATCGTGATGAATATTGTTATTATTATCAAAATTATACAAATCCTTCTTATGAAAATTATTTTTATAATAATTTTGAAAATAACTATTCTCACTTTTATGATAATTCTTTTTCTAATTTTCATGTAAATAAATTTTCCTATTCTTCTAATTTGCATGAAAATACTTTTTCAAATTTTAATACGAATAATTATTTTGATTTAAATAATTCTTCTTCCACCTCGGGTGCTGGTTTTTCTTGTTTGCAAGATCAACCGGAAAATTTTCTGAGTTATGAGAACAATTATTTAGATCCTAATTCTTGTTCTTCTTTTATCACACCGCCCACTTCTTCTAATCTTGGGGACTCTAAACAATTTCAAGTTGATCCTCTCCAAACTATAGAAGAAATTATTGCTTGTCCTAAGAATTTTTCTCCTTCTTTGAAAATTTTACCTTTGGCGGAAAATGACTCTTCATGTACCCCCGTAGTTGTTTATACCGAAGAAGTGGAAAAACTCTAATTTCAAGAATTTGTTAGGTGTATGGACGCTCTGGATGAAGTAGAAGAAGAACATGTGTTTCCTCCTACGACTTCCAATTTTTATCCTCCATGCACAATTTATGACTTTTTAGGAGCAAAATTTTTTGATCCTGATGCGTCCGATGATTTTATTTCCAGTAACTTTTTGGATATAAAATTAATTTTAGAAAATAAACAACCGGAGCCTAATCATATAACTTCGCACGAGCAGCCTCCTTGCGAAGATTTTTCTAACGCGCTTATTCTTGATTTTTCTTTCACTAACAAGTTTCAGTCTGAAGATGAGCCATTGCAATCAAATGTTGTCCCCGACCCATTTGCCGTTCATCAAGAAAGATTCCAATCACCTCAGGTATGGATAGGTGATTTGAATCTAAATTTTCAAGTCAACTGCGAGAAGGAACATCAAGAAGAAAGCGGAGGAGGCGTTGGAAGAGAAACTTTGGCATCTTTGCCAAAGCGAGAATTAAGGGAGTTACCCCTTCATATACATTTTTATTTTCCATTCTCCTAACCCAAACCGTCTAGCTTAAAGATGGGAAAAAGAAAAGCGCTCTTGGGAGACACCCCTTGCTTATCTTTTAATTTTTATTAATAATATATTTTTTTTATTATCTTTCAAAAAATGTTTATTTTCCCCTCTCCTACTTGGCCTGTAAACATTGGGGACAATGTTTATTTTTAAGTATGGGGGTGGATTCTTATTTATTGTTTTTCTTTACAAATCTTAAAAAATGAAAAAATCTTTAAAAAATATAAAATTTTTTAATATTTTTAAAAAAAAATTATTTGCTTTTTAATATCAAAAATAAAAATCGAAAATTAATTTCTTGAAAAGGGCCGTGTTGGGTTTTCATCCCACAAAACCGCCTAGTACCTTGTGAACCCGTCACTGAGTAGCCCTTTGGACGTCCAAGTATAACAAAAAATTAGGTTTTGTTTTTAATAGAAAATAAAAAATATATAAGAAACCCCTACTTAATATTTGGTGATTTTCGGAAAATAATTTTGAGTTTATTTATAAGAATTTTTATAATTTTTGATTTCCTAATCTTTTATTTCATCATAGTTAGTTAAATTTTATTTTTAGGTGATTTGATTTTAAGAAATGAAATTATGAATAAAATTTGTTTAGAGTGTCTTATTTACTTCTTTTTCTCATAATTGTAATTAGTTTCAATTTTATTGTGGTTAGTTCAACAATCTTTAGATTTTAATTATAATCACTTGTGCTTTAAAAATTCTTAGGAAATTTTGATTTATTATAGTTGCTCTCTAATTATTTTAATTTAATCTAAATATTATTTAGTCTTCCCTTGTTTTTAAACTTTCTTGTTAGAACTTATGTCATGGGGATAAGAGGATAAAATTCATTGTCACTTGGTACACAAATGCAATTTTTTTTATTTTTTTTGGTTAGATCATATGTCATGGGAATCAAGCATTCCTTGGTACACATATACAACCCAAAAAACTAAAATATGGAGTAAGAGAATAAAATTCATTACTCTCATTTTGTTTTTGTTTTTGAAGAGAGAAAAAAAATATTTGTTCATATGTCATGGGAAATGAGAGAAAAAAATTCATCATTTTCTTGGTAAACATATGCAAATATCAAAAAAAAGAAAAAAAGGGCATGGGGTGAGAGGATAAAATTCATCACCTCAATTTAAAATCCTCTTCATAGTCCTTGTTCCTAAAAACCTTTAGCCAATATAATTGTTTTAGACTTAAATTAAAATATTAAGAGAGCATAAGTAGTAGTTTAAATTTTTCCTTCAAGTTTCTTTTTTGTTAAAAAGTGTGAATAATTCTAATTTAATTTTGTTGGCTAAATCACTTCATTTTGAATTCTAATTAATTTTCATGAGAAATTTTTGGCTAAATATCATTCTCTTTACATTTTAATTTCATAGTTTAGAACTTAATCTTGAATTCCTAAACTTTATTTTTAACTCTCTTTTGATTTAATAAAATTTTCATTTAATTAAAAAATATATTAATTTCTTATAAGTACTTCTCATAGTTTTGCTCTGGAATAGCAAAAGATTAAGTATGGGGGTATTTGATAAGTCACTAATTATAGTTATTTTTAAATAGTTTTTATTTAATTAATAATAAGATTATAATTATATTTTAGTAATTATGGTTCAAATTGCTTTATTTTCATATTTCAGGTCAAACTGGGCTGCGAATAGCAATTTGGAGCTTGTAGGACTGATCAGGAGTTGAAACAGAGAAAATGAACATTTTTGGTCACGGATAGCTGAACTTCAAATGGTCATAACTTTCAAACCAGGAAGAGTTACGGGACGTGCAACTAGTCAACGGAAAGAGTTCGACATCCTCTTCAAATCTTGAGAGATTCATAAGTACACGCCCCCACGACACGGGCGTGTATAGGGCGTGAACACAGGCGTGTCAAGTTAAAAAAAAATAGTTTTCTCCAGAAATCTTCCCGGGACAATTCTGGAACATTTCCCAAGTACACACCCCCTGTCACGGGCATGACCTAGGGCATGACCTAGGGCGTTACCTACCCGAAACTGTCGAATTGATCCCAAATTATACCGTTTCCAGCTGTTTGCTGACCCAGTCAGTACACGCCCTAGTTCACGCCCGTGACCAAGGGCGTGACCTCTTCAGCAATTGTAGAATTACTTTTCGCCATTTCCCCTTCCCGCTGTTTCCTATAACAGACTAGACACGCCCTAGGTCACGAGCATGACCTAGTGGCGTGAACCGCAAAACAATAACTTTTGGCAGTTTTTCTCCAACGTTCCCGGGTTTCCAAGACAGCAGTTTCCGAGCCTGACACGCCCTATTTCACGGGCGTGACCTAGGGCGTGACTCCCAAGTAGAAAAATCTATAAATTCCAGATGAGTTTAGAAGGTAAGGAGGAGGATTAGGAGCTAATTTTAGGCTTATTTTATAGCTTAGTTTACTATTTTTATGCATTTCTTTCTGTACTCTTCAATTTCATAAAATAATTTAGTCTTGTTATTCTAATTAAAGCTTTTCTATTTTGCAATCATGTCTTCCTTTTACTTTTATTATAACTTTTATTTCATGTCATGTAGCTAATTTTCTTAGTGCTTGATCAAGACAATCTTTGAATAAAGCAAACTTTATTTATTTTCTCAAAAACGTGTCAAGCTCTCTATTTTTGTTTGCTATCGATTTATCTTTGATTTATTTTGTATCGAATTCTTATTTCGCGAATTTGTTTTTCGATCCTCGATCCGTATCTTAAATGACCGAGAGGTTGCGGATATGAGTAGATCGCTCAAGGATAAAAGGAGTTGAATGCACTCCTCGAGAGAGGACGACATAAATCTATCGGATTGGAGTCAAATCCAATAGAGGGGTTCACCACCTAAAGCAAGCTTAGGGGTTTCGACTGGCCGAGAGGTCTTAATCGATCAACCTAAGGTTAGTCAGAAGCATGAGCTCGAGAGAGATGCTTTTGTACTTTAGGAACCTCCACGGTCGAAGTAAGTAATTAGGAGTTTGCACTTTTTCTACTTCATGAAGGTTTATTTTAGTTCAAAGTGAGTCTAGATCAAGTGCTACTTTTTATTTAATTTTCTTTATTTAGTTAAAATAATCTCTTTTTATATTTAGATAAAGTAATATTAATTTGCGTGAGTAGGAGTACTCAACAGGCCCCGAGTCTAATACGACATTTCCTATACTATATTTCGATAGGTACACTTGCCTATTTGAGATTTTAGTTTTGATAATATTTTAAAACTATAAAAAATCTTCATCAAAGAGGCAAACAAGGATGCTTCTTAGATTTTGGCAATGCAAGAGGAACTCAATCAGTTCGAACATTGCAAAGTCTAGGAGCTAGTGCCCAGGCCAAGGGGACAGAACGTGATCGGCACCAAGTGGATATTCAGAAACAAGCTGGACGAACACGAAGTAATCATCAAGAATAAGGCCAAACTTGTAGCACAAGGATATCAACAAGTAGAGGGGATCGACTTCGACCAAACCTTTGCTCCAGTGGCCAGGCTCGAGGCTATCAGGTTATTATTTGCATATGTTGCCCTCAAAGGCTTCACTGTCTATCAAATGGACGTGAAGTCAGCATTTCTCAATGGAAATCCGAAAGAGGAAGTATACGTAGCGCAACCCCCAGGTTTTGTTAATTCTAATTTCCCTGATTACGTTACTTTTTGAATAAAGCATTATACGACTTAAAACAAGCTCCCTGAGCTTGGTATGAGACGTTGTCTATCTTTCTTCTTGAGAACAAGTTCATAAGGGAAAAGATAGACAAGACATTATTTCTTAGGGAAGTTAAAGGCAAGATTCTGCTAGTGCAAATCTACGACGATGATGATAGTATTTTTGGCTCTACAGAAGGCAACCTTTGCAAGAAGTTTTCTAAACTTATGCAAGGGGAGTTTGAAATGAGCAGTATGGGCGAGTTGAAATATTTTTTAGGAATTCAGGTGAAGCAATCTGAAGATGTAATTTTCATCTCTAAAATAAAGTTCACCAAAGAGCTTCTTAAGAAATTCAGAATGGAGAGTGCATCTTCTATGGGGACTCCAATGGTTTCAACTGTGTCTCTTGACAAGAATGAGAAAGGGAAATATTTTTATGAAATAAAGTTCAAAAGCACAATTGGATTCTTGCTCTACCTGACTGCCAGTAGACCAGATATAATGTTTTTAAATTGTGTCTGCGCTAGATATTAGGTGAACACAAAGGAATCTCATTACGTCGCTGCAAAGCGGATTTTAAGATACCTTAAGGGTACACCCAATCTTAAAATATGGTACCCAAAAAATAATGATGTCGAGCTAATTGGTTTTTTAGATGCCGATTTTGTAGGAAGCAGGGATAATAGGAAAAACACTTCCGGGATGTGTCAATTTCTCGAAAGACAACTTATTTCATGGAGTAGTAAGAAGCAGAATTGTATGGCAACATCTACTGCCAAGTCAGAGTATATCTCTGCGGGTAGTTGTTGCGCACAACTGCTATGAATAAGGAATCAATTAGAAGACTATAATTTAAAGTTTCAAAAAATTCCAATGTATTGCAACTCATCCAGCGCAATAGCAATCGTAAACAATCCAATCTCCCATAGCCGGACAAAGCACATCGAGGCACGCTATCACTTCATCTGGGAGTATGTGGAGAACAAGGATATAACCCTCAGCTATATCCCGACAGACAAGTAGGTTGCAAATATTTTCACAAAGTCGCTAGACGAGGCAAAGTTTTCGTTCCTTAAAATAGAACTAGCCATGCTGAAAATTGACTCCTGAAGAAGCCCAGGCAAGCAAAAGATCTCTCGGGTTCTGCTTCAGAAAAGCAAAAAATATTGCACAAGGCAAATTCGGTGTATTTGGCTGATTCATCAGATATCTGGCAATACTGGCCGAATTGGACTCCTCCACTGGCAAATCTCGCCGAATTCATCTTTGGACAAAATTTTGCACTTTATATTGGATCCTTCGGTAATCAATATTAAGGTTCGCGCTTATTTTAAGACTACTATAATTATCATATATATATTATAATTCTAAAGGGGGAAATCGCACGAAACTCGCCGAAACTCACAACCCGAGCCGATTCGTCGATTCACCAAACACGAATGTTTGGCTCCAGCATCAGTGCTTCTTCTTTTCGTTCCCTTGGTCATGTTCTTCATTCGTCGATTGCAGTGGAAGGTTTGAAGTGGAAGGACATGCCGGCTTGCCCTAACTCCCGATTCTCACTCACCGATTCGGACAACTCTACCTCATCGACTCATCGTTTCTAGTTTAGTGATTTACACTTGGATCATGTAGCCGATTCCGTCTTCAATGTATTATATTGAAGTGTTTTGAATTCCAGTAGCACCCAGAAGCTTCATTTTACAAAGTTTTGCATTCAAGTTTTCTTGTGTTTCAATGGCCCCTAGAAGTCTGAGTGGATTGCTAGGAGGAGACAAACTTGTTCGCACTGGGTTTTCTCATGCCACAGATGAGTTTCGCAACATGATTCTCATGTTGGAGACTCCAGGGCTGTCCTTTGTCCTAGAACACTCATGCAAAGTTCATGGACAAGGAAGTTCTTGAGCTCTTCCAGTGCCAAGCTCAAACACGAAGACACAGTGATTAAGGGCAAGATTCAGAAATTCAAAGTGAAAGTGAAAGCCTCTCTTCTATCTAGGTACTTGCGGCTTCCAGTCTGTGATCAAGCCGATTACCTTGATGAGGCTGATTTTGCTAGAGCTCTGTCTTTTTGTAGACTGTCCAGAGGCACCAATGCCATCAAGCACAAAGGGATGAATGAGGAAGGCAAGCTTCTCTCAGACATCATCGACAAGGTATTGATTTGCAAGACGGGCTCTCATGATTAACTGTCTTCAGAGATGTTCAATGTTCTAATTGGTATCATCTGCAGAAAGAAGGTAAATTGGGGTGCGCTGCTATTTGACAAGATCAAGGATAGACTCCGTACTCCCAATCTTGGGAGGATTATTAACCTATACCTGAATCAAATAGATGGTGATGGGTTTGATATGACCAAAGGAGTTCTTATCCATCACCTCAAGAAGATAGGCTCCACAATCTTCTCCAAGTAGGATAGGTGGATTGTGAAGAAAGGGGGAGCCCCAGCATTCCTAGTGGAGGAGGAAGAACAAGTACCTGATAAAGTGAGATTCCTGCTAGCATGAGTGCAAGAATTGAGGGGGATACAATTGCTCTATCAGATTCAGTTCCATTGGTTCAAGATTTAGTGGCCCCATATACAGGGTTTATCAACTCAGAGCCAGTTGATTTCCTACCAGAGGTTGCTGCTATTAGTACTGTTGCTGCGACTGAGGTTCTGCCAGTTGAGAATGCAGAAGTGACTCCAGAGGAAGAGGATACAACCCTTCTAAGCATGAGGAGGATGCTAAGGACTTTGATATTAAGGATGCTGCTGATGATGATCTGACAGTTGTTGATTATGAGATAGAGAGTGTTGTGGATGAGAATATGATTGATGCTACCAAGTCTGCTGCTGCTGTTATTGTTTCTGCCATTGAGGATCCAGTACCGTGTGAGGATTTGATAGTCCCTCTCCCAAATACTATCCCTATTTCATCTTCTGTGTGGGAGGCGAATACATCTATGATCACTATTTCCACTGAGATTGCCCGGTTCATCCGCAACCTGGACAAGAGACCGGGCGGGAGACCAATGGTGCTTGAAGGCGTAGTTGATCTTTCTAATGAGTAAGGAGATGTTGAGGAGCATTCTCCTGTCCAAACTGTTGTTGATTCTGGTCTTGCTGATAAAGCTCATCTTCCTCTGATCAAAGAATCCCCCAGTGATTATGACATCCCAGCAGATGTTCCAGTGCCCGAGGCTACTGATATACCATCTTCTTGTACAGACAGCTCTATCCTAAAAGCAGTTGAGCGAATGCTAGCATTACAATAGGAACAGTTTGAAGCCTCGTTGTAGAAGGTAACCAAGAGAGTTCAAGATTCTAAAAAGGTTATGCTGAATGGACTTGCAAAGGTAAAGATTCAGTTTGGCAAGCTGGAAAACAGACTTGATGAGTGGGGCCAAGAAGGTGGTACAGTAATTGCCTTGACTATAAATGCTCTAAAGAAAAATCTTCATGTTGTGAAAAATGTTGATCACAACGCTTTATCCTTGATCGATACTCACAACTGGTCAATTGCTCACTTCGATACAAGTATGGTGCATTATGCTAATGCCATCGCTGCCAAAACCAAAAAGGGGGAGGATGCCCGTACAGCTAAGGTGGATGCTAAAGTGGATTTGCTGGGAACTTTGATGGAAAAAATCTTCAAGGCTACAAATGACTACATATATGACAATACTGTGTGGCTCTATAATCAGCTGGCAGGTATTCAAGTCCCTGTTGAGCCTGTACCAGTGACTGACGAGGCCTATCCTCCACAGGATTACTCGCAGTACTGGTCAAGAATACAAGATTTTGTTCAGACATTACTACTGCTACAACTATCTTTCTAGAAGCTCAGAGGGTTGAAGATATTTCTCCCCCAGTTCATAAGAGAAAAGGATATGGGGAAGGCACGTCAGATGTCAGGCTAGAACAGGTTAGACCAGAGCCAACCAAGGAGCAACCCTATAGAGAATTGGAAGAGGTATGGAGCCCAATATCCAAAGGAATCATATTGGATACCTTTTCCTTGGTCGAGCTGGGAGTAGAAAAGCATCAACATCACTATGGCCAAGAGGAATGGAACAAATACAAGGTGGCATGCGCAAATAGGAGAATACATTTCAAGAACAACCGCGGTACTGATTCAATGCCTCCAGCTCCTCCTAGATACTATCCAAAGTCCAGAGAATTCTTTGAGAGGCAACGAGTAAAGATGCAGAATAGGATGAACTGACAGTCATATTTTCTTGTGTGTCAAGTGTTGTGGGCTGTCCTCCCTAAACTATAAACAATTATGATATATATATATATGTATATATATATATATATGATTTATATAATTGTCTTAGAATGTGTGTTGTTTTATTTCTACTATATTTTCATGTCTTAATTTTTTTTCATGTGCAATTCATCTTAGCTTGTAGGATTTTGGTTTCTTCAAATAGGGGGAGATTGTTGGGTATTGCATCCATAATAACCCTGATTTGAAGAAGGGTCTAGTCAAGTTAAGATGAATTGAGATTGTATTTGATGATTCTATTCTAGTGTCATACTTGCAGGTTTACTTTGCTAAGTACACACCAATATCAGGTTACAGTGGGTCAGTAAACACATGACTACACAATGTAATCCTTCATTGTGTGGGCCAATGTGCTGACTCAAGTGTAATCTCTCTATTGGGGTGTACTTCTATAATAAGTATAGGAGAAGGACAAGGAAGGCCAAAGACATGGACTCAGAAAATTTGGAATTTTACCCAAGTAAAATTTGGCGAGTACGGTGAGGCATACATGTCGAATTCGTCGAGTATCCTCTTTATGCGAATAGAAAACAAGAGACCAAAAAAATAGAGTAACAAAATTTTTATTATTCAAAAAAGGTATCTATTATAAAGGTATGACCTCCCTTTTATAGAATGGAGAAGATAAGAGAGATTACAAATAAGCAATGTGGGACTAATAATTATATGAA
This sequence comes from Platanthera zijinensis, assembly GCA_039513925.1. NCBI lineage: Eukaryota > Viridiplantae > Streptophyta > Magnoliopsida > Asparagales > Orchidaceae > Platanthera > Platanthera zijinensis. Next base: position 76,972,311 of record CM077084.1, read on the forward strand.
CACATATCTATACAAGCTACATAAGCCGCGTGGTTAGATAAACCGCACGACCACTATAATGTGGAGGACAACCCGGCAATATCTTCAAGCCGCCAGACCTTCAGACACCAACCAGTAATAGCCCGGCTACCAAGCCACTGGGAGGAGCCTCCAGACTGCCAAACAAACCGCCATACCGCCCGGTCTCCAAGATGGCTACCAAACCACTAGGAAAAGTCGCCAGACCACAAGACTGCCCGGTCTCCAAACTGCAACACTCCCCCTCAAGCTGGAGCATAGATATTAATCATGCCAAGCTTGTCCAAATGTGAAACAAGGAAGAGGACCCTGACTTGGTGAAGATATCTGCCAACTCATTATTGGAAGTGATAAATGGAGTACAAATCTATTTCTTCAAAATCTCTTCTCGAATAAAGTGGCAGTCGACCTCTATGTGTTTTGTTCTCTCATGAAAGACCAGATTTTTGGAAATGTATATCGCGACCTTGTTGTCGCAGAACATAGAAAGAGGATAGTTGTAGACCTCTCCTAAGTCAAGCATGAGAGCCCGTAACCACTTTAACTCACATGTGGTCGACGTCATACTATGATATTCCGCTTCTGCACTAGACTTGGAGACAATATATTGTTTCTTGCTCTTCCAGCTCATAAGATTTCCTCCAACAAATGTGCAATTGCCCGATGTTGACTTACGGTCTTCTTTATCATCATCATAGCTCGAATCTTAGTACACTTCAACACTCAGGTGACCATTCTTTTGAAAAAGCAATCCTTTCCCTGGTGTTGCTTTAACATACTCTAATATCATTAGGGCAGACTGTAGATGGCACTCCCTAGGATCTTGCATGAATTGGCTAACCTTGCCTATAGCATAGGAGATGTCGGGTCTGGTCACTGTGAGATAAATAAGTTTGCCCTCCAAATGCTGGTACCTTGTAGTATTGGATTGAGGAGGCGAGTCATCTATCCAAGTTTTGTCTTTCCCAATAGTAATGGGACATCTGGCAAATTTAGCACCAGTCAACCCTGCCTCATTTAGTAAATCAAGAGCATACTTCCGTTGGGAGAGGACTAAAAAGTTGAGCTTCCGAGAGATTTCAATCCCTATAAAGTATTTGGTGGAGTCCATATCCTTATTGACCAGCTGTTGCCTGAGGTGTTTCTTTGCCAAAGCTACCCCAGACTGGTCATCGTCAGTTATAAGAATATTATCCATATATACAGCAAGAACAACAATACCAAAGGAGGTTTTGCGGATGAATAAGGAGTGATCAGTTGAACTTCTTACAAAACCAATGGCTACAACAATGCCGCTGAACTTGTCAAACCAAGCCCGAGGGCTTTGCTTTAGGACATAGATGGCCTTCTTCAGATGACATACTCGTGTCTCCCCCTGAACAACATACCCAGGAGGTTACTCCATGTATACGTCTTCTTGAAGATCACCATAGAGAAAGGCATTCTTGACTTCCAGCTGGGAAATAAACCAATCCCTGTTGACAGCCACAGAGAGAAAAACCTGAATGGTGCTGAGATGAGCAACAGGAGAGAAGGTGTCAAAGTAATTAACACCATAAGTCTGAGTAAAGCCTTTGACGACTAAGAGGGCCTTCTATCGATCTACGCTACCGTCTAGACAGAACTTCACAACAAATACCCAGTGACAGCCAACCACATCTATTCCTAAAGGGGGCGAAACAAGGGTCCATGTACCCCTTTTAGTGAGGGTAGTAATTTCCTCATCCATGACTGTCTTCCAATGAGGAATAGTAAGAGCTTCCTGATAGGTACGGGGAGTAGTAGTGGAAGAGATAACCAAGGCAAATGTCCTAAGAGAAGGAGTTAGATGATCATAGGAAATAATTGTAGCTAGCGGGTGTTGGGTACATGTCCGCACCCCTTTGCGAAGAGCAATAGGAAGATCCAGGTTGGCACGTTTCTCAATTTCTGAGGGATCTGTGGCGGAGAGAGCTGTCCTGGGAGTAGAGAGAGGGCTGCGGAGAAGAGGGAGATATCTCGGGAGGTGGACATGGTGGACGAGATGGTGGAGACAGAGGAGGTGGAGGAATCTCGGCAGGTTTAGTGGGGACAGATGGAGTGGTATGAGAAGTAGGAACGTCAGGAGAAGAAGAGGAGTCGTGAGAGAAGTAGGATGCATTTTCAAAGAAGGTGACGTCCGCAGAGACAAACTGCTTGCGGGCAACCGAGTCAAAGCAATAATTACCTTTCTGAGTGGTAGAGTACCCCATAAACACACACTTAGTGGCCCGTTGGGAGAGTTTGTCATGGGTGGCTGAGGGAGAGTGCACAAAGACTGTACACCCAAAGATACGTAGAGGGAGAGGAAACAGATCCTTCCCCGGATAGAGAATGGAGAAGGGTGTTTTGCCGTAGAGAATGGTGGAAGGAATGAGATTGATAAGATAGCAAGAGATGATAACAGTATAGACCCAATAGGAGCGGGGAACCTGCATTTGAGTCAGCAGAGTGGGCGCGATATCAAGGAAGTGACGGTTTTTGCGTTCTGCCATGCCATTTTGCTGTGAGGTATAGACAAAGCTAGTTTGGTGAATAATACCATGTTTCATAAAGAAGGAGGAAAAATCAGGACTAAGATATTCTTTTGCATTATCAGAGCAAAAGATTTTAACAGAGACATTAAATTGATTCTTAATCATATAATAAAAAGATGTTCATACATGAAATAATTCAGAGCAATCTCATAAGAGATACACCCAAGTACAGTGGGAGAAATCGTCAATAAAAGTTACAAAATATGAACTAACTCGACCTATGGTGAGGGTAGGAATGGGTCCCCAGGTATCGGAGTGAACCAGATCAAACGGTTGGGAAGATCCATGACCCTGCATAGGTGAGAAGGAGGAGCAGTGATGCTTGCCAAGCTAACATGCGTCACAGTTGAGGGGAGGACTCAACGGAGGAAAGTGGGGCATAAGCTGATGAAGAAGTCATGGAGGAGTGTGAGCAAGACGAAGGTGCCACTAGAGAAGATTAGTAGAGGAGAAGGCAGGTAATACAGAAACGTTGTCGAGAAAGTAGAGTCCGCCGCTCTAAGTCCCAGTAGTAATCGTCCGTTGGGAGCCCGGATTCTGAAAAGAATAAGAAGTAGGAGTGAATGTGACGGAACATTGTAGTTGCTTGCATAGAGAAGTAACAAATAGTAAATTACAAGGGAGCATGGGCACATAGAGGGTATCCTCCAAGCGAAGAGATGGAATGACTTCGACCACTCCCATTCCATTGACCAATGAGTGAGAGCCATCCACAATAAAGACCGGGGACAATCGATCATGCTTTTCCAGGAGAGAAAAACACTGAGGATTGCCTGTCATGTGACTGGTAGCACTAGAGTCAATCAACCATTTACCTTGAGTAGTGACATGAGCACTACCTGAAGACGTGACCATCGAAGTAGACTGATTCGAAGAGGTGGTGGAAGCATCACCTGTGGGTCGAAGATGAGGATGTTTCCTCCAGCAGCGATCAACCGTATGGCCGGTGCGGCCATAGTGAGAGCAGAGAAAGTGGGAAGCGCCATGTTCACTTGATTGATGGCTGTGACCAATAGAGCCATTCCGCTGAGTGTGGTGAGCATCGTTGTCCGGTTGAGGAGGTGAGGATAACAATGGATGTTGTAGTAAGAGGTAACAGATTCTATACGGGAAATAATGGCATATAAGGTGGGAGACTCCGCCTCGCCAAGGATTTGTTAACGGATCATATCATAGGATTCAGGAAGTCGCAGAAGGTAGTACACAACCAGAAGCTCCGAGAAGTGTTTGTGTTGCTCGGCAAGATCCGTAGAGAAGGGGCAATTCAGATGAATTTGGCTCCGAGAGCTTAAACTTGTTGGTATGCAGCAGTAGGAGACATGAAGGGATGGGAAAAGAGGTCCGCATGCAAAGTATAGATGCGAGACGTCTGAGCCCCCTTGGAGTAGAGAGCGGTAAGATGAAGCCATGCAGCCTTGACCGTCTCATCATGACAGATGATGGGTAGGCATTCATCAGAAATACTGTTAGTATGCCATGTGCGGACAAGAGCATCGCTGGCATCCCAATCATCAAAAAGAGGAGAATCTTGCGGAGGAGGGTCATTGCTTAGATGATGGTGTTTGCATTGAGAGTGGATAAGAAAGATGAAGGAGACACTCCAGCTCGGGTAGTTGGGACCGATGAGTTTAGTGTTGGGTATTGCATCCACAATGACCCAGATTTGCATGAAGTCACCCTTGAACTAAGATGAATTAATTTGTATTTGATATCTCTATTTAATTATGTGTTTGCAGGCTCTTATTGCTAAGTGAAGACCAATATCAGTCTACAGTGGGTCATGAACATAGGACCATACAATATAATCCCTCATTGTGTGATCCAAGGTGTTGAATCATGTGTAGCCTCTCTATTGGGATACACTTCGCATTCAAGCACTTGGACATTGGTTGAAGATTGGTGATGATTGGATTCAAGAAGAAAAATCTTCTAACTTTCAGAAATTCTTCTAAGTCCACTTCTCGAGTAGCTCATATTTACGCGAGAAGTAAACCTCTAGTTCTCGAGACAATCCCTAACCTCTCGAGAAATTCTATTCCTTGTACTCGAGTAGTTTGCCTTTACTCGAGTAATCATTCTATAGTTCTCGAGTACTCAGCTTATACCTCTTGAGTAATCCTCATATAGTTCTGGAGTAACAATGTTCTTGATCCAGAATTTTTCTAAGTATTTGTTCTCGAGAAGTAATACTCTACTTCTCGAGTAGATCTCTTGTTCTCGAGTAATGCTATTCCATTCGAGAAATATTTATACCTCGTCTCGAGAAATCTAAGTCCAATTCTTGAGAAATAATCTTGTACTCGAGTACAACTTTCTTCTTCTCGAGAAACTTTGAACCTTCTCCTTCTGGAGTACTTCTATCTTTCTTCTCAAGTAACAACTTTGTTCTCGAGTAATTATATTTCTCTCGAGAACTCAGGTCCAGATTTTCAGAAAAATTCGCTAAGTCCAGAATCGACAGGATTTTCAAATGACATGACGTGATTGATCCACGTGTCGTCATTAATGATAATTATAACCGTTAGGGGAGATCTTATATAAGGTCTTGTCAAATCAACTAACCCTAAGAAGAGAAAAAGAATAATGCAAAAGAAGAATCCTGCCGTAATTATTTTCCAAGTATTCTGAATCTCGATCTCTCTCTCCAAATCGAAGCCGTCGCCGCCGATCGCCGTCGTCCCATGTTAGGGTTTTTCGACCTCAAGATTCATATCAAGCGTTGACTTCCTGATCATGATTGCTACTCGATTATTCATCTTCTTTCTCAGATCGGGTGAAGTTAAAGATTTTCTCAGATCCAGATCTAGCCGAACTTTCTTCTTCAACAAACCTGATAAAGCGGCAAAGTTTAAAGAGGAAGATCGAGGCCGAGAGATTCAAGATCTGTAGTAGAATTGTTTGTATTTTCTTTACCCAACTTATTTCTTGTAGGAGATTTCTCTTCGAGATTGTAGGAAGGTTTGTCTTCCGAGTGTAGATTCTTGTTGAGGATCGAGTCTATAGGAACGTTGTTTCGAGGCGTAGGATTGGTTTTCAATCCGAGAATAGTGGAGTAGCCGAGTCTAATTTTTTGCTAGATCGGTGAGGGAAAGTGGACGTACCCAAGATTGGGGAACCACTATAAATCTTTGTCGCATGTGATTGCTTGATAGATTAGTGTGCAAAGCTCTTTAAATTTTTTATTCCGCAAAAAGATGCGCATCTCACCTATTCACCCCCTCTAGGTGATTTAGGAAGACAACTAAACATTTTCAATTGGTATCAGAGAGAGGTTGATCACTAAAAGGTTAACACCTTGATCATATCCGTCCCTAGTTGTCTTTTGAGAATTTGCCAAGCATGGATAAGGGTAAAGATTTTGCTAAGCTTCCACTGTGCACCAAGAATAACTTTCCCATGTGAAAAGAAAGGATTAAATTTTTTATGGAAGCTGTGGATCCCCTGATCTTCATGATTGTTGAAGAAGGTCCTTACGTTCTCATGACCATCTCCACTATAGATCCAATTAAGCAAGTACCTAAGAAATTAATTGATCAAGACAAGGACGAGATTGCACTTGTCTCCCTGGATAAGAAAGCTAAAAATATAATAGCAATTGCAGTCGTTGATTCAATGCTGCAGAACCTAATCCACTGCCAGTCTGCAAAGGAGATGTGGCAGTCCCTCATCACTTTGATGGAAGGCACAGAAGAAGTGAGGGATGATAGAAGATCCCTTCTAAATCAGAAATACGAAGCCTTTAAGGTCGCAAGGATAACATTGCTGATACTTTTGAGAACTTTTTTTAAAATAGTCAATAGCCTTATGGTATATGGCCGAGTCATCACCAATGGAGAACTGAATGACAAGTTCCTAAGATCCTTAACCAAGGAATGGGACAACAAAGTCTGTGCTATCAGGGAATTTGGAAAGCTAGCTGAGACAGATCCTCAGAATCTCTTCGGGAAGCTGATGTCGTATGAGCTTCAACTCAACACAAGGAAAGCTGAAGAAGAGAAGAGCAGGTCTGTATCCAAAGAGAAGTTTGTTGCTCTAAAGGCAGACACCTCAAGGAAGTTAAAGGATTCCTCTCCTACCCCAGCACTAGAAGTTAGTGAAGAAGAAACCTTGGAGCCAAGTACCTCGGGCTCAGAGCTATCTAAAGGAGAGTTATCCTTACTCTCACAATAGTTCAAGAAATTCTTGAACAAGAAGAAATAATGTAAAGGCAAGGATGCCTCTCACAGAAGATCACGACCTGACGGTGATCGGTATAGAAGAGGCTCAAGCAGCCATGACAGGCATGGTTCTAAACAGAGCAAACATATTTCGACAGACATAGTTTGTTATTGTTGTAACAAGTCAGGTCACGTCATTGCTGATTGCCCCCACAAGAAGGAGGGTGGCAAGAGAGAATAAAAGAAGTCCTCCTACAATAAGAAGAGGACAGAGAAGAGCCTCATAGCCAAGAATGGCAAGACTCTTAGTGACTCTGACTCATCTGAGTCAAGTGAAGAAGAGGAAGCCTATTTTGGGCTTATGGCTCAGACAGACGATGAACAAGAACCCCAGTTCACTAGGAAGGTAAACTCTCACACTCCTCTCTCTGAATCTGAAGCTTCTGAGCATAATAATGAGAATAGCTCTTCATATGATGAGTCTGAACTCATGGCCCAGTACAAGGAGTTAATCATGGCTTATGACAAATGTCGACGAGTCGTGAAAACTCAGTCTAAAGAGATTAAGTCTCTGAAAGCCGTAGAAAGCTCTTTGAGAGAAGAAGTCATAAAGATAGACTCACACAAAGAAGATTTAGATACTGTAGTTGATTAATTCAAAAAGGCTCTTGAGCACCTTAACCTAAAGGAGGAAATCATCAAAGAGCTGCAAGGACAACTTGCTGCTGAAAAGAAACTTGTTAAAAGTTTCTCGAAGCCTAAGACTGTTCTTCCACTCATTGCTGAATTCTCAGCTAAGGTCAAGGGTGCTGGACTAGGCCAAGAAGAAGCTCCTAGTAAATATTGTAGGCGAAACAAGGCTCAGCGGAAGAATAAGGCCACCAAGAAGTCCTTTGCCAAAGAGAAAGGGAAAGCCCCTCAAGATCAGACTTCTTTTAAGAAAGTCATATTTCCAATGAATGAGTTTGATCTTGACTCATCCTATGGTCACCTGACAGGCCTACTCATGTAGAGCCAAAGTTTCATTACCAAGGATGGACTCGCCCCAGAAACTTTGCTGAGAGTGTCTTTAAGGCACCTTATGAAGAAATCATTCTTCAGAGCCATGACCCTTATGATCATGGTCATAACTTCAAGAAAGCACCAAAGGTAAAGCCTATTGTGGAAAAGCCTTAGAAGGAGAAGAAGTCTTTTGATTGCCATCACCATGAAGCTTCTTCCACCAAGAATGTTGCCCATGCTATACCACTGTCTCAGAAGGTCAAGCAGGAGAAACTAAGACAAAAATACAACAAGTTCGACTATTGGTGCTATGCCAGAATTGGTCATTTTTCCATCGATTGCTGGTTTAATCCAAAAAATTTTGCAACTCCTCAAGTTAGCAACATGAGAATGACCACTCATAATGCTAATCCTCGTAGGGGGGTGTTCTAACACGAGACCAAGGACCCAAATGTGTTTTGGTTCCTAAGGCAAACTGATTACGATTGCAGGCATGTCCAAAGGTCACCAAAACGCCAATCTGGTATTTGGATAGTGGATGCTCTCGGCATATGACCGGGACAAGAAGCCTACTCCAGAACTTCTCTCCAGTGTTGAACGGACCAAAGGTCATCTTTTGAGGTTCAGACCGAGGAATAACAAAAGGCTACGATATGATTACTAACGGTAGTGTATCTTTTTCGGATGTGGCTTATGTTGAAGGATTGAAACACAATCTTATAAGCATAAGTCAACTATGCGATAAAGGATACATAGTTGAATTCCATGCCGACAAGTGGTTGATAAAGTCTGTTGACAATATGGAAACGATTCTATCAGGCACTCGAAGCAGGAATATATTTTGTTTAAATTTCATATGTATAGACTCTTCTACACTAGTGTGTATTTTGGCAAAAGATAGTGCGTCTTTTGGTGACCAATAACACAAGAGATTAGCACATATTAATTACAAAACTATTAATAAATTATTTTCTCTGAACATAGTATGTGATGCCCCGAATGTCAAGTATGTCAAAGATAGACCTTGTCATGCATGCGTAAAAGGCAAGCAAACAAGGGCCACCTTTAAAAGCATTATAGGCAAAGACTCTAATAGGTGTTTACACCTACTTCATATGGACTTGTTCGGTCCACTACAAATTAGAAGTTTTGGAGGTAAGTATTATACATTGGTTATTGTTGATGACTACTCGCACTTTGCGTGGGTGTTCTTTCTGAAACACAAGTCAGATACCTTTGATATCTTTGCAAATTTTGTTAGGCAGATCCAGAATGAATACAACTGTTCCGTAGTCAAAATCAGAAGTGACAATGGAACTGAATTCAAGTCTGGGGCCATGACAGAATTTTATGAAAGCCTAGGTATCTTTCATGTGTTTTCCTCTCCTCGTACTCCACAGCAAAATGGAGTAGCTGAGAGAAGGAATAGAACACTCATAGAGGCCTGCAGGACTATGTTGAGTGATACTTCATTACTAGAGTATTTCTGGGCTGAATCCGTCAACACTACATGCCACGTGCAAAATCGAGCACTCATAAATAAGAACCATGATAAGACACCTTACGAACTTTTAAAGGGCAGGAAACCGACTGTCTCATACTTTAGAATTTTTGGCTGCAAATGCTTCGCACTTAACAATGGTAAGTATCATACTACCAAGTTTAGCGAAAAGAGTTTTGAAAGTATTTTTGTAGGTTATAGTAGGCATAGTAAGGCATATAGGATATTTAATAGAAAAACTTTGGTTGTAGAAGAATCGATACATGTTATATTTGATGAGACGAGCTTGCTGCAAAGCAAATCGTCTAGAGTGCTCATTGAAGATGCAGGTACAAAGTTGAAAGAAATTAGCTTGGATGAACTGACTGAAGACAAAAGTGAAAAGTTCATCAAGATCACCACTCTAACCCCTATTGGAGAGGTAGATGATCAAGATCACAAAGTCGCCCAAGTTGATGAAGTCACTCCAGTGTCTAAAGAAGTTCCAGATGTAAGGACTCAAGAGCTCAGATATATAAAGGATCACCCAATAGACCAAATCATAGGAGATCCTCGGGATGGTGTCAGAACTCGTCGAGGTACAACTAACGAGAATTTATATTTAAGTTTTCTCTCTCAGGTTGAACCAAAGAAGTTTGAGTAAGCAAACTCAGACGCATAATGGATCTTATCCATGGAAGAAGAACTGAACCAGTTCAAGCGCTGCAAAGTTTGGAAGCTTGTTCCAAGACCCAAAGGTAAGAATGTCATCGGGACAAAGTGGGTCTACAGGAATAAGATGGACAAAGATGGGATGATCATAAATAACAAGGCCAGACTCATCGCCAAAGGATATGGTCAAGAAGAAGGAATCGACTACGACCAAACATATGCTCCAGTGGCAAGGCTGGAGGCCATCAGGTTATTCCTAGCATATGCTGCACTGAAGGGCTTCACTGTCTATCAAATGGACGTGAAGTTCGCCTTCCTTAATGGTGATATAAAGGAAGAAGTGTATGTGGAACAACCCCCAAGTTTCATTGATGCTAACTCTCCTGATTTTGTTTATTTATTATCTAAAGCCCTATACGGTTTGAAACAAGCTCCTCGAGTTTGGTACGAAACGCTATCTAGCTTTCTCCTTGAGAACAAGTTCATGAGGGGAAAGATAGATAAGATATTATTTCTTAGGGAAATTAAAGGCAAGATTTTGCTAGTGCAAATCTATGTCGACGACATCATTTTTGGCTCTACACACGACAACCTCTGCAAAAAGTTTTCTAAACTTATGCAAGGGAAGTTTGAAATATGTAGTATGGGAGAGCTGAAGTATTTCTTAGGACTTTAGGTGAAACAATCTGAAGATGGAATTTTCATCTCGCAGACTAAGTTCAACAAGGAGCTGATTAAGAAATTCAGAATGGAGAGTGCATGTAACACCCCTATCCGTCACATAGTATATAGCAGTAGGTCCGGCCGGGGCCCGACGCCATATACTGCGGACAGACCGGTTGGTTACGCGTTGAAACCACACAACCAATCAGAGCGTCCTACACAACACCTAGCGGAAGCAATTTAATTAAGTTGCAAAAAGATAAGAACCCTGCCACAGAGCATGAATGTCCACTACAACCCAGGAATGAGTACATACACAAAAGAGTTCACGGCCTTAAGGCCTTACAAAAGTGTTCGCTTAACAAGATAGCGTCTTTCATACATCGGCACGCAGGCCGGCCATACATGAATATGAAAAAGCTAATAAATAAGCCTTCAAGGGCTGGCGCTGCAACTTGGGCTTTAGCCCGCTATTTGCCGCTTGGCTCCGCAGCAGCACCTGTAGAAAGCAATCCACCCAAGAGGTGGCAATACAAAAGGGCAACGGTCAGCAAAGCTGACCAAATTATAACGACCCGACCCGTTTCTCGGGACGGCGGTGCTCCTTCCCTGCAATAAAACTACCATAGCAATTCTATAAGGTATTCTATTCGCCACAAGTGTCGGCACGCACGGCCGCACACTCCGTGCTCTCAGGGCACTAATCGGTGAACCCGGTCCGGACCCAGTCCAACACCGCGATTCCACCACCACCCCTCGGATGGCAACACACGTGAGCATTTAGCCCTTTCAGCCGAAGCCTAGGCCCGTTTCCAGCCCCCCGGGAAGTCCCATGTACTTTAGGTCGCTTCTACCGAGACCACTTGGAATGGGTAGAGTTCCACCCGCCCGTTGCTCACTTCACCACGGCCATTTAGCCATCGGTGCGGGCCAAGTTTCTCCTCATTCCCACAATCGATCAAACACGCACATAACCCCGTTATGTACCGATTTGCCCTCCAAGGCAACATCGTGGCGGCAATGCGATTCCGCCCAAGCTTTCCGGGTGCGCCTCGAGGTTAACCCCCAAGGATCCCTGTATGCAATCTACCGCGTAGAAATTTCGGAAAACTAAAATCATCGGCGCGGAGTCTTCTCCGGCCATGCAATGCAAACATCACCGATCCGGGTTAAACCCGAATAGGCTTCACACACAATGCCTACGCCCGTACTCCGATTCCGGGCTCTAACAACGGGGACTTTACATATCTACCCGAAGGGATTCCGCGCCTCAACGCTCACTCGCGAGAGGGGGATTTCCCCATGCATAGAAAGAAGGGCGACTACACATGCCCTATGAAGAGGATCGTTACCCTCGAAGATTTCCGCGGCGCCATGAAGATGTAGTCGGATGGAAAGCTTCGCCTCGCCCTTGCCTTCGAGGATCCGGACTCGGATCGCGAATCGGTGCTTCAAAACTCCTCCGGCGGCCGGATCTTGGGCTCACACCACCAAGGGAGTTCTCCCCTCTCTCTAAGATGAAGAAAGAGAAACTCAAGATGAAAATGAGGGTTTCTCCCCCCATTTCCCGGCTAATAACCCCCCAGGAGCAGCCCCCACCGTCGGATCCAGATCCAAGGGAACGGACGGCCGAGATTAGATCCAAAAATCCAAAAACTGGGCCGAACACGGCTTGACACACGGCCGTGTGTCTGGCCGTGTAGCTCATTCGCCGATCGACACGGGTCCTGACACGGCCGTGTGCCACGGGCCGTGTTACCTGGAGCTTCAGGACGATCGTCGGGCTTCCAGAACACGGCTTCGAACACAGCCGTGTTCGAGGCCGTGTGCCCCACACACGGCTTGAGACACGGCCGTGTGTCTCAGGCCGTGTACTGCTCTGACTCGAGACAGCACAAAAACACAATAAATCACTGAACACGGGTAGGCACACGGCCGTGTGCCTGGCCGTGTGCCCCTGTTCAGACCTCCAAAAGTGCCGTTTGATCGCCCCGCGATCATCTCTGAGGTTGGGGTCTTACAGTGCAACCTCTATAAGGACTCCAATGGGTTCAGCCATGTCTCTCGACAAGGATGAAAAAGGGAAACCTTTTGATAAAACCAAGTACAGAAGCATAGTTGGATCCTTGCTCTATCTTACTGCTAGTAGACCAGACATAATGTTTTCTACATGTGTCTGTGCTAAATTCCAAGTGAACTGAAAGTGAGGGGATAAGTTGTAAACTACTCTAGAGGGGGGGGGGGGTGAATAGAGTATTCAAATTTTATGAATAACTAGTCAGCTCCCTTGGAGTTGATTTGCGGAATAAAATAATCTGATACTTGAACCCTAAGAGCCTAACACAGTGAAGTGCACAAGTGAGAGAGTTAACTAAAATTTCAGTTTAACTATAAGCCTATCACAGCAACTAGCAATCCTAGGTAGTTCTATCACAGCCACAGAATAAGATGAATAAGCAAGATAACCAGATGGACACAGGATATATAGTGGTTCCCTCTTAATAGGTACTCCACTCTTCTACCACCCTGGTAGGAATCCACTACAGGTTTTTGCTAAGGTGCCCTGCCACCAATGATCTTCTTCAGGTAGATCAAACAGACCCTTTGAGCTTTTGATAAGGATGCTCAACCACAGGTTGTTGATAAGGTGCCCTGTCACCAACGTTCACTTTTGAAGAGGTGTGAACAAACTCTTTTTACAAAGGGGTTGAGAGGGTTAGATTATCTTCTCTGTTGTGAATACAGATTAGAGAAGACTTGTGGATTCTCTAAAGAATCAAAGTCTCCCCCTGGCTCAGTGAAAGTCCAGGGAAAGCCTTTGCTTCAGGATGAAGGAGTTTCAGATAAACTGAAACTAAATCCTCAGAGATCTGAAGACTGATTTTTATCAGGTCTTAAGATTCTGGAGCACTTGAAGCAGAACTGGAGCTCTTTCTGAAGTCTTGAAAACTCTAAGCAGATGCTCAGGAGACTTGAGAATGAAAGATGATTGCTCTGGGCTTTTGCTTCAGGAAAACTTTTCTTCTTCTTGTTGTGAGATTGTGAAGAGCTGCTCTGATGATGCTTGAGCGAATGAATAATATTTCTCTGTGTCTGTAACTTCTCTTTTGCTGAGAGAAGAATCTCTCTTAAATATGTCTTCACGTTTTTCCTTTGGAACGGCTCTATTGATTTGAATTCTCGAGTCCTGCAACAGATTATCTCAAAATAGAATATAGCAATAGGAATAGAATGGCCTATTAACTTTCTGTCAGTCCCAATAAGGAATAAAATAAGCGGGAAAAATATCTCAGCATAAAGACGTACCATTCTTGGAAATAGTACATAGTACCAACGGCTAGAAAACAAGCTGGAAAGATAAAGTCAACGCAATTTGTATAATAGGACAAAATGCTTTATCAAGAATACTGAATCCCGTGATTTATGCTTGACATATTTTGTAAATAATTCATTTGAATTTAAGCCATAAATTTAGCAACAAATAACTTCAGAAAATCTTTCTAACCACAAGCTAACACACTTGGAAATAAACCAAGGAATAGCATAAATACAAATAGATAAAAGCAGACAGAAATCGTCGAACAGGAGTTCGATGATCGTCGACCTGCAAACAGATCGTCGACTAATAGCAGGAATCTGTCGGAACAGAAATCGTCGACCAGAAATCGTCGACCAGCTAATAGATCGTCGACCAGCTAACAGATAGTCGACCAGCTAACAGATAGTCGACCAGCAAAGGCAAATATCTGTCGAGACAGAAATCGTGAAGCAAGAACACGATCGTCGATCTGTTGATGACAGATCGTCGACCAACCTTCAGAGCGTAGTAAGCTTGCTCTGAGATCGTCGACCAACGGTCGACGATAATTGTCTTGACTTCAACGATTCAATAGCCCTGCTATCGTCGACCAATGATCGACGATCGCGAGGCCTCGTTCGATGATGGTCGAACGGAAAAGCCTTAACCACAAAAACATCTAGAACTTCTAACCTAAGCTCTAGGTCAGTTTATAAACTGCCCTAGGGAGACTAAACAGAGTCTAAACATGATCATATATCTTTATATGGATCAAGAGGGGCTGGAAAGGGATTACATAAGCCAAATCACATCTAGGGTACCAACAATCTCCCCCTATTTGGGTTATGTTATCCAATCCAATCTAAAAACTAAAGCACACAGCAACAAAAACAGATATTAACCAAAATAAAACACAGGCAATCCACAAAAAAAACATAAATCAGCAGAACTATAAAGTATCAAGCAGATTTATCAGAGGTTTTAGCATCAGATGAGTTTTTAGGGATTACAGCTGGTTTGAAAATAATCTCTCTGTTAGGATTTGCTGCTTGTCTTTTAGATAGCATTAGGTCATGTTCACCAATGATTTTCTTTTCAGCATAGCTTGGTAGAACTGCAGCAGGATGTAGCTTCATGTATTCTTCAGTATTAAAAGCTTCTGGATTGACTTGAAATTTGCTGAGTTCCTTTTCTCTGAATTCAGACATAGTTGTATATGCTGTAGGGTCTAGTCCTTGAGCTTTGGCTCTCTCCATCATGCTTAGAGCAATAGATTCCTTAAATCTTGCCATAGAGGCAATCCTTTCAGTTTCAGTTATATCTGATGGAGAGGATGGTCTGTCAATATCAGCTTGAGCTGCAATCTCCATGTTTCTTTGAAGAGCTGTGACTATTTTCCTTGAATCAAGATAAATCTGTGCAGCCTTCTTAGGATCTGTTTCAGCACATAGAGATTTTGGAGGAGCAAGTTCAATGAACTTCTTATGAGATTTCTTTGAAAGGACCACTCTTTTTCCTTTTGATTCAGTTGTCTCAGCAGCAGCAGGTTTTCTTGAAGAAGAGGATGGACCTTTCCTGGGAGGAGAAGGTTTCCATTCTGAAATTTTCTTTTTAGGAGAGGGAGGAGGAGAGAAGGTAGGTTGCTGAAAAGTCATCTCCTTTATTTGTTCCACGAGAGCATTGTCATTTCTTTTTCTTCCCTGTCCTGATACATCTTGGCCTCCCTGGCTTTGGTTACTCCTTCTTTGGTAGGTCTGAGAAGTGTTAGAACTGGCTGACCTTGCAGAGGGGGCAGAAGAGAGACTTCCAGAGGCTCCAGCAACAGGAGGTGGAGGAGGACCTCTGGGGGGGAATTTCTGAACAGGAGTGTCATATCTTTTTCTTCTCTTATTCTCTCTTGTCTGATTCTTTGAAAGTCTCATCCAAGGCTGAAATTCTTTGCTCTTGGGATCAATTCCCTTCAGAATAAAATAAGGAACATCCTTGTCTGGATTAGCAGCAGGAGGAGCAGATGCCTTTCTTTTCTGGGCTACAGCCTTTTTCTTCTTTTGGGAGCTATCAGAATTTTCAGGATCATCATCATCAGAGGAGTGGGATGAGGTTCTGCCAGCATAATCATCAAAGTTTTGTTCAGAAGGATCCTTGGCAGCAGGTTCAGCTTTATCTTTCTTTTCTCTTTCTTCTTTCTCTTTAGCTTCCTCAATGGCATCTTGCCTAAGGAGGGCATCAAGATCCACATTTGGAGACCTCTTCCAGAGTTCTGATTCTGGATACAACTCAGGAACTGTCTTGGGGACCAGTTCTGCAATAGAAGGAATGGATAGAGGATAGGTGAGGATAGGTGGAGAAAAGATGACGATATCTGCAGGGGCAGATGCTTTCTCTAGAGAGATGGCTAGGGAATCCAAATGATAATTAGCCAACCCTTCAATGTACTCAGAGGCAATATTCTCAGCCACAAAGGCTATAAATTGTTCTAGGTTTAGAGTACCTGAGCTTGATTCCTTTTCAGTCATCTTGGAGGCTTTTTCTGGTAAAGCTAGCACGGCCTCAGCTTCTTCAGCAGCAGCAGCAGTGTTGATTGTGCCTGCATACAAAGAAAGATAGGTTAACAACCAAGTGGGAATAAAATATTCCCCCCAAGGTGAACAAACAACAGGTAATAGATAGGATTACCTGAAGATCTACACAGGATACCACTTTGCATCTAGGAAGGAGGTTATAATTCCTTCTAGATGTTCAGTGACATCAGGGATAGACACCTCTGCAAGGCACAAGAGGAGTGCCATACAGGAAAAGAAAAGAGTATCTTTGACCAAGGGGTCATCAAGGTACTCAGGTCTATAAGGGACCACTATCTCTTGAGGAGGAAGAACAAAAGGAGTAGATGTGAGTGAGAACTCACAGTCTGAGTTAAGAAATGATTCCAAGTCTTTATCAGAATCAAAGGACTTAGCAGCATCAACTTGCAATACTGATGTAAGGTCATCAGCAGCTGTGATGGAAAGGAAGGGATAAGAAATTAACTCTAAGTTGGAGTTTGAATTAATTAGAATCTTAAATAAAGCTATACCATCAGGTTGAGCAGCATCATACTCACAGGTGTCCATGGGGACTTCCTCATTTTCTTTTTCAGGAACTTCTTCCTCAGAAGCTAGATTCACTAGGGAGTGAATGTCTTTGTTAGATACAAATATCAAATTGAAGTCCTGATTATAACCTTTGGAGGAAGAATTTTAAGGTTTACCTTCTGGTTCTTTCTCTGGAATCTCTTGAGGTTCTTCTACAGTTCCTTGAAGGGGAAGAGAAGAATTGTCCTGAAGGGTCAGGGCATCACCTGAGACCACTTCAACAGACATCTCCCCCTGCATGACTTCAGTGGGGACTGGAGTCATGCATCTTACTGAAGAGGGCTCAGCAGAGGGATGAGATGATTTTATGGCTTGAGTAAGGGCATTGATGGATGCAATGAGAGGGGCATTGGCAGCCTCAATCATTTTTTAGATGGAGGGAGTAATGAGCTCGACAATATGTGCAAGCAATTCAGGAGTTATCTGAAATGCTGATGATGTGGAGGTGGATGGAATGGAAGCAGGATGATCTGCCACATGATCAAATGAGTCATGTGGAGATGGGTGAACATCAACATGAGTGTGGGATTCATGTTGAGAAAGATGCGTGAGGATGGTAGCAGTCACCATGTCAACACTGGCTGAAGCTGCCAGATGTTGTGGTGTTGGTGACTGGTGTGGAGATGCAGGTGGAATGAAGGATGCATGTTGTGGTGGCACTGCAGGTGTTGTAGAGGAAAGTAATGCAGGAGAAGAGGATGCAGGGATAGAGAGGGAGGAAGGAGGGATTACTGAGCCTTCCCCAGTAAGCGGGAGAGCGGTCGAATCAGCCCTTGTGTCTGAAGGAGGGTTAGGATCAACCCTGGCTGACTTCTTGATAATCCTTTGGGATTTCTTGAATAGAGAGGGGTCCAACCTCTTGCTGGCGTTGACTGCGGAGGGTGCAGACACAAGCAGCAGGGGTGCTTTCACATATAGAAACACACCCAATACCCTGGCAAGATTTACTTCATTCTGATTGTTCTTTCTCCTTATTAGTTCAAACAGAACTTTTCCCCAGGCAATCTGTGCCTTATTCACCAAAGCTGACATCAGGGCAAATTGTTGCCTGTTGATGTTGTCGTGAGCCGAGTGTTTTCCCAAAACAACCTTGCCCACCAGGTCTGCCAGAAACTTGTACTCTGGAGACAGGTTTATCTTTAGCAGCTTAGCTGGAACACCCTCAGCATGGCCCATCACAGATAGCATGCGGCCATATTCTTCTGCAGTTTGCTCATAGTCCTCAGTTCCTGTTGGCAGTCCAAACAGCTCAGTCAATACTTCAGGAGTCAGAATGACCTCCTCGCCATTTATCTTTCCTGTCATGGCGTCGTCGCTGGAGGACGAAGTATATACCCATTCACGAATCTCTGGTATATGAATCTTAGGAGAGAACGACATAAATTTCTTGAGGCCTTGGTCTTCACACAGCTGCAGAATATCTTGGATTGGTTGATCACATCGGCTGAAAGAATCAAAGTCGACACAGAATCCAGTGTCGAACTTCATTCCGAAGAGAACAGCAGAAGGAATCGCCATAGGATTTGAGAGAAGATGGCGAATCGAGAAGCAAAACAGGGGAGAAGAGAATCGCGCGGGATTAGAGTTCGAGAGCGAATTCTAAGCCAGAAGAAGGAATATGAAAAGACGGAGCGGAAGGACGACGATCTTCAGACCTAAATCGACTATTAGAAACAAATCTGCGATCGTCGATCCCGGAATAAAATCGGTCGTCGAATAAAGATCGACGATTGTCAATGTTTGACTAATCGGTAAACATCGACCGACTACACGCAATTACCACGATCGTCGATCAATAAATGTTTGGTCGACGATTTTCCACCCAGCACAGAAAATCTGTCGTCGACCATTGGTCGACGATAGATACCTAAGGAGAGATCGTTGACCAGTTGGTCGACGGTTTCTGCCTTACTACAGAACGAGCTGTCGTCGACGGTTGGTCGACGATAGTTCTGACCTGGTCAAAGATCGTCGAGCAGTCGTTCGACGATTTTAGACAGAAAACAAAACTAACCAAATTTTCACTACTCTGAACCATTAATCATGCCAAGCTGGTTCAGGAAGAACAAATGCTTTTGTTCATCAAGGGGCTTAGTGAAAATATCTCCTCTCTGCAGGTCTGTGGATATAAATTCCATTACTATCTTGTTCTTTTCCACATTATCTCTCAGAAAGTGATGTCTAATCTCAATGTGCTTGGTCCTGGAATGGTGCACAGGATTTTGAGCAATTGATATTGCACTGGTACTGTCACACAGAATTTTTGTGTTTGAGTGTGTGTACCCATAATCCACTAGCTGATTTTGAATCCACAGGATCTGTGAACAGCAACTAGCTGCTGCTATATATTCAGCCTCAGCAGTTGAAGTAGACATAGATGCCTGTTTCTTGCAAAACCAAGAGACAAGTCTCTCTCCCAGGAACTGACAAGTCCCTGAGGTGCTTTTCCTGTCAACTCTACAACCAGCATAATCAGCATCTGAATATCCAATTAATTCAAATCCTGACTCAGCTGGGTACCACAGTCCTAAGTTAGGGCATCCCTTAAGGTATCTCAAAATCCTCTTGAGAAGAGTTAAGTGAGATTCCTTTGGGTTGACCTGAAACCTAGCACATAGACATGTAGCAAACATTATGTCAGGCCTACTTGCAGTCAAATACAGCAGGGAACCAACAATGGATCTAAAGTTCTTTTGATCAACAGGCTTGCCATTAACATCAGAATCAATAACTGCATTTGAGGCCATAGGTGTGCTCATTGATGAAGCATCAGACATTCCAAATCTTTTAACCAGCTCTCTGGCATATTTTGATTGAGAAATGAAAATGCCATCAACACTCTGTTTCACTTGGAGACCAAGGAAATAGGATAACTCACCCATGCTGCTCATCTCAAACTTAGAGTGCATTAGTTCAGAGAACCTCTTGCATAGTTTGGGATCAGTAGAGCTAAATATAATGTCATCTATATAGATTTGAACTAACAGTTGTGAGTCCTTATGATGTCTAATGAACAGGGTTCTATCTACTACACCTCTCACAAACTTGTGTTCTAGAAGAAAATTTGCTAAGGTCTCATACCAAGCTCTAGGAGCTTGCTTGAGTCCATAGAGAGCCTTTTGGAGTTTGAACACATGAGTGGGTAAGGTTGATGAAACAAACCCTGGTGGTTGTTCAACAAACACTTCTTCCTTTAAATCTCCATTGAGGAAGGCACTCTTCACATCCATTTGGAAGACCTTAAATCTTTTATAGGCAGCATAGGCTAGGAAAATCCTAATGGCTTCTAGTCTAGCTACAGGGGCAAAAGTCTGATCATAGTCTATGCCTTCCTCCTGTCTATAGCCTTGAGCTACTAGCCTAGCCTTATTCCTAACTACTATGCCTTGGGCATCAAGCTTGTTTCTAAACACCCACTTGGTGCCTATGATCCGTTGGCCTCTTGGTCTTGGAACCAAGGTCCAAACTTTACATCTTTCAAACTGGTTAAGCTCCTCTTGCATTGCTATAATCCAGTGGGGATCAAGCTCAGCATCTTTAATGGTTAGGGGCTCAACCTGAGAAAGGAAACAAGCAAACATCACATTTTTGTTGAGTTGATGTCTTGTCTGGACTCCTGCTGAAATGTCTCCAATCACTTGAGATACAGGGTGATCTCTAAGTGTGACAAGATCAGTAGGTTCAACAATGATCTGATCTTCAACAGTTTCAAGATTTAATTCCTCATGTGGAATTTGATCAACTGTTGGAGCAGGTGCTTTAACTTCAAGAAGCTCTACATCAGATTCAGAATCTGAGGGAGCAACCTGTGGAGTTTGTTGGGGATGATTCTCCTGTGTGAGTCTCAAACCTTCCAAATCCTTACTTACTCCTAGGACTTGCACTGTACTATTAGAGGAAGAGTCCTTCTCCTTATAATACATGACTGTCTCATCAAAAGAGACATGTGCAGACTCTTCTATCTTAAGAGAGGATTTATTAAGGACCCTATAGGATTTGCTTACTTGAGAGTATCCTAGAAAAACTCCCATTGAAGCTTTTGCCTCAAATTTTCTATGGTATTCTTTGTTATTGTTATGAACAAAAGCAACACAACCAAATACTCTAAAGTAGTCTATTTTAGGTTTCACTTGCTTAAGTAACTCATAGGGAGTCTTACCCTTAAGTTTATGTATCAGACTTCTGTTCAATACATAGTTAGCTGTGCTGACTGCTTCAGCCCAAAAGGACAGAGGCATGTTAGCATCGGCCAACAATGTACTTGCAGCTTCAATTAGGGTTCTGTTTTTCCTTTCAACTACCCCATTTTGTTGAGGAGTTCTAGGAGCAGAGAAGCTATGTTTGATACCTTCCTTCTCACAGAATTCTTGCATAAGAAGAGACTCAAACTCAGTACCATGATCACTTCTGATCAAGGCAATCTGAGTAGAATACTCACTCTGTATACACTTTAGAAAATCTGTAAGAACCTTGAAGTTATCAGCCTTAGTTCTCAGGAAGAATACCCAAGTGAACCTAGAGAAGTCATCTACAATTACTAGAGTGTAAGACTTTCCTCCAAGACTCTGTACAGCAATAGGACCAAATAAATCCAAATGTAGCAAGTACAGAATCCTGGGAGAATCACTTTTATTAACTGATTTAAAGCTATTTCTTGTTTGCTTACCTAATTGACAAGCTTTGCAAAGGCCTTCCTTCTTGTAGGGGCAAGAAGGTAAACCTCGTACAAGATTGTATTTAGCCAACCTAGAAATGTTTTTCAAATTTACATGACTAAGTCTCTTATGCCAAAGGGTATTATTACTGGTTACTTCATTAAATAAGCATATTTCAGATTTGGATGAGTTAAAGTCTACAACATAAACATTTCCAATTCTAATACCTACTAACACAACAGTATTATTTAAAGAAATATTGCAAGCAGTGTCAGTAAACCATACCTTGTACCCAGCATCACACATTTGACTTACAGAGATTAGGTTGTGCTTTAGTCCTGAGACATAAGCTACTTTCTTGAAGGTTACAGCTCCTATGGTGAAGCTGCCATACCCTTCAGTCTGTCCACAGCTGGAATCCCCAAATATAACTTTTGGTCCCAGCTTAGCTTTGAAACCTGACAGGTTCTTCTTCTTTCCTGTCATATGCTTTGAGCATCCACTATCCAGATACCATTTGTCATGTATGACTGGATAGGTCTTCACCTGCAGAAAGAACAGTTATACATTGTGGACCCAGGTTACCTTGGGTCCAGTATTCTTCACAAAAGAAAAACTAGATATAAAAGATTTTGCAGGCTTAGATTTATATCCTAAAGGGTGTGATCTCCTAGGTGGGATAATCCATTCAGTTGAAGGATCAAACAACCTGGGGTGGTGATTAGGATTTGAAGTTCTGGAAGTTTGATTTTTATTTTCCAGCTTAAGTCCAGATCGTCGATCAATGGTCGACGATCGCAAGCCATATCGTCGATCATTTATGGTAGAACGATGTTCTGGATTCCACGATCGTCGATCACTGGTCGACGACTCAAGATGAGATCGTCGACCTCCTGCACCAAAGCTATTATACTCAGTGTAGGTGTTCAGCGATCGTCGATAGTCGTTCGACGATTGGTTTGACGATCGTCGATTAATGTTCGACGATTTTTGTAAAGCTAGAAATTTTTTCTTCCTATTCTCTTTCTTAATCTTATTCTGAATTTTCTTGCATTTTTCAATTTCCTCAGTATTCTTCATTCCTGATTCAGAAACAAATTTTACTGGAGTGCTAAATCTCTCCTTTGTGAGGAGGATGGGTTCACTAGGTGTAGCACCTAAGCCTAGTTTATCATTACCAACCCTAGTGTTTGCCATACTGGTAATTTCAGACAGTTTAAGGCTCCTGCCATTTAATTTTTCTTCTAACCTCTTAGATTTAGCTAGTTCTAATTTTAGAACTGTTACTTCTTCTCTTAAGCTTTCTAATTCCTTTTCTAATCTGATTATTTCAATACCTTCCATGTCTAGTTCCATTATTTTTAATCTAAGTGACTTAATTTCTTTTTCAGATAATAGTAAATCTAAACATAGAGTTTTAAATTTTAGTTTGAACTCAGGAGATGAGAAGTCAAATGAGTCGATTACCTGATCCTCCATAAAGGAATCTTCTTCATTGTCTCCTTCTTCTTCAGAATTCTCTGCAGCTGACAGAGAGCTGCAGGCATCAATGGCCATGAGGCAGACCTCTTTGGCTTTCTTCTCTTCTTCTTCTTCAGAATCACTGGAGCTAGAGGAGCAGGTATCCTCTTCTGTTTCACTCCAGGTGGCAGCCACAAATCCCTTGTCCTTCTTCTTGTATTTGTGTGATGAGGACTTGGAGTGGTGCTTCCTGTACTCTTTCTCATGTTTCTTCTCCTTGTACTTCTTCTCTGGACAATCTGGGGCAATGTGTCCAGGCTTGCTGCAAACATAACAAATGATTTCTTTAGATGGAGTCTTGTCATACCTTGGCTTGTCCTCATGCTTGGAGAACTTCTTTCTGAGGTCTCTTCTTCCCACGTTGAAGAACCTCTTGGCAATGAGTGCCAGTAACTCCTCATTTGATTGACTTCCTTCAGAAGTCTCAGCAGCCTTAAGAGCTAGAGAATGCTCTTTCTTTATTGGTGTTGGAGTTTTTACTTCAATTGCAGCAGCTCTGCTCTTTAGAGTTTGCTCATATGACTTGAGCTTTCCCAACAGAGCTTCTGTGGAGAGTTCCACAGTGTTTCTTCCATCCTTGATGGGCCATATCCTTGAGTCCCAAGAGATGGGAAGGCACATCAGGATCTTGTCATTTACTTCTGACAAAGTTATCTCCTTGTCCAAAGACCTCAGTTCACTTATTATTGAACTGAGTCTTGTGTACATTGTGTCAATGTCTTCAGCATCATCCTTCTTGAAATTTTCATACTGAGAGGTGAGATTGGATCTCCTGTCCTTCCTCTCATCAGCTGAGCCAGCAACTATGTGGTTGAGGGAATCCCACATAGCTTTGGCTGAGGTGCATTCAGCCAGCTTCTGGAATATCTCATCAGACATTGTCTGAGCTAGGATATTCATTGCCTTAGCATCAGCTGCTTTTGCCTTCTTGTAAGTTTCATTGTAGTCAGGTGGTGGCACAGCACTGAGATCAGCAGATGTGGAGGCAGCAGCAGGCCTAGCAGGTGGTCCTGTCAAGATAGAAGAAAAGATATCTTCATCAATAGAATTCATGTATAGTCTTATCCTGGCCTTCCATATGCCAAACTTGGACAAGTTGCATACAGGAGGTCTGGTGCTTGAATAATCCTTAGACTGGGCAATGTGTGAAAGTGTTTGTGAATGGTATCAGGAAACAACTTATCACAGGATCTTTTAACTCAGGTGTTAGCCTGTATGAACAGCCAACCTCCCTCTGATACCAATTGAAAGTGAGGGGATAAGTTGTAAACTACTCTAGAGGGGGGGGGGTGAATAGAGTATTCAAATTTTATGAATAACTAGTCAGCTCCCTTGGAGTTGATTTGCGGAATAAAATAATCTGATACTTGAACCCTAAGAGCCTAACACAGTGAAGTGCACAAGTGAGAGAGTTAACTGAAATTTCAGTTTAACTATAAGCCTATCACAGCAACTAGCAATCCTAGGTAGTTCTATCACAGCCACAGAATAAGATGAATAAGCAAGATAACCAGATGGACACAGGATATATAGTGGTTCCCTCTTAATAGGTACTCCACTCTTCTACCACCCTGGTAGGAATCCACTACAGGTTTTTGCTAAGGTGCCCTGCCACCAATGATCTTCTTCAGGTAGATCAAACAGACCCTTTGAGCTTTTGATAAGGATGCTCAACCACAGGTTGTTGATAAGGTGCCCTGTCACCAACGTTCACTTTTGAAGAGGTGTGAACAAACTCTTTTTACAAAGGGGTTGAGAGGGTTAGATTATCTTCTCTGTTGTGAATACAGATTAGAGAAGACTTGTGGATTCTCTAAAGAATCAAAGTCTCCCCCTGGCTCAGTGAAAGTCCAGGGAAAGCCTTTGCTTCAGGATGAAGGAGTTTCAGATAAACTGAAACTAAATCCTCAGAGATCTGAAGACTGATTTTTATCAGGTCTTAAGATTCTGGAGCACTTGAAGCAGAACTGGAGCTCTTTCTGAAGTCTTGAAAACTCTAAGCAGATGCTCAGGAGACTTGAGAATGAAAGATGATTGCTCTGGGCTTTTGCTTCAGGAAAACTTTTCTTCTTCTTGTTGTGAGATTGTGAAGAGCTGCTCTGATGATGCTTGAGCGAATGAATAATATTTCTCTGTGTCTGTAACTTCTCTTTTGCTGAGAGAAGAATCTCTCTTAAATATGTCTTCACGTTTTTCCTTTGGAACGGCTCTATTGATTTGAATTCTCGAGCCCTGCAACAGATTATCTCAAAATAGAATATAGCAATAGGAATAGAATGGCCTATTAACTTTCTGTCAGTCCCAATAAGGAATAAAATAAGCGGGAAAAATATCTCAGCATAAAGACGTACCATTCTTGGAAATAGTACATAGTACCAACGGCTAGAAAACAAGCTGGAAAGATAAAGTCAACGCAATTTGTATAATAGGACAAAATGCTTTATCAAGAATACTGAATCCCGTGATTTATGCTTGACATATTTTGTAAATAATTCATTTGAATTTAAGCCATAAATTTAGCAACAAATAACTTCAGAAAATCTTTCTAACCACAAGCTAACACACTTGGAAATAAACCAAGGAATAGCATAAATACAAATAGATAAAAGCAGACAGAAATCGTCGAACAGGAGTTCGATGATCGTCGACCTGCAAACAGATCGTCGACTAATAGCAGGAATCTGTCGGAACAGAAATCGTCGACCAGAAATCGTCGACCAGCTAATAGATCATCGACCAGCTAACAGATAGTCGACCAGCTAACAGATAGTCGACCAGCAAAGGCAAATATCTGTCGAGACAGAAATCGTGAAGCAAGAACACGATCGTCGATCTGTTGATGACAGATCGTCGACCAACCTTCAGAGCGTAGTAAGCTTGCTCTGAGATCGTCGACCAACAGTCGACGATAATTGTCTTGACTTCAACGATTCAATAGCCCTGCTATCGTCGACCAATGATCGACGATCGCGAGGCCTCGTTCGACGATGGTCGAACGGAAAAGCCTTAACCACAAAAACATCTAGAACTTCTAACCTAAGCTCTAGGTCAGTTTATAAACTGCCCTAGGGAGACTAAATAGAGTCTAAACATGATCATATATCTTTATATGGATCAAGAGGGGCTGGAAAGGGATTACATAAGCCAAATCACATCTAGGGTACCAACATGAACTGTAAGGAATCTCACTATGCTGCTGCAAAGCGGATTTTGAGATACCTTAAAGGTACACCGAATCTTGGCTTATGGTACCCAAGAATTAATGAATGCGAACTAATTGGCTTTTCAGATGCTGACTTTGCAGGTAGCAAGGATGATAGAAAAAGCACTTCTGGGACGTGTCAGTTCTTAGGAAGGAGACTAATCTCATGGAGCAGCAAAAAGCAAAACTGTGTCGCAATCTCAACGGTCGAGTCAGAATACATCTCTGCCGACAGTTGTTGTGCACAGTTGCTTTGGCTAAAGAATCAACTAGATGACTACAACATGAAGGTCAAGGACATCCCGCTGTTTTGCGACTCGTCCACTGCAATAGAAATTGCCAAAAACCCAGTCTCGCATAGTCGGACAAAGCACATCGAGCTCAGATATCACTTCATCCGGGAGCATGTGGAGCAAGGGGATATAGATCTGCAGTATGTGCCAACAGATTGACAAGTTAAAGACATTTTTACGAAGCCGCTGGATGAGACCAAGTTCAATTTCTTCAAAACTGAACTTGGGATGCTCAACAAAGAAGGATAGACCAAGTGGGATCATGTCAAGGCTCAAAAATCGAGGATACGTCAAAAAGGTTCGAAATTTCTCTAAGTGGACATCACTTCTCGAGAAATAGAGTTACTACTTGAGTACTAAGACCTTACTTCTCGAGTATTATAACTCCGCTTCTCGAGAACTATTCGTCCACTCGAGAAATGACCCGTTTCTTTTCGAATTTAATTCTACTTCTTAATTTTCATAAATCTCTTGATTTGCGCCTTAATCAAAGGCTTAATTTAGATTAATTAGACACTTAATCATAATTACTAGGTTTATATCAATAGAAAACCTTTAGATTTCATAAATCACTCGACATTTCAAATCCTCTATCTCGAAAACTCTTTGCCTTCCGCCGATACAGAGCAATCGTCGCCATCGTTCATCCGTCTTCCGCTCATCGATTTTTGAAGAATCCATGGCTCCGCAGTCCAAGATCGGTGGTGGTAGTGAGCTAATAGTTGCCGAAATTGCAGAGCTCTCAGATGATTTCCAGAACCTTTTGATTCTCTTGGAAAACGCCTGCTTGTCGTTCGTACTTTAAGAACCTTGCAAGATCCTATTCCCAGAGGTAGGAGAATTCTTCAAAAATATCAAGGTCAGAAGGAACAGTACTGTGTTAAAATCGAAAGTAAAGGGGATTAAGATAAAATTGAACAAGACCATTTTCTCTAAACTTCTGAGAATGCCGATTATGGATGAAGAGGATGACATCACTCCTAAAGATTATGACAGAACACTCTGCTTTTGTGGAGTTCCTACTGAGATTACTTCTCTGAGAAGGTCAGCCCCGAATGCTGAGAGTAAGCTGTTAGTTGACATCATTGGAAAAATTCTCTGGTGCAAGACTGCCTCCATCAGCTTCATCTCCAGTGACTTGTTTGATGTGATGACTGTTATAGTATGCAGGAAGAAATTTCAGTTTGGAATGATGATCTTTGATAAGATAAGGGAGAGCATTAAGGCTCCTAACTTTGCAAGGATAATTTCATTGATGTTGCATGAAATTGATCCACTAGTCTTTGACACTTCCAAAGGAACACCCATTCACCACATGAAGAAGGTTTTCATAACTTTTATTTAAAGATAGGAGTTGAAATTGAAGAATCCCACTCAAGTTGCTAAAGAGCATGAACTCCCTGCTGCAGAGGACAGAACCCCATCTCCCTCCTCTCATGAAGTTGCTGGCACATCTGGTGCAGCAATTGAGGGGGAGCTTGCTTCCTATGTTCCAGAAGATAGAATTCCCTCTCCTTCTCCTCCAGTCAGATCTCCATAGCCAACCAGATCAGATGAGATAGCTACAAATGAGCAAGTTTAGGACACCCTCAACTCCACTGCTGAAGATATAGAGAAAATTATAGAAGATCTCCTTCCCCCCCCCCCCTCCATCAAGACACTGCTGAAGAAGCCCCATGGGTATAGACTCCTATTCCATCTTCTTCTCCAACACCATCTCCAAAATCTACTCCTCCTCCATCCCCAGCTGCAGATCAAAATGAACTAGAAAGTATCCTTCTTTCAGAAGAAGATGAGCAAACCCTAGAACCTGCTGAAGCTCCTCTAAGGAATCTCGACTTAACTCTTCCCACCATCCTTGGTGAGGAAGGAGATTTGGTCATTCATACATCAAGAGCTGAAAGCTCTATAGTTGTTGAAGAAATCCCTCCATGGGAAGCCCCTCCTCTACTTCCAGTTGTTCCAACTCCTGCTGCTGTTGCTGCCCCTATAACATCAAACATCCTAAGTAAGATTGAGCTAATGCTAAGTGAGCAAAGGAAGTATTTTGATGAATCTTTGAAGATAGTCCAAGATAAAGTATCTGCTCTAGAGAAAGAGATGAGCAGAGGTTTTGTAGAGATACAACATAATACCGATACTCTAAAACATCTATTTCAGATTAGTGGAAAGCTCTCAACCACACTATTACTAGTGTTGGTGAAGTTATGAACCAATCAGTAACTCTAGCTGGAAACCAAATACAATTGGAAAAGAATGCCCAAGAACACCTCCAGAAGATCTGTGAAAAGGTTGGTACCTTCAAAGAAGATGCTATAGCCCAGTTATCTGTAGAATTAAGAAAGAGGGAGACTTTAGTGAAAGAACAAGTTGATAAGCTTGCTACAAATGCCAACACTATCTGGACTGAGCAATTAGCTGAAATCAATAAGAATGTTTTGGCTCAGATCCAGTCAATGATATTCTATACTTATGACACTGTAGTCTGGTCTCATAACCTAATATTCCCAGATTTTCAAGTTAACCAAAGTGTCATTCCTCATCACTTGAATCCCCTTGCTGAAGGTCAATCAAGTCAGATGCCTACTCAGATGCAAACTCATATGCCATCCTTCTCTCCTAGGCCAGAGGATCAAATTCCTCCTCCTACTTCTTATGCTCAGGTTTGGGAAGAAGAGATTCCTCAAAACCTACCTGAAATCCATATTCCTAAGAAAAGGAAGTATGGGGAAGGTCCTTCTGCTAGCAAGACAGTTCCAAAGCCAGATTCAGAAAAGAGGAAAGCACGGGAATTTGCTGAGGTATTGTTGGGTATATTGGAAAATGTGTACCTGATTTGGAGAAGCCTCACTTAGCTCAATGATATACATCAAGGTGTATTTGATGTTATTTTGAGTTTATATGTGCAGGTTAAGTATTGGCTAAAATGCAGAAAAAGTTTCTAAGTCCATGTGTCGACACTTAAGGAAGTCTGTGTCGACACTTGGAAAAGCTGTGTCAACACCTGAAGCAACTGTGTCGACACACAGAATTTATTTGTCGACATCAACTGTGTCGACACCGGGAGGCAGTGTCGACACACAGAATAGTTAGTCGACATCAACTGTGTCGACACCGGGAGGCAGTGTCGACACACAGAAGCAGAGTCAACATCAAATATGTCGACACCTGGAGGCAGTGTCGGCACACAGAATTCTTAGTCTACATCAACTGTGTCGACACATAGGACTTGTGTCGGCACACAGTAGAATTTCAACATAGTTGATTGCTGTGGAGTGAAGAAGTGATTGTGTCAACACAAATAATCTGTGTCGACACATTCTCAAGATGCAGTATCAAGTAGCAGTGTCGACATCAAGGCAGCTATGTAGACACCACCAAAGTCTGTGTCGACACTTAAGTCACTTGTGTCAACACATATTGACAGTTTGTCTCGACACATAATGACAGTCAGTCTCGACGCTTAGCCGACATAGACAAAGGATCAAGAACTGTTTGAGGACTTGATAGATGTGAATTACAATAGGTTTACTGAAGCTGTCAAACTTGTCAGAAGTTCGTTAGAAACCGGATCAGCCGGTTACCATAGGTGAAGCCTATATATAGACGGACTGTGTCAAATCAAAGATACACACAATACATACAACTAACACAACTATTGAGAGATTGATCTTTGATAAAGAAAGTGCAAGTCACACAGGAGAAGATCTTCGTGAGAAGATCTAAGAAGACATTCTGAAGTGATTATCCACTCAGATTTTTTCTAAGGAGAATTCAATCAAGAATTCAGAAGGTACTTCAGAAGATTTCGGGAGAGAGAGCTCCAGCTGTTTTGAGGTCAAGAAGGAGACAATCACAAGTCTCTCAAGTAGTAGATCCTGAACTAATCTACTAAGTAGATCCAGATCTATTTCTGGAATCCAAGAAGGAAGCTGTCAGTCAGTCAACTTCAAAGGAGATCAACCCTACTAAGTTCAGATTCAAGAAGCTTTGAAGAAAGCTAAGAACAGGTTGATTTCAGCCATCAGTCTCATCAAGAAGCTGATCAAGAATCCTTTTATCCTTTCTCTCTCAACAAGGGTAAGAGTCCATCAGAAATACTTATCAAATTCTATAGGATCTTTTCAAAGATCTGAGTTGTAAGCCTGTGTTATAAAGGCTGAGTGTAGGAGATTTAGATCTCTGAGTGGTAAGGCTGTTTGAGCCTGAGTGTAGGAGAATTGGTTCTCTGAGTTGTAGGCCTTATGGCAAGGCTGAGGTAGGGCTTATTAGCCTGAGTTGTAGGAGTGTGGATACATTCTAAGTTGTAGGAATCCTTCAGGATTCTGAGCTGTAAGATCTGTGGATCTGAGAAAAAGGAAGACGTTAGGCTGAATCTAGCATATTGCTGGATAGGCGCAGGGGAAAGTGGATGTACCCAGACCTTGGGGAACCACTATAAATCAGTGTGCAATCTGTGATTAGTGTTATTATAGATTCTGTGATTGTATATGTTGTGTTAGCTGTAGAGTTTTCAGATTTATATTAAAGAACTGAAGGTATATTCTGCCTTAATTTAAAACAAGGATAAGAACCTATTCACCCCTCTCTAGGTGTTTAGGTTGTCTTGAAGTTAAAACTATCAAGTGGTATCAGAGGGAGGTTACTCAAAGAAGGACTTAACAGTTTGAGTTAGAACCATAAAGCAGAATCAAGAATCAAGAAAATGGGTTCTGGAGAAAATCACAAGGAACTAGGTTCTATGAAATTACCCATCTGTAGGAAGGAGATATTTGGAATATGGAAAGAAAGGGTCAGGTTGTTTATGGAGGCTTCTGACCCAAGGATCTATATTACAGTAAAAGAAGGTCCTTATATTCCAATGAATGTGTCTGTTCTAGATGCAAATCAAAGAACTCCCAAAGATTTTTCTGAGATGACTAAGGATGAGATCATCCTGACAACTATGGATAAAAGAGCCCAGAATATCATAGTAAGTGTCATAGATGATTCAATCTTTCAGAATTTGATTCATTGCAAGATCTCCAAGGAAATGTGGGACACTTTGATAGTCTATATGGAGGGTTCTGAAGAAGTTAGACAAGATAGAAAGTCTATGCTAAATCAGGAACATGAAAGTTTCAGATAAGGGAAGTCAGATAGCATATCTGAGTGCTATAAGAAGTTCTATAGAATTGTAAATGAGCTGATGTCTTGTAGAAGGGTCTTCAGTATATATGAACTGAATGATAAATTCCTAAGATCCTTGACAAAGGATTGGGACACCAAGATTTGTGCCATTAGGGAAGTGGCCAAACTTGCAGATATTTCTCCTCCAACTTTATTTGGAAAGTTGCTGTCTTATGAAATGCAACTAATGACTAGAAAAGAGGAAGAAAGAAATTCAAAAGGGGAGCATAAAGAAAAGTCTGTGGCCTTCAAGGTTGAAGCCACTAGAAAGAACAGGAGGATGTCTCCATCACCTCCTAGAGAAGTTGCTGAAATTGCTTCAGATAATTCAGACAACCAAAGTTCAGACAGCAGTGACTCAGATAAAGACTTTGCTGCCTTCACAAGGAAGTTTCAGAGATTCCTGAAGAAAAAATAGTGGAAGTCAAGGCCCTCCACATCACAGCCAGTTGATGACTATTATCAAAAGATAAATTCATCTAGGAAGGATAGGAGCAGGTCTAAGTCTAGCAAATCTACAACATCAAAGATAGTTTCCTATTACTGTAATAGGCCTGGACATGTTGTGGCTGAGTGTCCAGACAAAAGAAAGGAGTCTGCTGATAAAAGGAAGACTCAACAAAAGAGCAAGAAGGAGAAATCCTTTGTTGCTAAGAAGGAGAAGAGCTTGACAGAATAATCATCTTCAGAGTCAAAATCTGAAGATGAGGCATACATTGGCCTATATGCAGCAGATGAAGAAGATGAGTTTATGCAATTGCTGAACTCTATCTATGCACAAGAAGACCATCAGTGCATGGGACTGATGGCTGTATCAGAAGAAGACAAGTGCCAGGATCAGCCTGGTCCTAACAAGGTACAATGTTTGTCTAGTAATTCAGTTTGTAGTACTGGCACAGAGTCAGCTACATCTACATCAAGTGATGTGGATGGATTTGAGTCTGAAGGTGATATTCATTAGCTGATAGATGAATATGGGGACTTATTGCAGGCACTAAAGAAAAGCAAGAACCTGGCCAAAACTCAGGCTAAGGAAATTGCAGATCTTAAGATGGATGCATCTGGTTTAGAGAAAGAGTTGGACCAAAAAATGAATGAAGTTGCCAAACTGAAAACTATAACTGTTATTCAGATGGGTACAATCACATACAAAAATGATCTAATTAAAAGTCTGGAAGTCAGACTTCAAAAGGAGAAAGATTTGGTGGCTAGTTATTCTAAGCCAAAATCAGTTTTACCCTTAATAGATGAGTTTGTGGCTCAAAAGGGTAAGGCTGGAATAGGCTTTAAAGGTAACACCAGGGCTGTATAATTCAAGAGAAAGGGCAAAGCCTCAGTCCAGCCATTGAATTTTAATGTCCCTATAGTTTTTAGAAAGGTACAAGTGCCTTCTAACAAGTATGACCTTGAGAATACTCTTGGTCATAATAAGACTGAAGTTCTGAATGACAAGGGTGCTTATGTCAATAAAGCAGCCCATGTTCATAAACCCCATATTTATGAGAAACCAGTGGGTGTAGATGCAGTAGTACCAGCACAATACAAAAGATTTGCTGTCAACCAGACTGTCAAGAATGTATCTAAAAATAGATACAACAAGTATGAATGCTGGTGTTGTGGCAAGACAGATCATTATGCCATAGATTGCCGGCACAACACTAGTGTCAGGAAGAACAATAGTCTACATGTTAGAAGAGCTGCAGGTAAATTTGTTAAGTATGAAGCTAACTTGAACCAAGGACCCAAGACTTACTTGGGTTCTAAGGGAAGGTAATTCTTTATTGCAGGTAAGTCCAAGTAACTATGCCCCTATATGGTACTTGGACAGTGGATGTTCCAGGCACATGACTGGAACAAAAGGATTGCTGAAGGAGTATTTACCTATCTTAAATGGGCCTAAAGTAATCTTTGGTGGCTCTGAAAAAGGAATCATCAAAGGATTTGATAACATTTCTAGTAACCAGATTACTATCACTCAAGTGGCCTATGCGAAGGGTTTGAAACACAACCTTATAAGAATAAGTCAGCTGAGTGATTTAGGATATGAAATTTCATTTGTTAAGAATAGATGTCATATCAAAAGGTGAAGTGATCAAAAGATCATTTTGACAGGATATAGAAAGAGGAATGTGTACTGTCTCAATTTTGAGTGTGAGAACAAAGGTTCTCCTATTTGTCTTGTAGCTGATGAGAGAGCCTCTCATTGTGTCAAATGGCACAAGAGGCTGGCCCATCTTAACTACAAAACAATTGGCCAACTCTTTAGCAAAGAGTTAGTGAGGAATGGTCCTCAAGTTAAGTGTATAAAGGAAGGGATATGTTCAGCTCTTCAAAAGGGCAAGCAGACAAAATCCTTCTTTCATAGCTTTGAAAACAAGGATTCAGTGAGGTGTCTATACCTCTTACATATGGATCTTTTTGGTCCTATGCCAGTTCATAGTCTATGTAGGAAGGTCTACACTTTTGTGGTGGTAGATGACTATTCTAAATATTCTTGGGTGTTCTTTCTGAGACAAAAATCAGAAACCCCAAGTGTTTTACATAGTTTTGTCAGACAAATTCAGAATGAACTGGACAGTACAGTGGTCAAAATAAGAAGTGACCATGGCACTGAATTTCAATCTGAAAGTATGACAAGACTGTGTGAAGAATTTGGGATTTTTCAAGAATTCTCCTCACCTAGAACACCACAGCAAAATGGTATTGCTGAAAGGATGAATAGAACATTGATTGAGGCTGGTAGAACTCTATTGAGTGACACTTCTCTCCTAGAATATTTTTGGGCTGAGGCAGTAAACACTGCATGTCATGTGATCAACATGGCTTTTATCACCAAGTGTCACAAAAAGACTCCCTATGAGATCAAGAAAGGTAGAAAACCAAATTTATCCTATTTTAGGATCTTTGGTTGCAAGTGCTATATCCTTAACAATGGCAAGTCTTATCTAACTAAGTTTGCTGCCAAATTCCAAGATGGGATATTTGTTGGGTACATCGACAATAGTAAGGCTTATAGGGTCTACAACTTGATTACCCAGGTTGTAGAAGAATCTGTACATGTTGTATTTGATGAAACTAGATTGATCAACAGTGAGTTGCCTTGTAGTTCATGCAGTCCAACAGGTATAAATGAGAGATTGGACAAGCTTTCCATTGCAAAAGATTCAACTACAGATCAAGAAATTGAAAATGGTTGTAACTGTCCAGGGGGAGTACATGACTCTCTAGAAGCTGAAGAAAACCAAGAGGTGCAACACATTGAAGAAACTGGAGGTATTCAGCTTGAAGAAAGACTACCTCTAGCTGTTAGACACTTAAAAGATCATCCAGTAAATCAGATAATTGGTGATCAAAGACATGGAGTGCAAACCAGAAGCAGGAATTTGAACACAGTCCTGTACTCAAGCTTTCTATCTCAATTAGAGCCAAAGAAATTTGAAGAAGCTATCCTAGACCCACATTGGATTAATGCCATGCAAGAGGAGCTAAATCAGTTCAGAAGGTGCAAGGTCTGGGAGTTAGTTCCTAAACCAAAAGACCACAATATCATTGGAACAAAGTGGATCTTTAGGAACAAATTGGATGAGAGTGGAATTATTGTGAAAAACAAAGCAAGACTTGTTGCAAAATGGTACAGGCAGGAAGAGGGAATAGACTTTGATCAAACCTTTGCCCCAGTAGCAAGACTGGAAGCCATTAGAATGTTCCTTTCCTATGCAGCATATCAAGGATTCAAGGTATTCCAAATGGATGTAAAATCAGCATTCCTGAATGGAAATCTAAAAGAAGAAGTCTATGTAGAGCAGCCTTCAGGTTTGGTAGATTCTCTCAAACCTGATTATGTTTATAGACTTAGGAAAGCTTTGTATGGGTTAAAGCAAGCCCTAAGGGCTTGGTATGAAACCCTGTCTACTTTCCTTATTGAGAACAAATTCTCAAGAAAGAAAATAGACAAAACTTTATTCCTAAGGGAGTCCAAAGGAAAGATAATCTTAGTTCAGATTTATGTAGATGACATAATTTTTGGATCTACTGAAAACAACCTTTGCAAGAAGTTTACTAAACTTATGCAAGGGAAGTTTGAAATGAGCAGTATGGGGGAACTTAAGTTCTTCTTGGGACTCCAAGTAAGACAGACTGATGATGGCTTGTCCATATCCCAGTCTAAGTTCACCAAGGAGTTAATTAAGAAGTATGGTATGGAGTCATCCTCCACCATGAGAACTCCTATGGGAACAAGTATGCCTATATGCAAAGATGATGCATGTAAACCTGTTGATGAGTCTTTGTATAGAGGAATAATTGGCTCACTACTATATCTCACTGCTAGTAGACCAGACATTATATATGCAACATGTGTTTGTGCTAGGTACCAATCATGTCATAAAGAATCTCATTACACTGTAGTAAAGAGAATTTTGAGATATCTAAAGGGCACACCTAATCTAGGCCTTTGGTACCCTAGGAATGGAGATTTTCTACTAACAGGTTATTCAGATGCAGACTTTGCAGGTTGTAAAGAAGATAGGAAAAGCACAACAGGCACCTATCAATTTCTAGGAGGAAGATTGGTGTCTTGGAGTAGTAAGAAGATGACTAGTGTGGCAATTTCCACAGCTGAGTCTGAATATGTGGCAGCAGGAAGTTACTGTGTACAGCTGCTGTGGATTCAACACCAGCTAGAAGACTATGGTATTCAGGTAAGTAGAACACCTTGTTTTGTGATTCTACTAGTGCTATTTCTATTGCTAATAATCCTGTTTCACATAGTAGGACTAAGCATATAGAAATAAGATACCATTTTCTTAGAGAGCATGTAGGGAAAGAGGACATCTCACTAGAATTTGTTAAGACAGATTATCAAATTGCAGATATATTTACTAAGCCTCTAGATAAAACTAAATTCAATAGATTTAAAATTGAATTAGGAATGTTGACCATATGTTAGATTACCAAAAGTGGCTAAGTAGAATTGTGTCGACACTTTCAGTAATAAAGTGTCGACACAGAGGAGTTGTGTCGACAATTCAGGGAAATTGTGTCGACACAGTGTCATAGTGTCGACACCTAAGGGACAAAGTGTCGACACATCCAGAAAAGTTGTGTTGACACATACAGAGTAGTGATGTCTACACATTCAAAATTTATGTCGACACTTCGAATAAGTGTCGACACAGACTTTCTGTTCAACATCTACATAAGTCAAGTGTCGACACATCATCAATTTGTGTCGACACATAGAGGTCAACATTGTTGTCGATACAATAGAAGTATGTGTCGACACATTTCAACAGTGTCGACACATCTAGATAGTTTTTGCCCGCCTTTTGACCTTCTTTGTTTAAAAGTGTATAAATAGGTTCAGAACATATTCTGTCGACACGCTCACCAGGTTTTCGAGACTAAAACCCTGTGTCGACAAACTCTCTTCTCTCCATTCAAGCTTTCTCATCATCCCAATGGCGCCAAAGGTTGAAGACAACATTAACGAAGGCTACGAGCTGGTGCGCAATGCTTTTGATGATGCGACAACAGAGATTAAAGGGGTCATTACCCTTGTTACTGATAATGGATTAGAGTTTCTTATTTTTGAACCTACCAAGATCTGGAAGAAGGAAGTATTTGAGTTCTATGCTGCTGCAACTGTGGACTCAACTAGACTCAAGATTAAATCATCAGTTCATGGAAATAGAGTCAAACTTACTTTGAAAAGTTTAAGAAAGATTCTTCACCTTCCTAGAATTCAGGATGAAGAAGAGGTCTCAGCCTCAAAGACAAGGGGAGCATTACAGTGGTGTGGATTGGATCCAACCATGAAGATTGGAGCAGCCATTAACAGAAAAGGGATGAATCAATAAGGAAAATTTCTATCTGAAGTGGTAGGGAAGGTGATTTTGTGTAAACCAGGAGGACATGATAGGCTCTCTGCCTTTATGTTCAGTCTGATGACAAGGATAATCTATATGATTAACACAGATTGGTCTGCAGTTCTGTTTGAGAAGATAAAGGAAGGAATCAAAAAGCCTAATTTGACTAGATTGATGAGTTTATACCTAGCTGGACCAATTCCAGAGGTAATGCATCAGATTCCAGGATCTAAAATAAATCATATGAGAAGGATGGACTTCAGAATAATATCCAGATGGGAAAGGGTCCTCTCAAAGGACATACCTTATTTGGATACCCAAGAGACTGCAGCAAAATCACCAGTACATGACATTACTGAGCATGACCATGTGCAGGAAGACACAATAAGTGCACAAGTGCAGGGGGAGCAAGTTAGGGAACAGGTCCAGGACCTGACTGAAATTGCCCAAGTCTATGAGGAACTAGTTACTGCACAGTTGCAGGGGGAGCCACATTCTGCATAGGTGTAGGAGGAAGAATGAATCAACTTATCAGAAGAAATAGATTCACAAACTGATCTTGATACTTCTGGAGTTACTAATGCTGCTGAGAAAGATCTATCACCTACTCGCACTCAACAGGAATTCACTCTAGAAGAGTTGTTTCCTGAGATTGAGGGAGCAGCAGATAAGGAGGAGCATATCAAGGTTGAGGAGGAATAGAAGAGGTTTGAGGGGGAGCAGGCTAATCTTGAGGGGGAGCAGATTGGCACTGAAAAAGATACACCCTCTACTCCACCAGAAAGGGTTGAGATAGCCAGTACTTCTGATTCAGAGAATGAAGAACTCAGGAATACCAAGAAGAGAAAACTTCTGGTCTTTAAGAGAAGGAGCCAAAGTTATAAGAGGGCACTACAAACTACTACTCCACAACCTGCTCCTGAGACTGATTACAGCAAATTTTTGGTAGATTTATAAGTGAAATTGGATGAGCAGAGATTGGTTTTTGAAAAATATGTGGATGAAAGCCATAAGGCCCTCCAATTTAATCTAGCACAAGATATAAAATCAATCAGATTTGAGGTCAATCAGAATAAGAAAGAAATGACAGATTGCTTCCACAAGGGGGGCCATGTTGTGGTATTTCTAGCACAACAGCAGGTAGATATCAAGCAATAAGTGGATGGATATTGCCATCAAACAAGGCTATGTCCTTGAAAACCAGCTGAGGATGAATGAGAATCTGACAGATTCTTACAATATAATATTAACTGAGTTAAAAAATACTGTTACTGGATTGACTGGTGCAAGGGCTAATGAAATGGAAGAATATGATAAGAAGCTACAGGCTGCCCTAGATTCAGTTAAAACTGCCATCACTTCATCTGAGAAGTTAATTACTTAAAAGCATAAAAAGTTAAAGCCATTCTTTAAAGATGGTATCAATTTCCTGGATGGGCAAATCTGATTTCAAAAAGATGATTTAAGAGATCATGTAGCCAGAGAAGTCATAAAGGGGGAGAGGGTGTTAGTATATACAGGATCTGATCATGCCAAATGGATAACCAATGGTATCAGAGCCACTCTAGGATATCCACCCTTATGTGATGATGATAATGTGGCTGAGTCAGGTGTGCAACCAACTCTACTTGAAGGTGATCAACCTGAGGTTGCCCAAGTCTTTTATCCCCCTGCAGATTTTGAAATGATACATCAACAAGTTCAGTCTATGTACAACCCCCCTCAATAAGTTACTAATATTGTTATTGAAAAGGTAAATATGCCAGAAGCTGTTCTGAAAGCTCAGCAAGATGCTCAATTATCAAAGAAGAGATTCAGAGAGCAGGCAGAGTTAAAACCTGATTTTGAGCAATGGAGCCCCACTTCTAGAAATATCATATTAACTGCCTGGAAAGCTTTAAAATACCATGTTCATGAAAGGGGCAAAAAGTATAATGAGCAGGAATGGCAGAAGTATGAGGCAAGGCAGGAAGCCATAGTTCAACACAGAAGAAAGGCTAAGAGTGGGAAGCTACCTCCTGATGCTTAGGAGCCTAGCAAGTATTTACCTAAGCCTTTTCATTATTTTGAAAGGCAAAGGATTAAGGCTGAAGCACAAAAGAAGGCTGAGTTGAAAGGCAAGAAGCCCATTGAAGATACAGAACCTTCTGTGCAGGCTCAGATTAGATCAGGGAAAGGAATAGTCATCAAGGAGCCTATCCAGCCTTAGTTTAGTTTTACTAAATTTTGTAAGAACAATGTACTTTTAGTTTTTAAAAGAAATCTATGTAATCAGTTGTTTAGAAACTTTTTGTTAATATAAATCCAAATAATGTTTCATGTTCATTCAAGTTGCATTCTTATTCTGTGATGTGATTTTGATATATGTTTTGTTTATAAGTTGCCCTGTCATATAATGCTTATATATATCATCATGTTTATTTATCATAAGTGGTGTATATCATTGACAAAAGGGTTATGACTTCTCCAAATAGGGGGAGATTGTTGGGTACATTGGAAAATGTGTACCTGATTTTGAGAAGCCTCACTTAGCTCAATGATATACATCAAGGTGTATTTGATGTTATTTTGAGTTTATATGTGCATGTTAAGTATTGGCTAAAATGCAGAAAAAGTTTCTAAGTCCATGTGTCGACACTTAAGAAAGTCTGTGTCGACACTTGGAAAAGCTGTGTCGACACCTGAAGCAACTGTGTCGACACACAGAATTTATTTGTCGACATCAACTGTGTCGACACTGGGAGGTAGTGTCGACACACAGAATAGTTAGTAGACATCAACTATGTCGACACCGGGAGGCAATGTCGACAAACAGAAGCAGAGTCGACATTAAATGTGTCGACACCTGGAGGCAGTGTCGGCACACAGAATTCTTAGTCTACATCAACTGTGTCGACACACAGGACTTGTGTCGGCACTCAGTAGAATTTCAACATAGTTGATTGCTGTGGAGTGAAGAAGTGATTATGTCGACATAAATAATCTGTGTCGACACATTCTCAAGATGCAGTGTCAAGTAGCAGTGTCGATATCAAGGCAGCTATGTCGACACCACCAAAGTCTGTGTCGATACTTAAGT
This sequence comes from Platanthera zijinensis, assembly GCA_039513925.1. NCBI lineage: Eukaryota > Viridiplantae > Streptophyta > Magnoliopsida > Asparagales > Orchidaceae > Platanthera > Platanthera zijinensis. The sequence goes on from CM077084.1 coordinate 77,013,073, forward strand.
CACTTGTGTCAACACATATTGACAGTTTGTCTCGACATATAATGATAGTCAGTCTCGACGCTTAGCCGATAGAGACAAAGGCTCAAGAACTGTTTGAGGACTTGACAGTTGTGAATTACAACAGGTTTACTGAAGCTGTCAGACTTGTCAGAAGTTCGTTAGAAACCGGATCAGCTGGTTACCATGGGTGAAGCCTATATATAGACGGACTGTGTCAAATCAAAGATACACATAATACATACAACTAACACAACTATTGAGAGATTGATCTTTGATCAAGAAAGTGTAAGTCACACAGGAGAAGATCTTCGTGAGAAGATCTAAGAAGACATTCTGAAGTGATTATCCACTCAGATTTTTTCTAAGGAGAATTCAATCCAGAATTCAGAAGGTACTTCAGAAGATTTGGGGAGAGAGAGCTCCAACTGTTTTGAGGTCAAGAAGGAGATAATCACAAGTCTCTCAAGTAGTAGATCCTGAACTAATCAACTAAGTAGATCCAGATCTATTTCTGAAATCCAAGAAGGAAGCTGTCAGTCAGTCAACTTCAAAGGAGATCAACCCTACTAAGTTCAGATTCAAGAAGCTTTGAAGAAAGCTAAGAACAGGTTGATTTCAGCCATCAGTCTCATCAAGAAGCTGATCAAGAATCCTCTTATCCTTTCTCTCTCAACAAGGGTAAGAGTCCATCAAAAATACTTATCAAATTCTGTAGGATCTTTTCAAAGATCTGAGTTGTAAGCCTGTGTTATAAAGGCTGAGTGTATGAGATTTAAATCTCTGAGTGGTAAGGCTGTTTGATCCTGAGTGTAGGAGAATTGGTTCTCTGAGTTGTAGGCCTTGTGGCAAGGCTGAGGTAGGACTTATTAGCCTGAGTTGTAGGAGTGTGGATTCATTCTGAGTTGTAGGAATCCTTCAGGATTCTGAGCTGTAAGATCTGTGGATCTGAGAAAAAGGAAGAAGTTAGGCTGAATATAGCATATTGCTGGATAGGCGCAGGGGGAAAGTGGATGTACCCAGACCTTGGGAAACCACTATAAATCAGTGTGCAATCTGTGATTAGTGTTATTATAGATTCTGTGATTGTATATGCTGTGTTAGCTGTAGAGTTTTCAGATTTATATTAAAGAACTGAAGGTATATTCTGCCTTAATTTAAAACAAGGATAAGAACCTATTCACCCCCCTTTAGGTGTTTAGGTTGTCTTGAAGTTAAAACTATCTGGTCTGGAGCCCTACCTCAAAGTCTTTGATTCTAGATACTCTAAAGTTAGTAATGGACTACAATGAAAGAAGAGATCTCCACTACAGTTCTTCTGAATGGGAACTCTATGAAAAGTCCATGACTAAAAGGAGAATCTATGACAAAGAGTATGGAAAGAACAATCCCAAGGCTCCTCCTAAACCTCCAAGATATTATCCAAAGCCTTTCAGTTACCAGAGAAGACAGCAAGAGAAATATGACAAGCAGCATCAGACCATGGACTAAATTTTTTGATTTTAAGATTGAGGATTGAAATGCATGTATAAATGATTTCTAAAACATTCTAATTATATAATCCTTAGTTTTAATGATTATGTGTTTAATTATCTATTTCTTGTATTTGATTCTGTTTTTACTTTTCCATATAGTTCTTTTCTTGTGATATAATTTACCTTAGTGTAGAGGGTTCTGACTTCTACAAATAGGGGGAGATTATTAGGTATTGCATCCACAATGACCCAAATTTGCATGAAGTCACCCTTGAACTATGATGAATTAAGTTGTATTTGATATCTCTATTTAGTTATGTGTTTGTAGGCTCTTTTTGCTAAGTGTAGACCAATGTCAGTCTACAGTGGGTCATGAACACAGGACCATACAATGTAATCCCTCATTGTGTGATCCAAGGTGTTGACTCATGTGTAGCCTCTCTATTGGTATACACTTCACATTCAAGCACTTGGGCATTGGATGAAGATTGGTGATGATTGGATTCAAGAAGAAAAATCTTCTAACTTTCAGAAATTCTTCGAAGTCCACTTCTCGAGTAGCTCATATTTACTCGAGAAGTAAACCTCTAGTTCTCGAGGCAATCCCTGACCTCTCGAGAAATTCTATTCCTTATACTCGAGTAGTTTGCCTTTACTCGAGTAATCATTATATAGTTCTCGAGTACTCAGCTTCTACCTCTTGAGTACTCATATAGTTCTGGAGTAACAATGTTCTTGATCCAGAATTTTTCTAAGTATTTGTTCTCGAGAAGTAATACTCTACTTCCCGAGTAGATCTCTTGTTCTCGAGTAACGCTATTCCATTCGATAAATATTTCTACCTCGTCTCGAGAAATCTAAGTCCTGTTCTCGAGAAATAATCTTGTACTCGAGTACAACTTTCTTCTTCTCGAGAAACTTTGAACCTTCTCCTTCTGGAGTACTTCTATCTTTCTTCTCGAGTAACAGCTTTGTTCTCGAGTAATTATATTTCTCTCAAGAACTCAGGTCCAGATTTTCAAAAAAATTTGCTAAGTCTAGAATCGACAGGATTTTCAAATGACATGACGTGATTGGTCACATGTCATCATTAATGATAATTATAACCGTTAGGGGAGATCTAATATAAGGTCTTGTCAAATCGACTAACCCTAAGAAGAGAAAAAGAATAATACAGAAGAAGAATCCTGCCATAACTATTTTCCAAGTATTCTGAATCTCGATCTCTCTCACAAAATCGGAAGCCACCGTCACCGATCGCCGTCGTCCCGTGCAAGAGTTTTTCGACCTCAAGATTCAGAACAAGCGTTGACTTCCTGATCGTGATTGCTACTCGATTATTCATCTTCTTTCTCAGATCGGGTGAAGTCAAAGATCTTCTCAGATCCAGATCTTGCCGAACTTTCTTCTTCAACAAACCTGATAAAGCCGCAAAGTTTAAAGAGGAAGATCGAGGCCGAGAGATTCAAGATCTGTAGAAGAATTGTTTGTATTTTCTTTACACAACTTATTTCTTGTAGGATATTTCTCTCCGAGATTGTAGGAAGGTTTGTCTTCCGAGTGTAGATCCTTGTTGAGGATCGAGTCTGTAGGAACATTGTTCCGAGGCGTAGGATTGGTTTCAATCCGAGAATAGTGGAGTAGCCGAGTCTAGTTTTTTGCTAGATCGGTAAGGGAAAGTGGACGTACCCAAGATTGGGGAACCACTATAAATTTTTATCGTCTGTGATTGTTTGGTAGATTAGTGTGCAAAGCTCTTTAAATTTTTTATTCTGCAAAAAGATGTGCATCTCACCTATTCACCCCCCTCTAGGTGATTTAGGTAGACAACTAAACATTTTAATTTAAAAATGGTACCAAGGTTGCCCAAAGGAGTAGAAGGACGAGCGACAATGGGAGTAATGGTGGTAGAGAGATCATAGGTTGCCATAGAAGAGAGCAGAGAGAACAAGGGGCGGCTAGAAAAAAGGAGGGTGCGACGACTAAGCATAGGTCGCAGCAAGAAGAACAGGTCGCGGTAACTTAAGAACAGGTCACGACAACTTAAGAGCAAGAGCAGCTAGAAGAAAAGGGAGCAGAGAGGTCGTTCAGATAAACGAGTAGCGACAAGGGGTGAAAGAAACCGCGCGAACAGGGCAGGTCGCGAACAGGTCGTGCAAACAGGGAACAAATAGGCGGAAGAAACAAGTCACGAGGACAGGTTGTGAGAAGAAGGAATAAGCCGAGTGGACAGGTCGCGCGGACAAAAAGCTCAAAAAATCAGGAGGAGAAGATCGAGTCCTCTGATACCATGTGCGAACAGAAAATAAGAGACCAAAAAAATGGAGTAACAAAATTTTTAATATCCAAAAAAGGTATCTATTACAAGGGTATGATCTCCCTTTTATAGAATGGAGAAGAGAAGAGAGATTACAAATAAGCAATGTGGGACTAATAATTACATGAACACACATCTATACAAGCCGCATAAGCCGCACGGTTAGACTAACTGCACGACCACTACAATGTGTAGGACAACCCGCCAATATCTTCAAGCCTCCATAGACAAGCCGCCAGACTGCAAAACACCAACCAGAAACAACCCGACTACCAAGCCGCTGAGAGGAGCCTCCAGATCGCCAGACTGCCCGGTCTCCAACCCAGCTACCAAACCGCTGGGACAAGCCGCCAGACAACCAGAATGCCCAGTCTCCAAACTTTAACACTCTTGATACTCGTAGAATTCGTCGTGTATACTTTCCGATACCCGTCGAATTCTTCGTAAATACTTAGGGTAAATTCTCTGGAAATCTAGAAATTAGGCAAGTAAAATTCGCCAAGTATCATTGGCGATACTCGCCGAATTCATCGAGTGTATCTAACGATACTCGCCGAATTCGTCGAGTATCCCAAGCGATACTCGCCAAATGTGTCGAGTCAAAATTTTGACTACTCTGGATTTATGTCCAAGGCTAATTCGATATATATCGTTATCAAGTTCGGCGAGTATCATAAGTGATACTCGAAGAATCCCGTCGAAAAGGTCATTTTCCAAATTTTTCTCTGGTTCGGGATTATCGGCCATGCACAGTAACTTCTAAGTTACGTTTTTGGAATTCTTTTATAGCCAATATTTCAAATCTTTCTAGATATATGTTAGATTGATTTTCGAAATAACTAATCTTTCCCGAATTTCATTTAGATTTTTAAAAGATTCCAAACTCAGAAACCGTCGGCCGCCCATACGCGATTCACGATTTTTCCCGATCGGCTGTCGGCGACTAGTGATCTTCTTCTTCAATGACTTCCTCGACTGGATCGCATCCTCTCTTAAGATCAATTCTACTCCATTCCTAGTTGTTCGAAGATCGAAGGTGCAAGATTCAATTTCTACAAGGATTTCAAGTTTTCGAGTTCTACATGTTTCAAGATCTACTTCTACAAAGAACGTTGGAGCAAAGACTTGCAATCGTTTGTGTTTTGTAATATTCCTTTACATATTGTAGGAGATTTATCTCGAGTTTGTAGATATGTTTGTTAATCGAGAGTGTAGATCTATTTGTGGATCGAGTTTGTAGATCCGGTTGTGGATTGAGTGGTAGGAGTGCGTCTCCGAGTTATAGGAGTTGCGGCTCCGAGTTGTAAGATTGTTATATCTGAGAAAGGTGAAGTATCTGAATCTAACCCTTTGTGGTAGATAGGTGAGGTGGGACAGTGGGCGTACCCAATACGGGAAACCACTATAAATCTCTGTGTTTGTGTGCTTGTTTATTTTTGAGTAATTTTTTAATCCGCGAAAAGACACAAACTTCACCTTTTCACCCCCCCCCCCTCTAGATGTGTTAGGTAGACGATAGATACTTTCAACCCTCCTCCTCCAGAGTCTGATACCTTTGATGATTGGGATGCTAGTGACGCTCTTGTTCGAGCTTGGCTGGCTAACAGCCTTTTTGATGAGTGCCTCTCTGTCATCCATCATGATGAAATGGTCAAGGCTGTTTGGCTTCATCTTGCCGCTCTCTACTCAAAGGGGGCCCAGACTTCTTGCATCTATACTCTGTATTCGGACCTCTTTGATCGTCCCTCCATGTATCCTGATGCTGCTTACCAACGAGTTCAGGCTCTCGAAGCCGAGATTCTCCAAAATCGCCCCTTCTCCGCGAATCTAGCTGAGCAACACAAACACTTCCAAGAGCTTCTGGTTATGTGCTATCTCCTACGAGTTCCTAAGTCTTATGACATGATCCATCAACAGATCCTTGGCCAAGCAGACTCTCCCATCTTGGATGCCACTGCTGCCCACATCATCGCGGTTACCTTTCTTCTTCAACGTCTGTAGTTATCCTCCCCTCCTCCACCGAAAAAATATGCTCATCAGACTCAGCAGAGTGGCTCTGGTGGCCGTAGCCACCAATCTGGTGGGCATAGTACTTCCCGCTTTCTCTGCTCTCACTATGGCTGCACCAGCCATACAGTTGATCATTGCTGGATGAAACATCCACATCTTATCCCCTCTGGAGATGCTTCCACCTCCTCTTCGAAGCAGTCTGCCTCGGTGGTCATGTGTTCAGATAGTGCCCACGTCGTTACTCATGGTAATTGTCTGATCGACTCTGGTGATTCCAATCATATGATCGACAATCCTTAGTGTTTTTCTCTCCTAGAAACACATGATCGGTTGCCCCTGGTCTTTATTGCAGACGGCTCTGAAAGTATCTAGAGTCTACCTAAATCACCTAGAGGGGAGGGGGGGGGGGGGTGAATAGGAGATGTTTGCGTCTTTTTGCGGAATAAAAATATTTAAAGGACAAACACACAAACACAGAGATTTTAATAGTGGTTCCCCATATTGGGTACGTCCACTATCCCGCCTCGCCTATCTACTACAAAGGGTACGATTCGGCTAGTTCACCAAACTCAGATTTCATCAAATCTTACACCTCAGAGTCGCAACTCCTACACCTCGGAGACAAAGCTCCTACCACCAAGAGAACAAACTCTCCTACAACTCGATCTGCAAATCGGATCTACACACTCAATCCACAACTAGATCTACACTCTCGATCTACAAATGGATCTACAACCTCGGAGAAAAATCTTCTACAATATAAAAATAAATTACAACGTAACACACGAGTCCAATTTTGATCTCACGTTCTTTGAAGGTTGGAAGTTGAATTTTGGAGAACTCAAAAACTTGAAATCTTTGGATCTTGAAATTTGGATCATGAATCTTAAACCAACGAGGACTAGAGTAAATCAGATCTTGAATGAAGAAGTGATCCAATCAAAGAAGTCGTTTTCGAAGAAGATTGCTCGTTGTCGCGGCCGATCAGAAGAGTTCCGCAAAAAACAGGAGCGTGCGGCCGACGGTTACTATTTCGGGAAAGAGTGAAAATTCATTCAAGAAATTAGGTTTTCAAGATCTATTATCATTTTGAAATTACTCTAGGTATTTATAGAGGGATTCGAAATGAAATGGATATAAAAGATTTCCAAAAATGAAACCTAAAAAGCATTGTACATGGCCGACCGAACCCGTGACAGGAAGAAGAAATTTTCGAAAAAATGACCAAAGTCAAATTCGTCGAGTATTATAATGATACTCGTCAAATACATCTTGATATACGATGAAAAAGACTTAAACAAAACATCGTAGGTCGGCTGGTCACTCAATGCTATAGTGAGGAGTCATACTCGATGAATTCTTCGAGTATCACCTGGCATACTCGATGAATTCGTCGAGTATCGGTCAACAGACTCGACGCTCTCAATGCCATTACACTTAACGCTTTTCCTCACTCAACGCCATAGGCGGCATTCGTCGAATATTGTCGAGTTAACTCAACGCACTCAATGCTTTGATATTCGATGAATTAGACTTGGAAAAATCTAGAGAAGTAGCATCGACTGGACTCGATGAATTCGGCGTGTATCACTTTGCATATTCGACGAATTCAGCGAGTATCGTTAGATACATTCGACAAATTCGGCAAGTATGCACAATGATACTCAGCGAATTTTACTTAACAGATTTTTCACAATTCCAATGAATTTACCCTAAGTATATACGACGAATTCGACGGGTATTGGTAAGTATACACGATGAATTCGGCGTGTATCAACGACGATACTCGACGAATTCGACGTGAATGCTTAAACATACTCGCTGAATTTTACTTAGGTAAAATTCTACGTTCCTGGCTCCTGGTCCTTGGCCTTACTAGATCCTTCTCCTGTACTTGGGATAGAAGTACACCCCCAATAGAGAGATTACATGCGAGTCAACACATTGGTCTATACAATGAGGTATTACATTGTGCAGTCCTGTATTTACCGACTCACTATAACCTGACATTGGTGTGTTCTTGGCATTGTAAACCTGCAAGTACATAACTAAATAGTAATATCAAATATAACCTCAATTCATCTTAGCTTGACTGGACCCTTCTTCAAATTAGGATTATTGTGAATACAATACCCAATAATCTCCCCCTATTTAAAGAATCCAAAATCCTACAAGGTAAGGTGAGTTGCTCATAAAAGGAAATAAAGTTAAGACATGACAAGATAAATAAGTTGACACACATTCTAGATCAATATATAAACCATCACACACACACACACACACACACACACACACACACACACACACACACACATATATATATATATATCAAATAAAATGTTTTTAGAATAGGTAGGGCATGCCAACACACACATTAATCAGCAAAGAAAAATAAGACATCGACCCTTCCTGTTCTTTCTTTTCTGCAACTGTCTGTCAAAATATTCTATGGGCTTTGGATAGTACTTTGGTGGAGGAGTAGGCATAGGATCAACATTCTTGTATTTCCAGAATGAATCCTCCTCCTGGTGCAAGCCTCTTTATATTTGTTTCATTCTTCTAGACTGTAATGATCATGATGCTTCTTCGCTCTTAGCTTGTAGAGGGCAAAGGTGTCCAAGATAATTCCCTTTGAAGTAGGGCTCCAAACTTCATCCATCTCACGGTTAGGTCCCTCTCTTACTTGAGTTGGCTTGGACGGTTCTGGTCTGACTTCTGAAGTACCTTCTCCAAATTTCCTTTTCTTGATAACCTAAGCCTCAGAGAACATAACAAGAGTAGCATCAGTAGTAGCTTGAACCTCTGGAGTCACAGTAGCAGCAGTAGGAACCTGAGAGAAGTCCTATGAATTTGTCCAAAATTGAGTGCAGTCTGGAGCCGGATAAATATCATCATGACCATGCCCAGCAGCTGGAGGAACATCAGCATGAACAGGCTCAGCAAGAACTAGAGGAGGGGATAGATATCCATGTAGCCACACAATGTTGTCATAGTTATAATCATTTGATTATTTGAATTGGTCAAGCATAGTCTTTTCAACACCGGCAACCTTAGATGTAATAGCTTCCTCCCTCTTTTTTGGCTTCTGCAGCAATTGCATTGGCATAATATTTCAAAGAAGAGTCATAGTGTGTTATAGATCTGTTATGGGCCTCGATGAGAGAGAGAGCATTTGTGTCAACATTTTTCAATACCCCTTCATTTTGCTTAAGTCCTCTCATCATATGAGTTACTGTAGTTGCAGCTTCGTTATACTTTGCGTTAAACCTTTCCTCTAGCTTATCAAACTTCACTTGAACCACAGCAAGACCATCAAGCATAAGCTTCTCAGATTGCTTAACTTGTTTGACAACTTTCTTCAATGAGGCATCAAATTTAGCATGTTGCCTGGCCAACATTTCTTCAAAAACTTTCAGCAGCAGATCACTTGAACTGGAAATGCCTGACAACACTGGAATAGAAGCAGATGGGGAAATACGAGTTGGCTCCACAGCACCTAGGACAGGAGAATGTATAACATCATCTCCTTCCTCCTCAGAAATGGTGACCACCACTTCTAGAGAAACTGGAGGGGCTCTTGGCATCTTTCCAATCCGCTTCTCCAGGCTGCGCATCATCCTATCAACCTGGGTGGAGATAGAAATCCTGGACGAAGTTGCCTCCCCCTTAGACACTGCAGTTGATGCAGTCCTAGGGAGAGTAGAAACCTGAGTGACTATAGACGCAGACACTGAAACCACAATGGCACCACAGCAAACCTCAGCAGTAGCAGAAGCACCAATAGTAGTAACCTCTGTTATGATGTCCCCTGAACCTGAGTCTGGAACCACTGGAACTGTTTCTGAATGGGCAGCTGTCTCCCCCTCAATTCCTGCACTCAATCCAGCAGGAATCTCACTAGGGTGTGGAGAAGGGGTCCTGTCATCAGTAACATAATCTTCTTCCTCCATTGGGGGTACTGGGGCTCCCCCACTCTGGATGATCCTCCTATCCCACCTAGAGAAGATTGTAAAGTCTATCTTCTTGAGGTGAAGGATAGTAACTCCTTTGTTCATATCAAATCTATCACTATCGAGCTGATTCAGGTATAGAGTGATAATCCTCCCAAAGTTGGGAGTGTGTAGGCTGTCTTTTATCTTGGTGAACAGCAGAGCAACCCTGTCCAGCTTCTTCCTTCAGACTATTGCAACTTGTAGCTTGAACATATCTGAGGACAGATAGTCGTGTGAGCCCGTCTTGCAAATGAGCACTTTGCCAATAATGTCTGAGAGGAGTTTTCCCTCCTCACTCATTCCTTTGCGCTTTATGGCCTTGGTTCCTCAGGGTAAACCACAGAAGGATAATGTCCTGGCAAAATCGGCCTCCTCTAGGTAGTCGGCTTGATCACAAATAGGTAGCTACAAATACCTAGATAGCCGGGAGGCATTCATCTTCACTTTTACATTTTGAACCTTGCTCTTTATCATAGAGTCCTCATGACGTAACTTGGCGTTATTGAAGAATTCCAAGACTTCCTTGTCGAGCACCTTGTAGAGGTGTTCGAGGACAAAGGAAATTCTTGTTGTCTCCAACATCAGAATGATGTTCCTGAAATCGCCGGAGGCTTGAGCAAATCTAGTGCAAACCAATTCACCTCCACCTAGCAAGCCACTGGTGCTTCTAGGAGCCATTGCAAATTAAGGAGAACCATAATTTCTGCACCTCTGGAGAGCACTCTGGACGAGTCTGAGGAATCTTCTGGTTTTGACACAAGCACTGTACTGAAGAGACTGTGATTATCAGAAGGATTTTGTCTGTAGGCAGCGGTGACACACGGCAGCCGGTGGTAAGGCACTGTAGTCGGCGGCAGGCGGGAAACTAGGGCACTGCAGCAATCGTTCCACGGTTAATGTGGGCTAGGGAACGGGAGAAAGGCTGCGATCGACGGTTATCGGTGATTTGGCGAATAGGGAGCCGAAGGGTCGGCTTCTATCTGCGTGTTTTGGCTTGTACGGTGAATCGGCAGATATCGTGAAGGGGACCCTCCCGTTTTTATTTATAAATGAATATATATATGTATATGATTTTTAAATTGCGTCTAGACTGCACGTACCTCAAATTTGGTCATCGAGTCTTCGGATCTAAAATAGACAATATGAAATATTTCCTTAAGTTGACTTCCCCAAATTTTGCTATTAGAGGAGTCAGATTCGGCGAAAATTGTATGTGTATGCGAAGAAACGGCCGATATTCACCGAATTGGACTCAAAAAATTTTCTTTGAAGAACAGGATCCCGAGATCAATTTTGCTTGCTAGACCTTCTTCATGAGTCCTTGTTTAGCATACTGAGCTCCGTTTTGAAAAACGAGAACTTGGTCTCGTCCAGCGGCTTCATAAAAATATCGACAACCTGCTTGTCTATCGGGACATAGCTGAGGGCTATGTCCTTATTCTCCACATGTTCCTGGATAAAGTGGTAGCGTACCTCAATATGCTTGGTCCGGCTGTGGGAGACTGGATTGTTTGTGATTGCAATAGCGCTGGATGAGTCGTAAATCATTGGAATTTCTCTAAACTTCATGTTATGATCATTCAGTTGATTCCTTATCCATAGAAGTTGTGCATAACAGATACCTGCAAAGATATACTATGACTCGGCAGTAGATGTTGCCACACAATTCTACTTCTTACTGCTCCAAGAAATAATCCGTCTTTCAAGGAATTGGCACATCCCAAAAGTGATTTTCTTATCATCCCTGCTACCTGCAAAATCAGCATCTGAAAAGCCAATTAGTTCGACGTCATTACTTCTTGGGTACCATAAGCCAAGATTCGGTGTACCCTTAAGGTATCTCAAAATCCTCATTGCAGCAACGTAATGAGATTTCTTAGTGTTCACCTGATATCTAGCACAAACACATGTTGAGAAAATTATATCTGGTCTACAAGCAGTTAGGTAGAGAAGGGATCCAATTATGCTTCTGTACTTGGTTTCATCAAAAGGTTTCCCTTTCTCATCCTTGTCCAGAGGCATAGTTGAACCCATTGGAGTCCTCACAGAGGTTGCATTCTCCATTTCGAATTTCTTAAGAAGCTCCTTGGTGAACTTCGTCTGAGAGATGAAAATCTCATCTTTAGATTGCTTCACCTGAAGTCCTAAGAAATACTTCAGCTCACTCATGCTACTCATTTCAAACTTACTTTGCATAAGTTTAGAAAACTTCTTGTAAGGCTGTCTTCCGTAGAGCTAAATGTGATGTCGTCGATATAGATTTGTACTAGAAAAATTTTGCCTTTAACTTTCCTAAGAAATAATGCCTTGTTTATCTATCTTTCCCCTTGTGAGCTTGTTCTCAATAAAAAAGTTAGACAACATTTCGTACCAAGCTCGGGGAGCTTGATATAAACCATATAGTGCTTTATTTAAAAAGAAAACATGATCAGAGAATTTAGAGTTTGCAAAACCTGGGGGTTGCGCTACGTATACATCCTCTTTTAGATGCCCATTAAGGAATGCTGACTTCACATCCATTTGGTAGACGGTGAAGCCTTTGAGGGCAACATACGCTAGAAAAAACCTGATTGACTCGAGCCGAGCCACTGGAGCAAAAGTCTGGTCGAAGTCGATCCCATCTTCTTGTATGTATCCTTGTGCAACAAGTCGGGCTTTATTCTTGATGATTACTACGTTCTCGTCCAGCTTGTTTCTGAATATCCACTTGGTGCCTTTCACATTATGTCCTTTGGGCCTAGGTACCAGCTCCCAGACTTTGCATCATTCAAACTGGTTGAGCTCCTCTTGTATTGTCATTATCCAAGAGGCATCTTTGTTTGCTTCCTTGAACTTCTTCAGTTCAACCTGAGACTGAAAACTTAGATATAAAAATTTGTTAGTTGTACCTCTTTTGGTTCTCACACCATCACCTGGCTCTCCAATGATTTGATCAGCTGGGTGATCTCTTAGGTGTCGGAACCCTAGATTCCTTTCCCTCTCTCTAGCAGGCTCTGCAGTATCTTGTGTAGCCTCTATGTGTTGAGGCACTTCTTCCTCTAGAGGTTTTTCATCCACCAAGCCTGGATCAACGATCTTTAAAAAGCTTAGACTGTCTTCCTTGATAGCTTTATCTAAGCTTAGATCCTTAAACCTGGTACCTGCATCTACACCAATAACACTAGACGAGCTGCTATGGAGCATGCTTGTCTCATCAAATACAATATTTATAGACTCTTCTACCACCAAGGTTTTCTTATTAAAAACACTATATGCCTTACTATGGCTATTATATCCAACAAAAATACCTTCAAAACAATTTTCACTAAACTTAGTTCGGTAATGCTTCCCATTATTAAGTATGAAGCATTTTCTTCCAAACATTCTAAAGTAGGGCACAGTCGGTTTTCTGCCCTTCAATAGCTCATAGGAGGTCTTACGGTTGTTTTTGTTGATTAGTGCTCTATTTTGCACATGACAAGCAGTGTTGACTATCTCAGCCCAGAAGTACTCCGGAAGAGAGGCACCATTCAACATCGATGTACATGCTTCAATGAGGGTTCTATTCCTTTTCCCTGCTACTCCATTTTATTGTGGAGTGCACAGAGAGGAAAACTCATGAAAGATACCTTGACTTTCACAGAACTATGTCATGGCACCAAACTAAAACTCGGTTTTGTGGTCACTTCTGGTTTTGACCACTGAGCAGTTCAGTTTGTTCTGAATTTTACCGGACAAAATTAGTGAAAGACGCGAAGGTGTTTTACTTGTGTTTCAGAAAGAATACCCAAGAAAAACGTGAGTAGTCATCAACGATTACTAATGTATAGACTGTAACACCCCTATCCGTCACATAGTATATAGCAGTAGGTCCGGTTGGGGACCGACGCCATATACTACGGACAGACCGGTTGGTTACTTATTGAAACCAATCAACCAATCACAACGTCCTACACAGAGCACCTAGCGAAAGTAAATTATTAAGTTGCAAGATAAAAGAAACCAGCCACAGAATGAATGTCCACTACAATAACCCCATAGGAATGTACGATACACAGAAATAATAGCCTTAAGGCCATACAACAGTTTGCTTAAATAGAAGTGTTTTCCAAACCTCGGCACGCAGGCCGGTCACACATGAGTAAATAAGAAAACACTCAAAAGTTTTGGCCTTCGAGGGCCGGCGCAGCAACTTAGGCATTAGCCCACTATTTACCGCTCGGCTCCGCAGCACCTACAAGCAACAATCCAACGCACGGTGGTAAACAAAAGCAACGATCAGCTATGCTGACCAAATTATAACGATCCCGCCCACAATTCGGGGCGGCGATGCTCTTCCCTGCATTTTGTTAGCATGAACAAGCGGTATAGTGTAAACATACACTCCATCACAGGTGCAGGCATGCACGGCCACACACCCCGTGCACTCAGGGCACATTCACGGCGAACCGGACAACGTCACGTCAATTTAAGTCATAGACGTTCCCGTCTCACCACCGCCCTTTTGACGGCCAACCTTGTGAGCATTTTGTCTTCCTGCATTGGTCACGTCAATTTAAGCCATAGACCGTCAAAGACACTCATCTATTCCAACGTTTCCGCCGAACGACATAGATCGGGTACGGTTCCGCCTGACCCGTGCTCACACCGCAACGACAGTTTAAGCCATATGCGCAGGTCAAGACTCCCCGAGTCCCGTTTCCTTCACACAATTCACATAACCCGGTTATGTTCACGTTGGCTCCCTGGCCACCTTGTTGGCATCATCCCGCATTTGCCCAGTTTTCTGGGTGCCCCTTGGAGTTAGTCTCCAAGGTTCCCTGATGCAATCTACCTCGTAGAAAACTCGAAAAAAACAACCATTCACATGGAGTCTTCTCCGGTTAGTATGCAATGCAACATCACCGATCCAGACCAACTTGTCCGGATAGGCTTCACACATCATGCCTATGTCCATTATCGCATACAGACTCTACACAAGGGGGACTTTACATATCTACACCAAGGAACGCCTCAACTCATCGCACACTCGCGTGAGAGGGCTTCCTATGCAAAGGAAAAGAGGACTTCACATGTCCTAGGATGAGAATCGTTACCCTAGAATTCCTTCTTGGTGCCATGGAAATCTATGTGGATGGAAAGCACCACAATATCCTTGCCTCTACGGATCCGAAGTCAGCTCGCAATTTGGAGCTCCGAAGCTCCGACGGTGACTGGACCTTGCCTTCCTCCTCCTCCTTGCTCTCCCCTCTCTCTAGCCTTTAGAAAGAGAATCAAGGGGATGAAATGAGGGATTGCAAACCCTATTTCCGTGTTTAAACCGCCAGCACCAACCCCCAGCCGTCGGATCCCAACATAAGAAAACGAACGGCCAAGATCGGGGCCTAAAATATTAAAACTGGGCCGAACACGGCCTGCGACACGCCCGTGTTTAGGGCCGTGTCGCCCATTCGCCGTCTCGCCCGACATTTCGACCAGTACACGGCCTCCGACACGCTCGTGTCACATGTGACACGGCCGCTTCAAGACCCGTGTCACGCCTCGTATGCGACTTCCAGGATTTTCCTGAGAAGGAGACGACCTGTGACACGGCACCAGACACGCCCGTGTCACATGTGACACGCCCGTGTCTATGCCCGTGTCATGGCCCGTGCGCATAACTCAGAAATCTCCTGAGCGTGACACGCCCGTGTCCAAGGCCATGTGCCTAAACCCGACGATCGCCGATCACCAAAACATCGACCACGCGACCCGTGGCCGAACACGCCCGTGACACGCCCGTGTCACGTCCGTGTCACCTGCTCCAAGTCCCAGCCCACGAAATTACAAAAGGAAAGAAAACGGAAAACTTTAGGCAGTACCTGAGCGGAATAACTCTGGGTACTCCTCCAGCATAGTTTGCTCCCGTTCCCAAGAGAGCTCCTCCCGACCGCAATTGTCCCACCGGACCTTGACCATCCGGATCTCCTTATTACGGAGTCACTTAATTTCAAAGTCCTCAATACGAACGGGCTTGACCTTAGTCGTCAACCCTTCGTCCACCGGCACTTGATCCACTGCAATCACCTGCGAAGGTTCTTGCACCGCCTTCCGCAACACAGAGATGTGGAATACATCGTGTAGTCCACTCAACTCCACCGATAGCCTCAAACGATAAGCCGCTTCGCCGACCCGCTCCAGAATCTCAACCAAGGTATCTTGGGGTCAGCTTCTTCAAGCGTCGCACCTGCGAAACACCCTTGAACGGCTTTATCTTCAAGTACACCCAATCGCCGACCCCGAACTCCACATTCCGGTGCTTTACATTGTAGTACTTAGCTTTTCTGTCTTGAGCGATCAGCAAACGCTCTCGAATGATCCGCACCAAAAAAGTAGCATTCTCCACCTCCTACTTCTTGTACAACCTTGCCTCACCCGTTTCCAGCCATGATAACGACGTGCGACACTTCCTACCATATAGGGCCTCGAAGGGCGCCATTAGAATACTCTCCTGGTAGCTATTGTTGTATGCAAACTCCACCAAATACAGGTGGTCTTCCCAATGCTTCCCGAAGTCTAGATCACACATGCGGAGCATGTCCTCCAACGTTCTGTTGACACTCTCGGTTTGCCCATCCATCTGCGGATGGAAGGCTGTGCTGAACTTCAATTTAGTCCCCAACATCTGTTGCACCAACCTTTAATCGTTGGACGTAAAACGCCCATCCCGATCACTCATGATGCTGCGCAGCACACCGTGTAATCTGACTATATTATCCACATATAGTTTTGCCAGTCTCTCCACTGAATCATCCTTCTTATGCGGAATAATGTACGACACCTTCATTAACTGATCTACGATCACCCAGATGTCATCGTTCCCCCTCTGCGACCTTTGCAATCCATGCACAAAGTCCATCGATATGTCGTCGAACTTCCACTCCAGAATCGGCAAGGATTTCAAGAATCCTCCAGGCTTTTGACACTCCGCCTTTACCAAGGCGCAGGTTTGACACTTAGCCACAAACAGTGCCACATCCTTCTTGAGCCTTGGCCACCAAAACAGCTTCTTTAGGTCTTGGTACATCTTCGTGCTCTCTGGGTGGATTGAGTACTTGGTATTATGAGCCTCGTACATTAACTCCGCCCATAGATTTCCCCTGCTTGGGATGCACAAATGATGGTCCTTCCTTAAGATCCCATCCTCAACTGAAAACTGGGAATTTGACCCATCCAATGCTGCATCCATAAGCTCCTTCATGCTAACATACAACACCAATGCCTGCCGAATGCGATCAGCCAGGTCATACTGAACTTCCGTCCAGTTCAACAATGCTTTGGCGCTAGACTGCTTGTCCACACAACAGATCTCCAATGCCTCCAATTCTCGTATTAGCCTCTCATCATGAACCGACAACCAGTTGGCTTGGGTGGGAGCCCTGCGACTCAACGCATCCGCAGCTGCAATGCCCTTCCCGGGTACATAATGAATTTTGAATGTGTAGTCCCCCAGGAACTCCATCCATCTCCGCTGCCTCATGTTGAGATCCTTCTGATCCAACAGGTACTTCAGGATCTTGTGGTCGGTATAAATATCAACCTTTACGCCATACAGGTAGTGTCTCCATAGCTTAAGCGCAAATATCACAGCCGCTAACTCCAAGTCGTGGACCGGATAATTCCTTTCGTGCACTTTTAGCTGACACGATCTATACGCTATCACGCTCCCATGCTGCATTAGCACGCAGCCCAAAACTTTACCTGAGGCATCCCTATAAATCTCGAAGCCCTCGGTCCCACTCGGCGAACTTAGCACTGGCGCCGTGGTCAACCATCCCATTAGCTCCTCAAACACTTGCACGCACTCCTGCGTCTACAAGAACTTCTGATCCTTCCTTATCAACTTCGTGAGAGGTAACGCTATCCGCGAGAAGTTCTCCACGAAGCGCCTGTAATAGCCGGCAAGCCCAAGAAAACTCCGGACTTCCGCTACCGAAGATAATACAAGCCACTACCGTATTGCCACAATCTTCGCCGGATCCACCGCTATACCTTCCCCACTGACAATGTGACCAAGGAATGCTACTGAGGGTAGCCAGAACTCGCATTTAGAGAATTTTGCATAGAGTTCATTCCTCCTCAGTGTCTCCAAGACCAGATACAGATGCTTGAAGTGATCTTCTTCGCACTGCAGGTACACCAATATATCGTCAATAAAGATGATCACAAAGTGGTCCAAGTACTCTCGAAATGTCCTGTTCATCAAGTCCATAAACACCGATGGCGCATTCGTCAGTCCAAACGGCATGACCGTGAACTCGAAATGCCCATACCTTGTGCTTAACGCCGTCTTCGGGATATCACACTCCCTTATCCTCAGCTGATAATACCCAGGCTTCAGGTCCAACTTCGAATACACCGACGATCCTACTAACTGATCGAAGAGATCATCGATCCTTGGGATGGGGTATTTATTCTTCTCCGTTAGCTTGTTCAACTACCTGTAGTCGATACACAGCCGCAGACTCCTGTCCTTCTTCTTAACAAAGAGGACCGATGCGCTCCAAGGCAATGAGCTTGGACGCACATACCCTTGCTCCATCAACTCTTCTAGTTGAACCTTCAACTCCGCCATCTCCTTAGGCGCCAACCTATAAGGAGAACGTGACACAGGTTTGGCACCTGGCACGAGCTCGATCGTGAAGTCGATCTCTCGCTGCAGTGGGGCTCCGAGAAGATTATCCGGGAACACATTGAGGTATTCACAAACCACGGGGATACTATCCAAAGTGGACTTTGGCTCTACAGCCCCCACTATCGCGAAGAACAGCTCTGCGCCAGCACGACCTGCCTTTACCACCTGAAGAGCAGACATCAGCGTCCTGCTCGACCCCTTCAGTCCCGTGAATGTTGTCTCCCGCCCAACACCCAGCTTGACCTCCTTACCATTGTAATCATTATAGGCCTTCTACTCCGAAAGCCAATCAATCCCAAAGTTAACGTCAAACTCTATTAGCGGCAGCAATGACGCTAGCAAGTCGACTTCTTGGTTTCCAATATGAACTTTTACGGCGCACACTCTGTCCGCACACACCGAACACCCATTCGGTAGCAGCACATCCAATTTGTCCTTCTCCATCGAAGAAGGGACTCCGATGCGCGATATAAAGCTTTCGGACAAAAAGGAGTGTGAAGCTCCCGTATCGAATCGTTCTTGTGCCGGACTATCGCCAATTAGAACAAAGCCTACACAAACAGTATTAAGCTAACAAGTACTAGGTAACAGTATTAAAAGCTAACTTGCTATAAATTAAACCGTACCTGTCACCACGTCGGCCTGCTTGATGGCCTCTTGCTGGCCCAAGTTGTAGACTCTTGGTTAAGTCGGAGCATAATGGGACGCGGCTGACTCCATCGCGTTCCCCTTTTCCTCATAAGTGGCTCCTTGTTTTCTCTCGGACTTTGGACATCCGCTCCAGCAATCGCAGGCAAAGTGCCCCGGCTTTCCTCAGGTAAAACAAGCGCCCGGGGTTCGGTTGGTCGTCTTCCCCGAGGCACCTGAAGAAGGGGTTGGACCCGACGTCCTAGCCTTCTTATAAAACCTGCGATAACCCGACTTCGAAGTATTCGGCGCTTTGAACTCCGATTTCTTGCCACCGGATTCCTTCTTCTCTTGAATATTCTTCATGTCCTTTTCCAAGGACCGGGCCGTGTTGACCAAGGTTAGGAAACCCTACGCCATAGGCTCCGAAAGTAACAACCTCAAATCATCTCTTAACCCTTCATAGAAGCAGTTCGTCTTGCGCTCCTTATCGGCAAAGGTAGCGCTTGCGTATCGTCCCAAACGTGTGAACTCGTGGAGATACTCGTCCACGGTGCTGTCTCCTTGCACCAACTTTTGAAACTCATTTTCCAACGCGATCCTATGGGATGAGGGGAGGTATCGAGCCATAAACAAACTCGAAAATTCCCCCATAGAGACATCAGCCAACTGTCTTCCCCTCAGGTGGTGTAGCTCCAGCCCTTCCCACCATAACCTCGCGTCCCCGTCCAACAAGAACGTTGCAATCGTGGTCTTCTGCCACTCTTAAGTCTTCGTTGTTGTCAGCACTCTATTGACTCTCGATAGTCAATCCTCTGCCTGAGTCGGGGTTCCCGTTCCCGAGAACACTGGCGGATGGAAACCCATCACATGCTTAAGTTGCTTCTCAGTTGCTCTCCGAGGCAACTCCGGCTCCACAATCACCTGTTCCACCCTCCTAGGCTCTGCCACTTGAAGTGGCACTTGCTCTACCGCAGGAGCAAGCTGCTGCACCTGCCTCGCAGGCTGCGCATTGATCATTGTAAAGACAGCTTCTGCCACCAATATAATGGTCTCGACTGACGGAGGTGTTGCAGGCGCATCATTAGGTGCGCTGCTTCCCTCAGAACCTGGCCGTTCCGACGGTGAAACACCACTTCTGGTCGCCTATAATCGTACAAAACACCGATAAGCGACCCAACAATATTGCAAATAGCAATTATAGGAACACGCAGGTTCCTCAAACATGTGTATTTTTATTCCTAAGTGGACATTCATGGGTTCTTTTCATGTTATAACGATGACGCACACACATGTGCTCACCACCCCTTAAAGTGAATTCGTCCACGAATTCATTTAAGCTTGACCTAAACCGGTAGTCTGATACCAATTTGTAACACCCCTACCCGTCACATAGCATATAGCAGTAGGTTCGGCCGGGGCCCGACGCCATATACTACGGACAGACTGGTTGGTTACTTATTGAAACCAATCAACCAATCACAACGTCCTACACAGCGCATCTAGCGGAAACAGATTATTAAGTTGCAAGATAAAAGAACTCAGCCACAACATGAATGTCCACTATAATAGTCCCATAGGAATGTACGATACACAGAAATAATGGCCTTAAGGCATTACAACAATTTGCTTAACTAGAAGTGTTTTCCAAACCTCGGCACGCAGGCCGGTCACACATGAGAAAATAAGAAAACACTCAAAAGTTTAGGCCTTCGAGGGCCGGCGCAGCAACTTAGGCTTTAGCCCACTATTGACCGCTCGGCTCCGCAGCACCTGCAAGAAACAATCCACCGCACGGTGGTAAACAAAAGCAACGGTCAGCTATGCTGACCAACTAATAACGATCCCGCCCCCAATTCGGGGCGGCGATGCTCTTCCCTGCATTTTGTTAGCATGAACAAGCGGTATAGTGTAAACACACACTCCATCACAGGTGCAGGCACGCACGACCACACACCCCATGCACTCAGGGCACATTCATGGCGAACCGGCCAACGTCACGTCAATTTAAGCCATAGATGTTCCCGTATCACCACCGCCATTTTGACGGCCAACCTTATGAGCATTTTGTCTTCCTGGCATTGGTAACGTCAATTTAAGCCATAGACCACCGAAGACCCTCATCTATGCCAATGGTTCCGCCGAACGACATAGATCGGGTACGGTTCCGCCAGACCCGTGCTCACACCGCAACGACAGTTTAAGCCATATGCGCAGGTCAAGACTCCCCGTGTCCCGTTTCTATCACACAATTCACATAACCCAGTTATGTTCACGTTGGCTCCCTGGCCACCATATTGGCATCATCCCGCATTTGCCCAGTTTTCCGGGTGCCCCTTGGAGTTAGTCTCCAAGGTTCCCTAATGCAATCTACCTCGTATAAAACCCGAAAAAAACAACCATTCACACGAAGTCTTCTCCGGTTAGTATGCAATGCAACATCATCGATCCAGACCAACTTGTCTGGATAGGCTTCACACATCATGCATATGTCCATTCTCGCATACAGACTCTACACAAGGGGGAATTTACATATCTACCCCAAGGAATGCCTCAACTCATCGCACACTCGCGTGAGAGGGCTTCCTATGCAAAGGAAAAGTGGACTTCACATTTCCTAGGATGAGAATCGTTACCCTAGCATTCCTTCTTGGTGCCATGGAAATCTATGCGGATGGAAAGCACCACAATCTCCTTGCCTCCATGGATCCGAAGTCGGCTCGCGATTTGGAGCTCCGAAGCTCCGCCGGTGACCGGATCTTGCCTTCCTCCTCCTCCTTGCTCTCCCCTCTCTCTAGCCTTTAGAAAGAGAATCAAGGGGATGAAATGAGGGATTGCAAATCCTATTTCTGGGTTTAAACCTCTAGCACCAACCCCCAGCCGTCGGATCCCAACAAAAGAAAACGAACGGCCACAATCGGGGCCTAAAATATTAAAACTAGGCCGAACACGGCCTGCGACACACCCGTGTTCAGGGCCGTGTCGCCCATTCTCCATCTCACCCGACATCCCGACCAGTATACGGCCTTCGACACGGCCTCGGACATGCCCATGTCACATGTGACACGGCTGTGTCAAGACCCGTGTCACGCCCCGTGTGCGACTTCCAGGATTTTCCCGAGAAGGACACGGCCTGTGACACGGCACCCGACACTCCCATGTCACATGTGACACGCCCGTGTCTGTGCTCGTATCATGGACCGTGTGCATAACTCAGAAATCTCCCAAGCATTACACGCCCTGGGACACGCCCGTGTCCCAGGCCATGTGCCTAAACCCGACGATCGTCGATCGCCAAAATGTCGACCATGCGACCCGTTGCCCGAACACGCCTGTGACATGCCCGTGTTATGCCCGTAACATGCCCGTGTCACGCCCGTGACACGCCCGTGTCACGCCCGTGACACGCCCGTGTCACGCCCGTGTCACCAGCTCCAAGTCCCATACTTGGCTTAAAACGTCACCCGTCCCTCTTTTGAGTTTCGGGGTGTTATATAGACCTTACCTATGAAGCTGTGAATAGGCATGGGACCAAATAAGTCCATTTGAAGCAAGTATAAGCTTGGAGAATAATCTTTCCCAGCAATACCCTTTAAGTTAGCCCATGTCTGCTTTCCCATTTGACAAGAGTGGCATGAACTCTCTTTAAGGCACTTAATATTGTGGGCATCGTGCACTAAGTTGTGAGAAAATGGAATATTTAAGGTTTTAAAATTAATATGTGCTAATCTCTTGTGTCATTGGTCATAAAGAGACGCACTACTTTTTACCAAAAAACACACTGGGGTAGAAGTGTCTAAGCAATGGAAATTTAAACAAAAAATATTTCTGCTCCGAGTGCCTGTTAAGACCGTCTCCAAATTGACAGATGATTTTATCAAACACTTGTCCTTGTAGAACTCAACGATGTAGCCTCTGTCGCATAGTTGACTTATGCTTATAAGATTATGATGTAATCCTTCAACAAAAGCAATATCTATAAAAGAGACTATGCCATTGGAAATCATACCATAACCTTTTGTTGTTCCCCTATCTGAACCTCAAAAAATGACTTTTGGTCCCTCTTTAACTGGGGTATAATAACGCAAAAGGCTTCTTATCCCGGTCATGTGCCGCGAGCATCTGCTGTCCAAATACCAGATTGGTTTTCTATTAGCCTTTGGACATACCTGCAAGAATAAATCAGTTTAGGAACTCAAACTATTGGGGTCCTTGATTCCTGGTCAGCATACCCCCTAGGAACATTAGCCTTACGAGTGGTCGGTCTCGCATAGCTAACCCTAGGAATTACAAGATTGGCCGGGATATACCAATAATCTGGGTCAAAATGACAAATTTTGTCGCAGCATTAACAGTCGAATCTGTTGTACCTCCTTTTGTACTCCTACTTTACCCTTTGAACGTGGGGTCTGGCAGGGGTAGAATTCTCATAAGTGGAGGCCTCCTGGTTGCAGCATAAAACTAGGAGGCAAATGAAGTATATTAACGGGCTCCGCGTCCTTGGACAACCGCGCTGGGGAGCTCTTCTTCAGGTATGTTGACTAGCGAATGGAGAGGAGCTAGATTAACGTGCCCCACATGGACTGATCCTTCAGTTATGCGGGAGGCATTTCCTATCATGATCTTTATTCATGAGTACCACTGTGCAATGAGTAATGTATTTAGAATCTTCTTTGAACTTTAAGAACCGCGTTCCCACAGACGGCGCCAAACTGTTGCGGCAAACTCAATGCTCATGGTAGACCAGACTAAACTAGGACACCATAGCCCGTGGATCAGTCGAGCATGCAAAAAGTCAAAAAATATAAGGAAGTGCACAGATGTTTTTGACGTGGAAAAACTCCTCAACTGAGTAAAAAAGTACGTGACCAGTTCGGTGCCAGTCAAACTTCACTATCAGTAGGAATTTACAAATTGTTTGTGAAATCGAAGGCGACGGGCCACTCCTCGTTAGAGCTTGGAGATGAGAGAGAATAAAGATGCGTTTGGTGGACGACAACCGCCTTACACGAAGCTCTATTTTCATTGTTCACTGGCAGTGGCGGGCGTTCCTGGATGCAATATGGCTGCTCAATTATGCTACAAGGTTGTTTACGGTACGTCAGTGGGGATTTGCTAGATGTCGCTCTCATAAAGGCTTCTTGGAGTGGCCGGCTATGTGTCTTCTTCCTCGGGGCATTGAGGACTTGGGCAAATTCTCGGTTGGCTCGTCAGGAGGCGATGGCTCGTAGGAGGATTTCAGTAGAGCTCCGGCCTGAGAAAGAAGAAAGCTGAGAAGAGAAAAGATTAGAAATGAGAGCGGTCTGAGGTCCGTTTTACAGGCTTCAGGTGATGTTTATAGTAGTTATGCGGCTACTCGCACACCATAACCACCTAATTTACTAGTTGTAGATCATATTTAAATTTTAGTATAAATTTATATGAGTATTAATTAATCTGTTTTATATACGAACACCGGAATTTATTTATTAAATATTTCCCCCACAAAGCAAGGTGATTACGTTGGTGGTTACCCAAATACGAACAGCGAAGATCATGTCGGGATAATCGGACGGTGGAGAGGACCCTCTTTGATGAGCGACCACCTTGCCAATGGATGGCCGTCGGAGGAGCCGCGGTTGGCGGGACGCCCGGCCGCAGCAAGCAAGGAGGGCGGTCGGCCCAAGCGAGGTGTGGCCGCCCCTTTCAGTTCCGACCTTGCTCAAAATTAGTTTATTTTCTTAGTAGAAGTCATAGCCTTTGTCTTGCCAAACATACGTTCTATGATAATGTTTTTTTACCAGACTAACGGGCGCAAATAAGCAGGGCCAAATGAAACATTAATAACTAGATGTTATTGTTACGCCTTGTTAAGGTAGGTTTTCACACATTAGAAAATAACAATAAAAAAATCATATTAACTCTGCTGAAGATGATTTGTGAACGTGGACTCACTTATACTTGTTGGACCATAACTCCAACACCCACTCTTATAGGAGTG
This sequence comes from Platanthera zijinensis, assembly GCA_039513925.1. Taxonomy (NCBI): domain Eukaryota; kingdom Viridiplantae; phylum Streptophyta; class Magnoliopsida; order Asparagales; family Orchidaceae; genus Platanthera; species Platanthera zijinensis. The sequence continues at coordinate 77,038,124 of CM077084.1, forward strand.
ACTCAAGTTAAGATTGATACTATTATTACCTATCATATTTCCATATAGCAGATTAAATCATTAATGTTGCGGTCTCACTCGACGTCCGGGTCGGGCCGGAATAACTTGGACCGCCTTAGATCTCTTAACGGTCGAGCGCGCAAACAGTTAATGAAGTAGGTCGATCGTAGACACGAAGTTTTAATGTGGAAAAACCCTCAATCGGGTAAAAGACCACGTGACTGGATCTGTGCCGGTCAAAGTACAATATTTCCTAGCTGTTATAGTTTGTTTGCGGAATCGAAGGTGATATACCACCTCTCGTTATAATTTCGAGGTGAGAGAACACTTGACACATGACAGACGATAGACCATCGCGCTGGGAGTTTGTTACAAATTGCACTTTGCGTTGATGGGCCACGCGGAGCGTCCTGCTGATTCTGAACGTGGGAGTGGAGTGCTTGAACTTGCGGTTGCGGAGATAACTTGGAAGTTGAGAGATTCGGCCTCATCGGGTGGCTTTAACTTGGCTTGTCGTGACCCGGCTGCGGCTCGAGTGCGGCTCGGGTGCTGCTCATAGGAGGAATTCGGCAGAGCTTTGACCTGAGGAAGAAGAAGACTCGGAGGAAAAAGGTAAGAAATGAGGAGCCCTGATGCTCCTTTTAAAGTCTCCAGGGGGTGGTTATGGTGGTTATGTGGCTATCCGCACACCGTAACCACCCGAAATTAATATTTTTCATATAGTTTAAGGATACACAAATATGATAATTAATCCCGTTATTTGCACCCTAAATAAATTATTAAATTATTAATTAAATTCTCTTACTAACCCGGTGGTTAGTGGGTGGTTACACGCGAATCGGACGACGGGGAATGACCCCCCTCGATCGGATAGTGGGGGGGGGAGAACACTACGGGCGGCCGCGAACTCGCCGGGGAGGGTAGGACCGCTGATGGTGCCCGAGGAGGGGCGGCCGACGCGGCCGCTTCCTTGGTCGTGCTCCGGTGGCCGTGGTAGAGCGGTTCGCGTGGCTGGCACAGTCGCTTCTCAGCCACGATCGATATGGCTGCTTTCTCGGCTGGTGGCCGGCGGCTTAGGGAGGGTGCGGCCTACGCGGCCGCTCCCTCGACCGTGGCTGCCACGACCGCTCGCTTGGCTGCTGCCAATGGCCGAGGAAGAGCGGCCCGCATGGATGCTCTCTTGTCCGTGGCCGTTGGCCGAGGGAGAGCGGCCCGCGCGATAGCTCTTTCGGCCGCGTCCGGCGGCCAAAGGGGGAGCGGCCCTCGCATCCACTCTCTCTGCCGTGGCCGGTGGACGAGGGAGAGCAGCTCGTGTGACCGCTCATTCGGCCACGGTTAGCGGCCGAAGGGGGAATGACCCTCGCGGCCTCTCTCTCGGTCGTTGCCGGCGGCCGAAGTGGGAGCATCCCTCATGGCCGGTCTTTCGACCGTGGCTGGTGACCGAAGGGGGAGAGGCCCTTATGGGTGCTCCCCCACCGCGGCCGATGCTGTGAGAGGGGGGTTACTGATGTCCGAGGAGGAGACATGTCGCCATGCTCCCGTGAGGCGGCGTCCGCGGTGGTTCATCCATTATGCATGATGGGATCAGTGCGTGTGGGGATCGGGCGCTGTGATCGTTCATGCAATCATACCCATGATCCCACTACTTTTTGGCATGGAGATCATGCGTGTGTAGTATGTGCACACTCATACTTATAAAATGGATCTCATTCCTAATAATTTCCCCTCAGATCCTTGTTGCAAGAGACTGGCTCGGACGAAGAAAACAAAATAAGTCTGCGCATCAAGTCATAGATATTTAAATACCCAAATAAAGGTCCACATGACGTAAATGAAAGGGTACAAGTAATAGAGCTTATGCCCAGTACATGAATATCATAAATATCACTCTTTCTTAACTAACAATGCGGAAGCTAAACCATATGATCATCAACTTGATGTCGCGGAGTAGTAGTGGTAGTGCGCGGCTCTGGCTCCTCAAATCCTGGTGTCTCAATATCTAGCTGTGCCTGTGGTGGAACCCTACCATGTTTAGGGTTGATTTGGGCTAGATTCACTATTAGGATTATAAGATGACCCACATTGTATAGTCTTGGGTCATAGGTATTTATCAGGGTCTAGGTCAAGTAAACAAACCTTGAGTGATTGGTTTTAACCTTCAGAAGACTTAGAGACAGAAGACCTCGAGAAAAAAGCAGTTTTCGAAGAGTTAGAAAAGCGTTCGACGATTGCTGAACTTAACTCGACGATCGTCGATCTCAGATCGACGAACTCAGAGTTTCTTCTCTGAGTTGAGCTCGACGAAAGTTTAGCTGAGATCGATGATCTGTGAGCTTATACTAGAATCTTAGCTCGACGAAGTGTTATCTCAGCTCGACGAATTTGGAGCTCCGTTCGACGATTTTCTACTTCTTGTCTACTATCTTCAGTTCGACGATATTGGATCTCAGATCGACGAAATTTGTTGAGTTCGATTATATTCTCCCAGATTCAGTTCGGCTATTTTCTCTCAATTTCAGTTTGAATAAGGCAGAAGTATTTCATATTATATTATATTATGTCTGTAATGCTTTGGTAATTAATGCTTAATATTCTTATGAATATAGTTGTTTCATGACAGTATTAATTATTGTTTTCACAGAGTTATTACTTGACTTATTTACTGGGACAGTTGAGGAAATTCATTTAATACAAATTCTAGCCGTTCAAACTCCCATATTTTCTGCATTCAATCAAGAAAAAGGAATTCAAAATTCAAATGTTTAAATCTGCAAGGATTATATATAAGGTTTTTCATTTTCAAGAGAGCAAGCAGTAATACATACAGAGAATAAGAACACACAGAGAAAAGCAGTCAGACAGACATTCTTGCTTTAGGAATTTCAAGAGACAAAATCATCAACATTTGGCTGAAAGTTTCCTTAAGATCTTCAAGCATTCTGAAGGCATACACCTTGAGCAAAGCTCTCTTTCTCCTAAACAATTTTACATCTTAGGGGGAGCTTTGACAATAACAGAAAATCCACTAGTCTTCTCTCAGATTGTTGACAGAGAAGAACATCATCTTTATTTTCTTTCACCTCCGTAAAATGGTTTTTAACTCTCTTCAAAAGTTGTCATTTGGTTGTCAAGTCTTCTAATCAAAAGACTTAGGTTTGGTTTTTGGGCACCTATTCAAAAGCTCAAAGGGTTGCAAGGTCTCCCTTAGAAAATAGATCTTGTAGTGGCAAGGCACCTAATCAAAAACCTATAGTGGATTCATATCAGGGTGGTAGAAGAGTGGATGTACCCAAGTTTTAGGGGAACCATTATAAATTCTTTGTCGTCTTGTTGCTCTATTTTTTATTTCTCTGTGATGTGATTTCTTTGTTTTGTTTTCTACCTTTCTATATATAGTTATCACTTATTTTAATCCACAATAAAAATTAATCAAAATATTTTAAAAACTCTATTCACCCCCCCCCCCCCTCTAGAGTTAGTGTGATCTATCCCTTCTCTTTCAGCCTGGTCAAAATACAGCGGCATCTCCACGCGTCCCTAAAATAATGTAGTAAAATGACCGTCAGTCAAACTAGACTCAGCTGCTTCGTCCCCGCCTCTCCCCCGCAACTTCTAGGCACCGCACGGGAGGAAGAAAGCGGATGACCAATAATAGTAGAATGTACAAGCATGTGACAGTGATATATATATATATATAGGTAATTTTCTAGCAATTATATATTAGTATGAGTAGTAAATAAGAGCAACAACTAAAGCAGTATAAAAGTACAGTAAGAGGAGCTAAATAAAACTAGTAAAGTAAAGCAACTACACTATCATCACAGAAACGTACTCTAACTTATATGAATGACCATAAAACATATAAGTTAAGGTTTTCGAAAAAGTAACTCATAATAAAAAGAGCACATTCTAATTTATATGATGAGGATCTACAAGTGCGTATGCTGTCATGCTATGTAACGTAATTTTTATTATGTAACTCACACACATGACTCTATGCACAGACCTTTCTTGCATCCCCACTTTTTGGAGGTGGTCAATCTCTCATGCACCAACTGTCATGGATCACAGTGGTAGTGGAGCGGGTATCTCCACTCCTAAGAGGCAGACAACTACCAGGATTAGACCTATCGTACGCCTCAATGCTAAGAATACAACAGTAGAGTCCCTGCGTACTCTTGCTAGCGACTACTAGTCTTCCATGGTCAGGTGCGCTCTTAGGGGACATAGTTTTCCAGACCTCGGTATAAACATCCTACCGGTCTCCCCAAAGGTATACACTCTGCACCAGAGTCATCGTACTTTGGTCGGTGTGTGGACTAAACCACTACCAAGTGACCCACCACATAAGCGCAAACTAGGTATAACAATACCCTCATGAGCCTCCAGCTCATAAGACCAACCTGTCCTGATATCGACCAACAACCCGAGACACTATCTCATAGGATTAGTAAGCCCTATATCACTCCAACCCACACAAGGGTGAGATCACTATAACATTCCTTAATCCTATCAGACTACTCTCGTCTAACTTCCAAATTACTTAGCGTTTTATGGTTAACCTTGGACTTCCCAAGTTCTACCCTGTGAGGGGCTCACAGCGGTGCTAGGAACTGTGATGGGTTAAAACTTATCGTTCCCTTTCTCAAGGCATTTAGTAGAGTTATACTACCCTTAACCAAATCCACTCCCAAGGTTACTAAGTGTGCGACCTCTTCAAAACAATAACTGCTGAAAATACTAATTTTTCAAAATTGCTAAATGAAAACCATATGTTCTTGTATGTGTGTATGAATAAGAATCCTCCAAATTCTTAACCCTAGGACCCAAGAGTGTTTTTTGAGACCTATCATGACATCTTAGACATAATTTCAGAGATTTTTAATTTTCTTAAAATAATGAGCAATTATTATAATTTTCCCAAATTATTGTTACATGTGATTTTAAACATGAAGTGTAACTTTCTATTATCAAACCAGCAACTTGAAAATTATCCTAACATCAGCTTGACTAATAATGTCCCTATACCAAATTTCACAGTATTCCAATAATATTTGATATTTAATTTCTAGGTATAAAAATCTGATCCACTAGGTCAAGTTATACATGATATACTATAAATATTCATTAAATAATTCTAGAAAAATTATTGGAGGTTAAAAATGATAAATAATTATTTATTCCAAAAATTTATAATTTTATAACTCAATTTGTACACAATTATCTTAATAATATAGAAGGAGCAAAAATGATAATTATAATGGCAACCCTAAGATTCTCACTTTCGAAAATTCCAACTAATTTATCTAGTATTTATATTACTAAATAATTGTTATTGACAAGGTTTCATAATTTTTTCAACTATTTTAGTCTCCCTATTTTCACTAATACATTTGCGTACAAAAATACTAATTAATTCATTTGCTAAACAAATCAACTCTAAATGTTCTAAAACTGTATGAGGAGGTGTACGTTTATTAAATAATTGCATGTATAAAATTTCATTGAATTTTACCAAGCCAATCTTGCTAAATTCACAAGATACATCTTTTTGGCTAAATGAACACCACTTCAAATACAACATGACAAATTGCAAGTGGGATTCACCATCCTACAATGGTCCAAAGGATCTGAAATTTTTACCAGAACCTTATACCTCCCTAATGAATCTCTCTCCAAAATTTGGGATTAAATAATTATTATTATTCAAAATATTCCATTTATATGAAAATCACACATTTTTTAAAACCATACAAAAATATTATCCAAAAATTCCCATTTTTGAACTGTAGGTTTACCTATGGTATATTCTTACATGATCCAAATTTCAAGCCAATCGTCTCAGCCAATTAAAAGTTATTAAGTAAATAGTGACTATCATACCCTAAGGACCAATCTCACAAGAATTGTTCTACATGGAGCTCCAGTGCTCCAAATGATTTGATTTCAACTTCTAATTAAAGTAGACTCAAAAGGATACCTTTTTTATGTTGGGAACTTTTTATGATTCTGCCCCTAAGAGCCTTATTTTTGTAGTTCAAAAAGTGTGTAGTAAGGGGTAAATATAATATATTTATATAACATTTTATATATTGCCTTCATCTTCTCCAATTAGCCAACGATCCCGATTGGCAGAACCTGGGAGCTTTTAAAACTCCATTTCCTAGCAACCTAGCCTCCTCCTTGACCGACCACCATAACCACCACCTTCGTTGAGGTCGGCTCTATCGCCGGGTGGCGGCTCGGTCCCTAAAGGGGCGGTTTCCTGCGAACCCGAGAGGACACCCAAACTTGGTTTTTCCATGGATTTCAAAATTAGATTCGATTCATTTGAGCCTGACCTCAAGTCCTATTGATCTAGGAAGCTAGCACAAGGGGAGAGGGGGATAAACATGCTTGATTCCAGGCTTGGATGCGGCTACTCCGGCGGGTGGCCATCTTTTTTGGCGTTTTCCAGTGAACCTCTCCCGATTTTAATTCACCACTGTTTGCAGTGATTCAAGAGTAGATTTCGACTGTTTGAGGCCTTCTAAAGGTGATGAAAGGTTCGAATTGAGCTTTGGGGCCTCTATATAGGAGATCCATGAATGGGAGGTTGTAGGTCATGGCCATTAATGGCCCTCCTTGATGGTGGCTGACTTATAACTACTGGGAACTCCTCTTCATTAGGGGAGATGAAAAGAGGGGTTGGGGAAAAAGAAGGGAGTGTCACATGATCTCCCACCATTATTCCCCCTCCAAATGAAACTTTCCCCTTAATTACCCCCATTAAACAATAATTAAATCACCTAATTCAGATTAAATAAATTTGATAAACTTAGTGGGCCTTAGGTTTGGCCTTGGGCAAGGCCATAGCCCCCATTGAATTGGCTTGGACTCTCATTTAGCCTTTAGGGATTAATTTGACCATGATTGACCTTGGGGTTGACTTTAGTCAACTTGATGGGTTGACTGGTCCAAGGGGTGTGTCTTGAGTCCCTTGTTACCACCCAATATTGATTGGGTCATGCTGATGCCCCAATTGGGCCCACTTTGCCAAATAGCGTGATTTTGACCTAAATAGGGATAAGTTTGACTTTGGTCAAACCGGTCAACTTTGTGACCCCATGATTAGGCTTCTAGGTCCACTTGGCCCCTAATGGCATTACAAGGCTAGGGGGTGGACTTTAGGTTTTGAGGCCAATAGGACCACTTAGGGGAAGGTTTGACCTATATTGACCTAAGGTTGACTTTGGTCAATTTGGCTGACTAGATTGACCTAACCTTGAGTCCATCGCTCAGTTGCCTCTCCCTTAGGGTTAGGGAAGTGTTATTGATCTTACCTTGAGGTGGTGAGTTCACGTGAGTGTGAATTGGCATAGGTTTTCTTGTGCACATTGGAGGTGCACATAGCAGTTTCCCTAAGTTCAAGTTGAGTTAGGGTCATACTAGGGCCTCCATGCACCACTCAAGCCTTAACCCTGACTTTAGGGGGCCTAGAAGTGTGGGGTGTAAGACCACCCAAACCTTTTGAAAGTGAGGATAGGTCTTATTTTACTTAGAGTTTTGAATCAAAATGAAACAAAAAGAAATTCACAGCACATAAAGAAAGAAAAAGAGCAAGCAACCAGATGACACAAGGAGCTATAGTGGTTCCCCTCAACCTCGGGTACGTCCACTCTTCTACCACCCTGGTAGGAATCCACTACAGGTTTTTGATCAGGTGCCCTGCCACCAATAGATCTGCTGCAGGTAGATCTAGAGACCCTTTGAGCTTTTGATCAGGTGCCCAAAAACCAATAGGTTTTTGATCAGGTGCCCTATCACCAAGGAGTATACTTTTGAAGGGAGTAAGAGCCCTGTACACAGAAAAAGGGAAAAGGAAAAAGGTTGATGGTGTCTTCTCTATCTCAAAGCAACTGAGAGAAGACTAGTGGATTTGTATTGCCAAAGCTCCCCCTGAGATGTTGAATAGTTTCAGGAAGATGGAAGCTTTGTCCAGGGTGTAGGCCTTCAGATGATGTTGCTCTCCAGCAAGCTTCTAGACTGATATTGTATTTGTTGTCTCTTGAAAGCCTGGAGCAGATGAAGAACTCTGTGATGTTGATGTTCTAGTAAAACTTGAAGCAGAGTTCTTCTTTGAGAGAGAAAAAGCCTTCTGAATATTTTCTCTCTCTATCTCTTCTTCTTATCTCTGTACCTCCTCTATTTCCTTCTATCTTCTGTATGTTATATATATCAATATAACTGAAGTATTTGAATTCCATATTTAATGCAGCCTTCAAACGGCTATATTCTTGAGAATATTTAGCATTAAATATGATAGCTGTAATCTCCCTTAATTACGCCTTGAATAATTCTGCCAGCTGTAAAAAGTCTGTCTGACAAACTGCACAAGAAACCACCAAACTTAATTCTTAAGGCTTCCTGAAAATCTGCACAGAAAGAGTCGAGCTCAGCTCAAAGCAGAGTCGAGCTCAGCTCAAAGCAAAGTCGAGCTCAGCTCAAAGCAAAGCTTCGAGCTCAGCTCAAAGCAAAGCTTCGAGCTCAGCTCAAAGCAAAGCTTCGAGCTCAGCTCAAAGCAAAGCTTCGAGCTCAGCTCAAAGCTTTTGGACTGCAAATCTGAACTTCAAAAACTGAACTTTTCTGGAATTTTTCTGCACTTCTTCTGGGATTCTTCTGAGGTATGCCTGGAAAATCCTATGACCCTTAGACTATACATTGTGGGTCAAACTAAACATCCTAAAAAGTGATCCTAACCCAAATCAGAACCTATGGTTCCAACAATCTCCCCCTATTTGGGTGAGGACACTTTTTTGCATAAAAGTAAAATACAAAGCAAAAAGATCTGCCTGATTTATAATATGATAGCAGATGTACATGGGTGCTTTGTTACAAAGAGATTCAAAATAAAAAGAATACAAATTGATCCTAAGAGACAGCTGCATAAAGTCTAATAAAGTAACAGCTGCACTTCTATTAGTTCTTATTCTGAAGTTCTGATCATCTCCCCCTAAAGTTGTATCCTTCTGAACAATTTTCCTGAAAGGAGATGTTAGGAGTTCTGAACCCAGATTTGCCTTGGGTTTTATTTTTCTTTCATAATAATAATTTAGAGTAGAGCAATAATCAGGAAAATCTTTATAGCCAAGTGGATGAGGTTTCCTCAAAGGGATGAACCACTGGGTATAAGGGTTTCCAACTTTTTGATTATGAAATGATTTGAGATCTGTTTTAAACTCCTCTGATGAAAGGTTAAGGGTAGAGATAACCTGATCTTCAATATCATCTGATTCAGATTCTTTATCTTCATCATACCTTTTGCAAGATGCATCTATTGCCATTAGACAAAATTCTCTTGCTCTTGCTTCTTCTTCATCCTCAGTTGTGCAAGATGAAGCTTCAGAGTCACTCCAGGAATCAGCATTTGATGTTCTTTCTTTTGCTGATCCAGCAGCCATTGTTGTGAGAGAGTCCCAAATTTCCTTTGCAGATGAACATTCAGCAACTTCTTGGAAGATGTCATCAGACATTGATTCTGCAAGAATGTTCATTGCTTGTGCATCAGCCATCTTAAGCATTTTTTGGTCTTTTGTATCTTCAGATGGTGAGATGGGACCTGACAAAATAGAATTATAAATAGATTCATCAAAAGAGTTCATAAATAGTCTGATCCTTGCCTTCCATAGTGCAAGCTTGTCCAGATTGCACTTAGGAGGTCCAGTGCTTGACCATTCTTCATTCTGTGCCATGAAAAACTCTTAAAGAAAATAAGATCTATCTCAGGGATCTTTTGATCCAGGTGTTAGCCTGTATGAATGATCAACCTGCCTCTGATACCAATTGAAAGTGAGGATAGGTCTTATTTTACTTAGAGTTTTGAATCAAAATGAAACAAAAAGAAATTCACAGCACATAAAGAAAGAAAAAGAGCAAGCAACCAGATGACACAAGGAGCTATAGTGGTTCCCCTCAACCTCGGGTACGTCCACTCTTCTACCACCCTGGTAGGAATCCACTACAGGTTTTTGATCAGGTGCCCTGCCACCAATAGATCTGCTGCAGGTAGATCTAGAGACCCTTTGAGCTTTTGATCAGGTGCCCAAAAACCAATAGGTTTTTGATCAGGTGCCCTATCACCAAGGAGTATACTTTTGAAGGGAGTAAGAGCCCTGTACACAGAAAAAGGGAAAAGGAAAAAGGTTGATGGTGTCTTCTCTATCTCAAAGCAACTGAGAGAAGACTAGTGGATTTGTATTGCCAAAGCTCCCCCTGAGATGTTGAATAGTTTCAGGAAGATGGAAGCTTTGTCCAGGGTGTAGGCCTTCAGATGATGTTGCTCTCCAGCAAGCTTCTAGACTGATATTGTATTTGTTGTCTCTTGAAAGCCTGGAGCAGATGAAGAACTCTGTGATGTTGATGTTCTAGTAAAACTTGAAGCAGAGTTCTTCTTTGAGAGAGAAAAAGCCTTCTGAATATTTTCTCTCTCTATCTCTTCTTCTTATCTCTGTACCTCCTCTATTTCCTTCTATCTTCTGTATGTTATATATATCAATATAACTGAAGTATTTGAATTCCATATTTAATGCAGCCTTCAAACGGCTATATTCTTGAGAATATTTAGCATTAAATATGATAGCTGTAATCTCCCTTAATTACGCCTTGAATAATTCTGCCAGCTGTAAAAAGTCTGTCTGACAAACTGCACAAGAAACCACCAAACTTAATTCTTAAGGCTTCCTGAAAATCTGCACAGAAAGAGTCGAGCTCAGCTCAAAGCAGAGTCGAGCTCAGCTCAAAGCAGAGTCGAGCTCAGCTCAAAGCAAAGCTTCGAGCTCAGCTCAAAGCAAAGCTTCGAGCTCAGCTCAAAGCAAAGCTTCGAGCTCAGCTCAAAGCAAAGCTTCGAGCTCAGCTCAAAGCTTTTGGACTGCAAATCTGAACTTCAAAAACTGAACTTTTCTGGAATTTTTCTGCACTTCTTCTGGGATTCTTCTGAGGTATGCCTGGAAAATCCTATGACCCTTAGACTATACATTGTGGGTCAAACTAAACATCCTAAAAAGTGATCCTAACCCAAATCAGAACCTATGGTTCCAACACCTTTGCCTTAGGTCGGGCTGAATGGGATCTTACTTGCCTAAGACATCCACCTAGTGCTCCTTAAGGGGTAACGACCCACACTACTAAGCACTAGTTGGCCTCCTTGCTCGGCTTGTATCACAACATTCACATCACATCATAGAGTATTGTAGAAGCATTAACAGGGGGCCACAACAAATATATATATATATAAATATATATTTAACAGAAAATGCAAAAGGCCGTAGCCATTGTTTGTATATAGAGCCCGTGGGCTATAATAGTATTACTACTAGCAAGTCCTCGATCTCTCTCTCTCAACTCTGCCCGCTAGTACTCATGCCTCAAAACTCAGGAGATGATAGGTATGTATCTGCTCGAGTAGTCCTATCATCTGGGGTGTCGTTCTGCAGCAATTGATCCCTATGGTGATCCATCTCTCGTTAATGGTTATTATGATAACCGTTAGTCATAGAGCTAAGTGGAATCAAATCTCTGTTGGAGCATGCGTTCCGCATCTCCTGGTTTGAGAATAACAAATACCGTGATGTATTTGATTTACTATTTTATGTGTTTATAATGTGGAAGTTGTATAGGTTGAATGAGGAGACAAGTCCTCAGTCATGGGCATGATTCAATGATGTGTACACTTCAGAAATAAAACAAAAGGACGAGTTTTGTGTACTAAACTTCAAACATCCATAACTTTCAATCCGAGAGGATTTACAGAACATGCCACCCCATGTCAGAATGAGAACGAAGTCAACTACACTCTGGAAATAGTTTGGATGACAAAAGTGAAAAGGAGATATCACCAGGCGATAGCCACTATCACCAGGCAATAACTCCACGATCAAATTAGCTAGCGGAAACCTTAGAATCATGGGACACATGGCAACCAGATAGGATATCACCGATTGGTGACAACCAGTGTCACCTGGCGATAACTCCACAATCAAATCAACCCGCGGAAACCTCAGAATTATGGGACACGTGCCAGCCAGATAGGATATTGCCGATCGGCGACAGCTAGTGTCGCCCAGCGATATCGCTAAAATATAAAAGCGACTCATTTTTCAGAGGAGATTACGAATTACATTACCTGGAGTATTTTTCCCGTGCATTCCATCTAGAGAGCTCTAGCCTTCAGAAAACTCTCATTTTACCAAGAACGTTCAAGAGCGAAGAGGAGACAGTTTGTGTGCAGCATCTCAAGCAATCTTTGCAAGGATTCGACGTCGTCTTCAGAGCTTCATTTTGTGGGAGTTTTTATTTTGAATTTATATTTTATAACTTATCTTATCATCCTTGTAATCGGTAGAAAAATCACCGCCTTGTGCATGGCTTCTAAGTCCTTGCGTGGCTTAGGAGGAAATCGCCGTCTTGTGCGTGGCGTCTAGGTCCTTGTGTGGCTTAGGCGAAAATCACCGCCTTGTGTGTTGCGTCCAAGTCCTTGTGCGGCTTAAAAAGTAATTGCTGCCTTGTGTGTAACACCTAGATCATGGTTAGATCTTGGGGGAGGCTAGTAGTAAGCTCTAGGGAGAGATACGCTTTAGCCTGCCAGTTCTTAGTAGAAGGACCGGCCAAATCAAAAGTTAACTATATTTTTCATAAACCTTAATCTCTAGCTTCATAGAGATATTATGCATATTGGTTTATTACTTATGAAATAAAAGATTATCATTTCTGTTCTTGTTTATTTCTAAGTGTTTAGTTTTATTATGAAAAATTAGTATTGTTTTCTTTACGTGTTGCACTAGTAAATTAAGATTAAGAAATAAATATTGTCAACTCTTATTCATCCCCCCCCCCCCCTCTAAGGGCGTCGTAAGATCCAACAATCTCCTCCCCGGATCCATATCCCGCGGACAAACGCACGCACCCAACAATATAAGATAGCCGAAGAAAGAGAGTGTTAGAGTTGCATTACATAAGTAGGCTATGAGCAATTAAAAGATGTATAATGTGATATAACTAGATTAACAGTACTAAATTATATCAGTTATAATTTCGGCTCCATTAGTACAGCAGTACAGTAGGTGTTCAAAATTTGAACTAACTTTGCAAACCTTCAAGTCGCACACACATTGGAGACATTTATAGCCGTGCATAACACCCTATATCGACATAGTATGGACCGCTTCTCTTCAAGCAGGGTAGAGAGCCCTGCAGGCCTCACTGATATGGTCGCCGGTGATAGTGGTCAGTCCTGCCACTTCTGGTGGTGGTTATACCGCACAACCAAGGCCCCAACATACAACCCCATGTACTCTTGGATGTGATTGACATCCCGTGATTCAACATTTTGGCTGATAAGCGAGGAAACCCAATGGGGAAAAATATAACGGCCAGTCACCCATGGTACTCATCTCCCTATCGCCTTGAGTCGTCGAACTTCCCGCACCGGTACGATCGGTCTGTAGAAGTGACTGGCCTGCCATAATTTGCCGCAAGTAATTTACAAGCAATCAAATTTATAAATTTTGCTAGCATGCAACAGGTCTATAGCGGCTTGTCCTACTATGTTTTAAATAATTCGGGCAAACGACACTTGTATCGACTTTTGACATGGAGCGTGGGAACACTTTATTTGAGGCTAACTTAGGAGGAACATCTCAACTCCTGCTATCCCTAACTAAGGCTCAACTTATCAAATAACTGCCCGTCAGGGCAGGACCCGTGCTTAAAATAGTAAATTGCAGAAACAAAAGTATGGTAATACAAGCTGTTATTAGTATAAGCTGCAGAATTGAAATGTTATAATGAAATAGGACCAGTATGAAACTGGAGTAGTATTGAACTGAAAGAACATAATTGAAAGTAAGTACTAAAAAGAACTTGATCAGTACGAGACGTGAATAGTACCTAAAGAATTGAATTGAAATAGGACCATATGAGACTGGAAATAATACTTAAAGAACTTGAACTGAAATAGGACTAGTACAAGACTAGAAATAATACTTAAAGAACTTGACCTGAAATAGAACCAGTACGAGACTAGTGTACTGAAACGGAAATGCTAAACTTAAATGAACTGGACCAGTACGAGACATGGAATAAAACATAAAGAAAAGGGTTAGTAGTCCAATCACTCCATTTAGGAGTTTTCAGTTCCCTCTCCATTCTCGGAGTTTTAGTTCAGTTTTATCTCCATTCTCAGGAGTTTTAGTTCAGTTCCATCTCCATTCTCAGGAGGTTTAGTTCAGTTCCATCTCCGTTCTCAGAAGGTTAGTTTAGGGCTTCACCCATTAATCCGGTCTTGTAATAATTTTGTTGCATCCTTGATCGTTATGGGTTAATCAGACTAGAAGGATTTATTGAGGGTTGCATCTTTATTATTTGTCGAGCGTGATTGCTCGCATTTGCATTTTTCAAACTTCTCCAAGTTACTTTGAGAGCTTCATATCGGATAAAGACGAGGCGCTCAGTGGTTCCACGAAACCTCGAAAAATTCATAGATTAGGCATTTTCTTCGGACACTCGCATTGATAAAATAAATTGAACGTATTAGTAAACTCAAAAGAAAGGTCGCGCGATCAAATTTTCGTTTCGAGGAAATCAGATGCATAAATTTTTGGGAGCGACCCTAGGCTTCAATTAAATTGGAAAGACTCCAATTTTTATCCCATGGTCCTCAAATTTTAATACAACCCTTAAGGAGGCCTAAAATGAGCACACAATTTTTGTCAAAATTTTTTGATCAATTTTGGACCTCTAATTTGGCTAATTAAAAATTATTTGGGATTTTAAAAATACTAAATAAATTCCAAAAATTCACAATTTTTGTGGAGGGATTCCTTAACGAGGGAAACAATTTTCTTATTCAACACTTTTTTCCTATGAACCTATATTTTTTAATAAAAATTATTCAAAGTTCTGTTTGAAATTTGGTGTGCATATAGCAGATCAGCTTGATCCTGCGGCCAGGATCGCGCCAGACCGGGAAAACAAAAGAGGAGGCGGGGGAGGGAATTAAGGCAATCATAGTCATTCATCTCATATCATGAGATGAACGGTGGTGATCTCTCCCACTAGAGAAGGAGGTGGTGGCCCTCTGCCACCGCCGGCCGGTCGCTATCGGACATCGACACCGCCCGCGATCGACTTGTCGGGGGCCAAAAAATCTCTAGGCGGTGGTCCGGCGGCCTACCGCCGCTGGCCACCGCCGGGATTTGAAAACCTGAGAGCAGGGTGGCGGTGGCTCTACTCCCAGCGCCGCCGCGCCACCCTGCCTCTCTGGTGGATATACTGGCCCCGAAACCACCCCCGGCCGATGCGCCGAGGGCATTGCTTCTCTCTGGTGGTGCCCGGTGTCTTACCACTACTGGCCGCCGCTAGAGCAAAAAAAAGAGAAATCCCCTATTTCTCGGGTGCCGCCGGAGCGGCATTTTTTGGTGGCACCTCGGCCTCCCACCACCGTGGAAGGGTATCCCTGGTGGATTAGCCCTTCCCCAGTGCCACCACCAGCACTAGGAGAGGCTAGTCTCTTGCGACCACAACCTGATCTGGAGCTTGGCTCGGGTGGTGTCGGCGGCGATCCGGCCACCAAGTGGCCCAAGCAGGTCATCCTAAATGTTTGAAAGGAGGTAGGGAAGAGTTCCCCCTATGGTGGTGCGACTCGGGAGGCGCTGGCCTAAGTGGCCATTAAGGTGGCAAAGGAGGGTGGCTCGGGTTGGCTTTCCCGACGAACTAGGGTTCCGACTAGGTGGGGGAAACTTGTTTTGGGCTGGTGGGGGAAAGGGAAGAGGTATCATGGCCTTATATAGACAGGTAAGGGGGTGGCTTTTGGCTTGGGTTGAGGTGCGGGACTAATCCTAATGGGAGGAGGAGTTCATCTCCTCCCCTCCACTTGGCTGGACACATGGCTCCTGGGAAGCCAAGTGTATGTATGTACCTCTTCTATGGAGCTTGCCTCAAGTGGGCTTGGGTTTGGGTAAAGGAAAAGAGAAAGAGAGGGGAGCTTTTTGTGTTTTTGCTAAGTCATAAATCCTATGAAGCCAAAGCTGATTTGGTGGCCCAAGGAGTAAGGGGGGTAGGGCCATTGTCACTAGTGAAGAGGGTGTACACCTCCTTTTAAAAAATTTCTAAAAAAAAGATTTCTAGGGGGATTGACAAAAGTCAACCCTAGGTGGGTTCCCCCATATTAGTAAAAGTCAAAGTGAGTCTGTGTCATCAGGAGTCGGGTTAAAGTTGGGGCGGCGTGTCATAATTTGTATGCGCACGCTTTTCGATGCATGACTATGCTTGATTTGACCCCCAGTTGGCTACTTGCCACTAAAATTGATTGGGACGCACTCGATTGACTTCATATTGATCATTTGAGTCCAATGCCACTAACCGGGGTTGAATCAGAGTTCATTTGCTAGCTATTCAAAATTTGCACGTCGTAGTGCGCTAGAATGATTAAAACGCGTATAATCATGGTTAGACCTCGAAATGTGACACAACAAGTTCTAGTGAGTTTGTATTGACTATACGAAGCCATATGAACTGACAGAAATAAAATCGGAGTTCTCTAGGTCATTATCCGAAAATCTCGTTTTCGCGACATTTTACGAGAAATGGATGTAACGCCCCCGATTTTTCTGCGATTATTTAATTCTTGCTTGGCGTTACGTCGACGCGTTTTCTTGGCTTGTGTCATCTGTGGAGTGTGGTCTTAACTCCTTAGAACTTGGTGGCCTATTTTATAGCCTATTGGCAAGATCTCCCTAGCAAGCCGAGTCGTTTTGGGTGACCTGGTGTGGCCTCTCGGGGGATGCTTGTGTTTTGGCTTCGGGTGGGTATAACTCGAGTTCTGTTCGTCGAAAATTAATTTCGACTTCGTCGTTGTGTTCGTAGCGTGGATATTTAGCTATGGTGCGAATTTCGCCGAATTACGAGGACGTTCGGTTTTCGCATCGTTTTGGTATTTTATGAAGAATAAAATAAAACTATTTAATAAATATTATATCAATAATTATTTTGAAAGGGTGCGGGTGCTTGGCGGTTTTGCCTTGTCATTTTTAGCCTTAATTAATTAATTAGCTAATTAAGATTAGTAAGGGTGCTATATATAGGATAGTTTAGACTTAAGAGGTAACCGCTCTTATTCATCTTCTTCCCCCGTCCGCAGCATCTGTTCGCGGAAAGCAGAGAAACCGCCGGAATTGCTCCCCTTCGGACGCCGAATCCAGGAGCGTTTGTGGACGGAATTCGATTCTGAAAGCGGATTTGGATTGCTCTCGCCTAGACCTTCATTCTTACGATAAGAAATTCAGTTTTCGTGGTGTTTCTAGGGGTCTCGATTTTCTAGGGTTGTCCGTTTCCGCCATTAAAGCCCCAGATTTCTTCTTTAGGTGTTGCTGCTGCTGGTGTTGAGTGAGAGTAAAGGAGGCTGACCGAGCTTCGTCGAAAATTTGAGGCAAGTGGTATTCTTGCCCTTGCCGAGTAATTCTTTTTATCTATCTCCTTGTTACCTTGTTAGCCCTAGGTTAGAAACCCTATTCTTGCTTGAAATCGGGTACAAAACCCAACTGTTGGTAGAGAAGCCTAGTTCTCGGGATAAGTGAGGGCTTGAGGGTTGGGTTAATTTTCTTTCTTGTGCAGTAGTTGTAGCCGGGTAGAGGAGAAAAGCTATAGCTTAACTTTTTTTTTATTATGCAAACCGATCTTGCTTAGGCTCGGGTTGGGGTGTATGTGTGCTTGCCTGTATAGTGGCTGCAGTAGAAGCCTTCCCTATACTTAGACTTACTGGAGTTGTGATGGAGGCGAAATTTCTGCAGCTAAGTACTTTTGCGTTGAGTAAGTCGACCTCACTCAACGCCATTGCTGTTTTGGCGTTGAGAGAGGTGGACTCACTCAACGCCACAGTTAGGTTTTGCGGTCAAGTGTTAAGGCGTTGAGTGAGTGGACCTCACTCAACGCCGTAGCTGTTTTGGCGTTGAGTGAGGTTAGCTCACTCAACGCCATAGCCTATGTTGCTGAAGGCGTTTAGGGAGTGAACCTCACTCAACGCCATAGTTGTTTTGGCGCTGAGTGAGGTTAGCTCACTCAACGCCACAGCCTGCTTTGCTGAAGGCGTTGAGGCAGTGGACCTCACTCAATGCCATAGTTGTTTCTGCGTTGAGTGAGGTTAGCTCACTCAACGCCACAGCCAGTGTTGCAGAAGGCGTTGAGTGAGTGAACCTCACTCAACGCCATTGCTGTTTTGGCGTTGAGTGAGGCTAGCTCACTCAACGCCACTGTCTGTTTAGGGGTTGAGTGAGTGGGGCTCACTTAACGTCATGCCGTGTTGGGTCATCTCAACGCTTTTCCCTTACCTTGATTTTCTCCCCCGAGTGAATTCCTTGATTTGAGGTTCCTTGTCGGCTATTTTCCTTTTTTTTTCCAAAGGCCGAATCGTGGGTCGTGGTTAGTAGTGGTGGTTTGAAGCTCTTAATGGGAGTGGTGTTATGTAATTTAGCCGTGGCCACCCTTTTCTTTTATCTTGCTCCAGGTACGGGCTGGGCAAGGGTGTGGGAGGTCCCTAGTGCTTTCACATGTAGACCCTTGAGCTTTGTTTCTTGGAAATGGTGGTTGGGGGACTGAGTTTGCCTCCAACCCGGATCCGCGTTGTTTTTGCTACTGCCATCTCTCACAGCTTAGGGTGTTAAACGTTTCTTCCTTTGTAAATTTGCAACGTTTGGGCTCATGGTATCCTGGTAAACTCTGCAAGATTCATTTTTTTTGGGCAGGGTTGTTGCTGTTTCCTCACACTTAGTACTTTTCTTTTTTTCTTGCCTTGGTCAGTGGTGCTTGCTTTCGGTTTACTTGCTTACCTTATAACCTAACATTTCCGTACAGCTTACTTGTTTAGCTTGCTGAGGTATTCTTTTCTTCTTTGAATGCCTCAGGTTCTGGTTAGTAGCTGATTAGGCAGCTAGTTGTGCGGTGCTGTTGCTGGTGGTCTCTCGTACTGCGGAGATCAGTTCTTTGGTCTTGTGAGGTAGTTTTGTTCTTCTTTCTTACATACATGCATGCTTGCTAGTGGGTTCGTGTCAATTTGTCTGCGCCCACTGGCAGTTTTACCTTGATACTAGATATGTTGTCTTTTTGCTGCTACCTTTTTTAGAGATAGTCTACTTGCTCTTGGGATGATTTATGCTAGGTTGCTAGTTTCTTTTAAACCTAAAAACACTATTATAAGTATATCTCATGATCAACATGTTTTATAAAACTCAACACTATTTTCCAAATAACGTAAAAAGATCATTTTCCTATATATATAGTATAAATCAAAA
Organism: Platanthera zijinensis; assembly: GCA_039513925.1. Taxonomy (NCBI): domain Eukaryota; kingdom Viridiplantae; phylum Streptophyta; class Magnoliopsida; order Asparagales; family Orchidaceae; genus Platanthera; species Platanthera zijinensis. Next base: position 77,057,443 of record CM077084.1, read on the forward strand.
GTAGGGTCCTGCATAGTATAAGTTGTCCTCTGGGGACACTTGTGCACTCTTTTAGGATGTCAAACCAGAACAAAGTATTTTCTGCAGCGTATAAGTATAACTTTTAAATTGTGGACTAGGTGATCCACCGAGCCGAGGGATACGGCCTTTAAAAATATAACTGATTTTCTAATCATATAACTTATGAATTTTCATAAAGTATAGTTGATAGTGGTTTGCCTGAGCGTCGGTAGTTATCCCCTGCTCGATGTGGCATCATGATGCGTGTTTTTTCATACTCTGATAATCTGTTTTCTTCGTAGAAAATGCGGGTTGTTGCAATGGCCTACTTACCATATGACCTCAGAGTTCAACAGAATGAGTTCCGAAGCGTTTGTATCGATTATTTGAAGCCAAAGGAGTTGACAGAACTCCAACCAGAATTTTCTAGCTCTATATACCTTGCCTAGGGTTACCTTCTACCTGAGTGTGGGCCATACATAGTGGTTCAGGCCACTTTTATTGGGCCCACTAGGGTCCTGGTGGCCCAATAAAAGTCGGGATGTTACAATCCAATAAAAATAAAAGGATTTTCGTCCTCAAAAATTTACTCAAAGTAGGGGGAAAGAAACAACATACCTGGAGAAAGAGTTCTAGGTGCTTTTCTCGAACGAGTACTTCAGGTTTGTATGTGTACTCATCGCGTCCATGATTTGACCACAATATCTTGTCCATCGAGATGGCCTTATTACGCAGATTATTCACTTTATGATCTACTATCCTAACTAGTTCAAGCTTGACAGATCTATTAGACTGAAGTTGTACTAGTAGTGTATATAGATGCTACTCTGGTTGCCGGAGGACTTGCCTCAAGGATGAGACATGAAACACACCATGAAGATTTTCCAATTCTGGGGGCAGGGCTAATTGATAGGCAATGGGGCCAACATGCTCTATCACCTGATAGGGGCCCAAGTAACAGGGATCTAGCTTTTTCTATTTCCTTAACCGGGAGATACCATGCATGGGCTTGATTTTTAAGAACACCATTTCTCCTACGCTAAAATCTACCGGTCGGTGTCGTGCATCATAATATTTGGCTTGTTGACTCTGTAATTCCCACATTTGCACCTGGATTAGCCGTATCGCTGTCGTAGTATCATCAATATAAGCCACTCCCAAGGATTCCAGGTCCTCATCTTAAAACTCGACTAAAGGCATCAACTGCTCACACGGCTCATTGTGCTCTATTATGCAAAGTTGGAGTAGTTCCTCCATTATCCGAATTGTCCTTTTCTTCTGTCCATCTGTCTGGGGATGGAAGGCAGTGTTGAAGGCCAATTTGGTCCCTAAGTATGCCTGCACCCATCTCCACTCCTTGGATGTGAAACTTCCATCATGATCTGAAATAATGGACATCGACACTCCGTGGAATCTGACTAATTGTTCTATGAATAACCTTGCTAGGATGTCAACTCCGTTGCCTTATCGGTTTGGAATGAATCGTGCAACTTTGGTAAGTCTGTCTATGATGACCCATATGGAGTCACTTTCGGTACGGGATCGGGGTAAGCCGTGAACGAAATCCATGGAAATATCCTCACATTTCCATTTAGGTATCGACAGAAGCTGCAGCAGACCTCCCGGGTTGCGACATTCAGCCTTAACCCTTTGCCAAGTATGACACTAAGCCACAAAGTGGGTGACATCTCTTTTCATTCCGGCCCAATAAATGGTTCTGCATAGGTCACCATACATCTTAACTACACCGGGATGAAAAAAATACCTTGACTTGTGCCCTTCTCGAAGGATTTCATCTCAGATTCCTCCAGTAGTGGGAATAAATATACGGTGTATGAACTACAAGATCCCATCGTGCAGATTAAACTCCTCATGTGCCCCGTCTTGTAGGGACTGGATGATTGGAACTATTTCTGGGTCGATCTACTGGGCTTCTCGTATTTGATCTTGAATATCGCATTGGATCTCCATCCAATAAAGCCGTGCTTGGTATTCTTCCATATCTCTACGAGCAACCAGGGTAATTTCCAAATTTAACAAAGATTGGGATCATTTTCTTGGAATCTATTGCATCTAGCTCCCAGCTATCGAGGGTTAGCGGCTCAATGCGTCGAAAACTCTATTAGCCTTCCCGGGGTGGTATTGGAGAGAAAAATCATAGTCATATAGAAATTCCAACCACTGACACTGTCAGAGGTTCAACTCTTTTAGGGTAAAGATGTATTTAAGACTCTTATGGTCGGAGAAGATCTCACACCTTTCTCTATACAAATAGTGTCTCCAAATTTTAAGGGCAAAAATGATGGCGCCCAGCTCAAGATCATGGGTTACATAGTTTAGCTCATGTGGCTTTAGTTGACGTGATGCATAAGCTATCACCTTGCCATGCTGTGTTTGGACATCTCCTAATCCTTTCATGGATGCATCTGTATAAATCTGGAATCCTTCAGTCCCAGAGAGGATTGTGAGGATCGGGGCAGAAGTTAGTTGTCTCTTTAATTCAATAAACGCAGCCTCGTATTCTGGCGTCCACCGGAACGTAACGTCCTTCCTGGTGAGGATGATGAGGGGTAACACAATCTTAGTGAATCCTTCCACGAACTTCCTATAATAACCCACAAGACTGAGAAAAATTCAAATGTCTGCTGCTGTTTTAAGCGAAGGCCTGCTCTGAACTACTTGGATTTTGGCTTGGTCTACCGCCACTCCATTCCTAGTGACAGTATGACCTATGGATCCAACTTCTTCAAACTAGAATTCACACTTGCTGAACTTGGCGAAGAGAGAGTGCTCTCGAAGTTTAAGTAATACCAACCACAGATGTCTAGAATGATCGACCTTGGTCTTTGAGTAGATCAAGATGTCGTCGATGAAGATAATCACGAAAAGATCTAGAAATGGTTCGAACACCTTATTCATCAGATCCATAAAGGTAGAGGCGGCGTTGGTGAGCCCGAAATGCATTAACATAAACTCGTATAGCCCGGAGCGAGAGATAAATGCAGTTTTGGGGATGTCATCCTCCCGGACTCGAAGCTGATAATAGCTGGATCTTAGATCCATTTAAGAGAATACTGATGCTCCTTGGAGTTGATCAAAAAACTCATCGATCCTTAGAAGCAGATACATATTCTGTATGGCAAGATTCTTTAGCTCCCTGTAATTTATGCACAAGCGCAGTGTCCAGTCCTTCTTCTTTACAAATAGTACAGGGGCTCCCGAAGGTGAGGAACTCGGGCGAACAAATCCAGTATCTATCAATTCTTGAAGCTAGATCTTCAACTCGGTCAACTCCTTGGGGGCCATCCGATAAGGTGCTCGGGACATCGGTCAAGCTTCGGTCTCAAGCTCGATCTGGAAGTCGACTTCTCGCTATGGGGGCAAACCTGGGAGGGACTCCGGAAGTATATATGGAAAATCATGTACCACCGGAACCAAAATGATGGCGATGGTGATGGCGACGGTGATGGCGACGGCCACCAGGACGGCCAAATGGAGCATGACTATGTTGAAGATGTACCGGCAAAGGACGTGCGACGTCGTAGCGGTCATGGCTACAGGCTTCGCCCTCGCAACAAGAATCATCTCTGATATTTTTTTGTTTTGGTGTGCTAATAGCCGTTTCATGATGGCTCTTTAAAAACATTATATTATTTATTTTCTGCATTTTATATATGTGGTGTGCCTTTAGCCACATGATTGTTGCTTTGAGATGTAAGCCTATATAAGGGCCTTGAACTCTTCATTTTGGGTAGAATATTATTGAAATCAAATTTTGAATTCGCCTAACTTAATTTCCCCCTCTTTCTCCCTAATTTCCCCTCTTTCTTCTCAAAACCGCCGCCCCCTCTCTTTCTTTTCTTCCTCCAAGCCGCCGGCCCCAAGGCCCTCCTCTTCCCTAAGTGCTCGGCCTCCACCTTTCCCCCTCTTGCTCTCGGCCGCCCCTTCCTCTTAGTGCTCGGTTGCCCTCATCCTTTCTTGCTCTCGGCCAACCGAGATCCACTCTTGAAAGGTGTTTCAGGCCCATGCATGAGAGAGTTGTTTGCTTGCAAGGAAGAAGATAGGTGATTTCCTCCACGGCGTGAAGTGAAGGAGATTAGCACGTTCATCATCCGTAGCGCGTTTCCCGTGGACGTTCAAAGGAGGAGCGATCAAACTTGGTGGATCCACGCATCACGGATCTACAAATCCGAGAGGGGTAACGAAAATTTCTACCAAGAGTTTTCTTTCTCTAGATAGTTCTTGTGGTGGACGGATTTTACGTTATTTTTCCGATTTGTTTTTCTTCGCGGTTAATCAAATAATAGATCGGTATTTTTCGTTTGGATTTTCGAAAGATTCGTAAGAGGATTGGCGATCCTCGCTTTTCTTTTATTGGGATAGATCCTACCATCTTTCGAATCATTTTGTTCTTGGTGGATCTATTTTGGTACAACCCCAAAGCTCGCTCGGGATCAATATTATCCCATTTAGCCGGAAAGAATTTGGCCTATAGCCAACATTCGATCTATTTGCGGAACGGCGATCCGTATTGTTAGCGCGAACGATAAATAAAATAATTGTTGTGGCTGCGTTTACGTTAGTGTGCGGGTTAGAGGGCGTAGATCGTGTCATGAGCGTCGTCGTGGCCTCCGTGACGAATCTCAAGGATATTCCCTACATCAATTTGGTATCAGAGGGAGGTTGTGTTGATTTCCCAATCAACACCATCCTTTCATTTTACCTAGGGATATCCTCGTTCACTAGGGTGCGCACTTCCGTTACGAATCACGTCAAATCTGAATTTTACATAGTTGGGCTGCAATTAGTAAAAACACAAAAAAAAAATTCTGCAGAAAATTTACAAAAAAATTCTGAATTTTCTCCTCATTTTTCTAAGAAAAAAAGTCTGAAAAAGTTTTTCCTGTTGATCAATAGTTTTGCGTCAAAAAATTCAAACGCGTAATTTAAATCAGGTCAAAAATTATTGTTTGTACCGTTCGTTCATGCGCACTAGGCTGGGCACGGAATATCTTCCCTCCACCTCACACATGGCCAACAACCAAGGTGATGAGCATGCTCCGGCCACGATCGCCGAGCTACGAGAAGAGTTTAACGCTAGGTTTGACGCACTGACACAGTTAATTGAAGGGCTCGCTGTAAACCAAGCGGCGCCCCGAAACAACGGCGTTGGCAGAAACCGACCGGGTCCCCAACCCCCGGCAGCCAACCAGCGAGAGGAAAGACAAAATCACCCACGTGATCTGGACGATGAGTACCCACCTCGAGGTCATTATGAGTTCGACGTAACTAGGGCCGTAAAAATAGACTCACCATCATATGATGGTATGGGAGAGCCCCAGCTATTCCTAGACTGGATTATGAGAATTGAGTGCTATTTTGAATGGCACGACCTGACAGACGTTGAGAAAGTGAAGGTTGCGCGGATGAAACTTCTAGGAAGGGCTAAGACGTACTGGTTGAACGAAGAGAGACGATTAGGTACGGTTAATGGAGCACCCCCAATTGGGTGGGCTGCCATGAAAGCACTTCTCCACGACCAATATGTTCCCACGTATCACCGGACACAAATGTTCGACGACTTGGCCTCTCTCCGTCAAGGTAGCTCTTCGGTAGAAGAATACATGGGACAACTTAAGGATATGTTGGTGCGTTGCGATGTTCTTGAGATGCCCGAAGTCACACTCTCCCGATTTCGTAAGGGACTCAACTCAGACATTCAAGGAAAGCTCTTGCGTTATGGTCACACGGACCTTAACACCACTTTCAATGCCGCTTTGGATATTGAAAAACACAATGCCTACAAAGTCAAAGGGCGAAACTTTCAGAAGGGAAAGTCCCTCTTAGGACCGCATCCATCTTCCTCCGCGCGAGACAAGGGAAAGTATCGATCCACGGATTCGGAGTCCATTATCATTACTGCTAGGAATAATAAAAATCCCACCGGCGAGCGAGTGCCGATAGGACGGATTAGCAAGACTAATGCCACGTGTTATTCTTGCGGAATCCAAGGGCACTATTCTAGTGAGTGTCCCACAAAGAGCAAACCGTTAGCCCTATTAGACTCCACGACTGAGCCTGCCGACATCGACTATGGAGCAGAATCTGATCGTGAACCGAGTGACATGGAGGACGATTCTTACATGATGGTGATGAGATGTATTTTGGCCACTCCGCGAGTATTGGACGAGTATAACCGGACAAATATATTTACCTTAAATTTTAAGTGCGGTGAAAAGTGGTGCAAACTAATTATTGGTAGCGGTAGTTGCATGAACGTCGTTTCGGAAAATGCCATCGCACGCATGCATTTAGTCACCGAGCCGCACCCACATCCTTATAAAATCGCGTGGGTAAACAAGACGTCAATAGCGGTTTCTAAGCGATGCTTGGTGCCACTAACTTTAAAAAACTACGTTGATAAAGTGTGGTGCGACGTCATTCCCATGGACGTGTGTCATGTCTTATTAGGATGACCTTGGCTTTATGATTATGACGTGACTCATTTTGGACGAGCCAACATTTATGAGTTCAAATTCAATGGTAAGACCATTGTTTTGAAACCATCACCGCCCAAGGATCCGTCACCTGCGTCCAAAGACACCATTGTGCCGGTAGAAAAGAAAACGATAAGTCTGATAGGTAGGAAAGAATTAGAGCGTGAGACTTTCATGGATGGCGTTATCTACGCGCTAGTTTGTCTACAAGCTAAGGAGGATGCACCCTCATTAGCAAGCCTCCTGTTATCCCTTCGAACTCTCTTAGAAGAGTATAAGGATGTATACCCGGTGGACTTACCACCTCAGTTGCAATCTATGCGTGATATCCAGCATGAGATAGATTTTGTCCCGGGTTCCTCGTTGCCGAATCAGCCCCATTACCGCCTCAACCCCTCCTCACATGAGGAGTTGCAAAAATTAATTTCAGATTTGTTAGCGAAAGGGTTTATACGTCACAGTAAAAGTCCTTGTGCCGTCCCTGCCTTACTAGTCCCGAAGAAAGATAAAACGTGGCGATTGTGTGTCGATTATCGGGCTATAAATAAAATAACTGTCAAGTATCGGTTCCCCATTCCCCGCTTGGATGATTTACTAGACATGTTATCAGGAGCCGCCGTGTTCTCTAAATTGGATCTTAAGAGCGGTTATCATCAAATATGAATACGGGAGGGGGACGAATGGAAGACGGCATTCAAGTCTAAGGATGGACTATATGAATGGCTAGTGCTCGGAGAGGGACTTACCAATGGACCGAGTACGTTTTCGCGATTGATGACCCAAGTCTTTAAACCCTACATGGGAAAATTTGTAGTGGTCTATTTCGACGACATTTTGGTGTTTAGTATCTCTCCCGGGGATCATGAAACTCACCTAAGAACAATCCTTACCACATTGCGCAAAGAGAATTTATTTATTAATCTAAAAAAATGCGCATTCGGTGTGTCTTCTGTAGAGTTCTTAGGATACATCGTGAGCTCAGATGGCATTCATGTGGACCCAAAGAAGGTTCAAGCGATTAAAGAGTGGCCGGAACCCAAGAATATAAGGGAAGTTCGAAGTTTCCACGGGTTGGCCACGTTTTACCGAAGATTTATTCGGAATTTTAGTAGCATTATGGCTCCCATCACTGAATGTATGAAGAAAGGAGAATTTAGTTGGACTAAAGCGGCCACTAGCGCTTTCCAAACGATTAAGGAACGGATGCCTGAAGCCCCCTTACTACGATTACCGGATTTTAGTAAAGTGTTTGAATTTTCATGCGATGCATCGGGGATAGGAATCGGAGGAGTATTAAGTCAAGAGGGACATCCGCTAGGATATTTTAGTGAGAAACTATCCGGCCCCAAATTAAACTATTCGAATTATGATCGCGAATTCTATGCTGTGATTCGTTGTCTCCAACATTGGCGACATTACCTTATATCAAAAGAATTCGTAATACTATCGGACCATGAGGCCCTCAAATTTGTTAACTCTCAAAATAAGATTAGCCCACGACACGCTAAATGGATTTCCTACCTACAGGAGTACGCCTTCATCATCAAGCATCTGAAGGGTACATTAAATCGTGTGGCGGACGCGTTGAGTAGGGTCACCTTATTACTAACTACCATGGAAGTATCAGTTATAGGATTTGAGAGGATTAAAGATGAATATGTCCAATGCCCAGACTTTAAGGAAATTTATCTCGCCACTCAGGACAGTTCTCCTACCACCATTTCGGCGTACTATATCCGTGACAGATACTTATTTAAACATTTGCAACTATGTATTCCCCGCTCGTCATTACGACATTTTATCATATGGGAGTTGCATAGCGGAGGGCTAGGCGGACATTTTGGTAGAGACAAAACGATAACACTCGTAGAGGATAAATTCTTTTGGCCGGGCCTCAGACCCATGGTTAACAAAGTCGTAGGAAGTTGTCGTGTTTGTAAACTAGCCAAAGGGAACAAGACCAACACGGGTCTTTACACTCCACTCCCGATTCCATCGGTACCATGGGAAGATGTCAGCATGGATTTTATTTTGGGGTTACCCATGACATTTAGGCGTCACGATTCTATTCTTGTTGTCGTAGACCGTTTCTCAAAAATGGCATATTTCATCGCTAGTAATAATACCTACGATGCCTCAAATGTCACAAAATTATATTTCAAGGAGGTCGTGGAACATCGGGGTGTTCCCAAAACGATCGTGAGTGATAGGGATGTCAAATTTACAAGTTATTTTTGGAAGACACTTTGGAAACTCATGGGCACTAAACTAATGTTTTCGTCGGCCTATCATCCCCAAACGGATGGGCAAACGGAAGTTGTCAACCGTAGCTTGGGCGGGTTACTTCGTTGTTTAGTGGGCGAACATAAAGGTACGTGGGATCTTATTCTTCCGCATGCTCAACTAGCGTACAATAATTCTAAGAACAGGTCCACTGGGTTGTCGTCGAATGAGATATTGCATGGTTATAAGGCGCCAGTGCCTCTTGACTTGGTTCCGTTACCGCCTTTTTTTAAGTCAAGTCAATTTGCACAGGATTTCGCTTCACACGTTCGCACTCTCCATGAGCACATTGGCAAGACGTTAGCTAAGCAATATTCTATCTATCAATCGAATGCTAACGTACATAGGCGAGCAGTCTCCTTGAACATTGGCGATTTGGTTATGGTTCGTCTTATCCCTGAACGGATGCCTTCGGGCACCATAAAAAAATTAGCGAACAAGAAAGCCGGTCCTTTTCGAATTTTGAAGAAATTAGGCGAAAATGCTTATTTATTAGAATTACCCGTTGATTGGGGAATCTCCCCTGTGTTTAACATTTCGGATTTAACGCTTTTTGTTGCTCCACCACCAGAACTGTCTGTCTCTCCGTTTAATAATTCCACTATACAATTTAATGGGGTGGGGGGTGAGCTCAATTCTGGATCGTTCTCTCCTTCGAATTCTACGGGAGGTATGCCGTCTATTGCTGATGACACTTGTTTTTCTGCTTCACCTAACGCTTTTCCGAGGTTTCCCCGGATAGATTTCTTGCCTGACAGGATTTTGTAGGATGATATGTTTCCCACACCCGACGGCGACATTCACAGGTTTTAGGTTCGTTGGCGTGGTCGTCCGGCTTCAGACGACTCTTGGCTCTCTGCTGCACAGATGGATCTTCTTGACGCGGACCTCGTACGCCGTTATATGTCTGCCCGCTCATCGGAGATGAGTCGTTTTGAGCGGCGGAGGATTGATGGCGATGGTGATGGCGATGGTGATGGCGACGGTGATGGCGACGGCCACCAGGATGGCCAAATGGAGCATGACTATGTTGAAGATGTACCGGCAAAGGACGTGCGATGTCGTAGCGGTCATGGCTACAGGCTTCGCCCTCGCAACAAGAATCTTCTCTGATATTTTTTTTGTTTTGGTGTGCTAATAGCCGTTTCATGATGGCTCTTTAAAAACATTATATTATTTATTTTCTGCATTTTATATATGTGGTGTGCCTTTAGCCACATGATTGTTGCTTTGAGATGTAAGCCTATATAAGGGCCTTGAACTCTTCATTTTGGGTAGAAAATTATTGAAATCAAATTTTGAATTTACCTAACTTAATTTCCCCCTCTTTCTCCCTAATTTCCCCCTCTTTCTTCTCAAAACCGCCGCCCCCTCTCTTTCTTTTCTTCCTCCAAGCCGCCGGCCCCAAGGCCCTCCTCTTCCCTAAGTGCTCGGCCTCCACCTTTCCCCCTCTTGCTCTCGGCCGCCCCTTCCTCTTAGTGCTCGGTTGCCCTCATCCTTTCTTGCTCTCGGCCAACCGAGATCCACTCTTGAAAGGTGTTTCCGGCCCATGCATGAGAGAGTTGTTTGCTTGCAAGGAAGAAGATAGGTGATTTCCTCCACGGCGTGAAGTGAAGGAGATTAGCACGTTCATCATCCGTAGCGTGTTTCCCGTGGACGTTCAAAGGAGGAGCGATCAAACTTGGTAGATCCACGCATCACGGATCTACAAATCCGAGAGGGGTAACGAAAATTTCTACCAAGAGTTTTCTTTCTCTAGATATTTCTTGTGGTGGACGGATTTTGCGTTATTTTTCCGATTTGTTTTTCTTCGCGGTTAATCAAATAATAGATCGGTATTTTTCGTTTGGATTTTCGAAAGATTCGTAAGACGATTGGCGATCCTCGCTTTTCTTTTGTTGGGATAGATCCTACCATCTTTCGAATCATTTTGTTCTTGGTGGATCTATTTTGGTACAACCCCAAAGCTCGCTCGGGATCAATATTATCCCATTTAGCCGGAAAGAATTTGGCCTATAGCCAACATTCGATCTATTTGCGGAACGGCGATCGGAATTGTTAGCGCGAACGATAAATAAAATAATTGTTGTGGCTGCGTTTACGTTAGTGTGCGGGTTAGAGGGAGTAGATCGTGTCATATGCGTCGTCGTGGCCTCCGTGACGAATCTCAAGGATATTCCCTACATCACAAAAGTTGTCCATAAGAAGTAAGGAGTATACATATATATATTATTTAATAAACATATATATTGTAAGAATATATACATGCTCTAAGGCTAATACATAGGTAGTAATATTCGGTGTATCTCTATGGTCTAAGATATATACCTATCATGACATCCGGGGCTAGTCCATGCTAGAGGTTTAAGGCGTAGGCTTCCAAAGGTACTGCTCAGCCCTGCTGACCTCTCCTACTAGCTCTACCTCTGTGGCCTCTCTAGAACTGTCCTCATGTCACATGTCCTCCTTGAACTGCACATAATCCTAGCCTTCCTACTGTATATGGGAAGAAGGCCCTCATGTGTCCTGGCTACTTACACCGAAAGCAGTTCCCTACAAAGGGAACATCTCGTCGAGCTATCGACGCTGACTGTGGTACTGGAGCTGGCCTGGGCTCCTGCTGTAGTGCTGGGGGTGTTGGTGGTGCTGATGGGCGCCTATATGGATGCCTATACAGTCTCTGTCTGCAGTCTCTCTCGTGTCGGCGAGGAGCAACTCCTCTATCTCGTCCCTGGCCTCCGGGGACCTCAACCTATCCTCGGCTCTACTGGGCCACCATCCTCTGATCTAACTCTAATGCCACGTCATGAGTCGCTATGGTGTGGAAGTTTGACTAAGAGATCATAATCAAGGCCTATCTCAGGTCATCCCGTAAGCCTCAGTAGAAACGAGCAGCTCTATCTCTATCCATGGCTGCTAAGTTCCCAACAAAATGTGCCGGGTAGATAAACTCTCGTAGGCTTGCACCGTCCGGTCACCCTATCGGATGTGAAAGAACCTCTCCTGCAGCGCAGCTCGGTCGATGTCCGAGATGAAATACTAGAGAAAAGCCTATGATAACTCCCCCCCATAGGATCGTGCTCAACAGTCGTGTTGGGTCCATTGCCCACAATGTACTAGATTTAAAGAAGTCAATCATATCAATATCATACACAAAGTTGAATTTAATGTATGCTTAAGTTCATGCATGTAGGTTAGTCCTTATCATAATGATTGGACAAGTGGACTCAAGTGGGCTGGTGGATATGCAAGAATTTGCCTAAGTCCACAGGCATTAAGTGAAGCAAGCTCACTCGACTCCATAAGCCTTAAGGAAGAAAGATGGATAGAAAAATTACTTAAGTCTACAGGCGCTGAGTGAAGCAAGCTCACTCAACGCCAGATGTCAAGAAGAGCAGCTAACAAAGGCAGAAATTCAGTTAAGTCCACAGGCGTTGAGTGAAGTCTATTCACTCAACGCCAGGTAAGTAAAAGTATTGAGTATAGCCAATATAGTCAAAGCCAAAGAATTGGCTAGCTAATAAAGTGGCTAAGTCCACAGATATTGAGTGAAATCTACTCACTTAACGCCATACAACTAAAAGCTATGGCAAGCTGAGAAAGTGGCTAAGTCCATAGACGTTGAATGAGGACAGCTCACTCAACGTCATGTGACAGAAGGCTGTGAGACAAGCTCAGTTAGTTAAATCCATAAAATTCTATATTGATATTTTGACCACGTCCACAAGCGTTGAGTGAGGAAAGCTCACTCAAGCCATATAATAAAAAAACGTTAACTGATTCTCATCCAGTCAAAGCCAGTGTTTTTAGATAGAAAATTGGCTAAGTATAAAGGCATTGAGTGAAGCTTACTCACTCAACGCTCTCAATGCCATGAGACAGAAAGCGTTGAGTGATGCCAACTAACTCAACGCCTTTAAACAGAAGGAGTTTTGGCCAAGTATAAAAGCGTTGAGTGAAGCTTACTCAATCAACGCTCTCAACGCCAAGTAGTGATATGGTATTGAGTGAAGCTTACTCTCTCAACGCCAAGTGGCATAACTCCAGATAAGCAGATTGGCGTTGAGTGAAGCTCAATCACTCAACTCTTAGAGATAGAAATTCTACTAAGTGTTTTGGCGTTGAGTGAAAGTTTCTCACTCAACGTCTGATGACAGAAAAACTTTCTAAGTATTTTGGCGTTGAGTGAAGGTTGTTCACTCAATGCCTAATGGCTAAGATAGACAGAATTTTATCTAAGTGTTGTGTTGTTGAGTGAAGCTACTCACTCAACACCTATACTAGGTTGCTTGAATTTGGCTAAGTCCACAGGTGGTGATATCAGCAAAGTCAACAAAATTTGAATTTGTTGCGGGAAAGCTACGATACACGACAAATGTCACCGCTTGCCTTCAGTACAGCCATAAATGTAAAATCTAGGTGCAGCCAACTAATTCCAAGTGGGCCCACTGCTCAAAGAGCCATTGATGGGAAAATAATAAAAGGCAGAGATGAGATTGAAGAAGGAAGCTTTTTGGAAAAGAAAACTGGCCTTAATCTTCTTCCTCGACCATTGTTGCAGAGCCCTAGAGAAGTTCAAGCTTCAGATCTGAAAGAAAAATAAGATGGGTGGTGCGATTTTCACTTGTACCAGCAAGGTCAGAAAGTTATCTTTTTAAGGAAGAAGAAGAAGAAGCAGCAGGTCCTACCTAGCTGCAGGTGATTTGAAGTCGATCAAAGGTAGCTGGTGTCATCTTCATCTGCACCACCAAGTTGAGAGACATCTTCTCTTGGAAAATAAGGTAGTAGCCAAGGAACAACCTAGTTGTAGTTTCTAGGTGCTTCAGACAAGATAGCTGGTGATCTTCTCTAGTAAGGTTGCAGTAAAGGAAGATTCCCCTGCTACAGAATACTTCACAGATTCAGCAGAACATTTACTGAAGATTAGTTTCTAGAGCTGTGAAGAAGAGAGAGATGAGCTTCTAGTCCAGTTCAGCAAGGTGCGGAACAACAAACCTGCAAGGAAGCAGCAAGGTCTATTGCTACAGTAGCTAAAAGCTGAAGAAAGATAGTTGGTGTCTTCTACCCATGCACCAGCAAGTTCAACCTACCTAATTATTTAAATATAACGTTTCATTATTTTTCCATGTGAAATTCCATTTAATATCCATTTAATATTAAAATCACAAATTGACTACTTTCCAAATGAAGTATATTATTTATACAATCCTAAACAAACGATCATATGAGAAAGAAGTCCACAAAACTAGGTCACCCTGCTCGAGCATTAGTTTGTGGACAAACTATGCAGCGGAAGCAATGGTGTGCCCATGTGTAAAAAGTCACAAAAAATAGTCCATTTTAACAATGAGTTCGGCCAATCCAATTAGAAAACCACCTTAGTTTGACTTACCAAGAGGATTTCGTAATGTATCCGAGTCTAAAATCGACCTCGGAGATTGATTGGTTAAGGTATGTGAAAGAGAAGGGATAGATACGATTGCGGAATTAAAGATTATAGATATGGAGATAAGAACCCTAAGAGCCTAACACAAGTGTTGTGCACAAACTCAAGCTAACTGTAATTACAGTTAAGGCTTAGATATCCTAATCAGCAACTAGCAATCCTAGTTAAAACTAATCACAGCCACAATGCAATTAATTAAACAAGGCAACCAGACGACACAAGATATTATAGTGGTTCCCCAAACACTGGGTACATCCACTCTTCTACCCACACGGTAGGAATCCACTACAGGTTTTTGATCAGGTGCCCTGCCACCAACAAGATCTGCTGCAGGTAGATCTAGAGACCCTTTAGACTTTTGATCAGGTGTCTAAAAACCATGCTTTACTTTTGAAGGGAGTAAACAACCCTTTACAGGAGGGGGGAAGAGGGTTAGAATGTCTTCTCTATTATAAATTCAGATTAGAGAAGCACAAGGCCTCTTCAGAACTCAAGACAGAATACTGTCTTGAAGTTCTGAAGGAAAAGCTTGAAGAAGACTAGAGATGTTCTTCTTCAGCTTCCTTCTTCTTCTTCTTCTTCTTCAATATCTCTGAGTGTATCTTCCTGGAACAGGAGCACTCAGGTTGAAGAAGAGCAGAAGAGATATCTTCTCAGATGAATGGATGATTGCTGAGAGCAGCTGTTTGCTTTCTTCCTTCTACTGCTGTATATTGCTTGTAGCAGCGTTTGCTGTATTGTATTTCTTCCTGCTGCTAGCAAGCCTTGTTTTTCTTCTTCAAAAGAACTCCTTAATATAATGGCAGCAGCAACAGCTCTAATATTTGAATTGAGTTTTGTCTTCATCTCAGATCTTGAATCTGGGCTGCAATTAACATAACGACAAAACATATCTTGTAGATATATATTTCTATATAAAGCATAAGGCTACAGCAGCTGCAATCTGATAAAGGATATTAGATAAAGTCATATCAGAAAACTCTTTACAGCTAACGGCTATAAAGGACAGCTGCATAAATAAAGCAGTCAGAAAGTCAACTAATAAGACAAAAACACTTTATCTGATAGGAAAGACTTAAGCATAAGAATAGCAAGGATTGCTTAGAAGTATATGAAGTAAATCTATCAGATAATATATCAGATAAAATAAGAAATAAAACACAAAATAAAACGCATATAATATTATAAATAAAAGCAGGAAAGAGATAGTCGAACGATCCTCGGAGATCGTCGACCGACCCACTGAGATCGTCGACCTATCAGATAGATAGTCGACCGACTCAGATAGTCGAACTATCCAGGCAGATAGTCGACCGACAGAAAGCGTCGAGCGAAGCTGACAGAAAACGTCGAGCTTAGCTGACAGAAAACGACGAGCTTTAGCTCAAAGCTAAAGCGTCGACCGGAGCTCAAAGCAAGAGCAGATAGTCGAACTATCAATAGATAGTCGACCTATCACACAGCAGATGGTCGAACTATCTAGACAGATAGTCGACCAGAGCTCGACGATCTAACAGAACGTCGAGCTGACAGGAGACAGACGATAGTCGACCGGCCGATCGACGATAGTCGATCGGCGTTCGACTATAGTCGAACCAGAAATTCCTTAACCAGAATTTCACTAGAAAAGAAATACGCTACAGCTAGACTTTGACCATAGATAAATCTTGGGTCAAGAGACTAAAAGGAAAGACTTAACTCAAATCCAAACTAGGGTACCAACAATCTCTCCCTATTTGGGTTAAGTCTTTCAAAAACTAAAACTACTAAAAACAAACTAAACAACCTAATAGAGATCTTAACCCAAATCAGAACAAGGGTTCCAACAATCTCCCCCTATTTGGGTAAGGATCTTATTAGCAAAATAAAGCAAAGCATAAAATATTTAAAGAGAAGCTTTTTGCTTAGCTGGCTGCTGCTGGCATTTGCAATCTCCCCCTATATTGATGCAGTACTTGTGATTGAAGAAGGCTGAGATGACTTTGAGTTTTGATTGAGTCATCCAGCAAACTCTTGTAGATAGTACCTGCAGAAAGCTATGGTAGAGATTGCACTCTCCTTGAAAAAGGGTATGTTAGCAGCAAAAATGATATTTTGTCCAGCAAATTTAATTAAGATTCTGGATCGGAAAAACAAAATCAGATATCTTCCTTCCTATAGAATTTCTTTTCATTAGACGAGATTCAAACTCAACTGACAAATGCAACTAGAGTAGAGGACTCAATCTAAATGAAATTAGAAAAGGATCTATAAGAAATAGAGTTATCTGACAAAGAATTTCTTTATTCAGAAATCTGAATAAAAAATTTGAACAAAATATCAAACAGATATATAAACAGCCTTAAGAAAAAGGAAATGCTTCCTAATAAATCTGTTCCAAATAATAAAAGGATTTGAAAATATTTTAAGTAATTTATCCTTTTGTTTATAAAGCAGATTTATGAAAAAGCAAACTGAGTTCTCAAAACTGAACTCATTAAAATATAAAGAAAATATTTCTCTGAGAAGTGTTGGTTCCTTCTCAGGTATTGTTAAACTTTGGCAGCAATATTTAATTTCTAAATTAACTAAACTGATAACAGAATTAGATATTACCTGAACCTTTTCAGGTTTTGATTTGTCTTCTATTTGTTCAGCATCTAAGTTGGTGTATGAAGCATTTATGGCCATTATGCAAAATTCTTTGGCCCTTGCTTCCTCCTCTTCATCTTCAAATGATGAGTCATCATCTGAGACATCCCAGATAACATCTAGGGATGTTGGTTTTCCTTCTTCAGATGAGATGTTGTGGCTTCCTTTTGATATATTATCCACGGGTTCAGAAGCCATTTGGTGAAGGGAATCCCACATCTCCTTAGCTGTTGAGCATTCAACAATCTCTTGAAAAATGTCATCAGACAATGACTGAGCTAGGATATTCATTGCTCGGGCATTAGCTAGCCTGACACTTTTTGTTGTTGTTGCCGATGTTGGAAGACCTGTCGAAATAGAAGAAAATATTTCTTCATCAATATTGTTCAAAAATAATTTGACTCTTGCCTTCCAGATGCTAAACTCAGCTAAGTTGCAAGCTGGAGGTCTGGTGCTAAAATAATCATTGTACTGGGCCATGAAAGTGAATGTGAATATCTATAATCCTTGGTATCTATCAGGATCTTATGACTCAGGTGTTAGCCTATACAGTCAGCAAACCTCCCTCTGATACCAATTGAAAGAGAAGGGATAGATACGATTGCGGAATTAAAGATTATAGATATGGAGATAAGAACCCTAAGAGCCTAACACAAGTGTTGTGCACAAACTCAAGCTAACTGTAATTACAGTTAAGGCTTGGATATCCTAATCAGCAACTAGCAATCCTAGTTAAAACTAATCACAGCCACAATGCAATTAATTAAACAAGTCAACCAGACGACACAAGATATTATAGTGGTTCCCCAAATACTGGGTACATCCACTCTTCTACCCACACGGTAGGAATCCACTACAGGTTTTTGATCAGGTGCCCTGCCACCAACAAGATCTGCTGCAGGTAGATCTAGAGACCCTTTAGACTTTTGATCAGGTGTCTAAAAACCAAGCTTTACTTTTGAAGGGAGTAAACAATCCTTTACAGGAGGGGGTAAGAGGGTTAGAATGTCTTCTCTATTGTAAATACAGATTAGAGAAGCACAAGGCCTCTTCAGAACTCAAGACAGAATACTGTCTTGAAGTTCTGAAGGAAAAGCTTGAAGAAGACTAGAGATGTTCTTCTTCAGCTTCCTTCTTCTTCTTCTTCTTCAATATCTCTGAGTGTATCTTCCTGGAACAGGAGCACTCAGGTTGAAGAAGAGCAGAAGAGATATCTTCTCAGATGAATGGATGATTGCTGAGAGCAGCTGTTTGCTTTCTTCCTTCTACTGCTGTATATTGCTTGTAGCAGCGTTTGTTGTATTGTATTTCTTCCTGCTGCTAGCAAGCCTTATTTTTCTTCTTCAAAAGAACTCCTTAATATAATGGCAGCAGCAACGGCTCTAATATTTGAATTGAGTTTTGTCTTCATCTCAGATCTTGAATCTGGGCTGCAATTAACATAACGACAAAACATATCTTGCAGATATATATTTCTATATAAAGCATAAGGCTACAGCAGCTGCAATCTGATAAAGGATATTAGATAAAGTCATATCAGAAAACTCTTTACAGCTAACGGCTATAAAGGACAGCTGCATAAATAAAGCAGTCAGAAAGTCAACTAATAAGACAAAAACACTTTATCTGATAGGAAAGACTTAAGCATAAGAATAGCAAGGATTGCTTAGAAGTATATGAAGTAAATCTATCAGATAATATATCAGATAAAATAAGAAATAAAACATAGAATAAAACGCATATAATATTATAAATAAAAGCAGGAAAGAGATAGTCGAACGATCCTCGGAGATCGTCGACCGACCCACTTAGATCATCGACCTATCAGATAGATAGTCGACCGACTCAGATAGTCGAACTATCCAGGCAGATAGTCGACCGACAGAAAGCGTCGAGCGAAGCTGACAGAAAACGTCGAGCTTAGCTGACAGAAAACGTCGAGCTTTAGCTCAAAGCTAAAGCGTCGACCGGAGCTCAAAGCAAGAGCGGATAGTCGAACTATCAATAGATAGTCGACCTATCACACAGCAGATGGTCGAACTATCTAGACAGATAGTCGACCAGAGCTCGACGATCTAGCAGAACGTCGAGCTGACAGGAGACAGACGATAGTCGATCGGCTGATCGACGATAGTCGATCGGCTGATCGACGATAGTCGATCGGCGTTCGACTATAGTCGAACCAGAAATTCCTTAACCAGAATTTCACTAGAAAAGAAAATACGCTACAGCTAGACTTTGACCATAGATAAATCTTGGGTCAAGAGACTAAAAGGAAAGACTTAACTCAAATCCAAACTAGGGTACCAACAGTATGAGGATACCAAAATTTACCAAGGGAAGAATTTGACGCAAGAGTCACTGCTTAAGGCTTAAATTTCAATGTCTCTACTCCACTTATCGAGTGATATTATTACTTCTTACCCAAGCTGATAGGACCGCCTTAAGGATAATTGGTGCATATAATCTATTAGTGGAATGGTAGGGTACTCGTAAACTTAACCCTCATACCGGTGACTTGATTACACAGAGACAACCGACGTAAAAAAAATACCAAAGGTCGAATAAGAATTCAATTCTCAGAAGAGACCCATTGTTTTTGGTTGGGTCATATGTTGACATTGAGAAGATTGTCGTAAATAGTAACCTTAAGGGATTAAAGTGTGTAGCATATCAATTAGTCTCAAGGTGAAACTCCAGGTCTGAGATTGTTAGATCTAAAGATTGAGTGCACATATAAGAGGAATGCACTATAAATATTAAAGGAACTTAGCCCAAAAGGGTATGAGGGCTTATCCTTTTGTTTATTGGGCTAAATTGATAATGACTTGGATTTCTCTCGACCTGGTTTAGAAAATGTTGAGTTGCAAACATAGTGATCTTGAAGAATTGGTATTTGAACATTACCCAGATGACAATCGAGACTCGAGTACGAATAATTTATAAGATGATCAACCCTCCCTAGAGGTTTGGTATATATGTAGAAAGTTTGCTCGCTTGGATATACACATTACAATCTTAGAACAAGGAAAGTCGTCATGTTACGTTAGAAACCTTCTCGGGCTTGTAAATCAGATGATTACTTGGCACAACTTAAAGAGAGATCGTAATCCCATCAAGGCATAATGACATGCTATATCCCAAGGAACAAAATAAGTTGTGTACAATCCACAAGAATTCGAACATCGAGCTTTCCAAAAAACTAAAATCAAAGCAGTTTCGACAACACAAAGACTCTATGTATAACTAAAGGAGCGTATTACCTCAACAAAGCACGTACCTAAATGCCCTAACACCTTAACCCAATTGACATGACACAGGATTAATGATTATATCGTCGGTTAAGGATTTTATATATTGCAAGAGAAAGCAAAGGTGAATTGAGAATTAAGTACAAGTCAGAAGGATAACCAAATTTTTTGCATAACTAAGGCTCGTGATTATCTCATATTTAATGAGTACGATTGAGAGAAGTAAACACGATGATTGCTCACTGTAACCCACACCTACCTAACATAACCAGGTCATTAGGTTGGAAACATACAGATTAGGATAGGGTAACATCATGGTAACATGAAGGAGTGATCGCAGGTTTTAAGTATTATATTATTAGAACCTATAACTGAGAATTCAAAGTTTTGAATAATTTTTTATGACATTGGGAGTACAGCAACCCCAGAAAAAAAAGATCAAGAGAAAAACCATACTGAATTGGAAGATATATATTATAGGTATGATCCGTTGGATGTGACTCTATGATTACAAGAATCAAAACAAAAGGGTTCGATTATATAATAATCACCTTCAGAAAGATTCTGGATTTTGAGAACAAACTCATGATTATGAATATGATGTTATCCTTAGAATCAAGTATTATAATAATTCTGTGGATTTTAAATGCCCACTTTGCGGGTTACAAACACACTATCAGGCTTAGTGAACTTAATAAATTTGATCATGAGTAGATAATGCAAGTCTATCTTACGCAAAAAGGAATGAATAAATTCAACCCTACATATACTAGATAGTGCAAATTATATATTATTGGTATATATATAAGTGGTGATAATTCATGAACTTAGAGAAATGATAGTCTCTACCATGTCATAATCTGTGGAGGTTAGAGTGAAGATTACTTATACTTATTCCACATATAGTTGAGCTAACCTCGTGAGTATAATGGCTTTAGATAAGTATTCACACATGCTTGCCTACTAAAGATAAATATATGAACATGTATAGGAAGGTTACTACAAGCTTACCTAAGTTGAACTTCGAGCAAATAAAAGGTTAATTTCTCAAGACATGGCATTGAAAATGTAATGACTCAACAAATTGAAATGGGGTGGATGATTAGGTGAAGAGTACGCATAGGTATGATCCCTTAATTATGATTGCGTCGAGAACCGGGACACATACGTTGATAACATCATGATCACCTTAGGAAAATTCATGACTATGAAGAGATCAATTTTGGTTTACTAAGGTGTATATGGTGAAATCACAAAAGTATTAATGAGTGTTTAATCATATTCTTTCTTATGACGAAATCGACTCGTGACGAATCTTATTATTTTGCAAGAATTCCTTATATCTTATCAATCAGAATCCAATTAGAAAAGTGATTGAGTGTCATATTGTGAACATCAATCGCTCAATGTATATATGAAGAGTTCACTCTGCAAATTATGTATTTTTACTTAAGTAGAGGTGTAATATGTCATGAATTTGGAAGAAAAAAAGGGGGAAAAGAAAATAAGGGGGTGATAATCTTTTCATCAAATCTTAAGTTTGGAGGTTGGTGTTGAAGTGGTGACCGAGCGGTCTGGCGGTCTATCTTGGCGGGTTGATGACCGGGCGGTCTGGCGGTTTCCCTTCTGCGGTTTGGTTGCTGTGTGGTGCTGTCTGTGGTCCAAGCGGTCTAGCGGCTTGTATCTGGCGAATTGGAGACCGAGTGGTCTGGCAGTCTCACATGGCGGTCTCTCTCTCTCACTCTGGCAGTTGCCGAGCGGTTAGCCCCTCTGTCTAACCGCTCGTCTTGTATGGTTTGTTTATGTACAGTTCGCTTGTGTATTGTAATTTTTTAGTCCCACATCTGTTATTTGTATTCTCTCCTCTCTCCTCCATTCTATATAAGGGAGGTCATACCTTTGTAATAGATATCTTTTTCGGAGAATAAACTTTCAATTTAAACTGTTTCGGCTTGTTTTAGTTCGTTTCTCACATGGTATCAGAGGCATCGATCTTTTCCTCCTGATTCTGTGCGCCGTCTCTGTCCACGCGGTTTGCTTCGCCGGCTTGCGCCCTGTCCGCGCGGTCTCCTTCTTCCTCCTTGCCATTGCCCTCTGTGTGCGCGACCTCCTTCTTCTTATGCTTAGTCACCGCTAGGCCTGTTGCCTTGGTTGCTCTTGCTCTGCTCTCTGCGACCTGTTTCCCTGTTTGCCGCGACCTGTCTCTCTGTTCGCCGCGACCTGTCGCCGTGTGCCTTGTTTTTCTCGTGCTTCTGTTCGAGCGGACTGTCTGCTTGTCGCTCGACTTCTACCCCTCTGCTTGATTCTGCGGCTTGGTCGTGGTCTTTCTGGCCGCTGGTGTTTGACATCGTGACCGCTGCCGATTTCTTCTTCCTATCCGCGCGGCTTGTTTCCTAACCGCGCGGCTTCCTTGTGTTTTCTCCTATGGCTCTTTATGAGGCTTCTACTGCCACCACTCCTGCCACCACCACTGTCGCCAATCCAGCTCCGCCTCTTCCTCCAACTCCTTCCGGGAACCTTGGCACCATTTCCAAGCTTGTCGGCTCCAATTACCCAGATTGGAGCGTCTCTTTCACCTTTCTCCTTCGCTCGCAACGGAAACGCCACCATCTCGTTGATGACCCTCCTCCTCCCACTTCACCTCTCTTTGATGACTGGGATGCGAGTGACGCACTTATGCGTACTTGGCTCGCTAACAGCCTGTCTGATGAGTGCTTTCCCGTCATCCGTCATGATGAGACGGTGAAGGCCGCTTGGCTTCATCTTGCTGCTCTGTACTCCAAAGGGGCTCAGACTACCCGAATCTATACGTTATATGCGGACCTCTTTGCCCGACCTACCTTGTCTCCTACTGCTGCCTACTAACAAGTTCAAGCTCTTGGGGCTGAGATTCTTCAGAATCGCCCCTTTTTTTGCGGATTTGGCTCAACAACACAAGCACTTCCAGGAGCTTCTGGTTGTGTGTTATCTGCTCCGTCTTCCAGACACTTATGACATGATCCGCCAGCAAATTCTGGGTGAGGCAGAATCCCCTACTTTAGATGCCACCGCTGCTCGCATCGCCGTTGTCACCTCTCTCCTTCAGCGCCCGCTTCTGCCCGCTCCTTCTCCTCCGGATAACTATGCTCATCAAACTCAGCGGAGTGGCACTGGTAGCCGCAGTCATCAGTCTGGAGGACGTCCTTCTTCCCGCTACCTCTGCTCTCACTGTGGCCATACCGGCCATACTTCAGACCGCTGCTGGACGAAGCATCCCCATCTTCGCCCCTCGGGTGACTCTTCCGCCCCCTCTTCCAAGCCGTCTGCTTCCGTGGTCACATCATCAGGTAGTGCCCACGTGGTCACTCAAGGTAAATGGCTTATCGACTCCGGTGCAACTAATCACATGACGGGCAATCCTCAGTGCTTCTCTCTCCTTGAACAGCATGATCGGTTGCCCCCAGTCCTCGTTGCAGACGGTTCCCCCTCCCCGGTTCATGGGTCAGGTGTGGTTCATGTTACTCCGTCCCTTCGGCTAGCGGACACTCTCTATGTGCCCAAGTTTCCGTGCAATCTATTGTCAGTTACTTCTTTGTGCAAGTAGCTTCAATGTTCTGTAACGTTTACACCCACTTCTTGTTCTTTTCAGGATCCGAGCTCCCAGCGGACGATTGCTACTGGGACTGAGAGCGGCGGCCTCTACTTCCTCGACAACGTTTCTGCCTTGTCCACCTTCTCTTCTTCGTGTACGGATCTTCTCCAGTGGCATCTCCGTCTAGGTCATCCTCCACCACGGCTTCTACATCAGCTTCTATCCCACCTCCCTCCCTCCAGTACTCCTCTCAACTGCGATGCGTGTCAACTTGGCAAGCATCACCGTTCCTCCTTCCCGCCGAAGCAAGATCGCGGCTCTTGTCGTCCGTTTGATCTAGTCCACTCCGACATCTGGGGGCCTGCTCCTACCCTTACCATTGGTCGGGGTAGTTCTTATTTTGTAACCTTTATTGATGATTTTTCTAGATGTACTTGGGTGTATCTCTTACGAGATCGCTCTGAACTTTTAAATGTATGGCTCTCCTTTTATCATTTAATTCAAAATCATTTTGGTGTTGGTATTAAAACTTTTCGCTCTGATAATGCTAAAGAATACTTAAGCCATGATTTTACTTCTTTCTGTGTGCAACATGGCATCATTCATCAGACAAGCTGTGTCTATACATCCTAACAAAATGGGGTGGCGGAACGCAAAAACCATCACCTCCTCGATGTCGTTCGCACATTGATGACTCAGATGCATGTCCCTCGCTCATATTGGGGCTATGCTGTTCTCCTTGCCTGCTACCTCATCAATCGCATTCCTTCCTCCGTTCTCTACGGAAAAACCCCTTTTTCCATACTTCATCCAGGCAAGGAGCCGTTTCCTCTCACTCTCTGAATCTTTGGGTGCACTGCTTTTGTGCATGCCCCCTCTGCCACCCGTGATAAGCTCTCCCCTCGCTCCACCAAATGTGTCTTTCTGGGGTACTCCACCACTCAGAAAGACTACTGCTGCTTTGACCCTGTTCTTCGTAAGCAGTTCGTCTCTGCTGACGTTACCTTCTTCGAGAATGCCTCCTACTTCTCGGATGCCTCCTCTTCTCTTCCCCCCACCTCTGAGTCTCCTGTTATTCCCTTCGTTCCCTCATCTCCTACTACGATATCCAACCCTCCTACATCTCCGTCCCTTCCGCTCCCTCCGCCTCTCTCTCCGCCCCCATCTCCTTCATCTCTGCTGCCGTCGCTCTCTCCTCCCGGGCCAGCTCTCTCTGCCACGGATGCTCTGGATGCCGAGTAGCCCGCCGACCTAGATCTTCTTGTAGCTCTTCGTAAAGGGGTGCGGACGTGTACCCTACACCCCCTTACTATTGTTTCATATGATCGTCTTACCTCTTCTCGCAGGACCTTTGCGCTGGCTATCTCTGCCACTACCACACCTCGTTCCTACCAGGAGGCCCTTGCTATTCCTCACTGGAAGATGTCCATGGATGAGGAAATGGCGACTCTAACGGAGCGGGGTACATGGACTCTTATTCCTCCTCCATTTGATACTGATGTTGTTGGCTGTCACTGGGTATTTGTGGTCAAATTTGGCCCGGATGGCACCGTTAACCGTTATAAAGCTCGTCTGGTGGCTAAGGGCTTTACTCAAACCTATGGAGTTGATTACTTTGATACCTTCTCTCCCGTGGCTCGTCTCAGCACTATACGGGTCCTTCTCTCTGTGGCAGTCAATAAAGACTAGCCAATTTCCCAGCAGGATGTTAAGAATGCCTTCCTTTATGGTGACCTTCAGGAAGCCGTCTACATGGAGCAACCTCCTGGGTATGTTACTTAGGGGGAGACACGCGTATGCCGACTGCAGAAGGCAATCTATGGCCTCAAGCAGAGCCCTCGAGCTTGGTTAAACAAGTTCAGTGGCATCGTGGCGGCTGTTGGTTTTGCGCGCAGCTCTGCCGATCACTCTCTATTTATTCGCAAAACGTCCTCGGGATTGGTGGTTCTTGTTGTGTATGTTTATGATATTCTTCTCACTGCCGATGACCAGGAAGGGGTAGCCCTGACAAAGCGACATCTTCGCCAACATCTGGTCACGAAAGACATGGGATCCCCGAAGTACTTTTTGGGGATCGAGATCTCTCGAAAGCCCAACTCATTGGTCCTTTCCCAACGTAAGTATGCCCTTGATCTTCTAAAAGAAACAGGATTGACTGGGGCCAAACCTGCCCGGTGCCCTATGACTATTGGAGAGGATAAAACCTGGACAGATGATTCGCCTCTTCTTTCAGATACTACGCGGTACATGCATCTTATTGGTAAGCTCATATACCTCACAGTGACCAGGCCCGACATTTCCTATGCTGTGGGGAAGGTGAGTAAATTCATGCAAGCTCCCAGGGAATGCCATCTACAGTCCGCCTTGCGGATCTTGGAGTACGTCAAAGCAGCCCCTGGGAAAGGATTGCTCTTTCAGAAGAATGGTCATCTGAGAGTTGAAGCATACTCAGATGTGAGTTACGCTGATGACAAAGGGGACCGCAAGTCCACCTCCAGTTTCTGTACTTTTGTTGGGGGAAATCTGGTGAGCTGGAAGAGCAAGAAGCAGTCGGTTGTCTCCAGGTCAAGTGCTGAAGCAGAATATCGGAGTATGGCATCGACTACTTGTGAGTTAAAATGGCTACGGGCTCTCATGCTAGATTTAGGAGAGGTCTACAACCATCCTCTACCTATGTTCTGTGATAACAAGGCTGCTATATACATCTCCAAAAATCCAGTCTTCCATGAAAGAACCAAGCACATTGAAGTCGACTGTCATTTCATTCGTGAAGAGATTTTGAAGGAGCAAATTTGCACTCCCTTCGTCACTTCTGAGAAGGAGCTGGCTGACATCTTCACCAAGCCAGTATCCGCCTCGTTTCTCCATATTTGTGACAAGCAGGGCATGATCGATATATATGCTCCAGCTTGAGGGGGAGTGTTGAAGTGGTGACTGGGCGGTCTATCTTGGCGGGTTGATGACCGGGCGGTCTGGCGGTTTCCCTTCTGCAATTTGGTTGCTGTGTGGTGCTGTCTGTGGTCCAAGCGGTCTAGCGGCTTGTATCTGGCGACTTGGAGACCGGGCGGTCTGGCAGTCTCACATGGCGGTTTCTCTCTCTCACTCTGGCAGTTGCCGAGCGGTTAGCCCCTCTGTCTAACCGCTCGGCTTGTGCAGTTTGTTTATGTACAGTCCGCTTGTGTATTGTAATTTTTTAGTCCCACATCTCCTATTTATATTCTCTCCTCTCTCCTCCCTTCTATATAAGGGAGGTCATACATTTGTAATAGATATCTTTTTCGGAGAATAAACTTTCAGTTTAAACCGTTCCGGCTTATTTTAGTTCGTTTCTCACAGTTGGTTAATTACTATGCATAAGTTGGACCTTCGTCATAAATAAAACTATGATAACATATATTTGAAGATTCGATGTGGTATAAGCTATAAGGCATGATGCGATTCTAGAAGAGAAATCTAAGATTTGTGTGCACAATTCTACATATAAGATTATTGATTTTCATGTACTTGATGATCATTGCTCGTAAGGGACTCCAAACCAACGTATGATTAAGGTTTATTTAATGATAATGTGTCAAAAGACTTGGAAATATGCCTAGGTAATCTTGATTATGAATATCCCAAAATATAATGAAAGTGCATTTGGAAGGGGACTGTAAACCTCTGATAGAAACAACCACGAGGCCTATAGGGTAGGAATTGCCAGACGCCGCTATCTTGGGTCTAGGATGAGGATTCAAGGGCACTCATATCAGATTATATTGAGGGTACAGATGCTTAGAGTCGGTAGGCCAAGTACTACGATGCGAGGCATCGAAAGGTAGAGATCCTGGTGGGAGATGGAGTTTTCTTGAAGTTACGTTTGGTGCATGGTGTCTCGCGGGTGCGGAGGCACAAGAAGCTCAGCCCTCAATATATGTGGCCATATTTGATCTAGGAGCAAATCGACCCCTTGGCTTATAGGCTGGAGCTGCCGCTAGAGTTAGGGACCTTGTATGACGTCTTCCACATCTCTTCGCTACAAAGAGCTCTCCTTCGGTCGGAGCAGCATATTACCGCTACATCAGGCCTAAAAGCACCTGATAGATCAGTTCGTTAAAAGTCGGTCCGGATCGATGATACAGAAGTCCGAGTGTTGCGGAAGAAGAAGGTTCCCCTAGTGAAGGTGTTGTGGTCCAACCACGGACGGGAGGAACACACCTGGGAGCCTATGGATCTGATGCAAGAAATGTACCCGGAGCTTTTTGTAACATCCCTCAAACGACTAGACCCCTAGGATTTTGTTTTGTCATGACTAGGTCATGACAAAACCACCAGAAGCTCTAAACCAAGGGGGCAATGCCTAAAGTGAAAAATCACCTTGGTTGCCTATGTCGTATCCTCAACATTTAGACCTAAGGTTTGACTTTAGGGCTACACCTTGACCCCATGACCCTACCACAACATCCCTAACACCCTTGGGTTGTCCATAGGGTCACTAAGGACCCACTATGGGCAGTCAAAGTGGTTGAGTTAACCTAAGTCAACCATATTCCTAAATGGGTCAAACTAGCCTGCTTAGGGTCAATTGACCTTCTTTTAGCCAAGTGGACCCCACCCATGCCCTCCTAACCCTAAAGTGAGGTCAATAAGTCACCAAGGACCCATTAGGGTCAACCCTAGTGGCTAAGTTGACCCAAGTTAACTCTAGCCCAAGAGTGGTCAAAGTGCCCTTACTAAGGTTCAATTGACCTCCAAGGTGCCAAGTCAACCCTACCCAACCCTACTTAGACCTTAGGGGAGTCCAATGGATCACTAAGAACCCATTGATGGCAACTCAAAAGGTCAAATTGACCTAGGTCAACCCTAATTTAATTTAGGTCAACTTAGCCCAAATGGACTAACCCAAGCTCAAGTCCCATCCACTTGGGCTAGCCACTCCTTAATCGTGTAATATTAGGAATCAATGGGATGCAATTAGGCTAGGGGGATGAACAATTTCGTCCATGAGGGGTAGGATAGAGAAAACTCCAATTTTCTTAAATGGAGGAGAGAGAGAAATGAAGGGAAGAAGCCATTCATGGCATAGGGAAGCCAAGGGCTACTCTCCTTTGCTTGGTTCACCTCCCCTAACAGCTCTAAGAAGATAAAGAGCTTTTCCAGGCGTTTCCACTGACTGGATGCACTGAACCACCATGGCCGAGAGGAAGCTTTAAAGGCCATTAATGGCATTGATGCCATGACTACCCCCTCCCCCATCTTATGGTTTTAAAGCTTCACTGGGCTCCAAGGAGTCGTTTCCACCCTTGCCCCGGCAATCTCGAGCTACTTCATAGTGCTGTTGTAGAAACCGAGCGGCGCCACCACTACCAATGGCATTCTGGCGATCAACGCGTCTCCATGCCGCAAGCAAGGTCCTCCCCTTCTTCTTCTCCTATGGGTAGATCTTAGGGATCCTTTAGAAAAAGAATTGGGGTCAATTGAGCCCGATCAAAGCTCTGGTTTCCATGGCTTTCCATCAGAAAATTCACCTATCGGGATTCCCAGAGACGGCCCCTTCGGCGGCCGTGTCGCCGCCAATCGATAGCCACCACTTCGTCGGAGGTGGTGGTGGTTGGCCAGGGAGGTGGCCAGATGGCCGGCTGTGGCGGCTGGAAGAAGATCCAGGACGGGAGAATCGAGGTTGTCGGCTCGATGAAGAAGACGAGTCAAGCGCTGTTGGATCGTGCGTCAAGATCTATGCTGATTATTATTATATGTTAATATAAATAAGTAGTTTTGTATATTTCTATCACACAAACTGCAGTACCTTGAAATAAATGTTAAAAATATCTAGAGGCTCTGTATGAGAAAATGTTCAACATGAAAGTTGTAGCTCTAGGGATTAACTATAATTGAAAATTAACTTCACCAAATTTGGTTAAGTGGTCTGACTATAGCACTAAAAATGGTGCAACCTATACATAGGGGTGACTAGACACCAAAATTAACTCTTACCCTTAACCACTCACCAAAATACCTTGAAATTTACAGAATAGGCTTTTCATAAACTTCCCATCATACTGTGCAAAAATCAGAATTTTTGGACAATATTTTCCTATAGTTTTCTAAATAATTTAATAATTCATATGGAATTTAATTAGGTGCCTTAAACTCCTCAAAAACCTCCAAAATTTTGATGGTAGATCTTGGGGGATATTATTATGCTCCATATTTATTTTCATCACTTTTAGTGAGGGTTTGGGATGGAAACAGGCAAACCCTAAGTTGGCTCAATAAGGGGTAATTAGGTCATAGTACCTTTTGTGAAGTTTAAGTGGTCAAATAACCTCAACAGAGCCTGAGACTTTTTCCACTGGTTTGTTATGACCTTGGACATCCTCCCATGGGAGATGGGATGGATTGGGGGTAGATTTGCCCTAGGACCCAAGACCAAACCCTAAGGATAGTCATTGGTGTCTTGTGAAGGGCATGTGGTCAAAAGACCTTGAAATGATTTGAAATTTTGTGGAGAGGACCCTAGGCTAGTTAAAATTCTCTGGTAGTAATCTTATTGAATTCAAGAGTTGTTAAACTCCTCAAAACCCTAACCCTAGTTTAGGGCACAAACTTTGTAGTGATAGAGTAGGTTATTAAAACTCATTGAACAGTGATAAAATTTAGGTAGTGTAGTCATAGGGTTAGTATGAACCTCTGGAAATTTAATTGGGAATTTTGGAAAATTAATCTTAGTACTTCCTCTGTAATACATGAGTTAGCCCTACTTAATTATTTGGTTATTGTGAACTCACTGCCCATTGGAAAGTCATGAAAAATTAGGCAGAGGGAGTTTTAGACCATTATGCTCATGTGTGAATTTTATTAGAATTTTTAAATACATAATTACAGTACCTACTTCACAAGCTCATAAATTTAAGGACTTGTTAAATAATTCATTCAGAGCTCATTTCTTGTTAAAAAATTATGAAACTTGATCAGTGGTGTTCCTAGGTCAATATGCTCATATGGGGATTTTATTACAATTTTTAAATGAACAATTGATGTACTTAGTTCATTAACCTATTAACTTAGATTATTATGAGAAAATCAAGTTTAGAGTTGATTATTCACTGATAAATTATGAAACTTGACTTGAAGTATTTATATGTCTTTGTTGGGTACATTGGAAAATGTGTACCTGATTTGAAGAAGCCCAACTTAGCTCAATGATATACATCAAGGTGTATTTGATGTTGTTTTAAGTTGACATGTGCAGGTGAAGAAGTGTTACAGAATGCAGAAAAATATTCTAAGTCCATGTGTCGACACCTGAAGAAACAGTGTTGACACTTCAGAATATTTGTGTCGACACTTGAAGGAAGCTGTGTCGACACAGAGAAAGATAGTCGACCACATTTGTGTCGACACTGGGAAGCAGTGTCGACTCACAGTAAGATAGTCGACCACATTTGTGTCGACACTGGAAAGCAGTGTCGACTAACTAAAAGATAGTCGACCTCGACGCAGAAGGAGATAGTCGACACAATGAGACAGAGTCGACACATGTTGGCAGAGTCGACAATTGATGTGTCGACACCTGAAGGCTGTGTCGACATATACTGAGTTCTGAATCTACAACAACTGTGTCGACACACAGGACTTGTGTCGACACACTGCAAAGTCAAGATCAAGTTATTTTCTGAAGAAAGATGAAGTGTTGAGTCGACATAAATTCTCTGTGTCGACTCATTCTCAAAATAAAGTTCTGAAGAAGCTGTGTCGACTTAAAGGCAAACTTGTCGACATCATCAAAGGTTGTGTCGACACCAAAGTTACTTATGTCGACACATATAGACAGTTGGTCTCGACACTTCCTAACAGTCTGTCTCAACACATTGCTGACCAAGACTAAGGCACAGGATCTGTTTGAAGACTTGACAGCTGTGGGTTGCAGCCAGTTAACTGATGTTGTCAGACTTGTCAGAAGACAGTTATAAACCGAATCAGCCGGTTACCATTAAGAAGGTCTATAAATAGACAGATTCAGAGGGAAGAAAAGAAGATTGAACTTTGGCAATCAAATTGAGAAATCAAATCAAGAAGGAGTAATACTCTAAAGAAGATCTTCATCAGAAGATCTAAGAAGATGATCTCAGGATCGATCTAAGAAGAGTTCTAACAAGAATTCAGAAGTATCATCAAAGGTGTTGGATAGAGAGGGATCCACCCATTTTGAAGAAGAAGAAGGAAGCCTTCAGTGGTTTCTCAAGAAGCTGTTTGGAAATCAACTCAGCTAAGTTCAGATTCAAGAAGATTTGAAGAAAGCTCAGATTCAGTTGATTTCATCAGCTGATCAAGAATTGTCTTGTCCTCTTCTCTCTCAACAAAGGCAAGACATTAAAACTTCTTTTCTAAATTTCTGTAGGATCTATTTTACACAGATCTGAGTTGTAAGCCTGTGATATAAAGGCTGAGTGTAAGAGAGTTGATCTCTGAGTGGTAGGGCTGTTTGCCTGAGTGTAGGGGCAGGTTCTTCTCTGAGTTGTAGGCCTTGTGGCTAGGCTGAGGTAGGGCTGTTGTGCCTGAGTTGTAGGAACCTAACCAGGTTCTGAGCTGTAGGATCTAAGGATCTGAGAATAGTGGAAGTTTGGCCGAATCTAGCATACTGCTAGATAGGTGAAGGGGGAAAGTGGATGTACCCAAACCTTGGGGAACCACTATAAAACATTGTGCAATCTGTGATGTTTAAATTTTTGTGATTGATGTGCTGGATGTTTTAATTCTGTGATTGAATTCTGCCTAAAAGTATAAACAAGCAATTAGAACCTATTCACCCCCCCCCCTCTAGGTGTTTTAGGTTGTCTTGAAAGTAAAACTATCAAGTGGTATCAAAGGGAGGTTCCTCAAAAAGGACTTAACAGTCTGAGGTAGATCTGAAAGGCAGAATCAAGATTCAAGAAGATGGGTTCTGGAGAAAATCACAAGGAGTTAGGGTCAATGAAGTTACCCATCTACAGGAAGGAAATCTTTGGAATTTGGAAAGAAAGAGTCAGATTATTCATGGAAGCATCTGACCCAAGAATATACATCACAGTTCAGGAAGGACCCTTCATTCTAAAGAAGGTATCAGTTCTTGATGCTAATATTCAAACTCCAAAGAGTTATTCTGAAATGACCAAGGATGAAGTCATTTTGGCAACCATGGACAAGAAAGCTCAGAATATTATTGTGAGTGTCATAGATGATTCTATATTTCAGAATCTGATTCACTGCAAGACCTCCAAAGAAATGTGGGACACCTTGATTGTCTACATGGAGGGATCTGAAGAAGTAAGACAGGATAGGAAGTCTATGCTCAACCAGGAATATGAAAATTTTTGACAAGGAAAAACTGATAGCATAACTGAATGCTATAAGAAATTCTATAGAATTGTGAATGAGTTAATGTCCTATGGAAGAGTCTTCAGTACCTATGAACTGAATGACAAATTCTTAAGATCCTTGACAAAGGATTGGGACACAAAGATCTGTGCCATAAGAGAAGTGGCTAAATTGGCAGAGATCTCTCCTCCCATCTTGTTTGGAAAGCTCTGTCCTATGAAATACAACTTATGGTGAGGAAGGAGGAGGAAAAGAATTCAAGAGGAGAGCATAGAGAAAAGACTGTGGCATTCAATGCAGAATCCATCAGAAAGAATAGGAGGATATCACCATCCCCTCCTAAGGAAATTGCAGAAGTTAGTTCAGAAAATTCAGATAATCAGGATTCAGAAAGCTGTGATTCAGATACAGACTTTGCTGCATTCACAAGGCAATTCTAAAGGTTCTTGAAGAAGAAGTAGTGGAAGTCTAAGCCCTCCACTTCACAGCAAGTTGATGACTATTATCAGAAGAAAAAGTCATCAAGGAAAGAAAAGAGCAGATCAAAGCCCAGCAAAGCCACTACTTCAAAGATTGTCTGCTATTATTGCAATAGGCCTGGACATGTAGTGGCTGACTGTCCTGATAAGAGAAAGGAGTCTTCAGACAAGAAGAAGACGCATCAAAAGGGCAAGAAGGAGAAATCCTTTGTTGCAAAGAAGGATAAGAGCCTAACAGATCAGTCAACTTCAGAGTCAGAATCTGAAGCAGAAGCATATATTGGACTATATGCTGTATCTGAAGAAGAGGAGTTTCTGTAGTTGCTAGACTCCATCAATGAACAAGAGGATCATCAGTGCATGGGACTGATGGCAGGATCAGAAGAGGACATATGCCAGAATCAGTCTGGTCCTAATAAGGTACAATGTCCTTCTATGAAATCTGTTTGTAGTACAAGTACAGAATCAGCTACATCTGCATCAAGTGATGCAGATGCATCTGAATCTGAAGGAGATGTCTATCAATTGATAGATAAGTATGGGGACTTGTTGCAGGCCCTTAATAAAACCAAGAACCTGGTTAAACTTCAGGCTCATGAAATTACTAAACTAAGGGTAGCTGCAACTGAGTTAGAGAAAGTAATTGATCAGAAGTTAAATGAAATTGTCAAGCTAAAGAATATAAATATTATTCAGATGGGCACAATTAATTATACCAATGATCAAGTGAAGAGTCTGGAGGCCAGACTAAGAATTGAAAAAGATTTAGTGGCTAGTTACTCTAAGCCAAAGTCTGTCTTACCCTTGATAGATGAATTTGTGAATCAAAAGGGTAAGGCAGGATTAGGATTCAAAGGTAACTCCAAGGCTGGCCAATTCAAGAGGAAAGGCAAAGCTCCTGTCAAGCCACTGAACTTTTCAGTCCCTATTAAGTTTAGAAAGTTGGAAGTGCCTTCTAACCTATATGATCATGAAAATATTCATGGTCATATTAAGTCTAATGTTCTAAAAAACAAGGGTGTAAATGCCAACAGGCCTACCCATGTTCATAAACCCAATGGTTATAAAAAATCAGTGGGTGAAGCTGCTGCAGCACCAGCAATGGACAGAAATTCTTTTGTCAAGGATGTATCTAGAACTAGATACAATAGGTTTGAATGTTGGTGCTGTGGCAAGAGAGGCCATTTTGCACTAGACTGCTGGTATAATACAAGTGTTAGAAAGAACAATAGTCTACCTGTTAGAAGAGATAATGGTAGCTTTGTTAATGCTAACTTGAACCAAGGACCCAAGACTTGCTTGGGTTCTAAAGGAAAGTAAATCTGTGTTGCAGGTGTATCCAAGTAGCCATGCCCCTATATAGTACTTGGATAGTGGCTGTTCCAGGCACATGACTGGAACAAAGGGGCTATTGAAGGAGTATTCATCTGTCAAAGATGGACCTAAAGTGATCTTTGGTGGATCTGAAAAAGGAGTCATCAAAGGGTTTGGTAACATTTCTTCTAACCTAATTACTATCACCCAAGTGGCTTATGTAAAAGGTTTGAAACATAATCTAATAAGCATAAGCCAGCTGAGTGATTTAGGATATGACATTTCATTTGTTAAGGATGGATGTCATATCAAAAGGTCAAGTGATCAAGAGATCATTTTGACTGGGTATAGGAAGAGAAATGTATATTGTCTTAATTTTGTATGTGAAAATAAGGCTTCTCCCATCAGTCTTGTAGCTGATGAAAATGCTTCTCATTGTGTTAAGTGGCACAAGAGACTGGCTCATCTTAACTACAAGAAAATTGGCCAACTCTTTATCAAAGAATTAGTGAGGAATGGTCCTCAAGTTAAGTGTATGAAGGAAGGGATATGCTCAGCTTGTCAAA
Organism: Platanthera zijinensis; assembly: GCA_039513925.1. Lineage (NCBI taxonomy): Eukaryota > Viridiplantae > Streptophyta > Magnoliopsida > Asparagales > Orchidaceae > Platanthera > Platanthera zijinensis. Next base: position 77,092,817 of record CM077084.1, read on the forward strand.
AGGGCAAGCAGACAAAATCCTCCTTTCAAAGCCTTGAAAACAAGGATTCTGTGAGGTGCTTATACCTCTTACATATGGATCTTTTTGGTCCTATGCCAGTTCATAGTCTAGGCAGGAAGGTCTACACTTTTGTGGTTGTAGATGACTATTCTAGATTTACATAGGTGTTCTTTCTGAGACAGAAATCTGAAACCCCAAGTGTCTTACTTAATTTTGTAAAGCAAATTCAGAATGAACTGAATAGTACATTGGTCAAAATCAGAAGTGACCATGGTACTGAGTTTCAATCTGGAAGCATGACAAAGTTATGTGAAGACTTTGGGATTTTCCAAGAGTTCTCCTCACCAAGAACACCTCAGCAAAATGGAATTGCTGAAAGAAAGAATAGAACAGTAATTGAAGCTGGTAGAACTCTATTGAGTGACACCTCTCTACCAGAATATTTCTAGGCTGAGGCAGTAAACACTGCTTGTCATGTGATCAATAGGGCTTCTATCACCAAGAGCCACAAAAAGACTCCCTATGAGATTATGAAAGGTAGAAAACCAAATCTATCCTACTTCAGAATCTTTGGTTACAAATGCTATATACTTAACAATGGTAAGTCATATTTGACTAAGTTTGCTGCCAAATCCCAGGATGGGATATTTGTTGGGTACAGCACAAATAGTAAGGCCTATAGAATCTTCAACTTGACTACTCAAGTTGTTGAAGAATCTGTGCATGTTGTGTTTGATGAAACAAGATTAATCAACTGTGAGTTGTCTTGTAGATCAAATGACTCAACAGGTATAAGCAAAAGAATGGACAAGCTCTCCATTGCTGAAGCTTCAAGGGAAGATGGAGTATTGGAAAATGAAGGCTATTGTCCAGGGGGAGTACAAGACACAATAGAAGATGAAGAAAACCAAGAGGTTCAGCTTAATGAAGGAGCTGGAGATGTTCAACCAGAAGGGAATCTTCCTCCAGCTACAAGACATTTAAGAGACCATCCAACTGATCAGATAATAGGTGATCCAAGACAGGGAGTGCAGACTAGAAGCAGAAGTCAAAGCACAGTTCTGCATTCAATTTTCCTGTCACAAATGGAGCCTAAGAAGTTTGAAGAAGCCATCCAAGACCTGCACTGGACTGATGCTATGCAAGAGGAGCTGAATCAATTCAGAAGGTGCAATGTCTGGGAGCTTGTTCCTAAACCAAGAGGCCACAATATAGTTGGGACAAAATGGATCTACAGGAACAAGTTGGATGACAATGGAGTAATAGTGAAAAATAAAGCAAGATTGGTTGCTAAAGGATACAGGCAGGAAGAAGGGATTGACTTTGATCAAACCTTTGCCCCAGTAGTAAGGCCGGAGGCAATCAGAATGTTCCTTGCCTATGCAGTCTATCAAGACTTCAAAGTATACCAGATGGATGTGAAGTCAACATTTCTGAATGGTGATCTTAAAGAAGAAGTATATGTAGAGCAGCCATCAGGTTTTGTAGATCCTCTTAAACCTGATTATGTTTATAAGCTTAGAAAAGCTTTGTATGGGTTAAAGCAAGCCCCAAGGGCCTGGTATGAAACCTTGTCTACTTTCCTTATTGAGAATAAATTCTCAAGTGGAAAAATAGACAAAACTCTATTCCTTAGGGAATCCAAAGGCAAGATTATCTTAGTTTAGATATATGTTGATGACATAATCTTTGGATCTACTGAAAACAACCTTTGTAAAAAGTTTGCCAAACTTATGCAAGGGAAGTTTGAGATGAGCAGTATGGGGGAACTGAAGTTCTTCTTGGGACTCCAAGTAAGACAGACTGATGATGGTTTGTCCATATCCCAGTCAAAGTTTACCAAAGAATTAATTAAGAAGTATGTTATGGAGTCATCCTCCATCATAAGAACTCCTATGGGAACAAGTATGCCTATATGCAAAGATGATGCAGGTAAACCTGTTGATGAGACTTTGTATAGAGGAATAGTTGGTTCTCTACTATATCTCACAGCTAGTAGACCAGATATTATGTATGCTACATGTGTCTGTGCTAGGTACCAAGCCTGCCCTAAAGAGTCTTATTATACTGCAGTCAAAAGGATTCTGAGATATCTTAAGGGCACACATAATCTAGGCCTTTGGTACCCTAGGAATAGAGATTTTCTACTAACAGGTTATTCAGATGCAGACTTTGCAAGCTGTAGAGAGGATAGGAAGAGTACAACAGGTACTTGTCAATTCTTGGGAGGAAGATTGATATCTTGGAGTAGTAAGAAGCAGACCAGTGTGGCTATATCTACAGCTGAGTCAGAATATGTTGCTGCTGGCAGCTGCTGTGCACAACTATTGTGGATACAGCATCAGCTTAAAGATTATGGTATTCAAGTAAGTAGAACACCTCTTTTGTGTGATTCTAAGAGTGCAATCTCTATTGCTAATAATCCTGTTTCTCATAGTAGAACTAAGCATATAGAAATTAAATACCATTTTCTTAGAGAACATGTACAAAGAGAAGACATCACATTGGAATTTGTTAAAACAGATTATCAAATAGCAGATGTATTCACTAAGCCTCTGGATGAAACAAAATTCAATAAATTTAAAATTGAATTAGGCATGCTGACCATTGATTAGATTATCAACATACTTACAAGTAACATATTAGATTATCAAATGGTCTCAAGTGGTGTTGACAAAAACAGAAATTGGCTAAGTAAAATAGTGTCGACACATTCAGTGATAATGTGTCGACTCAGTGAAGTAATGTCGACAAGTCAGAAATATTGTGTCGACACAGAGAATATGTGTCGACACTTAAGAATTAAATTATCGACTTATCCAGGAATGTAGTGTCGACTTCACCAGAATAGTGATGTCGAAACTTACAAATTTTGTGTCGACACTTATCCTAAGAGTCGACACAGATTTTCTGATACTCTACTATATCTCTCAGGTGTCGACATATCCACAATTGGTGTCGACACATAGTAGATAGATTTGTTGTCGAGACAATAGAAGTTTGTGTCGACACATTCCATCTGTGTCGACACATATAGACTGTTTTTGCCCGCCTTTTGATCTTCTTTCAATAGAAGGTATAAATAGGTCAAGAACTTATTCAGTCGACACGTTTACAAGGTTTTCGAGACTGAAACCCTGTGTCAACTTTCTCTCTCTCTCTCTCTTCTCACAAGCTTTCTCACCTGAACAATGGCGCCGAAGATTGAAGACAACGTCAATGAAGGTTATGAGTTGGTCAGGAATGCCTTTGCCGAAGCCCCGACAGATGTTCAGCGAGTTATCACTCTTATTTCCGAATCCGGATTAGAGTTTTTAGTATCTGAACCTTCTAAGATATAGAAGAAGGAGGTGCATGAATTCTTTAACTCTGCATCGATAGGTTCAGATATTCTCAAGATCAAGTCCACTGTTCATGGGTCGCCAGTGAAGATTACCCCAAGAAGTCTAAGGAAGATTCTACATTTACCAATAATTGAGAATGAAGAAGAAGTCCCTACTTCTAAGTTAAGGGAGGCTATCCAATGGTGCGGATTGGATCCCACTCTGAAGATTGGAGCTGCTTTCAACAGGAAAGGGATGAATCAGCAAGGGAAATTTATGTCTGAAGTAGTTGGCAAAGTGATTCTGTGCAAACCAGGGGGACATGATAGGATTTCAGCCTATATGTTCAGCCTCATGACCAGAATTGTGTTTACAATTCCAACTGATTGGTCAGCTGTAATCTTTGAAAAGATCAAGGAAGGAATCAAGAAGCCAAATCTGGCTAGAATTATGAGTTTATATCTGAATGGAGTGATCCCTGAGGTAATGCAACACCTGCTAGGAACAAAAATCAATCACATGAGAAAGATGGACATGAGATTGTTCTCTAGGTGGGATAGGGTGCTGCATAAGGATGTGCCTGATGAGAGCAGGCAGGACACCCCAGTGAAATCCTCTTCTCATGCTCAAGATACTGAGCAGCTTCAAGAAGAACAAGAGAGGAAGCAGGTTGAAGATCACCCTGCATCTACTCCAGCCCAGCAAGACACTATACCTGCACAGATGCAGGGGGAGCAAGCTCATTCTCCTGCCCAGAATGAATCTACTCCTGACCAGGTACAGTTGCAGGGGGAGCTGGTGTATTTTCTTATAAAAGACATTTCTAATATTTCAATTTCTATACAGTTGTAGGGGGAGCAAGTGTACTCACCTGCCCAGGATATTACCAATACTGAACAAGTACAGGGGGAGAAGATGTCAGACCCAGTGCAAGAGGCAGTACAAATTGATATCTCCAGAGATCTGAATATAGAAGATCTAATTGATACATCTTATGTTCAAGCTCAGAAGGAATATACTCTAGATGAGTTATTTCCAAATATTGATATTGCTACTGATATAGTAGAAGAGGGGCAAGATATTGAAAAGGCCCTTGACATGGAGATAGAACTTGAGAAGGAGCAAATGGTTGAGGGGGAGTCTGCGCATGTTGAAGCTGAACAACATGGCACTAAGACAGATATTCCTCCTCCTCCTCAAGAAAGAGTTCAAGTTGATAGTTCATCTGAATCTGAGACTGAAGAAGCCAGAATGGCTAAGAAGAGAAAACTTATTGTCTTCAAGAGAAGGAGCAAAGGTTATAAGCAGGCTCTACAGACTATAACTCCATCTCATTCTGAATTTAATTATAACAAGTTTATGGTTGATTTGCAAGTTAAGTTAGATGACCATAGAGTGGCTGTTGAAAAATATGTTGATGAGAGCAATAAGTCCCTTCAATTTGACTTGGCTCAGGATATAAAGTCAATTCGATTTGAAGTCAATATGCATAAGAAGGAGATGACAGATTGCTTCCATAAGGGAGGTAATGCTGTGGTGTATTTGGCTAAACAACAGCAGTCCATCATCCCTAAAGTGGATGATATTGTTTTAAAGCAAAGTTATGTTTTGGAGAATCAGCTGAGGATGAATGACAATTTAACTGAATCTCATCAAGAAATTATTGATGAATTGAAAAAGACTACTCCAGGGCTGACTGAAGCTAGAGCAAAGGAGATGGGAGAATTTGATAAGAAACTTCAAGATGCTATTGAATCAGTTAAAACTGCTATCACTACCTCTCAAAAGGACATATCTGACAAGCTTCAAAAGTTAAAACCATTTTTTAAAGAGGGTGTGAATTATCTGGATGGACAGATCAGATTTCAGAAAGAAGATCTAAGAGATCATATTACCAGAGAAGCCATAAAGGGGGAGAGGTTGTTGGTTCATGCTGGCTCAGAGCACACCAAATGGATGACAAATAGTATTTGAACCACATTGGGATATCCACCTTTGTGTGATGATGCTATGGTGGCTGAGTCAGGAATACAAACAGGTCTACTTGAAGGCAATCAACCTAAGGTTGCCCAAGTCATTTACCCTCCTCCAGATTTTGATATGATTGATCAGCAAGTTCAAGATATGTATAGCCCTCCAAAGGAGGTTAACAGGGTTGTTATTGAGAAAGTGGATAAGCCTGAGGCCAATTTGAAAGAACAACAAGATGCTCTACTATCCAAGAAGAGATTTAGAGAGCAGGCTGAACTTAAGCCAGATTTTGAGCAGTGGATCCCTACTTCAAGAAATATTATACTCACTGCATGGAAGGCTGTGAAAGACCAAGTTCATGAAAGAGGAAAGTGGTATAATGAAATAGAATGGCAAAAGCATGAAGCTAGGCAGGAGGCAATAATACAGTTCAGAAGAAAAGCCAAGCTGGGTAGGCTGCCACCAGATGCTCAGGAGCCGAGCAAGTACTTTCCAAAGCCCTTTCATTACTTTGAAAGGCAAAGGCTCAAGGAAGAAGCAAAGAAGAAGGCTGATCATAAAGGCAAGAAGCCAGCTGAAGATGTTGAAGCTCCTGTGAAGGCTTAAATCTAATCTGGCAAAGGGATTGTCATAAGAGAGCCTGATCAGTCTTAGTTTTAAGTTCTTTCAAATGTGTTTTGTAATGTTTTTATTAAATCATTCAATGTAAAACTCTGTAATCAAACATTATCAAGTTATAAACAAAATTTTGTTTGGAATCATATAATGTTCACTCTGTGATGCATTGTTCATATTTTGTTTATATTAAGTATTCCTGTTATATCATATATCATCATATTATACTTTTTATAAATGGTGTATATCATTGGCTATAAGGGTTATGACTTCTCCAAATAGGGGGAGATTGTTGGGTATATTGGAAAATGTGTACCTGATTTGAAGAAGCCCGACTTAGCTCAATGATATACATCAAGGTGTATTTGATGTTGTTTTAAGTTGACATGTGCAGGTGAAGAAGTGTTAAAGAATGCAGAAAAATATTCTAAGTCCATGTGTCGACACCTGAAGAAACAGTGTTGACACTTCAGAATATTTTTGTCGACACTTGAAGGAAGCTGTGTCGACACAGAGAAAGATAGTCGACCACATTTGTGTCGACACTGGGAAGCAGTGTCGACTCACAGGAAGATAGTCGACCACATTTGTGTCGACACTGGGAAGCAGTGTCGACTAACTAAAAGATAGTTGACCTCGACGCAGAAGGAGATAGTCGACACAATGAGACAGAGTCGACACATGTTGGCAGAGTCGACAATTGATGTGTCGACACCTGAAGGTTGTGTCGACATATACTAAGTTCTGAATCTACAACAACTGTGTCGACACACGGGACTTGTGTCGACACACTGCAAAGTCAAGACCAAGTTATTTTCTGAAGAAAGATGAAGTGTTGAGTCGACATAAATTCTCTATGTCGACTCATTCTCAAAATAAAGTTCTGAAGAAGCTGTGTTGACTTAAAGGCAAACTTGTCGACATCATCAAAGGTTGTGTCGACACCAAAGTTACTTGTGTCGACACATATAGACAGTTGGTCTCGACACTTCCTGACAGTCTGTCTCAACACATTGCTGACCAAGACTAAGGCACAAGATCTGTTTGAAGACTTGACAGCTGTGGGTTGCAGCCAGTTAACTGATGTTGTCAGACTTGTCAGAAGACAGTTATAAACCGAATCAGCCAGTTACCATTAAGAAGGTCTATAAATAGACAGATTCAGAGGGAAGAAAAGAAGATTGAACTTTGGCAATCAAATTGAGAAATCAAATCAAGAAGGAGTAATACTCTAAAGAAGATCTTCATCAGAAGATCTAAGAAGACGATCTTAGGATCGATCTAAGAAGAGTTCTAACAAGAATTCAGAAGTATCATCAAAGGTGTTGGATAGAGAGGGATCCACCCATTTTGAAGAAGAAGAAGGAAGCCTTCAGTGGTTTCTCAAGAAGCTGTTTGGAAATCAACTCAGCTAAGTTCAGATTCAAGAAGCTTTGAAGAAAGCTCAGATTCAGTTGATTTCATCAGCTGATCAAGAATTGTCTTGTCCTCTTCTCTCTCAACAAAGGCAAGACATTAAAACTTCTTTTCTAAATTTCTGTAGGATCTGTTTTACACAGATCTGAGTTGTAAGCCTGTGATATAAAGGTTGAGTGTAGGAGAGTTGATCTCTGAGTGGTAGGGCTGTTTGCCTGAGTGTAGGAGAAGGTTCTTCTCTGAGTTGTAGGCGTTGTGGCTAGGCTGAGGTAGGGCTGTTGTGCCTGAGTTGTAGGAACCTAACCAGGTTCTGAGCTGTAGGATCTGAGGATCTGAGAATAGTGGAAGTTTGGCCGAATCTAGCATACTGCTAGATAGGTGAAGGGGAAAGTGGATGTACCCAAACCTTGGGGAACCACTATAAAACATTGTGCAATCTGTGATGTTTAAATTTCTGTGATTGCTGTGCTGGATGTTTTAATTCTGTGATTGAATTCTGCCTAAAAGTATAAACAAGCAATTAGAACCTATTCACCCCCCCCCCCCTCTAGGTGTTTTATGTTTATCCTTGAGTTTTCTCATAAATTTTGGAAGTATATTGGCAGTACTTGTCTCTTTAATTTGGTTAATGTAGGTTATGTTCAAAATTATGTTTAGAGGTTTAAGTCTTACTGAAAAATTTGGAGACCATGTATTTACTGATAAGTAGTTGTCTTGTATTTATCATAATTTTTTGGAATATTTTGCATGCTTGAAATTAATACTTCATGCTCAAACTAAGACATTTGGATCTCTTAGGAAATTAAATAAATTATCTAGTAAATTATAAAAATTATAAACTTGTGGATTTAGGTTAATCATATCATGATAGACCTCCAATAAATATTATAGGGATTTTGGACGATAATTTGGTATACCTCCCATTATATACATCATATAGCTTAGGATGGTCTGCGTTTAGTAAAAACTGCATAAATCATAATATGGTGCAAAATGAACCTAGGGAATTGGGGCATTAGAGTATTGATCTGGTAAGTAGAAAGAGTTCATCATCAGGATTTGTGATGAGGAGTGGGAGGTTTGACAAGTGTTAGGAGGTGCTCGGGGACGACGAAACATCGTCTTTCCCCGTGGAGAGAGAAAGAGTCAAAATACACTAGGGTTAGATACAATACAACATTAAAGGGATTGGGAGTTGGGTAACAACCAATAATAGTAAGTACCTTGCGAAAGGGAACGATGGGCTTCAACTACCATCATAGTTCCTAGTGCCCCATGAGATCCCTTCACAGGGAATACCGGGGCAGTCCTGGGCTAACCTAAACTGTAGGAATAATAAACTTCAAGAGCAACTAGTATAACTAGGGTTTAACTTCTCACACCCCGGTGTCTCAGGAATTTAGTTGACTAGGATGTCCGGGTGGTAGGCTCGGTGGTTGTAGAAATGGATTAGCCCGGCGAGCTTGGCTCGGTAGGCAAATATGATGGACGAGTTAGTCCGGGGAGCTTAGGCTCAGTGGTTGATACATCAAGGTTGCATGTGCACAAAAATAAGGTGGTGGGTCTTCGGTATTGGACGGTCATTTACACCGACGTCGATACGTTGACTCGGCAGTATGGGACACTTGGCCAGGGAAAGTCTGGTGGATATGGCCAATATAGTACGTAGAGACTCTAGGTTGTGTCCTTCTAGAGGCGTACGTAAGGGCTAGGCCTGGTAGTGTGGATACCCGCCTAGGAGTGGGAGGGTCCAACCCACTGTCTCTGTTTGCCACTACGGAGGTTCCTGGGAGTGAAGCTAGCTTCCCAAATAGGGGGACTTAAAGGTCTGTATGCATAAAGTTGTGTGTGTGAGTTGCACTGCGTGGACATAAACATTAACCCACATAGCATTGCACATCATGACATCATCATTCAACCCTTACCTCCAAAGTATAAATCAGTATGGGACGGTTTATACATTAGGCCTTGCAAAACGACCCCTTAGCATATAGACTTGTGTGGGCAGGTCTATAAGTTAAGGTTATACTTTATAATGTCTTTAAACTGCTTACAACCGATACCCTATTGTATAAATAGGAATGAGACTTTTTATACGATAGAAGCCTTGCAGAAGATCCCTTAGCTTATGTGGTTCGTATAAATTAAGGTAACATATTATATATTAAGTCTTTCATATTTTCTTTACCGTCACTTGTACTTTTATAAAACTGCTAGATTAGTTCTGCCGCCACCTGCTTACATTTGTTACTCTCCACTTTCATAGCTTCCCTTTCCTTCTCCCCGCTCGGTGCCTAGGAGCCATGGGGAGAGGGGTAGGGGATGATAGGGCTTAGTCTTTATGACTAATGATTTTTAGACCACAACATTACAGGGGCTCCGGATGGGAGACAGGGACCAGCACTAGTGGAGTACGGTGCGCATGGAGGTGGGCCAGTCTAGTACTAGAGCACCAGTGACCAGCTCCGTGAGTGATTAGTTTTTCTTATTGCTTCTGCGAGAGATTGTAGTGAGGATCTGATATACCGGGCTTAATCTCGTTTATATTTCATCTGTACTGATCTATAGCAGTACTCTCTCTTTTCTATATTTATGGACTTGTTGTGATTTCTCATTTTATATGATGTTTGTGGACTCAATTATATTCTAGTTTATAATCACTACCCACTCTTTGATGATCGAAAATGCCAGCAGAATCGGCGTTTTGTAGTGGCAGCCTTCCCGAGTATCGGTGCCACCACAAAATGGCGATTCTGGCCATAAGACCCAGGGGGTTGAAAAAGAAAAAAAAAGGTCTTACACTTTTCACCTCAGGAATACTTTAATTATGTTTAATTTCTTAAAATTCTTATGCACAGAAACCTCGTAGACCCGAACTTGAATTTCGGGGACAAAATTATTATTTTTTGTTTATTGGGATTTATAGCATCCCATTTCCTACTAGACCCTTAAACTTAGATTAGGTTAGGACATGTGGTGGATGAATGGGGTTAGGCTAGGTTTTACCCATGGAGTTAGGGTGGATTTACATAGGGCCCACTATAGAGTTCGAGTCAAATTAGGTAAAACTATCCCAAAATGGAATCATAGGTACACATTGACCCCACCACTATGCCCCTAACCCTAAAAGCAATCTAAGTGAACCAAAAGTCACATCATTGGGTCAACAATTTACCCAAGTTGACTCAAGTCAACCATAACCTTAATTTGGTCAAATCCACACATATAGGCCCAATTAGCCCAAGTGGGGCATCACCATGGACCAACCCATGTTGGGTGATGCCATAGGGAAAATGATAATCAAGTGGGGTCAGCTCACTCATCAAGTTTACCAAGTCAACCCTAAAAGTCTACTCGACCAACCTTTATGCCTATTTAATTAAATTTGAAGACCAAGCTCATTCCTAATGGGCTAAGGCTTTGAGCCATGACCCAACCCATGTTAGGTGATGTCATGGGGTTCATGACCATCAAGTGGGGCCAACCCACTCATCAAGTTGACCAAGTCAACCCTAAAAGTCAACAAGTCAACAAATGGCCTAAAGGAAGAAAAAGGAAGGCCAAGACCATTTCCAATGGGCAAAGCCCATGAGCCAAGGCCCATGAACAACCTAAATGGTTAATGAAAGCCCCTACGCTCTTGAAATTGGAGAGAGTATGCATGCAAGTGGGTAGTTTTGGGAATTTAGGGAGAAAGAGGAGAGAGAAGAGAGGGAAAATGGGGATGAAGGCCATGTGTCCCTCCTCTCTTCCCAAGCCCACATCTGAACCCACACATCAATTATCAGCCTTTCCAACCCAATTTCATACCACTTGGAGCCAAGGAGGAGAAACCAAAACTCATGGCCGAAATACCCATCATGGCATCTCTGTATACAGACCATATCAGCCAAAACCAACCATCCCATTAGCTTCAGAAAGTCCAAAGGAGTGGAATTCGATACCTGGATCGAAGCTTTTGGTGGAGAATTGGGTTCGGGAGCAAGCTCGCCGGAGAGGAGAAATTCCATGGCCAACCACCGCCACCGCCGCCGTCGGGCTCTAATCATGGTCCGTTTCTCCTCCTCTCCCTCTATGCTAGCCTCCTAGATCATTTAGGAGAGATTTTGAGCTCAATTGAGCTTGGATCCATGTGAGGTGTGGGAGAAACTCCATGGTTTTGAAGGAGCTCGGGTTCGCCGGAAACCGCCGCCTCCGGCGGCCAAGTCACCGCCAAACGTTAGCCATCACCTCAACGGAGGTGGTGGTGGTGGTGGCCGGCTGGGGAGGTGGCTGGATGGCCGGGAAACACTAGATCAAGGTGCTACAGGTCGGTGCAATCGTGGCCGTCGGCTGGAGGAAGAAGACGCATGGATGCCATCCATCTTGATGTATTAAACAATATCTTATTTCATATTCTGTCACACTTTATTTTGTACCTTGCGGGCTGATTTCAAGCCTCTTAGAGGAATATTCAGAAAATGTATTCAACATATAAAATGTAGCCCTAGGTCTTTAATTTAAAATGAAACCCTAAAGTTGTAATTTGTAGCACTACATCTCCCTATACGGCCATTCTACCAAGACTTGTTCTTGGCTAGGGCAGATCTTTAAATGAGTGCCCAAGCCAAACCATAAGTCCACATGACCTGAGATTTTGCTCATGCATGTGAATAGGTCATACTTAGGTACTGACCAAAAATGAGAATTTTTGGAAAGTATTTTTCCATAGATTTTGGAGAAATATCATTTATTAAATTAATTGAATATTAGGAGATCTACAGCTCCAAATGACCCAAATTTGGGTGGCATGGCCATTGGGTCATTAGATGACCATGGTAAAAAATTTAGGCCATTTTGATTTATGCATGTTTGGGAAATCTAACATGCATGATGAAGGTATATTGAAATTTGGTGTGCCTATAGTAAAAATAGGAAAATGGGTATTTAGCCTATTTGGGCAATTACATGTCCATGAAACTCTTGACAGAGGCTTATAGGGATGGAATATACCTCCCATTGGAAGATTGGGATTTTTGGGATCAAAAAACTCATTATTTGGAATTATTTGAAAATATGCCTAGATAGGAAATAAATTTGAATCTTGGGCATATGAATTTATAAAATTCTAAAATTTTGTCACAAGCTTTATTAAGAAATAACACACCTCTGAAAAAATTTATGTGACTGTTACGTAATGTTAACTTGAATTTTAAGTAGAATTTACCCTTTTGCCAATTATGGAAATTAATTAAAAATAATTGAAATTATTGTCTAATTATTATGGAAAAATTTGCAGTAGTTTATTTCTATGATTAAATCCCTATTAAAATATTTGAGAATTTTTGGATGTCTCTATATGCTGAAAACCCAAATAATGACATTTTGGTAATATTGTTCATATGGATATAAGTTAGGTCAAATCACTGTTTAGGATTTTGAAATTCTATATTTAGCTTTATTATATCAACATGGATCCTCAGTAATTTTCCTACAATTTCTGATTATATAAATACTATACTTCATTTGGAAAGTAATCAATTTGTGATTTTAATATTAAATGAGTATTAAATGGAATTTCACATGGGAGGTATATTCCATCCCTATAAGCCTCTGTCCAGAGTTTCATGGACATGCAATGGCTCAAATGGGCTAAATCCCAATTTTCCTATTTTTACTATAGGCACACCAAATTTCAATATACCTTCATCATGCATGTTTGATTTCCCAAACATGCATTAGTCAAAATGGCCTAAATTTTTTACCATGGTCATCTAATGACCCAATGGCCATGTCACCCAAATTTAGGGGCATTTGGAGTTGTAGATCTCCAAATATTCAATTAATTTAATAAATGATATTTCTCCAAAAATTATGGAAAAAATACTTTCCAAAAATTCTCATTTTTTGTCAGTACCTAAGTATGACCTAATCACATGCATGACCTAATCACATGCATGACCAAAATCTCAGGTCATGTAAACTTAGGGTTTAGCTTGGGCACTCATTTAAAGATATGCCCTAGCCTAGGACCAGTCTTGGTAGAATTGCCCTACATGGAGCTGTAATGCTCCAAATTACAACTTTAGGGTGTCATTTAAAGTGAAGACCTAGGGCTATATTTTATATGTTGAACACGTTTTCTGAATATGCCTCTAAGAGGTCTAAAACAGCTCGCAAGGTATAGAATAAAGTGTGACAAAATATGAAATAAGCTATAGTTTAATACATCAAGATGGACGACATCCATGCGTCTTCTTCCTCCAGCCGATGGCCCCGATTGAACCGACCTGTAGCACCTTGATCTGGTGTTTTCGGGCCATCCAACCACCTCCCCGGTCGGCCACCACTACCACCACGTCCGTTGAGGTGAAGGCTAAAGTTTGGCGGCGACTTGGCCGCCGGAGGCGGCAGTTTTCGGCGAACCCAAGCTCCTTCAAAACCATGGATTTTCTCCCACACCTCACATGGATCCAAGCTCAATTGAGGCCAAAATCTCTCCTAAATGATCTAGGAGGCTAGCACAGAGGGAGAGGAGGAGAAACGGACCTTGATCGGAGCCCGACGGCGGGGGTGGCGGTGGTTGGCCATGGAATTTCTCCTCTCCGGCGAGCATGCTCCTGAACCCGATTCTCCACTAAAAGCTTCAATCCAGGTATCGAATTCCACTTCTTTGGACCTTCTGAAGCTAAGGGAAGGGTTGGTTTTGGCTGATATGGGTTGTATACAGAGATACCATGATGGGTATTTCGGCCATGAGCTTTGGTTTCTCCTCCTTGGCTCCAAGTGGCATGAAATTGGATTGGAAAGGCTGATAATTGATGTGTGGGTTTAGATGTGGGCTTGGGAAGAGAGGAGGAGGGCCACATGGCCTTCATCCCCATTTTCCCTCTCTTCTCTCTCCTCGTTTTTCCCAAATTCCCAAAACTACCCCCTTGCATGCAATCTCTCTCATATTTCAAGGGGGTAGGGGCTTTTATTAACCATTTAGGTTGGTCATGGGCCTTGGCTCATGGGCTTTGCCCATTGGGAATGGGCTTGGCCTTCCTTTTTCTTCCTTTAGGCCATTTGTTGACTTGTTGACTTGTAGGGTTGACTTGGTCAACTTGATGAGTGGGATGGCCCCACTTGATGGTCATGAATCCCATGGCATCACCTAGCATGGGTTGGGCCATGGCTTAAAGCCTTAGCCCATTAGGAATGAGCTTGGTCTTCAAATTTACTTAAATAGGCATAAGGTTGGTCGAGTTGACTTTTAGAGTTTACTTGGTCAAGTTTATGAGTGAGTTGATCCCACTTGATGATCATGTGCCCTATAGCATCACCCAACATGGGTTGGGCCATGGTGATGCCCCACTTGGGCTAATTGGGCCTATATGTGTGGATTTGACTAAATTAGGGTTATGGTTGACTTGAGTCAACTTGGGTCAATGGTTGACCCAATGATGTGACTTTTGGTTCACTTAGATTGCTTTTAGGGTTAGGGGCATAATGGTGGGGTCAATGTGTACCTATGATTCCATTTTGGGATAGTTTGACCTGATTTGACTCGAACCCGATAGTGGGCCCGATGTAAATCCACCCTAATTCTATGGGTCAAACCTAGCCTAAGCCCATTCATCCACCACATGCCCTAATCTAATCTAAGTTTAGGAGCCTAGTAGGAAATGAGATGTTACACAACACCTCCCAGGAGCCCAACTCAACTGGAGGTGGAGACAACTCAATACCTCCCAGGAGCCTAGCTCAACTAGAGGTGGAGACAACTCAACACCTCCCAGGAGCCCAACTCAACTGGAGGTGGAAATAACTCAACACCTCCTAGGAGTCTAGCTAAGCTGGAGGTGGAGACAACTCAACACCTCCGAGGAGCCTAGCTAACCTAGAGGTGGAGACAACTCAACACCTCCTAAAATCCTAGCTCAACTAGAGGTGGAGACAACTCAACACCTCCTAGGATCCTATCTCAACTGGAGGTGGACAAAACTCAACATCTCCCAGGAACCCAACTCATCTGGAGGTGGAGACAACTCAACACCCCCCAGGAGCCTAGCTCAATAGGAGGTGGAGACAACTCAACACCTCCCAGGAGTCTAACTCAACTGGAGGAGGAGATAACTCAACACCTCCAGTTGAGCTTAGAGGTGTTGAGTTATCTCCTCCTCCAGATGAGTTAGACTCCTGGGAGGTGTTGAGTTGTCTCCACCTCCAATTATACTAGGCTCCTGGGAGGTGTTGAGTTGTCTCCACCTCCAGTTGAGTTGGGTTCCTGGGAGATGTTGAGTTTTGTCCACCTCCAATTGAGCTAGGATCCTGCGAGGTGCTAAGTTATCTCCACCTCTAGTTGAGCTAGGCTCCTGGGAAGTGTTGAGTTATCTCGACCTCCAGTTGAGCTAGGCTCCTCGAAGGTGTTGAGTTGTCTCCACCTTTAGTTGAGCTAGGATTCTAGGCGATATTTAGTTATCTCCACCTCAAATTGAGTTGGGCTTCTGGGAGGTGTTCAGTTGTCTCCACCTCCAGTTGAGCTAGGCTCCTGGGAGGTGTTGAGTTGTCTCCATCTCCTGTTGAGTTGGGCTCCTGGGAGGTATTAAGTGGTCTCTACCTCTTGTTGAGCTAGGCTCATGGGAGGTGTTGATTTATCTCCACCTCCAGTTGAGTTATCTCAACACTTCCCAGGAACCTAGCTCAATTGGATGTGGAGATAACTCAATACCTACAAGGAGCCTAGCTTAACTAGAGGTTAAGATAACTCAACACCTTCTAGGAGCCCAACTCAACTAGAGGTGGAGATAACTCAACACCTCCCAGGAGTCTAGATCAACTAGAGGTGGAGACCACTCAACACCTCCCAGGAGCCCAACTCAACTGGAGGTGGAGACAACTCAACACCTCCTCGGAGCCTAGCTCAACTAGAGGTGGAGACAACACAATACCTCCTAGGAGCCCAACTCAATTGGAGGTGGAGATAACTCAACACCTCCCAGGAGCCTAGCTCAACTGGAGGTGGAGACACCTTAACACCTCTGAGGAGCCTAACTCAACTAGAGTTGGAGACAACTCAACACCTCCCAGGAGCCTAGCTCAACTAGAGGTGAAGACAACTCAACACCTCCCAGGATCCTAGCTCAACTGGAGGTGGACAAAACTCAACATCTCCCAGGAACCCAATTCAAATGTAGATGGAGACAACTCAGCACCTCCCAGGAGCCTAGCTCAACTGGAGGTGGAGACAACTCAATACCTCCCAGGAGCCTAGCTCAACTAGAGGTGGAGATAACTCTACACCTCCAGTTGAGCTAGGCTCCTGGGAGGTGTTGAGTTATATCAACCTCTAGTTGAGCTAGGCTCCTGGGAGGTGTTGAGATATCTCCACCTTCAGTTGAGTTGGTCTCCTGGGAGGTGTTGAGTGGTCTCCACCTCCTGTTAAGCTAGGCTCCTGGTAGGTGTTGAGTTGTCTCCACCTCTAGTTGGGTTCGGCTCCAGGGAGGTGTTGAGTGGTCTCCACCTCTAGTTGAGCTAGACTCTTGGGAGGTGTTGAGTTATCTCCACCTCAAGTTGAGTTGGGCTCCTAGAGGTGTTGAGTTGTCTCCACCTCCAGTTGAGCTAGGCTCCTAAAAGGTGTTGAGTTGTCTCCACCTCTGTTTGAACCCCACCTTATTTAGGTTTGATTTGGGCTAGGTTCACTATTAAGATTCTCGGAGTACCCACATGTATAGTCTAGGGTCATAAGTCTTTGTCTAGGTCTAGGTTAAGTCAATAACCTAGAGTGATTGGTTTTGACATTCATAAGACTTAGAAGACAGAAGAACCCTTTAGAGAAAAGCAGTTTTTCCAAGTCAGAAAAAGCGTTCGACGATAGCTGAACTCAGCTCGACCATTGTCGATCTTAGATCGACGAACTCAGGATTTCTTCTCTGAGTTGAGCTCGACGAAAGTTTTGCTGAGTTCGACGAATTATCAGCTTATATTAGAAAGTCACTTCGATGAAGTATTATCTCAGTTCGACGAAGTGCCATCTCAGCTCGATGAACTTGGTATTCCTTTCGACAATTTTCTACTACTTGTCTACCTTATTCAACTCGATGAATTTTGATCTCAGGTCGACGAAAATATGTTGAGTTCGATGATTCTTTGGCAGAATCAGTTCGACTTTCTTCCTTGCAGTTTTCCAAGTATTATCTCAGGAAACTTGATTTCAAATTTGATTTTATATGCCTTTAATGCTCTTATAATTAATGCTTCATATTCTCTAGAATATTATCGTTCCAAGGCAGCATTAATTATAGTATTCACAGAGTAATCGGCTTATTTACTGGGACAGTTAAGGAAACAATTTAATGGCATTTTCTAGCCGTTCAACCCCCAAGATTTCAGCAGTAAATCAAGGATAAGATTTAAAATTCAAAAGCTTATTTTCTGCAAAGGATATATAAGGTTTCTTCTTTCTTCTTCAAGACATAAGAGAGAGAATATATTCAACAGAAAAATACAGAAGCTTTTGATTTGTGATATATAGAGAACTGAAAGAAGAACACAACAACAACAATACATCCTCAGTCTTCTTCAGTTTTCCTTCAGGAATTTCAAGAGATAACAAATCTTCATCAGTCTAATAATTTTTCGAAGATCATTCATCATTTGAAGACCTACACCCTGAGCAAAGCTCTTCTCTCCTGAACCATTCCTCATCTCAGGGGGAGCTTTGACAACAGCAATATCCACTAGTCTTCTCTCTGACTGTTGACAAAGAAGACATCATCTTTTACTTTCTTTTCACCACTATATAAAGGGTTTCTTAACTCCCTTCAAAAGTTATTCCTTTTGGTTGTCAAGTCTCCTGATCAAAAGACTTTGTTTGTTTTTTGGGTACCTGATCAAAAGCTCAAAGGATTGTTATGTCTCCCTTAAAAAATAGATATTTTAGTAGCAGGGCATCTGATCAAAAACTTATAGTGGATTCCTACTAGTGTGGTAGAAGAGTGGAAGCACCCAAGTTTAGGGGAACCAATATAAATCCTTTGTGTCGTCTGGATTGCCTTTATTTTTTATTTTCTATGCTGTGATTATTTTTGTTTAGTTTTCTCTCAATACATATAGATATCATTTATTTTAATTCCACTATAAATATTTATCAAAAGTTTTTCATACTCTATTAACCCTCCCTCTAGAGTTAGTGTGATATATCCCTTCTCTTTCAATTGATATCATAGGGTAAGGATGTTTGGTTTTACAAGCTAACACCTGAACCAAATGATCTTTGGTAGATCTCATTTTCTCTTGTTTCTTCTCTCTAAATCATGGCACAAAATAAAGAATACTCAAGCACCCGACCTCCAGTGTGCAATCTGAATTAGTTTGCACTTTTGAAGGCCAGGATCAGATTATATATGAATTCAATTGATGAAGATATCTATAATTCTCTCTTGACAGGTCCCCCCGCATCTTCTGTAACAACATCAACCAGTACCAATGCAGTTCCACCACCTGAGTGGACTGATTCTCAAAAAAAAAGCAAAGATGTTAGATACTAAAGCTATGAATATTCTGGCACAGACAATGTCAGATGACATATTTCAAAAGGTTGCTAAATATACTTCAGCCAAGGACATTTGGGATTCCTTAAATGCAATGGTTGCTGGTTCAGTAGATGATAGGAAGGACAGAAGGTCTAACCTGATTTCTCAATATGAGAATTTCAAGAAGGGTGAATTAGAATCAGTTGATTTGTACACTAGACTCAGTCTCATCATCAATAAGCTGAAGACTCTTGAAAAGGACATCACATTAACAGAAGTCAATGGCAAGATCCTTATGTGCTTCCCAGCACATGGGACTTAAGGATTTGGCCAATCAAAAAAGCCAGAAGTCTGAATGAGATTTCAACTAAAACTCTGTTGGGCAAGCTCAAGTCTTATGAGTAGCTCATCAAGTCAAGGGAAGCTGAGCAGAAGGCTTCACCTTCACCCAAGAAAGAAAAGAGCATTAGTTTCAAAGCTACAGATGAAGCAGAAGCTCTTTTAGTAAATAAAAATTGATGAGCCTTCTGGCCAAAAGATTCTACAAGATGGCCAAAAAGGACTTCAGGAGAAGGTCTTCAAGAAATGAAGATAAACCAACGTATGATAAAACTCCTATAAAGGAAATTATTTGTTTTGGTTGTAGGAAGCATGGACACATTCTATCTGAGTGTCCAGAGAAGTAGAAGAAGGACAAGCTGAAGGAGAAGAACTCCAGGAAGCACTCCAAAAGATCCTCTTCCAACAAATACATGAAGAAGGAGAGAGGTTTTGTTGCTGAGACATGGAATGACTCAGCTTCAGATTCTTCATCTTCCAGGTCCAGTGAAGATGAAGAAGAAGCTAAAGCAAAGAAAGTTTGTTTGATGGTAATCAATGCCTCATGCAATAATTCTGAAGAAGAATCAAAAGCTGAGGATTCTGAGATAGAAGAGGATCAGGTAATATCCTCATTTGATTTTACTTTAGAACTCTTTCAAATAGAATTTAAATCACTATGTAATGATTTAATTAAGTCTGAGAAGGAAATCAAACTTCTCAGAGAAAAATTAATTGAACATGACAATTTGTTTTCTGAAAACTTAAAATTAAAAGATGAACTAGATGCTGCTTCTAAACAAATTATCTCTTTAGAAACTAAACTGAATGAAGCTAAGCAATTTGAAGAATCCCATAATGGGAGAAGCATTAAATTAATGAACATTACTAGTACTGTAAATGCTAAGCTGAATGGTAAATTAGGCTTAGGAGCTTCACCTAGTCAGACCCCTATAATTAAGAAAAACATTTTAACTACTCCTATCAAATTTATATCAGAAAAGGGTAAAGAAAAGATAGAAGATAATAAATAGGAAACAAAAAATTTCAAAAACCCAAACAAAAGAAAAGGAAAAATAAAAATTTCATTAAAAACCATGTTAAACATTTTTCGTCGAACTCCGATTGACGAAATGTATATGGTTCGTCGAGCTCAGATCGACGAACTCTGAACGCAAACTTTATATATAATAAAACGTCCAACTGTGATCGACGAAATCCTATTGGATCGTCGGACCGTGATCGACGAAGTTGGGGCACAGGAAATGAAAACTTTCATTCTCTGAGCGAACTTCGACGAACTCATCCCTATTCGTCGAATGCATATCGACGAAATTTATGGCATTCGTCGAACTAAGAAAATGTTAACAGAAACTTAAATTTTTCTAGAAATTTCAATTATCCTAAATTAAATATTAATCTCTTTACCAAATGGAAAATCCCACCTATGAAATTTCATCCTCTAGGATATAAGAATCAACCAGAGTTCTCTTATATTTCTAATTTTAAATTTGAAAAGAATCAAGGACCTAAGAATACCTGGGTCAAGAACAGCTAATTTATTTTCTTGCAGGTATTGGAATATCCTACCATAGAGCAACGGTGATACCTGGATAGTGGGTGTTTAAAGCACATGATAGGAAGCAAGGACAACTTAACCAACTACAAGTCAAAGCTTGGACCAAAGGTGATTTTTGGAGATTCCAACTATAGTCAAACAGAAGGCTATGAAAATATTATAGTTGGAGTTGTCACCTTCAGGAAGGTAGCATATGTGAGTGGCCTAAAACATAACCTAATATCCATAAGCCAATTATGAGATGAAGTTTATCAGGTAACTTTTAACCAATCCTCCTGTATTATTAGTTCAGTAGACAACAAAACTGTTTTAGCTGGACTTAGACAAGGAAACATTTATGTAGTTAATTTCAAGTCAGCTAAGTCAGAAATTTGTTTGTTCAATCAGATTAATAATAATAATCTTTGGCATAAAATATTAGGACATGTTAACTTTAAAAATATTGCTAAATTATTTAGGGACAACCTTATTAGAGGATTGCCTTTTGGCCCCTACAAGAAGAAAAGCCTCTGCAGGGTTTGTCAATTAGGTAAGCAACTAACAATAGCATTAAATCCATTAATAAGAGTGATTCAACTAGGATTCTGTACTTGCTACATATGGATCTTTTTGGACTCATTGCTGTACAGAGCTTGGGAGGGAAATATTATACTTTAGTTATTGTAGATGACTTCTCTAGATTCACTTGGGTGTTCTTTTTAAGAAATAAGTGAGATATCTTCAAAGTTCTTATAGATTTTCTTAAGAACATTCAGATCGAGTACTCTACTCTAGTTGTATTGATCAAAAGTGATCATGGCACTGAGTTTGATTTTCTTCTCATGTAAGAATTCTGTGAGAAAGATGGTATCAGACATTGCTTCTCTGCTCCTAAAACTCCTCAACAAAATGGGGTAGCTGAAAGGAAAAAATAGAACCCTTATTGAATCTACAGGGACATTGCTTGTAGATGCTTACTTGCCCCTATCCTTTTGGGCAGAGGCTGTAAGCACAACAATGTCTTGAACAGGAGTTTAATACATAAACTTAAGGGTAAGAATCCCTATGAATTTCTCAAAGGGAAGCAACCTAAAGTTAACTATTTTAATGTATTTGGTTGTAGATATTTTATTCACAATAATAACAAGAAACACTTTAGAAATTTGAAGTCAAAGCTGCAGATGGAATTTTTCTTGGATATTCCCAAGTCAGCAATGCCTACAGGGTATTTAATAAATCCACTTTAAAAATTGAAGAATCTGTACATGTTTCATTTGATGAAGCTAACATGTTTTACAAGGAGAAGGATTCTTCTACCAAGGAAAATTTGCAGGTACCAAATTTATGTGAAAAAATGGATGATTTAATCCTAACACAAGAGGATATATCACATCCTTCTCAACAAATTATTGTTGTAGACAGTGAAGAAGATTCCATTGAAATGATTGTTGATCCTACAACAACCAACATAATTCCACAAGAGGAATTAATTACAAATGTTGTTGTTGCCCAAACTCCTTCTACTGATCTTGTCACACTTAGAGATCATCCTATATCTCAAGTGATTAGAGATGCCTTAGTTGGTGTGCAAACAAGGTATCAACTCAAACAAGACTTGATGCATGCTTGCTTCATATCTCAACTTAAGCCCCAATCCATAAAAGATGCAGAGCAATATCCCCACTGGATTATTACAATGTAAGAGGAGCTCAATTAGTTTGAGAGATGCCGATTTTGGGATTTATTTCCAAGACCCAAAGACTATCCAGTCATTGGAACTAAATGGGTATTCAGAAATAAATTGGATGCACAAGGAGCCATAATAAGGAACAAAGCAAGATTGGTAGCTCAAGATTATTCTCAGGAGGAAGGAATTGACTATGATCAAACCTTTGCCCCTACTGCAAGGTTGGAGTCTATCAGAATATTCCTTGCTTATGCAACCTACAAGAAGTTCAAAGTTTACCAAATGGATGTCAAGAGTGCCTTCTTGAATGATGAACTTAGAGTGGAAGTTTATGTGGAGCAATCACCAGGTTTTATTTCTCCAACCCATCCCTCTTTTGTTTTCAAATTACATAAAGCTCTCTATGGTTTAAAGCAAGCTCCAAGAGCTTGGTATGAGACCTTAGATAGCTTTCATTTAAAGCATAAGTTCACTAGGGTCATTGTAGATAGGACTTTATTTATTAGGCATCATAAAGATAAAATTTTGTTAGTACAAATATATGTAGATGACATCATTTTTGGCTCTACTGATTCCAAACTATGCAAAAGGTTTTCTGACCTGATGCACTCCAAGTTTGAAATGAGTAGCATGGGTGAGCTTTCATACTTCCTTGATCTTCAAGTGAAGCAATCCTCGATGACATCTTCATCTCCCAATCTAAATATACTAAGGAGCTTATTAAATGATTTGGGATGTCTGATGCCTCAGCTATGAAAACACCTATGGTTTCTAATGTTGTGATTGATTCTGATGAACAGGGCAAGCCAGTTGATTAGAAAATGTATAGGGCTATTGTTGGGTTCTTATTATATCTCACAACTAGTAGGCCAGATATAATATTTGCTACATGTCTTTGTACTAGGTTCCAAGTGAACCCTAAAGAATCTCACCTTATTTTTTTAAAAAAGAATTTTGAGATATATAAAGGGTTATCCAAATCTAGGACTCTGGTATCCAACTGAGTCAGAATTTGAATTAACTAGATTCTAAGATACTGGCTTTGCTGGATGTAGAGTTGATAGGAAAAGCACATCAAGAACATGCCAGTTCCTTGGTGATAGGCTTGTATATTGGTTTTGCAAGAAACAAACATCTGTATACACTTCAACTGTTGAAGCTAAATACATTGCAGCTGATAGTTATTGTTCACAAATATTGTGGATTCAAAACCAACTCCTGGATTATGGATACAATCTAAATAATTCAACTATATTTTGTGATAGTACTAGTGCAATTTCCATTGCATAAAATCCAGTGCATCATAGTAGGACCAAACATATAGAAATAAAGCATCATTTCATTAGAGATTGTGCAGACCAAAAGAAAATTAACTTTGTCTTTATCTCTACTGATTTGCAAATAACAGACATCTTCACTAAACTATTATATGAGAAGAAACATCTGTTCTTTTTAAATCAGCTAGGCATGATTAATGGAGAAGTTCTAATTTGACTTCTGTCTATGTTTTCAAGAATTGGTCACTTTTCGTCGAATGGAGATCGATGATCTGTGAACTCTTCTAGAGTTTTTCGTCGAATGGAGATCGACGAAATCTCTTGTGAAATTTTTTCGTCGAACGGAGATCGACGAATTTATTTCTGAAAATATTTCATTGAACGGAGATCGACGATCTGTTTTCCCGCTCTTCTAACTTAGGTCAATGATGTTTATCTCTTTATTAGTAATTTCATCGAAATGAGTTCGAAGCTTTTCTTTTTCGTTGGACGGAGTTCTCTGATTCACCTTCTAAAACCCTATAATTAGTTTTTTTATCGAACTCCATCCCGCATTTTCCAGTTCTCTAGTACTTGATCTTTTGTTTTTTAGGCATGATGATTTCAGCGACGACTCTCTCTGCAATGAAATTTGACATTGGTTTTGATATCGACCTTGAATCTTTCAGTCACTCAGATCAAGTATTCAAGGATATTCTTCAGTTGTTTGAAGCTCATAATTTGCAATACTTTATGACAACGAGAATCAAACTCCTAGTTATGGAGATACAGGAATGGATGTTTACTGCAAAGCTTCAGGATACCCCAGCCATTGTTGGCACCATCTCTAGTAATCAAGTCATCTTAACTCCAGATGTTTTAATTGAGGTTTTTGGATTTGTTAATGGGGAAGATGATATTGAGTTATCTAGTAGTGAGTTTACTGATATGCTAGATAGGTTGGTTCACTTCCAGGGAAACCCTAACCACTTACTCAAGAAAAATCTGTCCATAGAATACAGATTCTTGGCAAATATAGTTAACAAAGTGTTGATGGGTAAACACTCTGCTCATGACAATATCACCAGGCACCAATTCAATCTAATGTGTTCCCTAGTCAATAAAAAGTCAGTTAACTGGGGAATAATTTTCGTTGATTCTATCAAGAAGAAGATAACAGGAAAATCTAGAGGATATGGAAGGATCCTAGGGATCTTCCTTCAGGCTAAGCGCCCAGAACTATTGGTCTCCCAGACCACTTTCATCAATGCTTCCAAGAGTCTTACCTCAGATCTCTTTGGAAAATGAGAGAGAACTATCCCAAAGCCATCCAGGACCTCTCCTCATGAGCTTTAGAGGACACAAGGGCAGTCACAACCACTCCACCTCCATAAGAAGTTATTCCATC
The DNA here is from genome assembly GCA_039513925.1 of Platanthera zijinensis. Taxonomy (NCBI): domain Eukaryota; kingdom Viridiplantae; phylum Streptophyta; class Magnoliopsida; order Asparagales; family Orchidaceae; genus Platanthera; species Platanthera zijinensis. The sequence goes on from CM077084.1 coordinate 77,117,864, forward strand.
CACCAGACTCCCTTCACCTCCTCCACAACAACCATCCACTATCATCCCTCCTAGTTCACCTCTTCCACCACCATCACCTCCACATTCACCAGTCATTATCCATGAAGATACACCATCTCCACCTCCTCAATCTCCTATTCATCATCATCTGGATAATATTCCATCCACCTCTTCATAGCCAAATTTCAACTTGCTGTCACCTCCTCAACCATCTCCACATCACTCTCCATCTCCACATCACTCTCGAATTCAATCCCCCATCCAGGAAAACATCACTACCAACATTCCATCCAACACTACTTCATCTTTTCCAAAATTCTTCCATACAAACTTTCCTAACTCTTTCTCTGTGTGTTCTAACTGTGGTCATCAAACCACACATACCCCTTCTGCTCCTGAACCCCTCTACCTCAACTTGTTTTACATAACAAAAGATCTCCTCAAGTTCATATCTCCAACCCTTCAATAGCTAATAGCTCGGGCTATTGCTCCTCTTTCTGCCTCCATATCCACTCTCTCTGCTCAACTTGCTGCTTTCTCCTCTGTCCCTTCTTTTGGGGGCCTGGCTTCAGGGCTTTCTAAAACCAGGCAGGGGTAGATGTTCCATGAAGAAGCTCCAGCTCTAGCAGCTCCAGCTCCTCCAGCAGCAGTAGTTTCTCCAGCACCAGCAATTTAAGAAACAGAAGTTCCAATAGAAGTTATTGATATTATTGATGATGATTCAAATACAGATATGCTTTGTGATGAAGATACTGAAATAAGTATTATTGGTGATTTCATGATAAATCCCACAGTTGATTTGATTTCTTTACTGCAATCTTTTGATTCTTTATATAGAAATAGTCTTCCAGTTCAAGCTGTTTTAGTTTCAGATATATCCAAAGCTATAGTTTGTTATTCATCCCCAATAAATCCTGAAATTTTGGATCAACTCAGGACAAGCTTATTATTTTCTAATAATGTTATAGAGCTTATAGTTATTTCAAAGCCAAAGGCTCTTTCCCCTCCAACTTTTAAATGGGCTAAATCTCTCATGCCATATATAGATGAGATTATGTTTGCTGATATAGAAGAAAACAGTGAGTATATTCAGGATCAAATTGTTTCAGAAATTCAAGCAGAGCCTGCTGTTCTAGAATAGCCTTAGGCTGAATATTTTGGGCCTCAACCTCATCCTTTTCTTTCTGAAGACATGCTTAAATAGATTCATGATTTATATGACAATCCAACTAATTCTTCTGATTCTGATGATGATAATGAAGAAGAATCTGATGATTCTCAAGATACTACCTCTAAGAAAAGGAAATCCAAGAAGAAGGCTCCAGCAAAGGCTGCCCCTAAGACAAATCCTATAGCAGACACTCCCTATTATGTTCTCCACAATATAACCCTCACTCCAGATACTCCTCACTAGATGAGGTATTCTAAAAATGAGCTAAAGGAAAGGAAGAAGAGAAAGAGATATGATTTTCCACCTAAGCAGTCTTGGAGAGGACCTCCTCCTCCTCCTCCAGCTGCAGGTGCTTTAGGAAATGTTTCTTTATCTCAAAGGTCTTCATCTTATTCACAACTCACCAGATCTTCTCAGAAATAAGATAGACCTTCTAGGTCTTATTCTCAAGGCAGCTCACAGCAACAGAGAACATCTCAAAGTAGCTCTCAGCAAAAGCAAGGATCAAGCCCAGAAAGGCCTTTTTCCCTACCTATGAGACATAGCTAGATCCAGATTATAGAATGGCAAGATTCAAGGAACTCATTGGTCTATCTCAGATTAACAAAGCCAAATCATAAGGAAAGGATATTTCTTAGTTCATAACAATGTCTTCCTATAAACAGAAGGAATTTGATAAATTTTAGGTAAAGAAAAACTTATTTGACCCTAATGCTTATATGCAGCTTCATCCAGAGGTAGTTGTGCCAAGAGGTTTTACTCAAAAATTTCTTGGCATTCAAGAATTAAAGATGACTCAAAGATAAGTAGAAGATCCTACAAGAACAGTGTTATTCACTAATCCATCTTCTGGTTCTCCTTCTGAAGCTACTAAGAAAGATCCTTGACTCTTATTTTTGATATTGAACTATCTGTTTTTTACTAGTTGTTTTAAACTTTCATAGTTCTGTAATATATCTGCTGAATATATTATTTCTGCATGATATACCTTTTTGCTTTTGTTATATTTCTGTGTAAATAGTGACCTCACCCAAATAGGGGGAGATTGTTGAAACCCCACCTTATTTAAGGTTGATTTGGGCTAGGTTCACTATTTGGATTTTCTGATGACCCAAATGTATAGTCTAGGGTCATAATTCTTTGTCTAGGTCTATGTTAAGTCAACAACCTAGAGTGATTGGTTTTTACATTCAAAAGACTTAGAAGACAAAAGAACCCTTTAGAGAAAAGCAGTTTTTCCAAGTCAGAAAAAGCATTCGACGATAGCTGAACTCAGCTTGACGATTGTCAATCTCAGATCGATGAACTCAGGATTTCTTCTCTGAGTTAAGCTCGACGAAAGTTTAGCTGAGATCGACGAATTGTCAGCTTATATCAGAAAGTCAGTTCGACGAATTATTATCTTAGTTCGACGAAGTGCCATCTCAGCTCGACGAACTTGGAGTTCCGTTCGATAATTTTCTACTGCTTGTCTACCTTATTCAGCTCGACAAAATTAGATCTCAGTTCGATGAAACTATGTTGAGTTTGACGATTCTATGGCAGAATCAGTTCGACTTTCTTCCTTGCAGTTTTCCAAGTATTATCTTAGGAAATTGATTTCAAATTTGATTTTATATGCCTTTAATGCTCTTATAATTAATGCTCCATATTATCTAGAATATAGTTGTTCCAAGGCAGCAATAATTATGGTATTCACAGAGTAATTGGCTTATTTACTAGGACAGTTGGGGAAACAATTTAATGGCATTTTCTAGCCATTCAACCCCCAGGATTTCTGCAGTAAATCAAGGATAAGATTTAAAATTCAAAAGCTTATTTTCTGCAAAGGATATATAAGGTTTCTTCTTTCTTCTTCAAGACATAAGAGAGAGAATATACTCAACAAAAAAATACATAAGCTTTTGATTTGTGATATATAGAGAACTGAAAGAAGAACACAACAACAACAATACATCCTCAGTCTTCTTCAGTTTTCCTTCAGGAATTTCAAGAGACAACAAATCTTCATCAGTCTAACAATTTTCCGAAGATCATTCATCATTTGAAGACCTACACCCTGAGCAAAGCTCTTCTCTCCTGAACCATTCCTCATCTCAGGGGGAGTTTTGATAACAGCAATATCCACTAGTCTTCTCTCTGACTGTTGACAAAGAAGACATCATCTTTTACTTTCTTTTCACCACTGTATAAAGGGTTTTTTAACTCCCTTCAAAAGTTATTCCTTTTGGTTGTCAAGTCTCCTGATCAAAAGACTTGGTTTGGTTTTTGGGCACCTGATCAAAAACTGAATGGGTTGCTATATCTCCCTTAGAAAATAGATATTTTGGTGTCAGGGAACCTGATCAAAAACCTATACTGAATTCCTACTAGGATGGTAGAAGAATGGATGTACCCAAGTTTAGGGGAACCACTATAAATCCTTTGTGTTGTCTGGATTGCCTTTATTTTTTATTTGCTGTGATGTAATTGTTTTTGTTTTGTTTTTTCTATATATATATAGATATCATTTATTTTAATTACGCTATAAAAATTAATCAAAAGTTTTTCAAACTCTATTCACCCCCTCTAGAGTTAGTGTGATCTATCCCTTCTCTTTCAACCTCCAATTAAGCTAGGCTCCTGGGAGGTGTTGAGTTGTCTCCACCTCTAGTTGAGTTGGGTTCCTGGGAGATGTTGAGTTTTGTCCACCTCCAGTTGAGCTAGGATCCTGGGAGGTGTTGAGTTGTCACCACCTCTAGTTAAGGTTGGCTCCTGGGAGGTGTTGAGTTGTCTCCACCTCCAGGATCCCAACTCAACTGGAGGTGGAGATTACTCAACACCTCCCTCTTATACCATTGTAAGACCCCCTCCCCTCGATTCACAAAAACTGGCACAAACAGGGGGGATCATACTGCACACTACCGCCAATACATGATGTCGAAGGAATAATGGAGGCACACCCATTTCCATCATCTCCCTTCAGTTTTCCTCTATCACATACTGACAATGATTTTAAGCGAACAGCAATACATACCAAAGTATGGGGAAGTAGTTTCCCGACAGAAGTCACCACTAACGGGTGCACCTTATTACGGTAAGCGGAATGCATAGTCTCATAGCAGAGATTACCCTTCACAGAATCTCCATACCCAAAACCTGAGCAAGCCTGCTCCTTCTGGGTGATATCCTTTATCCGCACATGTCACATGTGCAAATGAAGAATTATTAGAACCACATATAGAATCCAATGTCTAATGGCATCAAGTGTAGTAGTATTTTTAATGGAGGTAGATATAGAATTTCTATTTTGGGTCGAGGCAGTCTTCCCATGACCATCGCCTACGTACTCCGTATCATTCTGCATACGGTCTCAGACCCACATAGTTCTATAGTTTTGCATGGGTTGTCTTCCCAGACCGTCCACCATGAGGGTTGCCTCAAAGTGAAACACGTCAGCCATCCAATATTTTCTCATGTTATACATCCCGAAGGCATAAACATATTCCAGGAGGAATCGCATCTCAAGACACATTTTTCGAAGACACAAATACATCACATCTCGAAGCACATTTCTTGAAGGCACAAACATATACCATAAGGAACCACATCTCGAGGCTCATTTCTCGAAGGCACAAACATATACCATAAGGAATCACATCTCGAGGCATATTTCTCGAAGGCACAAACTCATCTAATCTCGAGGCATATTTCTCGAAGGCACAAACATATATCATAAGGAACCACATCTCGAGGCACATTTCTCGAAGTCACAAACATATACAATAAGGAACCACATCTAAAGGCACATTTCTCGAAGGCACAAACTCATCACATTTGATTCCCATGGGAACAATATCTCAGGGGCACATCTTATGAATGCTCAATCTACCATAGCGTATAAACGATAAACATGTCGTTTAAAGCTTCGTGAGTCAAAATCAATCAACGTCTAGATACTTTCTCGAAGTCTGTGTAGACTTTAAAAAGTGTGGAGATTAAGTTAATTAGAAATCCTATGACCACAACTAGAGCTATGCTAATTCGGAATCCTGTGACCGCAACTAGAGCCAGTCCGCTTTAGAGTTAGAGCAAGCCTTTAACGCCCAGCAGTAGGGGCAGTACCCTCCAGGTAGCCTCGCCTCCTTCAATCTCATAAGGGTTGGTGTTTATGTATTGAGTAACCACAACCCGCTGGCCACCCGTCTCCCGAGCCGGCCAACCTTCAGCAGTTGTAGAAGTCATGAGGGGGTTCGAGCGGATACCCTAGGAGTTATCCCTAGCTCCACCTCTCTCTAACTAGTAGTGGCTCGTGTGAATACAACATATTGTAATCACACAAGCTCCCTTCTCTCTTTCCTGACTTGATTCTCATGTTTTATAGACAGTTAACATTTAATGCAGTATTTATTGCGCCCAACCATTTCAGGTGTCCCTTTATCATTATAAATAGAGAATCAAGGGTGCCTAGAGGGGAAACATAACTTGAGCTTGGCAATTAGTAGGTGTTATTACAACTTCGAACTTTTCTTTATTTTGTCTTCTCTTCAATTTTTATTCACATGTAATAGTTTGTAACAACTCTTTTGTAAAATAATATCGTTTGTAGCAAGAGGTATTTGCTACTTGGGGCAAATCTAGTGTGGTCGTTCACGACGAGCCCATTTTCTCTTCGTTCTGTTCACCCGACCCACAAGGATTAGTAACCGACCACTTACGGTTTCTAATTCTGCCTTCGCATTCAAGTCCCGTCACTGAGTGTGAAGGAGACATTTTTGACTCTAGCTTCATACATATAATCCTAGTCATCATATAGATTATTGTCACATTATATTTTCATCCTAGAATCAATTTAACATACTAGTTAATAAAGACCAATTTTAAACTACATATAATTGATGGGGATGAGTTTCCTTTTATGAAGAAGTCAGGTTGCACATATCCACTTCCTCCCATGATCTACACTAAATTAGTAGGATCATGGGTTTGACCGTACACGCGATCACCACACCCAATTCCCTCACACGCCAATCTCACTACGCATGACGTCCAAATCACCAGGGACATTGCCTCGCCAACGTCAGCGGGCCGACATCATCTCCGGACATCGGCCGCTCCCTCTGGCCACTGCCGACCGCCCCCTACCGGCCGCCGGCGCTCGCCAAAAGTGGAGGTCGAGCCGACTATCCCTCTTCGGCCAAGGTGGAGGCAGTACCGGCCGCCTCTCTTCGGCAGTCGGCGCGCGACCAAAGAGACTGTCGAGCTACCCGGCCCTCTTCGGACCCCGGCGTGCGGTAGAGGAAGCTGTCGAGTCGGATGCCCCTCTTCGGCCGCCGGCGTGCGGACGAGGAAGCGGCCAAGCCGGCCGCCCCTCTTCGGTCGCCGACGTGCGGCCAAGGAGGCGTCCAAGCCGGCCACCCCCGACCAACCACCGACTGCTCCCTCTTTTTGCTGCTAGCTTGGCCACCGCACGCTGTCCCGGCCGTCGACGGTGGCCTCCCTCCTTGCCGTCATGTTCTCCAGCGATTTTGCCGGCAAGTTCATCGACCTCCTAAGGGAATGCGACCTCGCCGTCCGATCTTCTTAGATGTTCATCATTGTCCGATTTGCCTGTAACCACCCACTAACCGCCAGGTTAGTGAGGGAATTTTATTATTAAAAAAATTGGTCTATGGGTAGCGAAAAAGATGATCATAATGCGCACCCTTAAACTATAGGGAAAATATTAATTTGGGTGGTTATGGTGTGCGGATAGCCACATAACCATCATAACCACCTCCTGGAGGCTATAAAAGGAGCCCCAGGCCTACTCATTTCTTATATTTTTCCTCTGAGTCTTCTTCTTACTCAGACCATAGCTCTACCTGATTCCTCCTGTGTGCATCATTCAAGCCGTCTTCAAGTCACGTTCAAGCCATCTTTAAGCCACATCCAAGCCACGTTCAAGCAACATCCAAGCCATCTTCAAGCAGCATTCAAGACACCTCTGAGACAACCAATGAAGCCTATTACGTAACCTCCTGGAATTCCCTACCAGCACCATTCCGAGTGCTCCACTCCTGCGTCCAGCGCCATCACGACGCTCAAAGAAGCCCATCACCGCCAGTATAATTTGTGCAAGACGCCGAGCGAGATGATCTGTCGTCCGTCGGGTGCAAAGTATTTTCTCACCTCCAAAGTGTAACAAGGAGCGGTCTATCGCCCTTGATTTAGCAAACAGATTATAACTGCGAGAAATAGTGGACTTTGACCTGCGCAGTCTCGATCACGTGATTTTTTAGCCGGTTGAGGGGCTTTTCCACCTTAAAACTTATTACGTAGGATTGATCTATCTCATTAACTTTGTGCATGCTCGATCGTTTCGAGAGCTAAGGCGATCCAGGTTATTCCGGTCTGACCGGGACATCAAGTTAGACCGCATCAGTTCGGCACCGTTTATAGGAAGTCGATTCTCGGCATCCACCAAATACAGTACCTTCTGCATAACGGTACTCGAAGTTAGAGAATGACAAGAAAGAACGCCCAAACCGCCAAAAATCCATCCTTGAGGGGCACATCAAGTCGACCCCCTCCCGCATGGGAAAAATCAGTCAAGTAGAGTCCATTGGCAAGCTTGAGGGCGTATCCGCAAAACACGCCACACAAATAAACGAACTTCAAGCCCTGATGCTCGCCATCTGTCGAGAAGTAAAGCAATCCCCCACAACTCCACCCAAGAAAGCTAATTCATCGCCATTAGGAGAACTCTCCGCTTCAACCAAGCTTTCCTCGTACAAGGAGTACGACATAAAAAAAGGAATTCTCAAGCACAAGTAGCTCCCCCACTCTAGCAACGCTAACCCGAGACACACGTAATTGTTACCTCGGTCACCCTCAACATGATGGGGGCGTCAGAAACACAATGAATCACAGAGCACAGAAGAGGAAACAAGAGAGCAAACCGCACCGGGAGCCTAAAAAGAACTGTAACCAACACGCAAATTCATTCCGAACAAAGGAGTCACATCGACATCAAAAGTTCGTGCCACTTAATGCCCCCAAGACAATATCTTCCATGCAATTCATAACCACCCGGCACTGCATAATCCCGGTCCACTCGCCCAAGGTCGAAGAAATCCATCAAAGTATTGTGAATATCACCCGGGGACCGGTCACAGCACCGACAAATGCAATCAGCTGAAGGGAGAAATTCAGCGACACACCAGTCTGGGAGCAGTCGATCAATTCTTTTTAGAGGAGGAGCAACCTCCTACTCAGAACATGAGAAGCATAACCATCAGCATCCGCGAGTCGTCAACCAAACAAAACCGAGTCTTGGTAGACGAAGGGATTACAGTTAACGTACTGTTTCTATCAACACGAGTTTAGCTCAAACTAACCACTAGAAACCTCAAGCTAGAATTAGCTACCGTACACATCCTGGGGGCACTTCAGTACCGATCATAAGCACCATCATTCTTCCCGTCACTCTTGGAAAAGAGCCCGAACAAGCAACCTATGATGTGCAGTTCATTATCATTCAGGCTGATTCTGATCACACAACGATACTCCAACAATCACTCTTGGTCGTTTTTCAAACCCGCTCCCGCCGCTTTTTTCCCAAAATCATAACTTTTTACTCCCAATTCTTATTCAACCGCCATTTTTTGACCAACTTTATAAAAACCGTAAGCCCAGACTTGTATAAACAATATTTTATTTAAATATTGTATTGTGTTTTAGCAGAGCCTAATAAGTTTCAAGTAAAGCCGCGAGTGATCCTCGTGCAAAATCGGTAAGAATGTGCATGCAGTTTGAATACAAAGGTTATTCACCGAACCTGCCTTTCTATGTCACGACATCATCAGGGCCTTCCCCCTCATGACTAAGCTGCGAGAAATCCTCGCGCAAAATAGGTAAACTGCGCATACGATTTGAATACAAAAGCTATTCACCGAACCTGCCTTTCTATGCCACAACATCGTCAAGGCTTGCCCCCTCTGACCAAGCCGCGTGCGATCCACGTGCAAAATAGGTAAGACTGTGCATGCGCTCTGAATACAAAAGCTATTCACCGAACCTGCCTTTCTACGCTACAACATTGTCAAGGCCTGACCCCCTCACAACTAAGCCGCGAGCGATCCTCGCGCAAACCAATCCACAAGCGATTCTTGTGCAAATTAAGCCGCAAGCCAGCCTCAAACGAACTAATCCGCAACACAACCCGCGCAAAGTTACACCGCAAGTCAAACTCATGAACAACATTTGGGCAAAGGGAGAAGAACAATCCCATTACAATAATAGCATAAAAAATCACATGAGTAAACGACCATCAAAAATAAATGACGAACATACAACAAACTCAACCAGAGGATACATAAACATACAAGCATAAAGAAATCACGCTGCTACACATCAACCACATCCACATTAAAATCAGGACTCAGACCCTCATCATCTGAGATATCATCAAAACAGAAGTCGGATACATCACACCCTAAGCTCCTACCAAACAGGCGAAAAGCTTTCAAGACTCCACGTCTAAGCGTCAGTTCACGAACATCCTCCATCTGAGGCTCCACCTCTCTAGTCCAGATCTCTTCACGAATCTCCTCTCCAATCAAGCAACAATCATTTATATAGTCCAACGAATCCATGTATTTAGCAATACCCGTAAACTTCAACTCTTACATGCGGCTTTTTGAAGAAAGCGTCTCCACTCGGGCCTCCGACACCCCAAGCTCCATCTCCAAACGAGAAATCTCCACTTGGGAATTCTTCAATATCTGCATGGTTCTTTCCACTAAAGATTTTTCCACCTCTAAGGATGCTCGAGCCTCCTCCAATTCTGCCTTCAGCTTCGACCAAATCCGGCGAAATCGGGACGTATCCCGATCATAATCATTTCTCAGAGCAGCAAGTGAGCTTGCCTCCATCCAAAACATCTTCTGAAGAGCCAGATATCCGTCCTTCAAGCTCACATAATGATAGTTCCAAGAAATGATGATATGAGCCTGGGCCTCGATCTACAAGAGAAAAATGGAGAAAAAGTCAGTACAACACAACAACTACAAAAGGAAATCAAAACAAGCAAACTCACTTACTACTTTGCTCATCGCCTTCAAAGAAGAGGACACCCGTGGAGTAGAAACCTCTAAAAGAGGGTCATGGGGACAGAGTATCCAAGCGCATGAACATCAACCTCGACCGAAGCAGTCTCAGCTCGACAACCAAAAGGAACAACCTTGCCAACAAAAGCCACACAAGGCTCTACACCCGCATCACAACAAACAACTGCAACATCTTTCCTCTTTCGATCACGAATTGGAGAAGTATCGTCTGTCCACATCGAACTGGAAGAGATCCCGCAATGCAGCAAACGCTTTTCCTCCACGAATGAGCAGATGCAGAAAAAATGATTGGCCAATTTGCGGGGCTCCGCAAATTCAAGCATTAGAGAAAACTCTAGCTCTTTCCTCTTCTGGCAACGACAACGGTTCGGCAGCGCATTCCACAATTCCAGCAAGCCCCAAGAGTTTCTAACATAGCCAAACAAAATATTCCCGTGACGGCGGTCCGTCCGGGTCTCGAAATTAAGGCAGCTTTTATTGCTAGAAATCTCAACACGACCACCACCATCAATGCGAACGCCGCACTAAACTCTAAAGCAGTCCAAGGAGAACCACAAACCATGTTCCATGAAGAGCGCGACCATCCCAACCAAATGCACCATCCCAAGTGGGGTAACCAAGGACATTGGAAGGCCACAAAATTTTAGAATGTCTACCACCTCCACGCAAGGCGGAAGCCGGAAGCCTGACCTCAAAATAACCTCGCAAATCGTCAGCAAACCCCGTAAAGGATTTTGGACCCTCTCCTCGATACGCGATATCCTCACCTTAATATCGATTGGTAAACCCTATCTCTTCCTCCAAATCGCAACTTGATCATCGGTAAGAGATGAACACAAACACATCGGTCTCGTAGTATGCTTCAAAGCCTGAAACAAAAGGAAAAGCAAAATTTGGTGTTAAGTAATTCAAACAAAGCCCTGCGTAACAAAAATATTGACACGAGCATAAACACGCGTATGCAAGTGCTTGAACGAACCCAACAACACACACAACCAAGAACGCATGCATAACCCGCGGCCAGTGCAGGTACCCGCGCGGCCTGGAGTTTGCGCACTCTAGGACGCGCGACCAAGTCGCGCGCACCCTGGTGCGTGCACGAGTTTGCGTGACTAGGTGCGCGCGCGACAAGATACACGACTAGAAGCGTGCGCGAGTCCGCATGACCAGGTGCGTGCACGCCCTAGGCCGCGTGACCCAGTCGCGGCGACCGGGCGCGCACGCGAATCCATGCGCGCATGCGCACCCAGGTGCGCGGGCACCCGTACCCGCACGCACGTGGGTGACCGCGCGCCAAGGCCCACGCATGCGGATAGGTGCCCAAGCGCGCCTAGCTGTCAGTGCAGACACCTAACCGTGCGCCCAGGCGGGGGCGTGCAGAAAGATACTCACGTGGACATGCCCGCGCGCACTTGCGGCAAAGGCTGCCTCTGGTTGCTGGCCCCGACGAGAATGCCCGTCGTGACCTCGCTCTAACGCCTTACCTGAATTTTCGAGTGCTCGAACAACACGCACAACCAAGAACGCATGCACAACCCGCGACCAGTGCAGGTGCCCGTGCGACCTGGAGTGCGTGCACCCGAGGCCGCGCGACCAAGTCGCGCACACCCAGGTGCGCGCATGAGTCCTCGCGATCAGGTGTGCGCGCGACTAGATGTGCACGCTCCCCGGTGCATGCGCGAGTCCGCATGACCAGGTGCGCGCACAACCAAGTCACGCGACCGGGCGCGCACGCGACTCTGCTTGCGCATATGCTCTCGGGCGCGCGACACCTGTACCGGCATGCGCGCGGGTGACCGCTCGCCCAGGCACGCGCATGCGGATAGGTGCCCGTGCGAGCATAGCTGTTCGTGCAGACACCTAACTGCGTGCCCAGGTGGGGGCTTACAGACAGATACTCACGCGGATATGCCTGTGCCCGCGGCGAAGGCCGCCTCTGGCTGCTGGCCCCGACGAGCATGCTCGTCGTGACCTCGCTCTAACGCCTTACCTGAATTTGCGAGGCGTCGCCATCTTCCTACTCCGGCATTTCACCATTCGTCATCGTTGTAGCACTCGATAAGAGCTCTCATGGGAAGAATTCCTCGTTCTTCACCCTTGCAGGTTTTTGACAGCGAGAATTCCGGGGGGGGGGGAATTGATGGGGATGAGCCCCCCCCCCTTTATAAAGAAGTGGGGTTGTGCATAACTACTTTACACCATGATCTCCACTAAATTAGTGGGATCATGAGTTTGACCGCGCACGCAATCGCCACACCTGATCCCCTCACAAGCCAATCCTACTACGCATGACGTCCGAACCACCAAGGGCATCGCCTCGTCGGCATCAGGCGACTGACATCATCTCCGGACGACGGCCACCCCCTCTCGCTGCCGTCGGCCGCCCCTCCCGGCCGCCTGCGCGGGCCAAAAGTGGCGGCCAAGCCGGCCGTCCCTCTTCGGCCAAGGTGGCGGCCAGACCGGCCATCCCTCTTCGATCGCGGGCACGCAGCCAAAGAGGCGGTCGAGCCAACCGCCCCTTTTAGGATGCCGGCGCGCAGCCGAGGAAGCGGCCGAGCCGCCCGCCCCTCTTCGACCGCGCATCGGGCCGAGGAGGTGGCCGAGCCGGCTGCCCTTCTTTGCCCGCCGGCGTGCGGCCTAGGAGGCGGCCGAGCCGCCCGCCCCAGACCAACCACCGCCCGCTCCCCCTTTCCGCTGCCGGCTTGGCCACCGCCCGCTCTCCCAACCGTCGGCGGCGGCCTCCCTCCTTGCCTGCAAGTTCGCCGGCGAGTTTGCCTGGAAGTTCATCAACCGCCCGAGGGAAAGCGTCTCCGTCGTACGATCTTCTCAGATCGTTCATTATCGTCCGATTCGCCTGTAACCACCCACTAACCGCAAGGTTAGTGAGAGAATTTTATTATTAAATTATTTGGTCTACGGGTAGCGAAAAAGATGATCATAATGCGCACCCCTAAACTATAAGAAAAAATTTTATTTGGGTGGTTATGGTGTGCGGATAACCGCATAACCACCATAACCACCTCCTAGAGGCTATAAAAGGAGCACAATGTCTCCACATTTATCTCATTTTTCCTCCGAGTATTCTTCTTACTCAGGCCAGAGCTCTGTCAGATTCCTCCTACGTAGCATTCAAGTCGTCTTCAAGCCATGTTCAAGCCGTCTTCAAGCCACGCTCAAGCCACGTTAAAGCCACGTTAAAGCCACATCCAAGCCATCTTCGAGCTGCGTTCAAGACATCTCTGAGCCATCCAATGAAGCTTATTTCGTAACTTCCTGCAAGTCCCTATCAGCACCATTCCGAGTGCTCCACTACTGCTTTCAGCGCCATCGCGACACTCAAAGACACCCATCACCGTCAAGTGTAATTTGTGCAAGACGCCGAGCGAGATGGTATGTCGTCCGCCGGGTGCAAATTATTCTCTCACCTCCAAATTGTAACGAGGAGCGTTCCATCGCCCTAGATTTAGCAAACCGATTGTAGCCGCGTGCAAATAGTGGACTTTGACCGGTGCAGTCCCGATTACGTGATTTTTTACTCGATTGAGGGGTTTTTCCACGTTAAAACTTCGAGTGTACGATTGATCTATCTAATGACTGTATGTGCACTCGACCGTTCCGAGAGCTAAGACGATACAGATTATTCCGGTCCGACCGGAACATCAAGTTAGACCTCAACAATAATACTTCTGAACCAATATCCAAAAAAATTTAAAAAATCTATTTCAAACCAGCATAAAAGCACAGAGACACATAAATATTCATCAGTAACGTGTTTTTAAAGTTATTTTTGCTTAAATAGTCTTCAATAATTTCATTATTATTTATAAAAGCGGCCGAATATCATGCCACGTGTCAAAATTGCACCGGCTAAAAATTCCGCGCATTCTAACGATCGGAGGCTAAAAAAATTCAAAACATTAAGCCAATCAAAACCCGGGAACAACACAGTGCTCTGCTTTATAATCTCTGCACTTCAAGAGCCTGATTTGAAAGGCTTGTAGACCTTAAGATAGGGGATTACTCGGGCGATGGATCCGCCGAATTTAGGTTGGGATCGAACCGATAGTGTGATTTTTTTATCCCGATTGCAGGTCTTTCACGTCATCAATCCTCCGATTCAGTATTTTGTGAATCTTTGACTGTTGGTACACTCGACCGCTCTGCGGGCTGGGACGATTCAGAAGGTCCAATCATTGATAACTTGCATTTGTTTGTTCAATTATTATCGGGCGCGGACCCCAACAATTAATATGCCTAATTGGTTCATCAAAAAAGATTCACACATTGATAACTTTCATTCTACTACACTACTGAAGGAGCTAGAAGGCGTCTATTGCTTGATCAGTTTACTGGTCAGGGATTGCAACCAGCGCTAGGCATGCGAGCGGTGCGGTTTGGAGGCAAATAGAAACCGCGTCGTAGGGGTGCGGTTTTCGGCCGGCCAAAACCGCACTACACGAAAACCGTGCGGTGCGGTTTGATTTCAGTGCAGTTTGGTATCGGTTTATGCGGTGCGGTTTCGATTTTTTGACAAAGTTTTTTGATCTTTTACAAAACAATCAACCAAGACAATTAATAAAAGGTAATTTATTTGATACATTTGTTTCTAAATGATATCAAATAAACATCAATTTTGCACTTTCTTTCATGGACACATTTAATATTTTAAGTCACCAAAATATTTGAAATAGATAACTGGAAGTTCATCGAGATCAAAGACATCTTTAAAAAGCAGCCAAGAGCCAACTAAGAAACAACAACTCAACAAAGTTACAAAGGTGCATCCTAAGAAAAAAAGAAAGTAGCAAAAAATCCGAGTAAAGGTGAACTACAAATAAACTTGAATCCGCAAAACCTGCATATCAAAAAATTGCATTTTCATTATAATATACATTAATTTGCAAATCAAAATTCAAACCTATGATGCATTTTACTATATTTATCATAATTCAATTTCCATCTTCATTGATTTCAGGTCCGTCATCCACATTAGTTTGCATTTGTTTGTCCAACTCTATTAAAAAATAAAAATAACGTTTAAAAAATTGGTAAACAACTACAATACTACAAAATCAATGCAAAAACACTATCTTTTTCGAGCTCTTCGTACTTGTCAACATCAATAAGCATCTCCTCTATCTCATTGAGGTTTGAATTGCAACGCAACCAGTCACGAGCACAAATCAGAGCTTCTACTGTGTTAGGTGCTAATGAACTCCTGAAAGGATCAAGAATATCTCCTCTGGTACTAAAAGCTAACTCAGAGGCTTAGTAGACACTGGAATAGCTAAAACATCTCTTGCCACTTGGGATAATATTGGGAATCTGTAAGAGTTCAATCTCCACTAATTCAAAATATTAAAATTTGTTTGCAGCTTGAGTGTATCGTCCTTCAAGTAAAGGGCAATCTCAGATGCACAAATAGTTGCTTCATCCTCCTCTGAATCATTCATAAACATTTTCTTTTGATAAGCCACCGAGCTAAATTCCACATCAACTTGATTGAAAGCAGTCCTGGAGCTTGAAGCTTAGCTTAAATTACTTTAAGTTGATGTTGTGTTTATAGATTTGTCATAATGACTGTATAAACTGTTGGAACCCCTAGTTGGATTTGGGTTAGGTTCACTAAATTAGGATATGACCCAACATGTATAGATAAGGGTCATGACTATGTCTTAGAGTCTAGGTCAAGTCCTTAGAATCAACAGTACAAAGGACCAGCCTCCAACACTGCCAAAAACTGAAGACTTAGAGAATTCAAGTTTTAGAAAAAGGAGATCTACGTTCGTCGACCGGAGATCGACGATTGTCGTGCTCAGCTGGACTAACTCAAAGACAATTCTTTGAGCTGAGCTCGACGAACTCAGATCTCAGCTCGACGAACTCTGGACAAAGTGATAACTCCTCTAATCAAACTTCAGTCAACGAGCTAAGAACATAAGCTAGACGAACTCTGTCCTCAGATCGACTAACACTTCAACTCTCAGAGCCAAAGATCTCTCAACGCCAGATCAATACTTCAACACTCAACATCAGAAAATATTCTAAGTCCAAACTGCAGACTCAGTTCGACGATCTTGGATCTCAGCTCGACGAACAGCTATTCTCAGCTCAACGAAAGTCATTCTCAGGTCGACGGACTCAGAGCACAGAATCTGCCAGTTTATGCAGTGTAGTTGTTCGTTAATCTCTGGTCGACGAAAACTGTAAGACATATTGTTATTTATTCTTTCTTTTTCTGTCTCCTTATTTTATATCTATTATAGGCTGTTAATTCTTTGGATAATCAATGCTCTTATATCCTTTGAATCGAGCCGTTACTGGCAACATTGATTGCAAATATCCTCCATGGAATTAATTACTTATATCTCGGGACAGACATAGAATAGAATATATGACAACATTCTTGTCGTTTTCATTTTCCGAGATTTCGGCTAAGCATTAATTGCTGGTTTTTTTGAATTCGACCTTGAGGCACTTATAGAGGAGATAATCTCTCAGCCAGAAAAGTGGAAGATACACAGAAATCCTTCAGAATACAGAAGTGCAGTGCATACAACTCTTTGAAGAAAAATCAACTGCTCTCAAAAGAAGAAGAAAGAACTACAATCACCATCAAGAGTCTTTCTTCTCCTTCTTTGTTTTCTGGGATCTCAAGTGACAAAAATATTCAAATCAGTCAAAAGATCTCAGAAAGTAGATCTTACAGTAGAAGGCCTACTCACCCTTTGCAAAGCTTCCATTCCTGAACCATTCAAGATCTCAGAGGGAGCTTTGACAACATCATAGAATCCACAAAGTCTTCTCATTTTGATTTGAGAAAAAAAGACTTCAATCAACCTCTCTTCCCCACCTCTATACAGGGTTTTAATTCCCTTCAAAATAATTCTAGTTCCAAGTCTCCTTCCAAAAAACTTGGGTTGGTTTTTGAGCACCTGATCAAAAGCTCATTGGTGGCAGTCACCTGATCAAAACCTGTAGTGGATTCCGACCTAGGGTTGTAAAAGAGTGGATGTACCCAAGTTTGGGGAACCACTATAAAATTCTTGTGTTGTCTGTGTGGCTGTGATTTTCCTGTGTGTTTGTGCTGTGATATATTTTGTTGTGTAGTTTAGTTATCTTTTCTCTAATTCACTTGCTGCACTTATTCACTTATACACTTATATCATAGTAACATCATTGATTAAAGACTTGTTATTTCCACAAAAATCAAAAAGATTTTAAAAACTCTATTCATCCCCCCCTCTAGAGTTGTTCAGAGCTTACCCTATCTTTCAATTGGTATCAGAGGCAGGTTAATCACATCATACAGGCTCACACCTGGATTAATCAAGATCCTCAGGATAAACTCTGAATAAGTCTTACTAGTTTCTCATTTTAAATTTTATTTTCTGAAATCATGACACAAAACAAGGATTATGCCAACACCAGACCTCCAGTTTGCAACTTGCAAAAGTTTGGAATCTGGAAGGCAAGAATCAAACTTTATATGAACTCTATTGATGAGGACATTTTTAATTCCATCTTGACAGGACCACCAGCTCCAGTGGCCTCTACTTCAACCCCAGTAAATCTCAGTGCAGTGCCTCCTCCAGATCAAACTGATGCACATAAGAAAGCAAAGATTGCTGATGCCAGAGCTATGAACATACTGGCCCAAACAATGTCAGATGACATATTTCAGAAAGTTGCTGAATGCACATCTGCCAAAGTCATTTGGGATTCCCTCAACTAAATGGTAGTAAGTTCTGCTGATGAGAGGAAGGATAGAAGATCCAACCTCATATCCCAATATGAGAATTTCAGGAAAGATGAAGCAAAATCTGTGGAAGTAATGTACAACAGGCTGAGCTCCATCATCAGTGAGCTCAGAACACTAGACAAGGAAATTACACTGATTGAGGTCAATGACAAGATCCTCATGTGCTTCCCTAGCACATGGGACTCTAGAATCTGGCCCATCAGAGAAGACAGGAGCATGGCTGAAATTTCAACCGAATCTCTGTATGGAAAGCTCAAATCCTATGAGCAATTGATCAAGTCAAGAGAAGCTGCATTTGAACCAAAGGCTTCAACACCTACTAGAAAGGAACAAAACTTAGCACTCAAAGCTGCAGAAGAATCTCCCAACTTGCCAGCCAATGAAGATCTTATGGCTCTCTTTGCTAAGAGATTCTATAAAATGGCAAGGAAGGACTTCAGGAGAAAGCCCTCAAGGAAATAAGATAAACCCAGGTATGATAAGACCCCTTTTAAAGAGGTTGTCTATTTTGGGTGCAGGAAACCTGGACACTTCATCTCAGAATGCCCAGAAGTCCAAAAGAAAGACAGAAGGCAAGAAAAGGACTCAAGAAGACATCAGCACTACAAGGCCTCCTCCAGCAAGTACAAAAAGAAGGAGAAAGGCTTTGTAGCTGAAACCTGGAGTGATACTGAAGATGAAACATCCTCCTCTAGTTCCAGTGAAGATGATGAAGAAGAAAAGAAGGCAAGGGAAGTTTGCCTTATAGCAATAGATGCAGGAAGCAGCAGATCAAATTTAGAATAATCAGATGATGAAGAATTCCTCTCTGAAGAGGATCAGGTAATTGCTTCCTCTGACTTTCAATCTAAAGAATTTCAATCTGTATTTAAACTCTTGTGTTTAGACCTAATAGGATCTGAGAAGGAAATCAAACTTATCAGGGAAAAACTTTTAGAACAAGACAAAATCATTGCTGAAAGTGAAAAATTAACTGAAG
This sequence comes from Platanthera zijinensis, assembly GCA_039513925.1. Taxonomy (NCBI): domain Eukaryota; kingdom Viridiplantae; phylum Streptophyta; class Magnoliopsida; order Asparagales; family Orchidaceae; genus Platanthera; species Platanthera zijinensis. The sequence goes on from CM077084.1 coordinate 77,136,865, forward strand.
AATTAAGCTTAGCCAATCAACAAATAGTTTTTCTAAAATCTGAATTAAGTAAGGCTAAGGAACTAGAAGAATCTCTGAATAGTAGAAGCTTACAACTGTTAGATATAACTAGGACAGTTAATACAAGATCTAACAATAACAAACTAGAATTAGGAGCCTCATCTAGTGAACCAATCCTAATTTAGAAAAATCAATTGTCAAAACCTATTAACTTCATATCTGAAAATAGTAAGAAAAATACTGAACAGGTAGAGAAGGTTAACAAAGTTCTTAAACAGTTAGAACTTAATAAAACCAATCAGAAAAGGGAAAACAAACAGCATAAAAATGTTCAACATATTTCGTCGAACGCAGAACGACGAAAGAGTATGGTTCGTTGACCTCAGAACGACGAACCCTGAATGCAAATAATAATGTAAACTATTCTTCGAATTGGGATCGACGAAATCAGTATGGTTGGTCGAGCAGAGATCGACGTTTCTAGGGCTCTGAGAATGGATACCTCCATTCTTCGAGCAGAGATCGAAGAACTCAACGCAGATCGTCGAGCTCAGATCGACGAATATACTCAAATTTGTCAAACTCAGTTCATAACAAGAGTAATCTAAAAACTGATAAATCCTTTAATCCCTTTAGTTAGTGGGTCATACCTCCTAGAAGGTATCATCCTTTAGGTTATAAGGATCAACCTGAATGCTCATTTATTTCAAGTTTCAGTTATGTTAAACAACAAGGATCCAAGGTAATCTGGGTCAAAAACTGCTAATCCTCCTTGCAGGTAGAAGAGAACCCTGTCACTCAAAACAAGTGGTACCTGGACAGTAGTTGCTCTAAACATATGACAGGTTGCAAGGAATGCCTAATCAACTATAAAGCCAAGACTGGACCTAAAGTAATCTTTGGGGACTCAGGCTTTGGACAGATAGAAGGCTATGGAGATTTCAACTGTGGAGCTATCACATTCATGAAAGTGACTTATGTAAATGGTCTTAAGCATAACCTGATATCAGTAAGTCAACTATGTGATACAGGTTATCAAGTAAGCTTTACTAACTCTTTATGTCTTATTTCTTTAAACAACACAACTGTTTTAACAGGAATTAGACAAGGCAATATTTACTTAGTAAATTTTGAATCAGCTAAATCTGAAATTTGCTTATTTAATTCTGTCAGCATTCAAAATAGATTATGACACAAAAGACTAGGACATGTAAACCATAAAAATATAGCTAGGTTATCTAAAGACAATCTTGTTAGAGGTTTACCTTCTGGTCCCTACAAGAAGGAAGGTCTCTGCAGGGCTTGTCAGCTAGGAAAGCAAACTAAATCTAATTTTAAATCCATTAATAAGAGTGATTCATCTAGAATCTTGTACTTGCTCCATATGGACCTTTTTGGCCCTATTGTAGTACAAAGTCTAGGAGGAAAGTCTTATACATTAGTTATTGTAGATGATTTCTCCATATTCACATGGGTTTTCTTTTTGAGAACAAAGTCAGACACTTTTAAGGTTCTCACAGATTTTCTCAAAAACATACAGATTGAGTATTCTACTCAAGTTGCATTGATCAGAAATGATCATGGTACTGAGTTTGAATCTCTTCTTATGCTAGAGTTTTGTGAGAAAGAAGGTATCAGACATTATTTCTCAGCTCTAAGAACTCCTCAACAAAATGGGGTAGTTGAAAGGAAGAATAGGACACTCATTGAAGCTGTAGGTACATTATTTGCAGATGCTTACATGCCCCTATCCTATTGGGCAGAGGTTGTGAGCACAGCAAACTATGTCCTGAATAGAAGTCTAATACATAAACTAATGCTTAAGACTCCCTATGAACTACTTAATGGGAAGAAACCCATAATAACCTATTTTAAAGTATTTGGATGTATATGTTATATTCACAATAATGACAAGAAACATCTTAGAAAGTTTGAAGCTAAGGCTGCAATGAGAATTTTTCTAGGATATTCTCAAGTCAGCAAGACATATAGGGTGTTTAATAAATCAACATTAAAAATTGAGAAATTTATGCATGTAACATTTGATGAATCTAATATGTTTTACAAGGAGAGAGACATCTCTACCAACAATAATCTGCAGGTACAAAATTTGTGTGAGAGCTTGGATGATCTAAATCTTACTTCAAAGGATGAATCACATCCCTCTCCACAAGCTATATCAGAAGTTGAAAGTGAAGAAGAGACTGTGGAATCAGTTCAATTTCCTCCAACAGTTGATACAATTCCACAAGAGGAATTAAATCAAATAACTGTTGCTGAACCAACTCCACCTAATGATCTTGTCACACTCAGGGATCACCTTAGATCTCAAGTAATTGGAGACATATCATTAAGAGTGCAGACAAGACATCAACTCAACCCTGATGTGATGCTTGCCTGCTTTCTCTCTCAAATTGAACCTCAATCCAAATCTGATGTAGAGCAAGATCAAAACTGGATCACTGCAATGCAAGAGAAACTCAACCAGTTTGTGAGGTGTAGAGTTTGGGACTTAGTTCCAAGGCCCAGGGGCTATCCAGTAATTGGGACTAAGTGGGTATTCAGAAACAAACTTGATGTCCAAGGTGTGATAGTGAGGAACAAGACAAGGCTTGTTGCTCAAGGATACAAGCAAGAGGAAGGGATTGATTATGATCAGACCTTTGCTCCAGTTACCAGACTTGAAGCTATAAGGATTTTCTTAGCTTATATAGCATTCAAAAAGTTTAAAGTCTACCAGATGGATGTGAAAAGTGCATTCTTAAATAGAGAACTCAAAGAAGAGGTGTATGTTGAACAACCTCCAGGTTTTATCTCTTCATCTCATCCCTCTTATGTTTTTAAATTGCATACGACTCTCTATGGTTTAAAGTAAGCTTCAAGAGCTTGATATGAGACCTTAGCCAGTTTTCTCTTAGAGCATGGTTTTTCTAGAGTCATGGTAGATAGAACCCTTTTTACAAAGTTGCATCATGATAAAATTCTCTTAGTACAAATATATGTGGATGACATAATTTTTTGTTCCACTGATCCAAATCTGTGCAAAAGATTTTCTAATTTAATGCACTCAAGGTTTAAGATGAGTAGCATGGGTGAGTTATCATATTTCCTTAGTCTCCAAGTGAAACAAACTCCTGAAGGGATCTTCATCTCTCAATCTAAATATGTTAAAGAGCTTATTAAGAAATTTGGGATGAATGATGCCTCTACCATGAAAACTTCCATGGCTGCCAATGCTGTTGTAGATGCTGATGAATTTGGAAAACCAGTTGATCAGACCATGTATAGGGCCATTGTTGGATCCCTACTATATTTAACAGCAAGCAGACCAGATATTATGTTTGCCACGTGTCTTTATACTAGGTTCCAGGTAAACCCTAAAGAATCTCACCTTATTTTATTAAAAAGGATTTTAAGATATATAAAAGGTTGTCCTGATCTAGGTCTCTAGTATTCAACAAAATCAGCATTTGTGTTAACTGGATTCTCTGATGCTGATTATGCTGGATGTAGAGTAGACAGGGAAAACACCTTTGGAACTTGTCAGTTCCTTGGTGACAGACGTGTATCTTGGTTCTATAGAAAACAAACATCTGTTTCAACATCCACTGCTGAAGCTGAATATATGGCTGCAGGCAGTTGCTGTTCACAGATATTGTGGATACAAAACCAACTACTGGATTATGGTGTCAACTTAAATAATTCAACTATTCTATGTGATAATACAAGTGTTATTTCAATTGCACAAAATCCAGTATTGCATTCTAGAACCAAGTATATAGACATCAGACATCACTTCATTAGAGATTTGTTGACAAACAAAAGATTAAACTTGAATTTATCTCTACTGATTTGCAAAGAGCAGATATATTCACTAAGCCATTGGACTCATCCAAGCATCTGTTCTTTGTCAATCAGCTTGGGGTGATAAATGGTCAGGATTTAATCTAATGCTCTGTCTATAGTCAAAGAATTGTCTCTATTCGTCGACCTAAGATCGACGAACTAATAATTGTTCTTGAGATTTTTCGTCGACCTGAGCTCGACGAAATCTCTTAGTGAAGTGATTTTTATTGACCCGAGATCGACGAACTTACTTCAGAAACCTTTCGTCGACCAGAGATCGACGAAATGTCTTATATCCTTCAGACTGAGTTTGACGAACTGTTTAACCTTAAATTATTTCGTCGACCTCAGAACGAAGATTATTTTCTTTTTCGTGGATCGGAGTTTGTCGGTTCATATTATGGAAAACCTTATATTTAGGTTTTCTGCGACCTCCGTCCCGCGCTTTCAGTTCCCTTTGCACTTGATCGTCGTTTTCCTTTTGCAGGTGCTTTCATGGCGATTCCCGCTGGTTCTCTCACTGCCATGAAATTTTATGCTGGCTTCGACATAGACTTTGAATCATTCCAGTATTCTGATCCAATTTTCCTGAACATTCTCCAACTACTAGAAGAACAATAACTGAAGACTCTGCTCTCAACCCGAATCAAGATATCTGCCACAAAAATCAGGGAATGGGTGTATACAGCTACTGTCGATGAGAACAAGATGACCGACACCATCGCGAGTAATGAAATTTCTCTTACCCCCGATATTATTACTGAAATTTTTGGATTGAAAAATGGCTAGGAGAATTTAGAAATTGATTCTGAAGAGTTTGATTTAATGTTAAATACAATGTGGTATTCTGGAGACACCCCAAACAAGCTCCTCAAGAAACTTCTGTCTGCCGAGTATAAATTTCTCGCAGATATAGTTGGGAAAATATTGCTCGGGAAGCACACTGCGCATGATTATATCACTAGGCATCAGTTCCTGGTCATGTGCGCCATTGTAAATAAGAAAGCTGTGAACTGGGCACAGATTCTGTTCGATTTGATCACAAAGAAGAACAACAAGAAAGAGGTATGCTTTGGAAGGATCCTAGGGATCTTCCTAAAGGAAAAGGCTGCAGGATCCCTGGTCTCCTCGACCACATCCATCAATGCCTCAAAGAGACTCACCTGTGCCCTTTTTGGCAAGTGGGAGAGGACCATCACTATGCCAACTAAGGCTACCTCCTCCTCCACTAAAACTTCCAAGAGTACAAGGGATGCACCAGCCTCTCCCCACCCAACTGAACGGCTCCCTTCCACCCCTCCACCATCTCATGCCCCTCTAGTTCCATCCCAACAAGTCCCACCAACCCCACCCTCTACTACTATCCACATCCATACTCCAACACCATAAGCATCTCCACTTCCCTCTTCCCCTACACATCTACCATCTCCTCCTCCCTCACCTCAACCTGACACTTCCATCCCTACACCACCTCTATCCCCTTTACCATCTCACCTGGTTGATATCCCCACATCAACCTCTCCTCCTTCCCCTCCTTTAACTTGCTCTCCTCTCCCCTGAACTCTCCATCTCTACAAAATGACTTTCCCTTAGAAACTCCACTTCCACCTCCACCTCCACCCATCCATCCCCCAACACCATCTACTCAGTCAGCTACTGCCCCAGTTTCTGCCTCTCCAACTCTGGACCCCTCTCTTACCCCCATCCTCATCTCCCTTCTCACCCCATTGCTTAAAGCTCTTATAGCAAAGGCTATTTCCCCTCTAGCTGCCTCCATCTCATCTCTTGCTACCCAAATATCTGCCCTCACCACTGCTCCATCTTCAGTTGGGGGTCTGGCTTCAGCACATGCTGAAAGCAGGCAGGGGGAGATACTTAATGAAGAAGTAGCAGTCACAACAGCAGCAGCAGTAGGACCAGTTGTACAGATATCAAATACAGCAAACATGGATACAGAAGCAGAAGAAGATTTATTAGAATTGATTCATTTTATTGAAACTGACATGGACATTGATGAGTCAGCTATACCAAAAATAAATACTGTGGGTAACATTTTCATTAATCCCACAGTAGACTTGATGAGTTTGTTAAGTTCTTTTGATACAGCTCATCACAGTCTTCCTCCAGCTGAGTATACCAAGCCATCTTAGCTATTATTCAATATTCTTCCCCAATAAGCCATGATGTTGTCAAACAACTAAAGGCCAGTTTTGCCATTCCTGCCACTCCATCATCTATACAGATTGCCTCTCCAATTATATCTTCTTCTATGGCCTCAGTCTTTGTAATGGATGATTCTCCAGTACCAAATCTGGATGCATTAATTATGGCTGACATAGAGGAAGAAAACAAGTTAGCTGCTCAGAGCACAGAAGTATATAGTTCTCCAGTTCCCTCCCCAGTTCCATCTCATGCAACAAAGAAAATAATCTCTGATGAAGCACTAAGAGAGATTGATGCTATGTATGACAAACCTCAATCTTTTGATGATGATGATGGTGATGATGATGAGGAACCTAAGAAAAGGAAAATCTCTAAGAAAAGGAAGGCTCCACTTCCTCCTACTCCCAAACCTAGAAACACCAATGATACTTCCTACTATATCCTACAAAAAATAACCCCATACAAGAGAATGCCGGCCTGGATGTGGCTCTCAAAGAATGAACAAAAGGCCAGGAAGAAAAGTAGAAGGTACTCTCCTCCCCCAGCTCACAAATACAGGAAGGATCCCCCTCCTCCTCCTCCACCAGCTGCTGGTGCTTCTGGAATTAGTTCTCAAAAGTCAGATGCACCTTTCAAGAGCTCATTCACCAGAACTTATCAGAGGCAAGAAAGGTCATCTAGACAGCAATCACATGTAAGCAGCCAGCAAAGAAGTACTAGCTATACAGAACAAATAAAAGAAATAGTGTATCAAAAACCAGAATTCTCACCTCCTCAACCACGATCTGAACAAAGAAGACACTCTGTATCACATAAACCCAAAAGAAAATACAGTGAAGCTGCACCTCCAAAATCACTGTACACTCAAAGTAGTGAAAGCCAGATTGCTACAAACTTTCAAGAACAGTCAACACAATTCAGGCCTATCACCCATCTATCCTCTCAAGAAGATCAGTCACCTGTCAGTCAGGATGATGATCCAAACTTCAGGATGGCCAGGCTTCAAGAATTGATTGCTCTATCACAGATGAAAGAGGCAAGAGAAGAAGGACAGGATCCAACTAAATTCTCTACAATGTCTACTTATAGAGAAAAAGAAGTTGAAAGACTTCAGGTGAGCAAGAAATTGTTTGACCCTGCTGATTATATGGCTAGATATCCAGAGGCAATTGTTCCCAGAACTTCAACCTAGACAGTGATTGGAGCATAAGATTTGTATATATCAAAAAGAGAAGCTGTCAATCCTAACAGGGAAATTATATTTACCAAGCCTGGAGAAAAGAAGAAGAAAGAAAAATCCAAAAAGTAGAAACAAAAAATCCTGAAGAAGAATTGCTACTTTTGGTATAATTTATTAAAATTATGTTTTCTTTTCTGTTACAAAGCTGATTATGTACATATATCTGCTGCACTTGTTATTAAATTATCTGCCAGATATATATTGTGTTCCTGCTTTTTATACTTTTTCTTGTATTGAGTCTGTTATTAGTGACCTCACCCAAATAGGGGGAGATTATTGGAACCCCTAGTTGGATTTGAGTTAGGTTCACTAAATTAGGATATGATCCAACATATATAGATCAGGGTCATGACTATGCTTAGAGTCTAGGTCAAGTCCTTAGAATCAACAGTACAAAGGACCAGCCTCCAACACTGCCAAAGACTCAAGACTTAGAGAATTCAAGTTTTGGAAAAAAGAGATCTACATTCGTCGATCTCCGGTCGACGATTGTCGTGCTCAGCTCGACTAACTCAGAGACAATTCTCTGAGCTGAGCTCGACGAACTCAGATCTCAACTCGACGAACTCTGGACAAAGTGATAACTCCTCTAGTCAAACTTCAGTCAACGAACTAAGAACATCAGCTAGACAAACTCTGTCCTCAGGTCGACTAACACTTCAACTCTCAGAGCCAAAGCTCTCTCAATGCCAGATCAATACTTCAACACTCAACATCAGAAAATATTCTAAGTCCAGACTACAGACTCAGTTCGATGATCTTGGATCTCAGCTCGACGAACAGCTATTCTCAGCTCGACGAAAGCCATTCTCAGGTCGACGAACTCAAAGCACAGAATCTGTCAGTTTATGCAGTGTAGTTGTTCGCTGATCTCTGGTCGACGAAAACTGTAAGACATATTGTTATTTATTCTTTCTTTTTCTGTCTCCTTATTTTATATCTATTATAGGTTGTTAATTCCTTGGATAATCAATGCTCTTATATCCTTTGAATCGAACCATTACTGGCAGCATTGATTGCAAATATCCTCCATGGAATTAATTACTTATATCGCAGAACAGACATAGAATAGAATATATGACAGTATTCTTGCCGTTTTCATTTTCCGAGATTTCGGCTAAGCATTAATTGCTGGTTTTTTTTTAATTCGACCTTGAGGCAGTTATAGAGGAGATAATCTCTCAGCCAAAAAAGTGGAAGATACACAGAAATCTTTCAGAATACAGAAGTGCAGTGCATACAGCTCTCTAAAGAAAAATCAACTGCTCTCAAAAGAAGAAGAAAGAACTACAATCACCATCAAGAGTCTTTCTTCTCCTTCTTTATTTTCTGGGATCTCAAGTGACAAAAATATTCAAACCAGTCAAAGGATCTCAGAAAGTAGATCTTACAGTAGAAGGCCTACTCATCCTTTGCAAAGCTTCCATTCCTTAACCATTCAAGATCTCAGGGGAAGCTTTGTCAACATCACAGAATCCACAAAGTCTTCTCATTTTGATTTGAGAAAAAAAGACTTCAATCAACCTCTCTTCCCCACCTCTGTACAGGGTTTTAATTCCCTTTAAAATTATTCTGGTTGCAAGTCTCCTTCCAAAAGACTCGGGTTGGTTTTTGAGCACCTGATCAAAAGCTCATTGGTGGCAGTCACCTGATCAAAATCTGTAGTAGATTCCTACCTAGGGTGGTAGAAGAGTGGATGTACCCAAATTTGGGGAAACACTATAAAATTCTTGTGTTGTCTGTGTGGCTGTGATTTTCCTGTGTGCTTGTGCTGTGATATATTTTGCTGTGTAGCTTAGTTACCTTTTCTCTAATTTACTTGCTGCACTTATACACTTATAAACTTATATCATAGTAACATATTTGATTAAAGACTTGTTATTTCCGTAAAAATCAAAAAGACTTTAAAAACTCTATTCACCCCCCCCCTCTAGAGTTGTTCAGAGCTTACCCTATCTTTCATAAACGATATAATGTGCTTTCAGTCAACTCAATCATTATTCTCGCTCCTGCCATATCATATACTGCTTTGAAACACTTTGTAAGTCTCTTTAACTTACATTGTGGGTCCAACACGAAAGCAACATATAGTAGAATATTACTTTTTTCCAAACTATCCCAATATTTATTGAATTTTGTCTTCATCTGTTGTGCAACAATGCTCATTGTCGAATCTTGACTATCACACATAATTAATCACATGCTCCATCATTGAAATGTTTTGAAAAAAATAAATGCAAAGTTGGATATTTGGTGCCGAAAACCTCCAAAGTAACGGTGTAAAATAACTTTAAAAGCTTCAGAAATAAACTTGTATTATTCCAATCTTTTGCCTTGGGTGGGCCATTAAATATATCGTCATTATTAAAATAATTTCTATATGAGCTTTCATCCTCTAATTCATTAAAAGCTTTCTCAAACTTTATCGCTGACTCTAGCATCAAGTATGTTGAATTCCACCGCGTTTCCACATCCAAACATAAAAGTGATTTGCATGATATCTCGGTATTTGCTACACATTTTTTAAACTTTTCAAGTCATTGAGAAGATCCTTTTATATACTTAATGGCCAACCAAATCTTTTCGATGGACTCATTATATTCGGATAATCCTTCCTTCATAATTAAATTTAATATTTGTGCTAAACATCTAACTTGTAAGAACTCATTCTCTAGTATAGTAGATTTCCACTCTTTTGTCTTTCTTGTCAAATATCTAGCAACTATGTCATTGACTGATGCATTATACATAGTGATTGTGAAAATTTTCTTAATCCCTCAATCAGTGACACAATTTAATATTTCATTTCCAAGGCCTTCTCTAGTATGATCAATGATTCTAACGAAGTTAAGAATCTTTTTTTGCAATCTCCACTCTTTATCTATCCAATGTCCAGTAAAACACATATATCCATATTTTTGAATAGGTATCCATGTATCTGTAGTTAGACATATCTGAGAGGACTTAGCGCTACCAACTGCACCAAAAGACCGGCCTGAAGGTCAAAGGCGCATACTAATCTTTATATCAAAGATTTTGACCGGGGACGGGGCAGCCAGTTAAGCCATTACCGCATAGCGCCGCAACGCGGGGGCGATTCCGGACCGCAGCCCCAACAATCCCCCCCCCCCCCCCGGAAACGACCCCGGGGTTTCGAACCCGTACCCCGCATCTCCACCACTTGAGAGGACTTAGCGCTACCAACTGCACCAAAAGACCGGCCTGAAGGTCAAAGGCGCATACTAATCTTTATATCAAAGATTTTGACCGGGGACGGGGCAGCCAGTTAAGCCATTACCGCATAGTGCCGCAACGCGGGGGCGATTCCGGACCGCAGCCCCAACAATATCCTTTTTGATCGTAACTGTTTCTTTAATTTCTTCTGCTCGGAGGTGAAAAGATTAATACAATATTTAGAAATAGTTGTCCGAGATGACACTTTGAACCTTGGCTCTAGCTGGTTAGAAAAACTTCTAAAACCTTCATTTTCTATAAACTTGAAGGATAGCTCATCAACTACAATTATTTTTGTTAAAGCAACACGACATTGTTCATCGTCAAATTTACTAGCTTTTAATGAACCAACAACTACATTTTCTTTTTTCTCACTAAGAGATAACATTTGCTGATTATTATTTTTCAACCTAAGTTAGCATATGCACTCTTAAAGCACTTGTTACGTTCTTACGAGGATCAGCAACGTATATCTTGGAGCAATGCTTACACTTCGCTATATCCCTTCCTTCATTATCTTTAAACTTCATGAACCATTCCCACACAGCATATTTAACTTTATTTCTATTAGTCATCCATTTTAGTTTTCTTCTCTGTGTTGTGTACCATCATTATCATTCACAAGAGTTTCTTATCCTTTATTTTGAGTACTTCCATCTCCCTCAATTACAAGAGGTTCTTTTCCTGTGTTCTTTTTGGATGCCTTCATCAACTAGGCACACTAACTCTAGACTATTAAAAATGAATTATAAGTTTGTAACCATATGTAGAAAATAATCATCAATAATCATATACCTCGAATGACACTTGGAAGACCGCAAATGTTGTAATCTACTCTGAACTCTCTACTCCTATCCACAAAACACCTAGAGAAATGAAATCACAACAAAGAAATACAATAAAATATGATAACTAAATGATAGATTTGACATCACTTTGATGAAAGTTGTTCAATAACCAATAGCTCACTTAGATTCAAAATCACAACTTTGATGAAAGTTGTTCATTAAAACATGACTATCAAAATAAGTAAATAACCACCAGAGCAGTCAATAACTCAATATACAAGGTCTCTGCATCTACCTCAGAAGTCACAAATCACTCAAAAGTAGTAGCTAGCTAGCTGGTCACAACCTCACTGGAAATGAGGAAACTCCACCAAGCAAACTTAAATCTGTGAATAGGAATATATCGGGCTGGAAAAACTGAAAAAGGGATAAATCTTGCTCTTAGTATGTGTTAGAAATTAGATTTTAGGGAAGGACGACGGAGACGGGCACACTTACAAGAAGTCAAGAAGAGATAGAGAGAGACGTCGAGCCGTAAATCTGCAAGACTGTAACTGCGACAGTGCGACTTCGAGCTTTCGAACCTGGATTCTTGGAAGATGATTAGGACGAGCAGGCCGCAACAGATTTGGATTTCTGTCGATCGGCGATCAATGTGCAAAACTACGACCGCCGGCCGTCGTGGCGTCCCGCCGTCGTAAACTATCTAGGATTTCAGCATTTGGACTTTGGAATAAGGTTAGCCCTATCTGTGATTCTGCGTCGTGAAGAACTAAAGAAGTGAAGATGAAGTAAATAAATAATGACCTAAATGCCTAATGAGTAATGGGTGCGGTTTTTTAAAGTTTTACCGATTTATTATGCGTTTTTTTAAATCGTAAGTCTTAACTAATAAATTTAATAGAATAATAGTTGCCTAGATAAAAATCTTGAGCTAAGGTGCGGCTTTAGCAAAAATGGTTAAGTCTTAACTGTTAAATTTAATAGTCATGGTGTGGTGCGGTGTGATCGGTTTTTACTAAACCCAAGTCAAACTGAACCTGTATGCGGTTTTCAGCCCCCCAAAACTGAACCGCACAACACCCGATCGGTTCGGTTTGCTAAGGGGTGCGGTGCGGTGTGATTTTGCGGTTTCATGCGATTTTCGGTTTTCCTGCACAAGCCTAACCAGCGCACCGATGAAAGGGAAGCACTTCAATCTTAGGTCGCATCGATTTTTTGGCCTTTTGCACTTCCGAATTATCCTATTTTGGCACTTTACATCTCGAAAATTTAAAATTGACATTTTGTATCTTTAATTACATATTTTTGACACTTTGCCCTCTAAGACTGAAATTTTAGGAGTATTTATGTTCCGGCACTGTCCAAAATGTTCATTTGGGCACTTTGCAAATAGCCAACATAAGATAATTTGGGGTGCAAAGTGACAAAATGATCATTTCAGGTGGTGCCTGTACCTAAATACCTCTTAAATTTCAGCCTTGGTGCAAAGTGCCAAAAATCTATAATTAGAGAATGCAAAGTGCTATTTTTAAAAATTCAGAATGCAAAGTATTAAAATAAGATAATTGGAAAGTGCAAAATGCAAAAAACCAGTCACATCATAAAGACATTTTCAGACAATAAGTAGAAGGTTCTCCTTCTATCATATCTTCTAAAATAGTTGGAAACTTACAAAAATTGATAAAAAGACGGACTTATTTCAAACTTAGCATAATTTTTTTGATATCAATATACAAAAGAAAAAATATTGGTTCAATTTTAAATGTAAGATAAAGTTGAAAGAATAATTTATGTATTTTGACTGGTAAATAGAAAATTCTCCACGAAAATGCAAATTACAAAAATTTATAATAAATAAATCCAGTACTTTGGGAACAAGTACACTGATTTATGTATTTTGACTTCAAAAAAAATCACTGGTGGAGATTTTTTTTCTTCCATTAATCATCACCACATGTACAAAGACATACACACAAGTGCACTTGCACGGAGGGCTAATCTCTCTCGAATCATAAAGTTGCACTTCTCTCAGTTGAGTGCTTAAACTTTTCGTCCTTAAGTTACAATAATCCCAGTTGAGTGTTCTTTTTGCATTTTCACAGCATTGTTAATATGAGAAGAAAGTTTTTCTATGATTTCGATCTTGACCCTACTGATCTCGATCCATTTATAGTACTTTCATCGCTCTCCTTCTCCTCCCTGCAATGCAGGGTGTCTGTTGGACCTCCATCCTTGCTCGACGCTCTCTCTCTCGAAAAAATGCACCGATCGAAATCGAAGACGCCCGCATGGCCCCTTGGGCTGAGAGCAAAATCAGGAAGTGGAGGGAAAGTTTTATGTTTGGGAGGTTTTAGGTTTGAGCGGTTTTAAATGACGAAGGATTAGCTCAAAAGATCAAATTTATTTTCTCACAAATATATAAATTAACACAAGTCATTTTATAAATGATCAATGATTAATTGACATGCTTTAATTAAATAAATTAAAAATGTTAAGTAGCTACAAATTAAACTCTATCATATGCACTGATTGTAGGAAATTCAGAGCGCCGAGAAGTAGAAATCTGAATACGAATAACAAATCACAAATCACAAAACAGAACAATCACAAACACAGGGATATACAGAGGTTCACCCAAATCGGGTTACGTCCTCTCTCCCCTTCTTCTCCCTTCTTGTATTCACCAGAAAGTTACAGATTACACCAAAGGTTACAAGGATCTAAACCCGATCCTACCTTCTTCCTCTTCTGGACAAGAAAACCGTAGAAGAATACCTTCTGGATCGACGCCGACGGAAAACCTCGTACACGCCTCCAAAAGAATACGCCGTCGTAAGTCTGTAAAAGATCGTTATCCCTAAATGGGGGATAAATATATAAATAGACTTCCGCATCCGCGATCGTCGAACGAGCAAAGTTCGTTCGACGATCGGCAACCGCGATCGCCGAACGACGATGGTCGACCGATCCGTGGACATCGACGATCGGCGATCGTCGAACGATCGCTGGGGTCGACGATCGGCGATCGTCGAACGAGCAAGACCGGTCGACGAAAAATGACCAAGGCCGCTCGACGATCTCCGAACCCCGTTCGACCACTGAACAACCTTCAGAAAAATTTGGTCCGGGGGCGTTGCCCCCGAGCCCCCACCGGGGACACCGCCCCCGGACCCCCGCTGTCGTCGGTCCCGGAGATGTCGAAGGGGGATCACACTTCGATTCCTCTAAGCTCACGTGGGCAAATTCGGTGTGAGAAACAAGAGGACCGGAAGTGTTCCACAACCCCAACACTGAACAAGTCTGAAATCCTCTCATTACTTTTAACATAGAAAGCATACACCCCCAACTAATCAATATGATCAAATCAGAATTCTTAAAACTACTTCTACACATTAAAAAAAATCAAGAGTCAAATCACGACAAACACAAACTAAGCCCAAATAAACTCAATTAGGTCCAAATCTAAGAGCATATACTGACCCTAGGAGGATAGGATGAGGCCACAACTGTGGAGGCCGCCCGTTCTTCGACCAATCCACCACCACCATCACCATCTTTGTTGCTAGCATCACTGCGGTCGATATAGACACCAATGCCGCGCCGATTATCGGATTCAATCACCTCAAAAAGATGATGGATGTCTGCCTCAAAACTGCCGCAATCGAAGAAATCATAAAGGTTTGCATTAGTCTCCATACAAACTTCATCCAATGAGTCGAACTTCTGGTCCATGCCTGGCCATAGAAAGTCGGCGAATTAATCCATGACGTCGTTATTGTCACAACGTCCGTTGTTGGCCGAGTGGTCCTCGCTCAAATAGATGTATTGGCGGTCGCGGGTCATCCCTAACGCAGAGAGAGACGACATAACCGTCGGGTCGATCTCGGTAATCGAGATCGACTGCGGTTGAAGGCCGCCCATGTAGCAGTTGATGTCCAAGTTGGTCACCGCATTATGAGCCCTAAACTCTAACGTGGCTATTTCGTAGGCCTGTGCTGCCTCTTCCTGAGTGCCTGAGAGCAAACATGTTCATTAGTAAATGAAGGCCATTTCTTCTTATGGTATATAATTGTCACTAAAATCTATATACATATATATTCTTATGAAATTAAGGCTCCATTTGGGGGGGGGACTTATTTTTACTGGTCAAGCGGTTGCGACCGCAAAAACCGGACCTTAATTAAAGTCTGGTTCATGCTTTCCTGGCCGAAACTCGATGCTGAAATCATAGCCCAGTAGCTTGGCTACCCACGCCTGCTGAGCGGGCATAACAATGTTCTATTATAGGAGGTAGAAAAAGTTGTGGTGGTCGGTGCGAACCACGAACCGTTGGCCCAAGAGGTAGGGGAACCAATGCTTAACTGTAAGGATGAGGCCCATGAGCTCGTTCTCGTAAGCGGAGCAGTTGCGGATAGTGTCAGAAAAGGCGTGGCTAAAATAGGCCATATGACGACCAACCTGCATCAGTACGGCTCCCACGTGAACACTTGATGCATCGCGCTCTACGAGAAAGATGCTAACACCGGGGCACGCTCCATGGTCTGCTATAGTGCAAGAAAAGCGGCGGAGGCCGCCACAGACTACCCGAAGGGGCCCTCAGCAGATTTCTTCAAGAGCTGGGTGAGGGGTTGGGCCAATGTGTCGTACCTTTGAATGAATCGACGATAGTATCCTGCCAGTCCCAGGAACCCGTGGACAACGCGGAGAGATGATGATGATGCCACTTCAAGGACTGAGTAGGCTCCCCCTCAGACACAACAGGAAGAATCTCTGGGAGACTTACGATCAAATTTTCTGAAGAAACAATCTCACAAGATTCATATACATCATCAACAGCTATAAGATCCTCATCAACATTAACATCATAATCAGCAACATCTAACTCAATATCAGCATCAACATCAACCTCAAGATCAGTTGTATCCAAAACATCATCAACAACTGTCTCATCCTCAGCCTTATCTGGCACAATCTCAGCAGCATCAGCTCAACCAATATCTATAACCTCAGTTAGTAGATCATCCGCCTCTTCAACTAAAATATATGTAACTAGAACTGGTACCTCTTGCTCAGAATTGATAGGAACAACTGACTCTGCAGTAGAGGGAACACTCAAGGGCATTATAACCTCAGTAGCCGCTTGTGTTTCAACATACTCCCCCTCAATTTCTGCACTCGAGCTCTCAGGAATCTCACGGGGGAGGGGGGGGGGGGTAGGAGAAGGAATCCTATCCTCAGGAACACCCTCCTCCTCCTCAACATCAGGCATCACTCTGACTACACCTGGTCTTATATGTAACACCCATATCCGTCTCATATCATATAGCAGTAGGTCCGGCCGAGGCCCGATGCCATATACCACGGACAGACCGGTGGGTTACTCATTGAAACCAATCAACCAATCACAACGTCCTACACAGAGCATCTAGCGGAAGCAATTTATTAAGTTGCAAAGAATAAAGAACTCAGCCATAAGCATGAATGTCCACTACTCAGACCAACAGGAATGTACAATACACGAGTACTGACCTTATGACCTTACAATAGTTTTCTCAAATATAAGTGAATTCCAAACCTCGGCACGCAGGCCGGTCACACATGAGAATATAAGAGAACACTCAAAATTAGGCCTTCGAGGGCCGGCTCAGCAACTTGGGCTTTAGCCCGCTATTTACCGTTCGGCTCCGCAGCACCTGCAAGCACAATTCACCGCAACGGTGGCAAACAAGAGTAACGGTCAACTAAGCTGACCAAATTATAACGATTCCGCCCCCAAACCGGGGTGGCAAAGCTCCTTCCCTGCACTTGTTAGCAAAACAAGCAACATAGCGAATAAACACCACATCACTGGTGAACGCACACACGGCCGTACACCTCGTGCTCTTAGGGCACTTACTCGGTGAAGCCAGTCCGATCCCCGCCCGATCCTTGACTTCACCACCACCCCCAAGGCGGCAAAACTCGTGAGCATTTAGTCCTTTCAGCCGTAGCCTAGACTCTCTCTCCAAATCATCGGCAAGTCCCACGTAAAACTTTAGGTCACTTTAACCGAGCAGATGGAGCAGGTAGGGGTCCACCAGCCCGTTGCTCACCCCGCCATGGCCCTTTGGCCTTTGACGCGGGCCAAGCTTCCCCTAGTCCCAACTATCGATCAAGCACGGTACATAGCCCCGTTATGTACCCGGTTGGCTCCCAGGCAACGATCATGACAGAAATGCGTTTCCGCCAAGATTTCCGAGTGCACCTTGGGGTAAATCCCCAAGATTTCGTGAGGCATTCCAACGCATAGTAACCCGTAAACAATCAAAATGCTCGGAGTCTTCTCCGACTAACAATGCATAGCAAATCATCACCGATCCTGACCAACATGTCTGGGTAGGCTTCACACATTATGCCTATGTCCGTACTACGATTCCGGACTCTAACAAGGGGGACTTTACATATCTACCTCAAGGAATACCGCAAACTCACCGCACACTCGCGGGAGAGGGTTTTCCCAAGCAAAGGAAGAAGAGCTTCACATGCTTAACATGAGAATCGTTACCCTAGCATTTTTCCTTGGCGTTAAGGAAATCTACGCGGATGAAAAGCACCGCAATCTCCTTGCCTCCGTGGATCCGAAGTCAGCTCGTGATTTGGAGCTCCGAAACTCCGTCGGTGACTGGATCTAGCCCTCCTTCTTCTTCCTTGCTCTCCATTCTCTCTAGGATTTAGAAAGAGAAAACCCAAAGCAAATGATGGTTTTCTAAACCTAAACCCGGGTATATCTCAGCAAGAACAACCCCCAGCCGTTGGATCCCAAAATAAGGAAACAGACGGCCATGATTCAGCCCAAAAATAAACTTTGTGGGCCAAACACGGCCTGCGACACGCCCGTGTCCAGGGCCGTGTCACCCACCTTCCGTCACACCGGAAATACCCGACCAAAACACGGCCTGTGACACGGCATCCGACACGCCCGTGTCACAAATCCAGAAATCTCCCGAGAAGGACACAGCCATGTGACATGCTCGTGTCACATGCCGTGTGCTCGACACGCTTGAGGACATGCCCGTATCCCTGGCCGTGTCGCTCTCACAGCACAAAACCGCAGATCGCCCGAGCGCGATATGCCATGGGACACGCCCGTGTCCCAGGCCGTGTGCCTACACCCGACGATCGTTGACCGCCAAAACGTCGACCACGCGACCCGCAGCAAAACACGCCACTGACATAGCCCTGGGACACGCCCGTGTCCCAGGCCGTATAACCTGTACCCAGGTCCAAAAATCTGTTTCAAACGTTGCCCGTTCCTCTTTTGAGTTTCTGGGCGTTATAACTCTCTCCCTCTTAAAAGAATTTCGTCTACGAAATTACTAAAGGAAAAGAAAACAGAAAAACTATAAGCGGTACCTGAGAGGAATAACTCTGGGTACTTCTCCAGCATGGTTTGCTCCCATTCCCAAGAGAACTCCTCCCGACCGCAATTGTCCCACCGGACCTTGACCATCCTGATCTCCTTGTTACGGAGTCGTTTAACTTCAAAGTCTTCAATACGAACGAGCTTAACCCTAGTCGTCAACCCTTCGTCCACCGGCACTTGATCAACTGCGATCACCTGCGAAGGCTCTTACACCACCTTCCGCAACACTGAAATGTGGAATACATCGTGTAGTCCACTCAACTCCACTGATAGCCTCAAACGATATGCTGCTTCGCCGAACCGCTCCAGAATCTCAAATGGTCCAAGGTATCTCGGGCTCAGCTTCTTCAAGGGTCGTACCCGTATAACACCCATGAATGGCTTTATCTTTAAGTACACCCAATTGCCAACCGCGAACTCCATGTTCCGATGCTTGGCATTGTAGTACTTAGCTTGCCTATCCTGAGCGATCAACAAATGCTCTCGAATGATCCGCACCAAAGAAGTAGCATTCTCTACCTCGTGCTTTTTATACAACCTTGCCACACCCGTTTCTAACCACGATAACGACGTGCGACACTTCCTACCATATAGGGTCTCGAAGGGCGCCATTTGAATACTCGCCTGGTAGCTATTGTTGTACGCAAATTCTGCCAAATACAGGTGGTCTTCCCAATGCTTCCCGAAGTCTAGAACGCACATGCGGAGCATGTCCTCCATGGTTTTGTTGACACTCTCGGTCTGCCCATCCGTCTGCGGATGAAAGGCTGTGCTGAACTTCAACTTAGTTCCCAGCATTTGCTGCACCAACCTCCAATCATTGGACGTAAAATGCCCATCTTGATCACTCACGATGCTGTGTGGCATACCATGAAGCCGCACAATATTATCCGCATATAACTTCGCCAGTCTCTCCACAGAATCATCATTCCTATGCGGAATGAAGTGCAACACTTTTGCTAACCGATCTACGATCACCAAGATGGCGTCATTTCCCTTCTACGACCTTGGCAAGCCATGCACAAAGTCCATCGAAATGTCGTCGAACATCCATTCCGGAATAGGCAAGGATTTCAAGAATCCCCCTGGCTTTTGGCATTCTGCCTTTACAAAGGCGCAAGTCTGACATTTAGCCACAAACAGTGACACATCCTTCTTGAGCCCTGGCCACCAAAATAACTTCTTTAGATCCCGGTACATCTTCGTGCTCCCTGGGTTGATTGAGTACTTGGTATGACCGTGAACTCGAAATGCCCATACCTCGTGTTGAATGCTGTCTTTGGGATATCACTCTCTCTTATCCTCAGCTTATAATAACCGGACTTCAGATAAAATTTTGAATATACCGATGACCCGACTAACTGATCAAAAAGATCATCAATCCTTGGGATTGAGTATTTGTTCTTTTCCGTTAGCTTGTTCAACTCTCTGTAGTCGATACACAGTCGCAAACTCCCGTCCTTCTTCTTAACAAAGAGGACCGGTGCGCTCCAAGGCCACGAACTTGGACGCACATACCCTTGCTCCATCAACTCTTCTAATTGAACCTTTAACTCCGCCATCTCCTTAGGCGCCAACCTATAAGGTTAGCGTGACACAGGTTTGGCACCTGGCACTAGCTTGATCGTGAAATCGATCTCCCCCTGCGGTGGGGCTCTGGGAAGATTGTCCGGGAACACATCGGGGTACTCACAAATCACTAGGATACTACCCAAAGTGGGCTTAGGCTTTACAGCCTCCACTAACGTGAAGAACAGCTCTGCACCAGCATGAACTGCCTTGACCAGCTAAAGAGCAGACATCAGTGTCTTGCTCAACCCCTTCAGTCCCACAAACATTGTCTCCTGCCCAGCACCCAGCTTTACCTCTTTACGGTTGCAATCTATAAAAGCCTGCTACTCTGAAAGCCAATCTATACCGAAGATGATGTCGAACTTTACTGGCGGCAGCAAAGACGCTAGCAAGTCGAACTCTTGACTTCCAATATGAACCTTTACGGCACATACACTGTCCGCGCGCATCGAACACCCATTCGGCAGCAGCACATCCAATTTGTCCTTCGCTGTAAGACCCCCCTTTTTTTTTTTAAACCCGGGGTCTTAGGCCCAGAATCGCCGCTTTGCGGTGATACCTTCACGTCCTGAAGGGTCATCACCACAAGGCGCCGATTCCGCCGGCCATTTCGATCACAGAAAGTAGCATAATTATAACAGTAATAGCAATGCAGTCCACAATAGTAAAATCACATATATATAATAAAGCTCCACGAAGGGAGTGTCCACAGAAACATCAGAGTGCAGCATAATGTAAAACTAGAAATAAGGGCATAAGCCCTGTACATCAAAGTCCTCACTACAAGTCTCTCATGCGGGAGCGAAAACAGAAACTACTCGAGGTCGAGACTCACGGTCCCGGCTGTGTGAACTCCGGAGCTAGACTGCCCCATCTCTAGGCGCACCGATCTCTGGGGCTGCTCCTCCATGCTGGGCTCCACGATCCCCTAAATGATGCGGTTCGAAAACCGTTAGTCATAAAGACTAAGCCCTATCATCCCCTACCCCTTCCCCCATGGCTCCTAGGTACCGAGCGGAGAGGAAGAAAGGGAAGGACATGATGGTAGAGATAATTCAAGAAACAGGTGACTATGGACTTATTCTAGTAAGATGTATTCGGTGAGCAGTTAATATGATTGTTATAATAGGTCTAGCAGTAAGAAAAGTAATTATATGAATTTAAACCTTCACTTATGCGAGAACACATAAGCAAAAGGGATCTTTTGCAAGGCTCCCATCGTATAGAGTGTCCCATACCACTTATACGTTGGGGTGTCGGTTATCAAACAGCAATGGTTGTTATATATTGAAATTAACCTTTGATTTATAAACTTGCCCACACAAGCTTATAGACCAAGGGGTCGTTTTGCAGGTCCTAATGTATAAGCGTCCCATACCACTTATACTTTAGGTGTCAGGGTTAAATGGATCGATTATGCTATGACATGCTAGTGGGTATGATGAAACATGCAAGTGCAACTCACACACCCGACTCTGTGCACACAGACCTTTAGTTCCCCCTTTCGGAGCCGTTACCTCCCAGGATACCTCCGTAGTGGCAGACGGAAGCGGTGGGTTGGGCCTCGCCCACCTCAAAACCAGTAAAAGCACCACTGGTCTGACCTATCGTATGCCTCAACGCTTGGTGCACTAAGCGGACGCCTGCGTACTCTTGTCGGCTGGCGCACCGGACTTCTGTTTGGCGAAGTGCTAACCACCTCGCCGAGTCAACGATATCGGTGTCGGTGCAATCGAACTCCCCGATATCGTAAAACCCACCACCTTAACTTTTCCTATCTTATGCACATGCAAGTTTAATCGCAAACACACAAAAACCGAGCCGAAGCTCCCCGGACCAAACGTCCGTCTCCAACCAACCGAGCCGAAGCTCCCCGGACCACCCCGTCCGTCTCTTACCAACCGAGCCGAAGTTCCCCGGACCCAAACGTCCGTTTCCAAATCACCCGAGCCGAAGCTCTCATCAATATTCCTGTGCCAACAGTGTTTGTGAAAAGTGCAATCCTAGTTACTAAGTTACTCTTGCCAGTTTATTATTACAGTTTACGTTAGCCCAGGACTGCCCCCGGTATATCCGTTGAAGGGCTCTCAAGGGGCACTAGGAACCAAGACGGCGGCATTACGGCCCGAAGTTCCCTTTCGCAAGGCATTTAATATTATTGGTTTATTTCCCTTAACCCATTCCCCTTCTCACATTACGATAGACTATCCTAGGGTGATTTTTAAACCTTCCACTCTTCGGGAAAAGCGATCTTTCGCCAAACCCGAGCAACTCTTAACTCTAACTATCACCACTACTCACTACTCTTTATATCTTCCTCAGATCATGTCCTATTGCATTTCACAATTTACTAAATGCAGACCGACCTAGGCTACATGTCGAACCGGTTATGAAATGATCCATTACTCATCCAAATGCCCTAAATTATTTACTGGAGACTTACCATGACATAAATGACCTAAGTCCAGAAAATGGAAATTTTCCTAATTTATTTGGCATTTAATTAAATTCCTCGAAAATCCAAGGACTACCGGTTTGAACATGAACTATCCTAAGTTCTCATGCAAGATGTCCAGCAATTTTATGATAAATACTAAGTTATCTCAATTGGTTAAATCCTAAGTATCATAATTTTTCTATCATTAGAAGGGCATGAAAATTATTTTAGAAATAATCTCTAACTTCTATTGTTTATGAAGCAAGTACAGAACATATTCTTCCAAAAATTATAAATAATTCATGACATGCAGATAAAGGCCTAAAATTAGCACTGGCCAAGTTTCATAAACTTCCAGCAAGTATTTTACCCATAATTAATTTTTAAACATAAAAGCCCTTTCTATCATCTGTGAATAAAGTACTAGATTTACTCGACATAAAAATTCTATAAAAATCCAGGGATCAATGTTCTACTGGTCAAGATCTAAATCCAGAATTTTAACTGATTATAATTAATTTAAGACCTCCAAATAATTAAAACAGCAATTCGGGCTAATAATCCTTTAACACATGAAGTATGATATTTATTAATCATAAAATTCCAGGAAAATTACCATAAGTCTAAAACATCCTAAAACCCCCTCCTCCCGAGTTTCATAATTTTTGGATTAGATTTAGTGCTTCAAATATCTAAAATACATATTAATCCTAAAGCTAAATCTCAACTTCCGAGGTACCTAAATACCTCCAATGCCTTCACCATTTCAACCAGAGAGTTTTCAGCATATCATGTCACTCTCCTCCAAATTTCAAGGGCATACAAGAGCTTTTGCTCCTATGTCCTTCACAAACCTCAAACTCCCACCCGTTGGATTTGAGCCAATCTCTTAGGATAAAATCCACCCTAAGCCACACCATGTTACCCAAGAGGGTAGACATAGACTCAACAAATCAGTGGCCAACAATTTCAGCCTCTTTTGAGGAGATGTGTCCACTCCATCCCCAATCGTACTTATCCCCAAAGTACCCCTCACCAAGACCTATCTAGGACTTGATACTTCCCTATTCAAAACTCGACCAATTGAGTTGAAATTTTGTACAGATCTTAATATTGATGCCAGGGACTACCACCCAAAATTTGGGGGAGTTTGGACTTAATTTCATCTCCTAATTAATTTTATATTGTTTATTAAATTTTTACAAAAACTTTAGGCAAAAGTTCTCCAAAAATTCTCATTTTTGGACAGCCTCTCGATATACATATTATAGACCTCCAGTCCAAATTTCAAGTCATTTGGACATATTATGAACCGTGGGCAACCATTTTAATTTCTGGTTAGCCTAGGTCTTGATCCCACCAAAACGAGTGCTGTGTTCAAACCACTCACCCAAATTGAATAAAATCAATTTTAAATTAAAGTAGACCCCGAGGGCTACAACTTTTGTGTCTGGTCATTTTCCTAAAACGGCCTCTACGTGCCTCGTTTCGCAGCCTCAACATATATCCAAATAATCTATTTCTCCATATGTAATATAGAATTAATCTATATATTATAAAAATTATTTCTACTGTTCATCTTCTACATGAGCCCGAAAACCAGACACAGAAAAATCATTTTTCCTGTAAGCATCCCGTGATCCGTCGCCGGCCGTTCGGTCACTTCCCTGGCCAGCCACCACCACCACCACCTCCGTTGAGGCGATGGCTATCGGTCGGCGGTGGTTTGGCCGCCGGAGGTGGCGGTTTCCGGCGAACTCAAAATACCTTTTTCATGGTTTCTCCATGAAAACGAGAGACGGGTCCGGCTCCGTTGAGCGCGATCCTCCTTTCTAAGAATCCTAAGATCTACCCATGAAAGAGAAGGAGTAGAGGAGGACCTTGTTCGCGGTTTGAAGGCGAGAAGAACGTCAGGGTGCCATGGCGCGGTGGTGGCGTTGCTGAACTTCTCCTACAGCAATAACAAGGGTCTGATCCGATTACTTGAGCGTGTAACCTTCTCCTCTTTCACTAGGTGGGCTTTTATAAGTCAGGAAGTGGGAAGGTGAATGGGTAAATCCTTAATGGCCATGAAGGTTCCTCCCCCTTAACGTTTCGGTTACAGTGAAGGGATAAGAAACGGTGGAAACTGAACAGGTGTGTCCAGCTGGCGGTTTTCCATTGGACCACCTTTTCCTCATTTATTATATAATTGTAGAAGTAAAACGGCCGGAAGTTACTCCTGGTGTAACTTCCCACACCAGCATTTATTTCCACGCGTGTTAAAATAATTTCGGGTCCGAACCGTCGTTTCGGCCAATGTCACGGGCGTGACACATAGGTCACGGGCGTGACAGGCCCGGATAGCCAATTCTGGGCTCGACGATCGTCTAACTGAGATCGACGATCGTCGATGGATGGTCACGGGCGTGACACCTTGGGTCACGGGCGTGACAGGCCCGAACGGCAGATATTGGGTCGACGGTCGTCGAATTGAGATCAACGATCGTCGAAGGCTGGTCACGCCCTAGGTCACGGGCGTGACACTCATGTCACGGGCGTGACATGCCCGGGCCGCAAGATCGACGATCGTCTCACGGCGATCGACGATCGTCGATGGGGTCACGCCCATAGTCACGGGCGTGACACTTTGGTCACGGGCGTGACATGCCCAGACAGCACGTTCGACGATCGTCTCGTGGAGATCGACGATCGTCGAAGTAGTCACGCCCAGGTCACGGGCGTGACGGGTCGGTCACGGGCGTGACCCACCCGTGACCCGAAATATTGATCGCTTTATTTCAATTTTATGTGTTTCCTGGGGTTCCGTCACAACTAACCGACTCCTAGGGGTCTAGCCGGAAATGGGATGTTACAAATCCCAATAAACAAAACAAAAATTTCGTCCCCGAAATTGAGGTTGAGCCTACGGGGATTTCTATCGGAATAAATTAAACTTGTAACATCCCATACGATCTTTCTATTGGGTTCAGGCGACTGTTCGCTTGATAACGAAGACAATCTCCCCAATAAACAAAAGATTAGCCCCTACCTTTCTGATTAAGTGCGCATGCCTAGGTCCTGGATTTTCCTTATCTAGTCTTAACATTCCAAAACAAAAAGGTAGTCTATAGTATACCGAGAGGTGGTGAGATGTACCTGACTGAACAACTCCGGGTATCTTTGCCTCATCAGATCCTGCGGTTCCCAGGTGTGCTCCTCCTGACCGTGGTTTCTCCACAGAACCTTGACTAAGGGGATCTTCTTGCGCCGCAAGATCCGCACTCCTTTGTCGTCGATCCGAACCGGCTCCAAGTGGACAGATCGGTCTGAAGCTACCGGCCCTTCGGTGGTCAAAATCCGCTGCTCCGGGCGTAGTAGAGCCCTTCTCAGCGAAGAGATGTGGAAGACGTCGTATAGAGCTGCCAGCTCTGGTGGCAACTCTAGCCTGTAAGCTAGGGGTCCGATCCGCTCCAGGATCCGGTAAGGGCCCATATACCTAGGGCTGAGCTTCTTCCTTCGACCGCGCACCCGTGAGACTCCGTGCATGGGCCGGATCTTCAAGAACACTCGATCCCCTACCCGAAACTCCACCTGACGATGCCGAGCGTCATAGTATTTAGCCTGTCTGCTCTGCGCCTCCAACATCCTATCTCTGATCAGTCTCACCTGAGCCTCGGTGTCTTCAACGAATTCCGATCCCAGCAGCTTCGGATCCTCGTCCTGAACCCAAGAAAGCGGGGTCCTACATTTTCTTCCATACAAGGCTTCATAAGGCGCCATCCTGATGCTGGACTGGTAGCTGTTATTATAGGAGAACTCGACCAACGGTAACATCTTCTCCCACGGCTCCCCTCAGTCCAGTATACACAATCGTAGTAGATCCTCCAAGGTCCTGTTGGTGCGTTCTGTCTGCCCGTCCGTCTGAGGGTGGAAGGCCGTGCTAAAAGTCAACCGGGTGCCCAAATATGCCTGCACTGACCGCCACTCCCTGGATGTAAACCGTCCATCGCGGTCCGATACTATCGTCCGGGGCACGCCATGATATCGGACATACTGCTCCACAAACTTCCGTACCAGCACTCCCACCGAGTCATCCTTCCTGATCGGTACAAAGCGGGCCACCTTCGTCAACCGATCGACAATCACCCAAATCGAGTCGTTCCCTGTCTGAGACCGGGGAAGACCATGTATAAAATCCATCGCTATATCGTCAAACTTCCACTCCGGCACCGGGAGTGGCTGTAACAATCCTGCGGGGTTCCTGCACTCCGCCTTCACCAACTGACACGCCTCGCAATGGGTCACGAAGTACGTAATGTCCTTCTTCATGCCCGGCCAAAACATCGTCCTCTTCAAATCAGCGGTCATCTTTGTGATCCCTGGGTGTACCGAGTACCGGCTGCAATGCGCCTCCATCATAATATCCTCTCGGATCTGGCCTCCTGCGGGTATATATACTCTGCCTCTGAAGTGGAGCAAACCATCTCTCAGGGAATAATCTCCTGTCGAACCTTCCTCCAAAGCTCGGAACATCGGCTCCGCCCACGCATCTGTCCTTTGTCCGTCCCGAATGCGGTCCCGAATATCGTCAATGGCCACTATCGATGCCAGATACTCCCTATACAGATCTGGGTCATCCTCGGACACTAAGGATATCTGCATATCTCTGAATGACTGGACTAGCTCCATGGACATAACCTGGGGCCCAGCTTCGGAAGTGGCAGCTCTCCGGCTCAACGCGTCGGCCACCACGTTTGCCTTCCCTGGATGGTAGTGCATCTCATACTGATAATCTGCTAAGAACTCCACCCAACGCCTCTGTCTGATATTCAGCTCCTTCTGCGTGTCCACGTATTTCAGGTTCTTGTGATCGGAGAAGATATCGCAGTGGACTCCATAAAGATAATGGCGCCAGACCTTCAGTGCAAAAACGACCGCTCCCATCTCGAGGTCGTGCACCGGGTAGTTCCTCTCACGGGTCTTCAGCTGGCGGGAGGCATATGCTATGACATGTCCGTCCTGCATCAGCACCGCTCCCATCCCTTGGTATGATGCGTCGGTATACACTTGGAATCCTTCCTTCCCAGATGGAAGGGCCAGAATAGGGGCTGAGATGAGTCGGTCCTTCAGCTCCTGGAAAGCCGCCTGGCACTGAGGGGTCCAAACAAAAGGTGCCTCCTTCTTTGTCAAAGAAGTGAGGGGGAGGGCAATCCGAGAGAACCCCTCCACGAACTTCCGGTAGTAACCGGCAAGTCCCAAGAAACTGCGTACATCGGTGGCTGTCTTCAACTACGGCCAATCTCGAATTGCCCGAATCTTTGCCGGATCCACTGCCAACCCGGCTCCGCTGATAATGTGGCCCAGAAAAGCCACCTCCTTCAACCAAAACTGACACTTGCTGAATTTGGCATAAAGGTGATGCTCCCGCAACCTCTCCAAAGTCAGTGCCAGATGCCGAGTGTGCTCCTCCTCCGTCCTAGAGTAGATCAGGATGTCTTCTATGAATACTATGACGAACACATCCAAGTAGGCCTCGAAAACCCGGTTCATGAGGCTCATGAACGCCGATGGAGCATTCGTGAGCCCAAAGGGCATCACGGTGAACTCATACAGTCCATATCTGCTACTAAAGGCCGTCTTCGGGATATCCTCCTCCTGGATCCGCAGCTGGTAGTATCCTGATCTCAAGTCCAGCTTCGAGAAATAATGGGCCCCCTCTAGCTGGTCGAATAATTCGTCTATCCGTGGGAGCGGATAGGTATTCCGGACGGTCAGCCTGTTTAGTGCTCGATAATCGATGCACAGGCGGAGTGTCCCATCCTTCTTCTTCACGAACAGGACCGGTGCTCCCCATGGCGAGGAACTCGGTCTAACAAAACCTGCCTCAACTAATTCCTGCAACTGAGTCCGAAACTCTGCCAACTCCTTTGGGGCCATCCGATAAGGGGCCCTAGATGCCGGCTTGGCTCCCAGCACAAGCTGTATCTGAAAATCCTGCTCACGGTGTGGAGGTAGTCCTGGTAGTTTCTCCGGAAAGACGTCAGCGAAATCTCGCACCACCGGGATGTCTGTCACCGACTCCTTAACTTCTGTCATCTCAAATAGAATCTGATAGACCTCCTCTCCCTGCAGATGGGCCTTAACGGCCTGTACCGAAGATAAGAGTATACGAGAGGCAGGTCTTATACCTTCGATAGTAATGAAAGAGTCCCCGTGTCTCACGGTGATCCTCTTCGCCTGGCAGTCAATCTGGGCATGGTTCCAATGCAGCCATACCATGCCCAGGATCAGGTCGTAGTCCGTCAGCTTCAAAATCGTCGCTGGAGCCTCGAATGCCTTTCCACCAATTTCCGCCTCCATATTACAGTGATCCGTGGTGAGGAGCTCAGATCCATCCGGTAGTCGCACCCTCATCCTCGAGCCTGTGAACCGCTCCACACCCTCTAGTCCTTCTACGAACGTCTCCGACACAAAGGAGTGTGTAGCTCCAGTATCAAAAAGTGTGCGGGCAGGCTTGCCGCTGATGAAGACTATACCTGGGGTAATTAAATATCTTAAGGTTCTATAAAGAATTTTCTTTCCTTGTTTAATCTATCTAGTGCAGTTCTGAGTTTTAACAACTTAAAGGGAAATTCTTATGAAAATGAAAGAGCATAGCAGCGTACCTGCGATGACCTGCTCCGGATTCCGAGGCTGCGCGAGGTCCAAAGCATATACCTGCTCTCTTCCTTGTCTACGATCTTCCCCCTGGTATCCTCGACCGCGGCCGCGTCCTCGGCCTCCATAATACTGAGCTGGTGGGCCGCCCTGATGTGCTGGAGGTGGTTCCCCCCTCATGGGGCAGTTCCTCCGAATGTGCCCAAGCTCATGACAAAGAAAACACTCTGGTGGGGGATACGCCATTCCCCCGGGTCTCGGCATCTCCTGCATCCGAAGAGGGGGAGGGGCTAATACCACCTGTTCCCTCGGCTCCTGCCTCACGTCCTGACGAGGCTGGTCCTCCGTCCTCCTCCCCTCTGGTACAGCACCTCGCCGCTGGTCATTTCTACCTCTCCGTCCCTGATCCTCTGCTGGCCGTTTCCGGCCCCGGGTGGCGTGCCAATCTGCCTCAATCCTTTTGGCCATCTCCAAAATCCGAGAGATGGGCCCGTCAGATACAAACTGCAGAGCCTCCCTCAAGTCCTCCTGCAGGCCCTTATAGAACCTCCTGATATACCCTGCCTCGTCCAGCTGGTAGGAATCTGTGTATCGAGCCAGATGGTCAAACTCTCGATGATACTCCACCACGGTCCGGGTACCCTGCTTCAGCTGTAAGAACCGCTCCTCCAAATCATCCCTAGCCGACTGCGGAACGAAATGCTCCAGCAGTGCGGCCCTGAACTCCTCCCAAGTAATCTCCGCAACCTCCCTATCAGCAAATGTCGTGTCCAACAGCGTCTTCCACCACCTCTTTGTATGGGACTCCAGGCAGGAGACAACCAGAGCCACCCTCTCCTCCCAGGGACATCGTATCCCGGTCAGCATCTCGTACATGATATCTAGCCACTCTTCCGTCCGAACCGCCAACTCTGTCCCCAAGTAGGACGGGGGAGCCAGTCCTCGGAAGATGCTTAGCCAGTTGGCCCCCGGATTCGGCTGCGGGGCCGGAATCTGTTGGGCCCTGAAGGCCTCCAGGATGGCAGTTAGGGTCTGTCCCATGTCTGACTGAAGGAAAGGAGTGGGGGCCGGTGGGGGTGGCGCAACATCCTGAGCCTGTTGAACTCCACCTTGTGGCGTAGTCCGTGCTGGAGGCTGCGTAACAAAAACACACGCTGAGAAAACGTTCAAATATTACATAAATGTGGACAATTTCTATGTGATCCCCATATGGGCACACCACTGCTTCCGCTGCTTAGTTTGTCCCCAAACTAAACTCGAGCGAGGGTGACCTAGGGTTTGTGGACTGCTACTTCCTTCTAATCGATGTTTGCCTCTGATACCACTTGTAAGACCCCCCCCCCCTTTTTTTTTAAACCCGGGGTCTTAGGCCCAGAATCGCCGCTTTGCGGTGATACCTTCACGTCCTGAAGGGTCATCACCACAAGGCGTCGATTCCGCCGGCCATTTCGATCACAGAAAGTAGCATAATTATAACAGTAATAGCAATGCAGTCCACAATAGTAAAATCACATATATATAATAAAGCTCCACGAAGGGAGTGTCCACAGAAACATCAGAGTGCAGCATAATGTAAAACTAGAAATAAGGGCATAAGCCCTGTACATCATAGTCCTCACTACAAGTCTCTCATGCGGGAGCGAAAACAGAAACTACTCGAGGTCGAGACTCACGGTCCCGGCTGTGTGAACTCCGGAGCTAGGCTGCCCCATCTCTAGGCGCACCGATCTCTGGGGCTGCTCCTCCATGCTGGGCTCCACGATCCCCTAAATGATGCGGTTCGAAAACCGTTAGTCATAAAGACTAAGCCCTATCATCCCCTACCCCTTCCCCCATGGCTCCTAGGTACCGAGCGGAGAGGAAGAAAGGGAAGGACATGATGGTAGAGATAATTCAAGAAACAGGTGACTATGGACTTATTCTAGCAAGATGTATTCGGTGAGTAGTTAATATGATTGTTATAATAGGTCTAGCAGTAAGAAAAGTAATTATATGAATTTAAACCTTCACTTATGCGAGAACACATAAGCAAAAGGGATCTTTTGCAAGGCTCCCATCGTATAGAGTGTCCCATACCACTTATACGTTGGGGTGTCGGTTATCAAACAGCAATGGTTGTTATATATTGAAATTAACCTTTGATTTATAAACTTGCCCACACAAGCTTATAGACCAAGGGGTCGTTTTGCAGGTCCTAATGTATAAGCGTCCCATACCACTTATACTTTAGGTGTCAGGGTTAAATGGATCGATTATGCTATGACATGCTAGTGGGTATGATGAAACATGCAAGTGCAACTCACACACCCGACTCTGTGCACACAGACCTTTAGTTCCCCCTTTCGGAGCCGTTACCTCCCAGGATACCTCCGTAGTGGCAGACGGAAGCGGTGGGTTGGGCCTCGCCCACCTCAAAACCAGTAAAAGCACCACTGGTCTGACCTATCGTACGCCTCAACGCTTGGTGCACTAAGCGGACGCCTGCGTACTCTTGCCGGCTGGCGCACCGGACTTCTGTTTGGCGAAGTGCTAACCACCTCGCCGAGTCAACGATATCGGTGTCGGTGCAATCGAACTCCCCGATATCGTAAAACCCACCACCTTAACTTTTCCTATCTTATGCACATGCAAGTTTAATCGCAAACACACAAAAACCGAGCCGAAGCTCCCCGGACCAAACGTCCGTCTCCAACCAACCGAGCCGAAGCTCCCCGGACCACCCCGTCCGTCTCTTACCAACCGAGCCGAAGTTCCCCGGACCCAAACGTCCATTTCCAAATCACCCGAGCCGAAGCTCTCATCAATATTCCTGTGCCAACAGTGTTTGTGAAAAGTGCAATCCTAGTTACTAAGTTACTCTTGCCAGTTTATTATTACAGTTTACGTTAGCCCAGGACTGCCCCCGGTATACCCCGTGAAGGGCTCTCAAGGGGCACTAGGAACCAAGACGGCGGCATTACGGCCCGAAGTTCCTTTTCGCAAGGCACTTAATATTATTGGTTTATTTCCCTTAACCCATTCCCCTTCTCACATTACGATAGACTATCCTAGGGTGATTTTTAAACCTTCCACTCTTCGGGAAAAGCGATCTTTCTCCAAACCCGAGCAACTCTTAACTCTAACTATCACCACTACTCACTACTCTTTATATCTTCCTCAGATCATGTCCTATTGCATTTCACAATTTACTAAATGCAGACCGACCTAGGCTACATGTCGAACCGGTTATGAAATGATCCATTACTCATCCAAATGCCCTAAATTATTTACTGGAGACTTACCATGACATAAATGACCTAAGTCCAGAAAATGGAAATTTTCCTAATTTATTTGGCATTTAATTAAATTCCTCGAAAATCCAAGGACTACCGGTTTGAACATGAACTATCCTAAGTTCTCATGCAAGATGTCCAGCAATTTTATGATAAATACTAAGTTATCTCAATTGATTAAATCCTAAGTATCATAATTTTTCTATCATTAGAAGGGCATGAAAATTATTTTAGAAATAATCTCTAACTTCTATTGTTTATGAAGCAAGTACAGAAAATATTCTTCCAAAAATTATAAATAATTCATGACATGCAGATAAAGGCCTAAAATTAGCACTGGCCAAGTTTCATAAACTTCCAGCAAGTATTTTACCCATAATTAATTTTTAAACATAAAAGCCCTTTCTATTATCTGTGAATAAAGTACTAGATTTACTCGACATAAAAATTCTATAAAAATCCAGGGATCAATGTTCTACTGGTCAAGATCTAAATCCAGAATTTTAACTGATTATAATTAATTTAAGACCTCCAAATAATTAAAACAGCAATTCGGGCTAATAATCCTTTAACACATGAAGTATGATATTTATTAATCATAAAATTCCAGGAAAATTACCATAAGTCTAAAACATCCTAAAACCCCCTCCTCCCGAGTTTCATAATTTTTGGATTAGATTTAGTGCTTCAAATATCTAAAATACATATTAATCCTAAAGCTAAATCTCAACTTCCGAGGTACCTAAATACCTCCAATGCCTTCACCATTTCAACCAGAGAGTTTTCAGCATATCATGTCACTCTCCTCCAAATTTCAAGGGCATACAAGAGCTTTTGCTCCTATGTCCTTCACAAACCTCAAACTCCCACCCGTTGGATTTGAGCCAATCTCTTAGGATAAAATCCACCCTAAGCCACACCATGTTACCCAAGAGGGTAGACATAGACTCAACAAATCAGTGGCCAACAATTTCAGCCTCTTTTGAGGAGATGTGTCCACTCCATCCCCAATCGTACTTATCCCCAAAGTACCCCTCACCAAGACCTATCTAGGACTTGATACTTCCCTATTCAAAACTCGACCAATTGAGTTGAAATTTTGTACAGATCTTAATATTGATGCCAGGGACTACCACCCAAAATTTGGGGGAGTTTGGACTTAATTTCATCTCCTAATTAATTTTATATTGTTTATTAAATTTTTACAAAAACTTTAGGCAAAAGTTCTCCAAAAATTCTCATTTTTGGACAGCCTCTCGATATACATATTATAGACCTCCAGTCCAAATTTCAAGTCATTTGGACATATTATGAACCGTGGGCAACCATTTTAATTTCTGGTTAGCCTAGGTCTTGATCCCACCAAAACGAGTGCTGTGTTCAAACCACTCACCCAAATTGAATAAAATCAATTTTAAATTAAAGTAGACCCCGAGGGCTACAACTTTTGTGTCTGGTCATTTTCCTAAAACGGCCTCTACGTGCCTCGTTTCGCAGCCTCAACATATATCCAAATAATCTATTTCTCCATATGTAATATAGAATTAATCTATATATTATAAAATTATTTCTACTGTTCATCTTCTACATGAGCCCGAAAACCAGACACAGAAAAATCATTTTTCCTGTAAGCATCCCGTGATCCGTCGCCGGCCGTTCGGTCACTTCCCTGGCCAGCCACCACCACCACCACCTCCGTTGAGGCGATGGCTATCGGTCGGCGGTGGTTTGGCCGCCGGAGGTGGCGGTTTCCGGCGAACTCAAAATACCTTTTTCATGGTTTCTCCATAAAAACGAGAGACGGGTCCGGCTCCGTTGAGCGCGATCCTCCTTTCTAAGAATCCTAAGATCTACCCATGAAAGAGAAGGAGTAGAGGAGGACCTTGTTCGCGGTTTGAAGGCGAGAAGAACGTCGGGGTGCCATGGCGCGGTGGTGGCGTTGCTGAACTTCTCCTACAGCAAGAACAAGGGTCTGATCCGATTACTTGAGCGTGTAACCTTCTCCTCTTTCACTAGGTGGGCTTTTATAAGTCAGGAAGTGGGAAGGTGAATGTGTAAATCCTTAATGGCCATGAAGGTTCCTCCCCCTTAACGTTTCGGTTACAGTGAAGGGATAAGAAACGGTGGAAACTGAACAGGTGTGTCCAGCTGGCGGTTTTCCATTGGACCACCTTTTCCTCATTTATTATATAATTGTAGAAGGAAAACGGCCGGAAGTTACTCCTGGTGTAACTTCCCACACCAGCATTTATTTCCACGCGTGTTAAAATAATTTCGGGTCCGAACCGTCGTTTCGGCCAATGTCACGGGCGTGACACATAGGTCACGGGCGTGACAGGCCCGGATAGCCAATTCTGGGCTCGACGATCGTCTAACTGAGATCGACGATCGTCGATGGATGGTCACGGGCGTGACACCTTGGGTCACGGGCGTGACAGGCCCGAACGGCAGATATTGGGTCGACGGTCGTCGAATTGAGATCAACGATCGTCGAAGGCTGGTCACGCCCTAGGTCACGGGCGTGACACTCATGTCACGGGCGTGACATGCCCGGGCCGCAAGATCGACGATCGTCTCACGGCGATCGACGATCGTCGATGGGGTCACGCCCATAGTCACGGGCGTGACACTTTGGTCACGGGCGTGACATGCCCAGACAGCACGTTCGACGATCGTCTCGTGGAGATCGACGATCGTCGAAGTAGTCACGCCCAGGTCACGGGCGTGACGGGTCGGTCACGGGCGTGACCCACCCGTGACCCGAAATATTGATCGCTTTATTTCAATTTTATGTGTTTCCTGGGGTTCCGTCACAACTAACCGACTCCTAGGGGTCTAGCCGGAAATGGGATGTTACATTCGCCATCGAAGAAGGGACTCTGATGCGCGTTATGAAACTTTCGGACAAAAAGGAGTGTGAAGCTCCCGTGTCGAATAGTGCTCGTGCCGGACTATCGCAAATCAGAACAAAGCCTATACAAACAGTATTAAGCTAACAAGCACTAGGTAACAGAATTTAAAGCTAACTTGCTATAAATTAAACCATACCTGTCACCACATCCGCTTGTTTGATGGCCTCCTACTGGCCCAGATTATAGACTCTCGGTTGAGTTGGAGCATAGTGGGACGCGGTTGACTCCACCGCCTTGCCTTTTTCTTCATAAGTTGCTCCTTGCTTTCTCTCGGACTTCGGACGTCCACTCCAACAATCACGGGCAAAATTCCTCATCTTTCCACAAGTAAAACAAGCGCCCGGGGTCCGGTTGGTAGTTGCCCCCGAGGCACCTAAAGAAGGGGCTGGACCCGACGTCCTAGCCTTCTTGTGGAACCTGCGATATTCAGACTTCGAAGTAGTCGTCACTTTAAACTCCGATTTCCTGCCACTGGAGTCTTTCTTCGCCTGAACATTCTTCATGTCCTTTTCCAAAGACCGTGTCATGTTGACCAAGGTTAGGAAACCCTGTGCCATTGGCCCCGAAAGTAACAATCTCAAGTCATCTCTCAAGCCTTCATAAAATCGGTTCGTCTTGCGCTCCTCACCAGCAAAGGTAGCGCTTGTGTACCGGCCCAAACGAGTAAACTCGTGGAGATACTCGTCCACGGTACTGTCTCCTTGAACCAACTTCTGGAACTCATTCTCCAAAGCAATCCTCTGAGCTGAGGGGAGGTATCGAGCAAAGAACAACCTTGAAAACTCCTCCATTGAGACATCAGCCAACTGCCAACTCCTCAGATGGTGTAGCTCCAAGCCTTCCCACCATAGCCTTGCATCACCGTCCAGCAAGAACGTCGCAATCGTGGTCTTCTGCCACTCTTCCGTCTTAGTAGCAATCAACACTCTCTTAACCCTGGAGAGCCAGTCCTCCGCTTGGGTTGGGGTTCCCATCCCCGAGAACACAGGAGGATTGAAGCCCATCACGTGCTTCAGCTGCTTCTCCATTTCTGTCCTCGGCAACACCGGCTCTAAAACCACCTGTTCCACCCTCCTTGGCTCTGCCGTTTGGAGCAGTACTTGCTCCACAGTAGGAGCGGGCTGCTGCACCTGCCTCGCAGGCTGCGCATTGATCAACGCAAACACAGCCTCCGCTATCAGTCGAATGGTCTCAGCTGAAGGAGGTGTTGCAGGCACATCATTTGGTGCACTGCTCACCTCAGAAACTGGCCGTTCTGATGGCCCAACACCACTCATGGTCACCTATAATTGTGCAAAACACCGATAAGCGACCACACAACATTGCAAAAAGCAATTATAGGAACACGCAGGTTTCTCAAACATGTGTATTTTCATTCCTAAGTAGACATTCATGGGTTCTTTTCATGTTATAATGATGACGCACATACGTGTGCTCACCACCCCTTAAATGGAATTCACCCACGAATTCATTTAAGCCTGACCAAAACCGGTAGTCTGATACCAAATTATAACACCCCTATCCGTCTCATAGCATATAGCAGTTGGTCCGGCCGGGGCCCGACGCCATATACAACGGATAGACCGATGGGTTACTCATTGAAACCAATCAACCAATCACAACGTCCTACACAGAGCATCTAGCAGAAGCAATTTATTAAGTTGCAAAGAATAAAGAACCCAGCCATAAGCATGAATGTCCACTACTCAGACCAAAAGGAATGTACAATTCACGAGTACTAGCCTTATGGCCTTATAATAGTTTGCTCAAATATAAGTGTCTTCCAAACCTCGGCACGCAGGCCGGTCACACATGAGAATATAAGAAAACACTCAAAATTAGGCCTTCGAGGGCCGGCTCAGCAATTTGGGTTTTAGCCCGCTATTTACCGCTCGGCTCCGCAGCACCTGCAACCACAATTCACCGCAACGGTGGCAGACAAGAGTAACGGTCAGCTAAAGCTGACCAAATTATAACGATTCCGCCCCCAAACTGGGGCGGCAAAGCTCCTTCCCTGCACTTGTTAGCAAAACAAGCAACATAGTGAATAAACACCACATCACAAGTGTACGCACACACGGCCATACACCTCGTGCTCTCAGGGCACATACTTGGTGAAGCCAGTCCAAACCCCGTCCGATCCTTCACTTCACCACCACCCCCAGGGCGGTAAAACTCGTGAGCATTTAGTCCTTTCAGCCGTAGCCTAGACTCGCTCTCCAAATCATCGGCAAGTCCCACATAAAACTTTAGGTCACTTTAACCGAGCAGATGGAGCGGGTAGGGGTCCACAAGTCCGTTGCTCACCCCGTCATAGCCCTTTGACCTTTGACGCGGGCCAAGCTTCTCCCAGTCCCAACTATCGATCAAGCACGGTACATAGCCCCGCTATGTACCCGGTTGGCTCCCAGGCCACCATCATGGCAGAAATGTGTTTCTGCCTAGATTTCTGAGTGCAGCTTGGGGTAAATACCCAAGATTTTGTGATGCATTCCAACACATAGTAACCCGAAAACAATCAAAATGCTTGGAGTCTTCTCCGGCTAACAATGCATAACAAATCATCACCGATCCAGACCAACATGTCTGGGTAGGCTTCACACATTATGCCTATGTCCGTACTACGATTCCGGACTCTAACAAGGGGGACTTTACATATCTACCCCAAAGAATACCGCAAACTCACCGCACACTTGCGGGAGAGGGTTTTCCCATGCAAAGGAAGAAGAGCTTCACATGCTCAAGATGAGAATCGTTACCCTAGCATTTTTCCTTAGCGCCATGGAAATCTACGCGGATAAAAACCACCACAATCTCCTGCCTCCGTAGATCTGAAGTCGGCTCGCGATTTGGAGCTTCAAAACTCCGCCGGTGACCGAATCTAGCCCTCCTTCTTCTTCCTTGCTCTCCCTTCTCTCTAGGATTTAGAAAGAGAAAACCCAAAGCAAATGATGGTTTTCTAACCCTAAACCTGGGTATATCTCAGCAAGAACAGCCCCAAGCCATTGGATCCCAAAATAAGGAAACAGACGGCCACGATTCAGCCCAAAAATAAACTTCCTGGGCTGAACACGGCCTGCGACACGCCCGTGTCCAGGGCCGTGTCACCCACCCGCCGTCACACCTGAAATCCCCGACCAGAACACGGCATGTGATACGACATCCGACACACCCGTGTCAGGTCCCGTGTCACGGCCCGTGTTCACAAATCCAGAAATCTCCCGAGAAGGACACGACCATGTGACACGCCCGAGTCACATGCCATGTGCTCGACACGCCTGGGGAAACGCCCGTGTCCCTGGCCGTGTCGCTCTCACAGCAATAAATGACAGATCGCCCGAGTGCGATACGCCCTGGGACACGCCCATGTCCCAGGCCGTGTGCCTACATCCGACGATCGTTGACCGCCAAAACATCGACCACGCGACCCCCAGCCGAACACACCCCTTGTAAACCCCCCCTCCCAGAACACAAAACACGGCACGAGAGGGGTCTTATGCCCAAAACAGCCGCCTCGGGGTAGCTCCAACACACGGGTTAGCCTGTACCCCAAGTCATCTATTCTGCCAGCTACAACCAATATCAAAACAATATGCCAACCCAACCAAAAGAATATATAAGAAGTCAATCCACACAAGTTATATATCCAAATGTATAGTAAAATAGAAGCTAAAACATGCTTCTATATAGTCAGAGTGCAGTTATAAAATTTCCCCGAAGGGCTACAACAAAACTTTCATCACTCACATCTGTAACAGATGGTAACGATGACACCGTCCCTTCAGACCCTGTCGTCCTGGCTTGGCTGACCGGCTCCATAACCTGCTGCTCCTCCTGCGGGGTTTCCTCCTAAAATGGAATACATATCAACCATTAGTCATAAAGACTAAGTGGTTTCACATCCGCTCCCCCGACGACTCCTCGACACCGGGAGGAGAAATAGACAGGATACAATATATATATATATAAGCAGGAGTATAACAAGCAAGTGGTATAACAAGTAATAAGATATTCCAGCAATCCTACCATCTATCACAGCATATGAACATAGAGTTATAACAGAAAGTAACTCAACTTATATGGATGCCCATACAAGCATATAAGTTGAGGATCGTTCAGCAATAAGTAACTCATCGTATAGGAGTGCCCATACAAACTTATACGATGAGGGTCTTGTGTATGTAATGAGATGCAATGTTATGTATGCGATGCAATGACACACCCATGATCATGCACATGTAGTTGCTATGCCGACACAGACTTGTAGTTCCTACTTTTCGGGCAGGTAGCTAACCTCTCAGGCGCCAACCGTCGTGGCCAGACGGTGACAATAGAACGGGCGTTTCTACTACTAAGTGGGTATTCACACTACTTCACTTAGGCCTCCGTACGCCTCAATGCTAAGAACACAAAAGCGGAGCCCATGCATACTACGGCCCAGCGGGTTCACTTGGGTAGATGTGCACCAAGATCCTGTCCCCGAACTGGCCATGTGTGACGGGTGGATCCTCGGGAAAGCACGAGGATCAAGTCCACCCGATCACTTGGCACGGAAGGAACCTCGGAGAAAGCACGAGGGGCAAGCCCAACCGCCCAAAGTCTATCCATCAACTCCCATCGATGGAATGATAGGCGAGCCCGTAGACCTGCCACACTATCCTTAACCCAGGATTACGACACCGCGTGTCGACTCACACCGCATGCAATTCCACAACATCGTGGCATGGAAGGAACCTCAGAGAAAGCACAAGGGTCAAGCACAACCATCCACTTTGCACGGATGGCGCCTCGGGACATGAACACTGAGGGACTAGCCCAACCGTCCAGTTTATTCATCTCAACCCATTCCGACTAGTGACGGCCAACGACGTACTTACAACCTTCCACAATGCTACCAATAGGGAGACGGCACTCTAAGTATTGGACTACTAAACATCATTCTATCAACTCAACAAACATATGGCCATAGTTTATTCATCTACATGTCACCCCAAACGATTTCCTCATAGAGTAAATACAATGCGCATAAATGATCTAGCAATTTATATCAAGACATTTCGTTCAATTTAAGCTTGCATCACCACTCATATTACGAATTCAAATTAACAAGCTTCAATATTCATAACACTACGGTGGTTATCATAAAAATGTTCACCTGAATCTCGCATTAGATTGCAACATTAATTCCACCGAACCCAAGTTCATGTTATAATCACCCAAAAATTTAAGTGCAGAATTAAATCTGGACAGCAAATTCAATCAAGGATTCCCGTGGCTACAGAAATCCGATGAGTGCGAGTAACCCTTCTATGGAAATTTATTTCCATTGGATACAACTTTCGTGTTTAGCCTACAACCCAGATCAGGCTCTAACCTATACGAAATCGGCTCCAAAGACTGCAGCGTCCAGAATACAAATTCAGTGCGCTTATTTTA
Organism: Platanthera zijinensis; assembly: GCA_039513925.1. Taxonomy (NCBI): domain Eukaryota; kingdom Viridiplantae; phylum Streptophyta; class Magnoliopsida; order Asparagales; family Orchidaceae; genus Platanthera; species Platanthera zijinensis. Next base: position 77,177,809 of record CM077084.1, read on the forward strand.
CATCCTTTACTTCGATCGTACATTCTCATGGCTACAGGCTTCACCCGAAGGCGTGTAACCACTCGTTGGAAAGATAATTTCAAGGGTTACAACTTTTGTGTTTAGTGAAAAGCCCAGATCTGACCATTTCTTGCCCGAAAACAACCAAAAAGGTCGCTGCGTGCAGAACACAGATTCTGCACGCATCTTGAAGCGCAATGAACGACATCCGTTCATCTTCCTCCTAAAGCGATTTTCCCAAAATTGCCACCAAAAGCTCCTCCATCCTTATTCTCCCTCTCATGGCCATTCCTCTTCACAGATCCACCCCATCATCATTTGAGGAAGGGGAGGTTGAAGATGTCTAGTCTTTAGAACACATTTTCTAGCAAGGCCTTCCTAGAATCCTCCTCCTCGCACATCAAGACTCATTTGAGTCGATATCTCGCCTAAGGATATCTATGGATCTAGCACCAAGGGAGAGGGGAGGAAGCTCACCTCATTTCCAGCTGTACCACCATTGCCGACCATGGATCTAGTCATCTTCCTCCGCGGCATCACTTTTTCCTTGACGACGATGGCGTTTCTCCTCCTCCAAAGCTTGCTCCAGCCGTTCTCCTCCTCCAGGAATGTTCCCTCTAGAAAATTAGGGTTTTGGAAGAGAATGATATTGCTAGGGCTTCACTTTTCCTTTTTATACAGAAGTGACACGGGTAGGGACACGACCGTGTCCTTACCCATGTCCTGCTCTGGCGAAATGTCTTGACCGCCGTTTCGTGCTCCTACACGGGTACTGACACGCCCGTGTCGGTACCCGTGTCCAGGTGACACGGCCGTGACACTTCCCGTGTCAATATCCGAGTGGTTCTCGGGGCAAAACTCGTCGAGCTGGGCTTGAAGCACACGGGTAGGGACACGCCCGTATCCCTACCCGTGTCTTTCACGGGACACTTATTGTCTCTTCTTGGCTATATGCACACGGATAGAGACATGGCCGTGTCTCTACCCATGTCCTTCTCGGGACGAACCACTCAACGCCATTTCACTCAAAGCCATGGAACACGGGTAGTGACACGCACGTGTTCCTACCCGTGTCCTTCTCGGGACATACCACTCAAAGCCATTTCACTCAAAGCCATGGAACTCAACGCCATGGCACACGAGTAGAGACACGCCCGTGTCCCTACCCATATCCTCCTCTGGACACACCATTCAAAGCCATTCTAAAATCACCAAGCGCCATAGCCACTCAGCACCATTGAACACGGGTAGGGACACGCCTGTGTCCGTACCCGTGTCAATCTCAACTCAAGTTCTCATCCTATTTTCTTATCTCCCCCAAGTGCACACCTGATCACATGCACCCCCTTGAGCCTACATCAGCTCTCCCGACACCACAAACACGCATAGGGGGCCTAGCGCGAATCGGGACGTTACACCCCTAACACGGACCTGGGACACGCCCGTGTCCCAGGCCGTGTGACCTGTACCCAGGTCCAAAAATCTATTTCAAACGTTGCCCGTTCCTCTTTTGAGTTTCGGGGCATTATATTAGGTTCCTCCTATCCCACCTGGAGAAGATTGACGAGTTGATTTTCTTCAAATGATGGATGGGTACACCTTTGGTCATGTCAAAAGTGTCGCGGTCCAGCTGATTCAAATATAAACTGAGGATTCTACCAAAGTTCGGTGCTCAAAGACTATCCTTAATCCTGGCAAACAACACTGCTCCCCAGTCAATTTTCTTCCGACATATGATGGCTACCAAAATTTTGAACATGTCTGGGGACAAGTAGTCATGGGATCCAGTCTTGTAAAACAGAACTTTTTCGATTATGTGTGATAAAAGTTTTCCTTCCTCATTCATTCCTTTCTTCTTTACTGCTTTCATTCCTCTAGGCAAACCACAAATAATGTCGCGGCCTAGCCACCTCTAATTGATGATGATTTGGTTGCCAAGGCGCTACAACATAAAGACTTTAGGAGCCATGATGATGCTAATGGAAAATAACGTTACAACCTCCGTCCGCGGCGTGCTAAGCCCACTTGAAGACTCATTTTAAATCATGCTTTTAGCTATTTATTTTAATTATATTTTATATTTTAGAATATAAAATTATTCCATGTTTGGGTAATAATTTTATATTCATGTGAGGACTTTATTTGCCTATTTCCTGCTTTTAAAAAAACATTTGGTGTGTATTTAGCCGCCCGGATGGATGAGATTTCATCTCCATCTTGGACGGTTAGATGTGTGTTTGTAACTCCTATATAAGGAGATCTTTTTATGAGAATGAGAAGAAGAATTGCTTAACCCTAAAATTTCCTCCCAAAGAGAAATTTCGGCCAAGAGGGGATCTCCCTAGCAAACGGCCCCTTGGTGGTGTGAAGCCGCCCCTTGCTCCCTCCACCCATCCTCAGTGCGACTCTGGTGTGGACTCCTTCGGTGTGACGCCAAGGAAGAAGGTTTTAGCCCCCATTCGGTTAGACGCCAGTTGATCCGTGGAGAGAGTGATTCTCCCACTTTATCTTGTGTGCAAAGTGAATCCGGGTTGGGTAATATCTTTTCCCCTCCCTCTTGTGCGTTCTTGCTTTAGTTTTGTGGAGATTGAGCAACCGTTATTTCCGTGGTTTTGAATATAATCGCTTGCAAATTCTGAATCGCTTTCATTGTTGACGAATTTCTTTACAAATCTTGACCGGGTAGGTCCTATTTGCTTAAGCGGATCTTGGCCTATAACCACGGTTCGTTCTCAAAAGGCTTGACAACATTTATGTTACTTTTTAGGGAATAATCCAACTCATTTTTCGATCGTTATTTTAGAGCCGATCATCCCTCCATGTGGTTTATGTGCTGCATTAGAACCGGCAGGTATTGTGGCGATAGATGCTTGTGTAGGTGCGGTTGAGTCATAGCGTGTCGGGCGTAGTAGGGATTTCTTGTTTCGTGGCAAACTCCGACTAGCGGACATACCCTACATCAATTTGGTATCAGAGGCTGTCGTCCCAATTTTTTAATTGTAACGTCCTCGCTTGAGTTTTCTCGGCACGCACTAACAAAAACAAAAAAAAAACAAAAAAAGAAATTTCTGGTATGCCAATAGTACTCTTAAATCTGTAATTTTCAGCGAAATTTTCAATTTTTTTTTTAACACTCTACATTTTTATCACTTCGGGATATTATAAAAATATTTTGTTTTTAGTATAGGATCAGCCCTAGGAAAAATCATCTTTCCCAAAATATTCTAAACCTGAATGAGCACTAGACTAGGTTTAGAGTACGCCGTCCCGTCTACGTCTAGAATGGCTGATAGAGAGCACGAGGATCCACACGCTGAGGCTATAGAGGGTCTACGTACTAAGATTACGGACATTAGGATGATGTTAGCCCAGATCCTACTGAATCAAGAGAGAGCGCAGCCACCTGGTAACGTGCGGCAGCCCAACCATCACCAATCGGTTGACGACCATGAGTCTGATGGGGACTCACCCCGGGTGCCCCGTCGCAAACGTCATGCAGACCGTGACTTCTATATTACTAGAGCCATTAAGATCAATGCCCTCACTTATGATGGTTAGGGTGATCCCCAGATCTTCTTACTTGGGTAGTGGATATGGAATGCTACTTCGAATGGCACAACCTTATGGACCCTCAAACGGTCCAAGTTACCAGGATAAAGTTAACGGATCGTGCGAAGATTTTTTGGCTGAATGAGGAACGGAGATTAGGAACCAGAAATGGGGTCCCACTTATAGGATGGCCGGTGATGAAGAATTTGCTATCTGATCAGTACGTCCCTGCGTACCACCGTACACAGATTTCGACGAGCTTGCCACCCTGCGTCAGGGCTCAAACTCGGTAGCTGAATACATGGGAGAGTTGAAGGACCGTATGGTGTGTTGTGATCTTAGGGAGATCCCCAAGGTCACCTTATCTATATTTCGTAAATGGCTTCAGCCCGAGATTCAAAAGAAGCTCTTGCGCTATGGTCATATGGACCTGAATACGACCTTCAATGCCGCCCTCGACATGAAAAACATAATGCTTCTAAGGCCTCACTCATTGCTATTCCCATGTAAGAATATTCCACAGCTGGGAGCATCTCTTCCACTATTAAGAAAGAGACATATCTGCTAGGTCCCACTCTCTAGATCATACAGCATAACACCACTCCCACAGGAATCCACCAAACGGAAGTCTGAGTAGTGAAATCACCACTAAGAACGCTAGGAACCCCACGAGTGAGCGTATCCCCATAGGAAAGGTTAGCAAGACTAACGCTACATGCTACTCTTGCAGCATTCAAGGTCACTATGCCTTTGAATGCCCTACGAAGACTAAGGCCATCGCCCTTTTAGAGGCGACTACCGATCCCGCTGACTTTGTGATGAGGCTGCTGAGGAGAGTGACCCAGAAGGGGTCCCAAGTGATTTAGAGGACGATCACCACCTTATGGTGATGCGTTGTATCTTGACCACTCCTCGTCCATTGGATTATTGGAAGCGGATGAGCATATTTTCTCTGATTTTTAAGAGTGGTGAGAAACTCTGCAAACTGATTATCGATAGTTGTAGCTGTATGAATGTCATTTCTGAAAACGCCATCACGCGTATGACCCTGATCACGGAACCACACCCGAACCCATATCAGGTAGCTTGGATAAACAAGATCACCGTCCCGGTTACATTCGATGTCTGGTCCCCCTCTCATTCAAATCGTATACTGATGAGGTTTGGTGTGATGTCCTTCCGATGGACGCTTGTCACGTGTTATTCGACCGCTCTTGGATCTATGACCGTGATGTGACGCATTTTGGTAAATCCAAAATGTATGAATTTAAATTCAATGGCAAAATAATTACCTTGAGGCCGACCATCCCACGGGAGCCAGTAGTTTTGGCTAAGGACCCCACTATCCCAATAGAGAGGAGGACGTTGAGTCTAGTTGGTAGGAAGGAGTGTGTGAAGGACCTGTTTCTTAACGGGATGATGTATGCACTAGTTCTCTTGAGTGGGAAGCCTGATTCTAGCGTTTTAGGTGATTTGCCCAGAGAGTTACGGGCACTATTAGAAGAATATAAGGACGTGTACCCGGAAGAGTTGCCATCATCATTCCCCCCGCTTAGAGATATTCAGCAGGCGATAGATCTTGTCCCGGGCTCCTCTTTGCCCAACAAGCCCCATTACCGACTCCATCCAGCTGCCCATAAAGAGTTACAGGCCCAGATCGAGGAACTGTTGAAGAAGGGGTTCATTAGGACTAGCATGAGTGTAACATCCCTACCCGTTACATGGGATATAGTAGAAGGTCCGGCTGGGGCCCCACACCATATTCCACAAACAGGCGGAGAGGTTACTATATAATATCAAAACTACCAACGATTCCTAACACAGAGCATTCTAGCGGAAGCTTCATGGTTGAAAACTTTGAACTCAAGAATAACAACAGAAATGTCCACTATTAACAATTAAGAATGTATAAAACCCAATACATAAGGTATATGGCCTTATGACCTTACGAGTTTCTCTTAACAGGAGTGTGATTTACAAACATCGGTACGCAGGCCGGCCACACATGAACAAAAGTAAAGCAAAGTAAAGCCTTCAAGGGCAGCAATGCAATCAGGGCTTCAGCCCGCTATTTCCCACTTGGGCCAGCTCCACCTGCAAGAAACAATCCACCAAGCGGCGACAAATAGGGCAACGGTCAGCATTCAGCTGGCCAATTTTAACGACCCTGCCTCTGGCACGGGGCAGCAGAATTCCTTCCCTGCAAAGCATTTCATTAACCAGCATATGTATTATATAATCCACCAAGTACGTGCACAACCGCACTAGCCAATACATATCACAAATGTCGGCCCGACGACCCGACGCTCCGTGCACTCAGGGCACCTTATTGGTGTACCAGAAAATCCAGGGTCCCACCACCATTTCAAGGTCTCTCTACCTTACAGTCCAAATGAGCATTCCTATTCTTTACGGCGCGCAGGCCTAAGACTCTCGCTATGAGATCCTAACAGAGACTTAAGTACCCAAGGTTAGACAACCATAATGCGGGTACAGATCCGCCTTGCCCGTTGCTCATCATCGTCAGTCGTCATATCGGACTGATGCGGGTACAACATCTCCTTGCCCGTTTGCCACCAAGGCCTTTAGTTGCAGCACAACGGATCAACAACACACAACATGGTACTCATGACCATATGCGTTGAACACCAAGTACCAACTCACATATTTTCCTGGACTTCCTCCAGTACTTCCTACTGCACCAAGCCACAGGTATTCACAAGGGACTCCATACAAACAATCAATGCACACGGAGTCTTCTCCGATTTGCAAACAAAGCATCACCAATCCGTACTACTCACTTCCGGATGGGCTTCACACAGAATGCCTAACCGTACTACTCACTTCCGGTTCTAATGCAACAAAACAAGGGATAAACCACCGATCCCACAGGAATCACTTCGCGTTCCACCTTTCGGTGGAGGATTCCTATGCAAATGCAGGAAAGAAGGACTTCACATGTCCGAGTGGAAAATGGTTACCCTTGAAGAATGCTTTCGCGCCATAGAGAAAAGTACATTGTTGGAAAACACCGCAATGCTCTTGCCTCCATGAATCTGAACTCGGCACGCAATTCGGACCACTGTAGCACCACCGGTGGCCGAGTTCCTCTTCTTCTTCCTCCTCTTGCTCTCCTCTCTCTCTTCTCCTTAGAAAGAGAAAGCAAAAGATGAAATGAGGAATAACTTCACAATTCCCGTCCATAAACCATTAGGAGGCAAGCCAGGGCCGTTGGATCGTATTTAATAAAAACGAATGCCCCAGATTAACCCTAAAAATCATTTTAGATGGTCGAACACGGCTTTGCACAAGGCCGTGTTCCTGGCCATGTGCCCTGCTCGCACACGAATCGACGATCCAGAGCAGAAAATGGGTTGAGACACGCCCGTGTCCAAGGTGACACGCCCGTGTCACACAAACTGACACGCCCGTGTCGGTGGGCATGTTCCATAACCGCTCTACGAAACCTACATGACTCTCAGTGGACACGGGTCCTGACATGCCCGTGTCAGGATTGACACGACCGTGTCGACCGCGATATACCCGTGTCCCGAGCTGTGTACACACCTCACGACACAGCCCAGTTTCCAGAGAAGGACACGGCCTGTTGACACGCCTGTGTCAACTTCGACACGCCCATGTCGGCCCCCCTGACACGACCGTGACCTTCAGCCGTGAAATTCTCAGGGCTCCAAAACCCATAAAAACACTACCAATACTTAGTATCTTTTTGGGGCATTACAATTCTCCCCCTGTTAAAAGAATTTCGTCGTGAAATTCAATAACCAAAAAACAAAATTATATACTATGTATATAAATATCATTGTTCATACAAATGGTTAAAACAATACTACAAAAATAACTCGGAAAATTCAGTACGCATGGTTTGTTCCTGCTCCCATGTAAACTCTTCTCGGCCACAATTGTCCCATCGGACCTTGACCATCTCGACAACTTTATTTCGTAGTTGCTTAACCGCCGAATCCTCAATCCGAATAGGCCTAACCTTCGTCGTTAGCCCACTATCGACCGTTACTCGATCCGCATCAACCAATTGAGATGGCTCTTTCACCGCTTTCCTTAATACCGAGACATGAAATACGTCATGCAAACCACTTAGTTCCGTCTAAAGCACCAACTGATAGGCAGCCTCACCAACACGCTCTACCACTTCAAACGGTCCCAGATACCTCGGACTCAGCTTTTTCAAATGCCGTATCCTGGACATGCCCTTGAAGGGTTTTATATTCAGGTATACCCAATCGCCCACCGCAAACTCAACGTTTCAGTGCTTGGCATTATAGTACTTTGCTTGCCTGTCTTTAGCCACCAACAATCTTTCTCGAATCAATCGAATAATCGAGTTAGCTTCATCCATTTCTTTTCGCTTGTACAGCTTCGATTCGCTAGTCTCTGCCCAAGCCAAAGGGGTACGACACTTCCTACCGTATAAGGCCTCAAAGGGCGCCATCTGGATACTAGCTTGGTAGCTATTGTTATAGGCGAACTCGATCATATATAGATGATCTTACCAACTCTTCCCAAAATCTAGCACACACATTCGGAGCATACCCTCCAACGTCCTGTTGGTCCTTTCGGTCTGACCATCCGTCTGATGGTGAAAGGTCGTATCGAAATGCAATTTCGTACCCAACAGTTGGTTAATTAGTCTCCAATCTCCCGAAGTGAAACGCCCATCCCGATCACTAACGATGCTACGGGGCACACCGTGCAATCGTACAATGTTATCCACATACAACTTTGCCAACTTATCAACTGAGTCATCCTTCCGGTTCGGGATGAAGTACGACACCTTAGTTAACCAGTACATAATCACCCAAACAACATCATTACCGTGTTGCGATCTCGGCATCCCATGCACAAAATCCATTGAGATGTCATCAAATTTCCATATAGGAATAGGCAACGACTTCAGAAGACGTCCTTGCCTTTGGCATTCAGCCTTTACCAAGGCACATGTCTGGCACTTCGCAACATAATGTGCTATATCTTTCTTCATTCCAGGACACCAGAACATTTTCTTCATATCTTTATTCATCTTCGTGCTCCCGGGGTGAATAGAATATCTTGTGAAGTGGGCTTCATACATCAATTCTTCACGAATTTTACCCCTACTTGGGACGCACAAACGACCCTCTCTCCGCAAAAGGCCGTCGTCAAAAGAAAACTGAGAATCTGAACTCTCTGCTGCATACCGTTGTAGACTTTCATCAAGTTCTGTTGCCTGTCAAACTCTATCTGTAAGGTCACACTGTACCTCTATCCAGTTCAAACACGCTTTTGTAGTGGAATTCTTGTCAACACAAGAAATGTCTAAGACTTCCAGTTCTTGAATTAGGCTTTCATCATGCCTTAGCAACCAATTAGCCCTTGTCGGAGCCCTACGACTCAAGGCATCCGCGATGACACTCCCATTACCGGGAGTGTAGTGAATATGAAAAGTGTAGTCTCCAATAAACTCCATCCACCTTCTCTATCGCATGTTGAGATCCTTCTGATCCAACATGTACTTCAGGCTCTTATAGTCCGTGAATATGCCCACTTTCACGCCGTATAGATAATGACGCCACAGTTTAAGTGCAAATATTACCGCCGCCAACTCCAAATCATGGACGGGGTAATTCCGTTCATGCACCTTCAACTGGCATGAGCCATAAGCTATCACCTTTCCAAACTGTAGAAGAATGCAGCCTAATCCGCTCCCTGATGCATCACTATACACTTCGAAGCCATCCAAACCACATGGTGATATCAAGATTGGCGCCGTGGTCAAATGACTCTTAAGCTCTTCGAAAGCTCGTGCACATTCGGGCGTCCAAATGAACTTTTTATCCTTCCTCGTCAGTGTGGTGAGTGGCAATGTTATCCGCGAGAAATTCTCTATGAAGCGCCTGTAGTAGCCCGCCAGTCCAAGAAAACTCCTGACCTCTGCCATAGAAGTAAGAACAGGCAACTCCAGAATAGCAGCAACCTTAGCCGGATCTACCGCAATGCCCTCTTCACTAACCACATGGCCAAGGAAGGCCAATGACGATAGCAAAAACTCACACTTAGAGAACTTGGCATAGAGCTTGTTCTTCCTCAGGGTGTGCAACACCAACCGCAAATGATTTGCATGATCTTCATTAGTTTGGGAGTATACGAGGATATCGTCGATAAAGACGATTACAAACAGATCCAAGTATTCCCTAAACACCTGATACATTAAATCCATGAATACCAATGGCGCATTGGACAGCCCAAACGGCATTACCGTGAACTCATAGTCACCATAGCGTGTTCCAAATGCTATTTTGGGTATGTCACTTTCACGAACCCTCAACTGATAATAACCTGACTTCAAATCCAACTTGGAGTATACAGTCGAGCTAACTAACTGGTCAAACAAGTCGTCATTCCGTGGAATCAGATACTTATTTTTTTCCGTCAGCTTGTTTAGTTCTGTGTAGTCAATACATAGATGCAAGCTACCGTCCCTCTTCTTCACAAAGAGAACTGGCGCGCACCAAGGTGACTGACTTGGACGTATGTAGCCTTGCTCTAGTAGTTCCTGAAACTGAACCTTCAACTCCGCCATTTCCTTTGGCACTACTCGATAAGGCGAGCGTGCCACAGGTTTCGCATCTGGTACCAACTCGATAGCGAAGTCAATCTCCCTCTGGGGTGGTAATCCTGGAAGATCTTTCGGAAACACATCAGCAAACTCCAATACAATCGGCACCTAACTAATACTGGCCTTAGGCTCCACAGCCTCTATAAGTGTGAAGAATAACTCCGCACCCTTCCGAATTGCCTTAACGACTTGGAGAGCAGATAACAGTATCCTACTCGTCCCTCGTATGCCATTGAACTTGGTCTATTGTTCGGTATCTTGACCCAGTGTAACCTCTTTGGAAGTGCAATTTTTACTGGTATGCCTCTCTGAAAGCCAATCCATACCAAAGATAATATCGAACTCAGATATCGGAAGCCAAGAAATCTCGACTTCCTATCTTTACTTCCACTCTACACGACTTATTCGCGCACAACACACATCCGTTAGGTAGGAGAACCTTAATACTGTCTGTCGTGGTCCGTGCAGGTACACCGTTTCGTAAGACAAAGTCTTCAGACAGAAACGAATGTGAGGCACCTGTATCGAACAGGGCTCTTGTCGGATGGTCCCGTATAAGGACAAAACCTATATTACCAAAATTTAAACAAGCACATCACAAGGCACAAAGTAAAACTACAAACTACCCGTACCTGTGACGACGTCAGCCTGTTTGATAGCCTCCTGTTGCCCGAGATTGAAGACCCGGGGCAGCACCTGCGATGCAGAAGACTCCATCACTATCTTCCCTTTCTCCACATACGACGCTCCCGCCTTCTTTTCGCCCTTTGGAGGGCCAGAGAGACAGTCACGAGCAAAGTGTCCCAGCTTTCTACACGTGTAACAAGCTCGAGAACAATACCCAGAAGATGCCTCTATCACAACATCTGAAGGGGCTTGTCCAGTAGATTTGGACTTCTTTCCCCATCTCTTACGGAACCCAGACTCTCCGGACGCGGCGTCTTGAACTCTGGCTTTGTCAGTGCCAAGTTCCTTTTGCCCTGTGTCCTCTTCAAATCCTTCTCCAAAGACCTAGCCGTACAGACCAACGCTTGAAATCCTTGGCTCACAGAACTTGAGAGCAAAAACCTTAGCTCATCCCGCAGTCCTTCATAGAACCTACTGGTCTTACGCTCCTCTTCGACAAAGATAGATACAGCATAATGTCCCAGACGTGTAAACTCATGGAGATAATCATCCACGCTCTTTTCTCCTTGCGTCAGCCATTGAAACTCCAATTCCATACCAATCCTTTGCGGCATCGGCAAATGCTTTGCCAAGAACAACCGAGAGAACTCCACCATCGAGACCTCTGAAACTACCTGCCTACCAAGTGATGAAGTTCGACCTCATCCCACCAAAGCCGAGCCTCTCCCTCCAGCAGGAAAGTGGCTAACGTTACCTTCTGCTCCTCCTCAACCTTGATTACTGTCAAGATCCTTCTTATCCTTGAGAGCCAATCCTATGCCTGGGCCGGCAAACCGGTCCCATCAAACGTTGGAGGATTAAAGCTCATGAAGCGCTTTAGTTGTTGATCTGCTGCTCGGAGATTAACCACAACTTCTACCAATTCTTGCCTTAGCCTAGCCTGATTTGGCACCGCTGCAGGCCTCGCCTGTCCAGCCTGCTGAGCATTCATCTCATCACAACAAGTATCATCTCTATAATCATACGAACAGTTTCAGCAGAAGGAGGAGGTGTGGGCACCTCCGCTGGTCCCACACTCTCAACGGAACGTTGGGGTTCTGACTGTCCTGCATGACTTCTAGTCACCTATATGTGTAAGAAACACAACTTAGTGACTAAATAAAATGGCAAACTTACAAAAAGGAATACACAGATTCCGCAAACAAGTGTATTTTCATTCCTAAGTGGACATTCTTGAGCTCATCTTATGTTATAACGACAGCACTTACACGTGTTCGTCACCTCTCAAAAGAATTCATCCACGAATTCGGAAGAGAAAGACCTCTAAGCTGATACCAAATTGTAACAACCCTACCCGTTACATAGGATATAGTAGAAGGTCCGGCCGGGGCCCCACACCATATTCCACAAACATGCGGATAGGTTACTATATAATATCAAAACTACCAACGATTCCTAACACAGAGCATTCTAGCGGAAGCTTCATGGTTGAAAACTTTGAACTCAAGAATAACAACAGAAATGTCCACTACTAATAATTAGGAATGTATAAAACCCAATACACAAGGTACATGACCTTATGGCCTTACAAGTTTCTCATAACAGGAGTGTGGTTTACAAACATCTGCATGCGGCCACACATGAACAAAAGTAAAGCAAAGTAAAGCCTTCAAGGGAAGCAGCGCAATCAGGGCTTCAGCCTGCTATTTCTCGCTTGGGCCAGCTCCACCTGCAAGAAACAATCAACCAAGCGGCGACAAACAGGGCAACGGTCAACATTCAGCTGACCAATTATAACGACCCTGCCACTGGCACGAGGTAGTGGAATTCCTTCCCTGCAAAGCATTTCATTAACCAGCATATGTATTCTATAATCCACCATGGACGTGCACAACCGCACTAGCCAATACATATCACAAACGTCGGCCCGACGGCCCGATGCTCCGTGCACTCAGGGCACCTTATTGGTGTACCGAAAAATCCAGGGTCCCACCACCGTTTCATGGTCTCTCTACCTTACAGTCCAAAATGAGCATTCCTAGTCTTTACGGCGTACAGGCCTAAGACTCTCGCAATGAGATCCTAACAGGGACTTAAGCACCCAAGGTTAGAAAACCATAACACGGGTATAGATCCGCCTTGCCTGTTGTTCATCATCGTCAGTTATCATACCGGACCGACGCGGGTACAACATCTCCTTTCCCGTTTGCCACCAAGGCCTTTAGTTGCAGCACAATGGCTCAACAACACACAATATGGTACTCATGACCATACGAGTTGAACACCAAGTACCAACTCACACATTTTCTTGGACTTCCTCCAGTACTTCCTACTGCACCAAGCCACAGGTATTCACAAGGGACTCCATACAAACAATCAATGTACACGGAGTCTTCTCCGATTTGCAAACAAAGCATCACTAATCCGTACTACTCACTTCCGGATGGGCTTCACACAGAATGCCTAACCGTACTACTCACTTCCGGTTCTAATGCAACAAAACAACGGATAAACCACCGATCCCACGAGAATCACTTCGCATTCCACCTTTTGGTGGAGGATTCCTATGCAAATGCAGGAAAGAAGGACTTCACATGTCTGAGTGGAAAATCGTTACCCTTGAAGCATGCTTTGGCGCCATGGAGAAAAGTACACGGTTGGAAAGCACCGCAACACTCTTTCCTTCGTGAATCTGAACTCGGCACGCAATTCGGACCACCGTAGCACCACCGGCGGCCGGGTTCCTCTTCTTCTTCCTCCTCTTGCTCTCCCCTCTCTCTTCTCCTTATAAAGAGAAAGCCAAAGATGAAATGAGGAATAACTTCCCCATTCCCGTCCATAAAACATTAGGAGGCAATCCAGGGCCGTTGGATCGTATTTAATAAAAACGAACGGCCCAGATTAACCCTGAAAATCATTTCATATGGTCGAACATGGCTTTGCACACGGTTGTGTTCCTGGCTGTGTGCCCTGCTCGCACACGAAATCGACGATCCAGAGCAGAACACGGGTTGAGACACGCTCGTGTCCAAGGTGACATGCCCGTTTCGCACAAACTGACCCGCCCGTGTCGGTGGGCGTGTTCCATAGCTGCTCTACGGAACTGACATGACCCTCAGTGGACACGGGTCCTGACATGCCCGTGTCAGGATTGACATGGTCGTGTCGACCGTGACATACCCGTGTCTCGAGCCGTGTACACACCTCACGACACAGCCCAGTTTCCAGAGAAGGACACGGCCTATTGATACGCCCGTGTGAACTTCGACACGCCCGTGTCGGCCCCCCCTGATATGCCCGTGACCTTCAGCCGTGAAATTCTCAGGGCTCTAAAACCCATAAAAACACTACCAATACTTAGTATCTTTTTGGGGCATTACAATAAGTCCATGTGCTGTACCAGCCTTGCTTGCCCCCAAGAAGGATGGTACCTAGCGGATGTGCGTTGATAGCCGGGCTATCAATTAGTTTACGATCAAGTATAGGTTTTCTATCCCGTGCTTAGATGATCTCTTAGATGTCTTATCTGGCTCCACCATATTCTCCAAATTAGATCTTCGGAGTAGATACCAGCAGATTAGGATACGTGAGGGAGATGAATGGACGACTGCGTTTAAGTCCAAGGATGGGATGTACAAGTGGCTTGTGATGCCCTTTGGGCTATCCAACACTCTTAGTACCTTTTCCCGGATGATGACTCACATCTTTCAGCCGTTCTTGGGAAAATTCATGGTAGTTTATTTTGATGACATATTGATTTATAACACCACCCCCTCCGAGCACATCTCCCACATGAGAGTGATTCTTTCCACCCTGCAAAAGGAAACATTATTTCTTAATCTTAAGAAATGCACTTTCTATGTTCCTGAAGTGGAGTTCTTAGGTTACATAGTTGGATCGGAGGGCATCAGAGTTGACCCTAGTAAAGTTCAAGTCATTAAGGACTGGCCCGAGCCGACCACTATTTGAGAGGTGCGTTGTTTGCATGGGTTAGTTACATTTTATCGCCATTTTATACGGGACTTCAGTAGAATCATGGCCCCCATTACTGAATGCATGAAGAAGGGAGAGTTCACCTGGACGAAGTCTACCACCCAGGCTTTCCAACGCTTTGAGAAGCTTATAACTAAGGCACCTGACTTCACCAAGGTCTTTGAGTTAACTTGTGATGCTTCTGGGGTGGGAATAGGAGGTGTCTTGAGTCAGGAGGGGCACCCAATAAGTAACTTTAGTGAGAAGCTATCTGGCGCTAGGCTAAATTATTTGAACTACGATAGGGAGGTTTTTGAGGTTGTACGGTGTTTGCACCATTGGAGGCACTATCTCCTCTCCAAGGAGTTTGTGATCCTCTCCGATCACGATCTTTGCGCTTCATCAATGGCCAGCATAAAATCAACCCGCGTCACGCTAAGTGGTTAGCTTTCCTACATGGCTACACGTTTAATCTTAAGCACCTTAAGGGTTCAGATAACCGAGTCACGGATGCTCTTAGTTGTCTTACTATCTTGCTTTCCACTATAGAGGTTAATGTTGTCAGATTTGAGCGAATTAAAGATGAGTACGCTACCTGCCCAGATTTTAAGGAGTCATATTTATCTGCCCAGGATAGCTCCCCAACGATGATATTTGAGTTTGTTATTAAGGACGGTTTTTTATTTAGGCATGGGAAGTTGTGTATCCCACAGTCATCACTACGACCTCATATAATCTGGGAGTTGCATAGCGGAGGGTTGAGTGGCCACTTCGGTAGGGATAAGACCATTACGCTAGTTGAGGAGAAATTTTATTGGCCAAAACTTAAGGCGATGGTAGGAAGGGTAGTAAGTAGCTGTCGTACCTGTCAGGTATCCAAGGGCACCAAAACCAACATAGGATTATATACATCCTTGCCTATCCCTTCCACCCCATGGGAAGACGTGAGTATGGATTTTGTTCTAGGCCTACCCACCACTTTACGTCGTCTCGATTCTATTTTGGTAGTTGTGGATAGGTTTTCTAAAATGACATATTTCATTCTGTGTAGTAGGACCAACGACGCGTCTCACATTGCAAAATTTTATTTTCAAGAAGTCCTTAGTCACCGTGGAGTGCCGAAGACAATAGTCTCGGATAGAGATGTCAAGTATATGAGTTATTTTTGGAAAACACTTTTGATCTTAATGGGTACCAAATTATTTTTTCCCGCCGCCTACCATCCACAAACTGATGGGCAGACGGAAGTGGTTAATCAGAGCTTAGGGAATCTTCTTAGATGTCTTGTGAGCGATCACAAGGGTACTTGGGATCTACTTCTTCCCCATGCCCAATTGGCCTACAATAATTCTAAAAATAGGTCCACTGGTATGTCTCCCAATGAGATTGTCCACGGGTACAAGGCCCCTGTGTTGCTTGACTTGGTTCCGTTGCCTCCAACGTACAAAGCAAGTAAATTCGCATAATCCTTCGCCCAACACATTCATGACATACACACACATATTTGGGCTACCTTGACTACTCAATACGAGTCTTATCAAGCGCATGCTAATCAACATAGGAGAGTGTCACACTTTAAAGTTGGCGATATGGTCTTAGTCCGGTTAGTTCCCGAACGACTGCCAACTGGCACCGTTAAAAAGTTAGCACCAAAGTGCGCCGACCCTTTTTGGATTATAAAGAAGCTAGGTGACAATACTTTCGTTTTGGATTTGCCTGTTGATTGGGGTATCTCCCCCATTTTTAATGTCTCGGATTTGACGTTGTTTTTTTCGCCTCCACTAGAGTTGAATTCTTTGTCGTCCTCTCCTTCCACTTAAATTTCTAATGGGTTGGGGAGTGCTAGTTCGGATGATCTCTCTCTTACTGTCCCCACAGGTATATCATCGGATGGTGAGTTGCATTCCTTTATTCCTACTGCTAACATGTTCCCCAGGTTTCCCAAGATATTTCTTACTCCAGATAGGATACTTGCGGCTGAGCAACTTGCTACTACTGATGGTGATACATATCGCTTCCTCATCCGTTGGCGTGACCTCCCCCCTTCGTACGACTCATGGGTACTCGAGACGGAGCTTAGACGCTTGGATGCCGCTTTTCTCCACCGCTACCTCTTGGACCACGCATCTGAGATACGTGATTTTGAGCGGGGGAGGATTGATGCCGCTGCCTCATCACCTCTACTTGATGATGATCCGGTTGCCAAGACGCTACATCATAAAGACTTTAGGAGCCATGATGACGCTAATGGAAAACAACGTTACAACCTCCGTCCGTGGCGTGCTAAGCCCACTTGAAGACTCATTTTAAATCATGCTCTTGGCTATTTATTTTAATTATATTTTATAATTGAGAATATAAAATTATTCCATGTTTGGGTAATAATTTTATATTCATGTGTGGACTTTATTTGCCTATTTTCTGCTTTTAAAAAAAACATTTGGTGTGTATTTAGTTTCCCGGATGGATGAAATTTCATCTCCATCTTGGACGGTTAGATGTGTATTTGTAACTCATATATAAGGAGATATTTTTATGAGAATGAGAAGAAGAATTGCTTAACCCTAAAATTTCCTCCCAAAGAGAAATTTCGGCCAAAAGGGGATCTCCCTAGCCGCCGACCCCTTGGTGGTGTGAAGCCGCCCCTTGCTCCCTCTACCCTTCCTCGGTGCGACTCCGGCCTGGACTTCTTCGGTGTGACGCCAAGGAAGAAGGTTGCAGCCCCTATTCGGTGAGATGCCGGTGGATCCGTGGAGAGAGTGATTCTCCTACTTTATCTTATGTGCAAAGTGAATACGGATTGGGCGTAATATCTTTTCCACTCCCTCTTGTGCGTTCTTGCTTTATTTTGTGGAGATTGAGCAACCGTTATTTCCATGGTTTTGAATACAATCGCTTGCAAATTCTTAATTGCTTTCATTGTTGACGAATTTCTTTACAAATCTCGACCGGGTAGGTCCTATTTGCTTGAGCGAATCTTGGTCTATAGCCACGGTTCGTTCTCAAAAGGGATTGATAACCTTTATGTTACTTTTTAGGGAATAATCTGACTCATTTTTCGATTGTTATTTTAGAGTCGATCATCCCTCCGTGTGGTTTATGTGCTGCGTTAGAACCGGCCGTGTTGTGGCGATAGATGCTTATGTAGGTGCGGTTGAGTCATGGCATGTCGGGCGTAGTAGGGTTTTCTTGTTTTGTGGCAAACTCCGACTAGCGGACATACCCTACATCAACAAAATAACAGAGCCCTGGAGAAGTCATCCTCTTTAAGTTGATCCGCCTCTTCACCCTCCGGAAGCTGCAAATACCTCATGAGGAGGGAAGCTTTCACCTTAACTCTGACCCATTTGACTTTGCTTTTGATAACAGTGTCTTCACTACGTAGCTTTGCATTCTGGAATAACTCAAGAACATCTCTGTACAAAACATTGCATGGGTGCTCAAGAATGAAGGTAAGCCCTGCCAATTCAAACATAAAGAATACATTTCTTAAATCGTCATTGGCTGACGCAAACCCCGTTTCACAAGTTCTCCCCATACAAGCAAGCCACTTGTACCTTGAGGAGCCATGAAGCAGAGTGGAAAAATTAGGAACGAATCACATGAGTTCAGGAAGAGCTACTGTTGTAGAAACTCTAATGCGGCGAGGAAGACGAACCAAGCGGAGCAAGCTACAAATCAACTGTGAGGAATCGTAGTCGCAGAATTCGAATCGGTGGAGAAGAGCATGACGGAGTCTTGGACTTCGCTTCTACGAAATGTCCCACATTTTACCCCAATAGCCCTATTTATATATATTTAGAGTTTTGAAGAGAGAGAAATTGACGCGTACCTTTAAACTAGGTGGCTCTTCGGATCCAATAATAAAAAAATTATTCCAAGTATAATTCGTCGAAACCCCACCGAAGCTAAGTCAAATTTGTCGAATGTCAATTAGATTCGTTGAGAAGAACTGATGAATTCATCGAATATATCTGTGTTGTCTCGACGAATTCATAGAATTTCCATGAGTGATTCTCGACGAATTTGCCTTAGACAAATTGACTTCTTCGAGTTGTACTTCACCGAGAGAAATTTTGATTCCATAACCGTCTTCATGACTCCTTGTTGAGCATGCCCAGTTCCATTTTGATGAATGAAAACTTGGCCTCGTCCAATGGCTTCGTGAATATGTCCGTGACTTGCTTAACCGTCAGAACAAAGCTGAGAGTTATATCCTTGTTCTCCACGTGCTCTGGGATGAAATGATATCTGATTTCAATGTATTTTGTCTGGCTACGAGAAACTGGATTATTTGTAATCACTATTATACTGGAGGATTCGCAAAACATCAAAATCTCCTTGAATTTCAAGTTGTATTCCTCAAGTTGATTCCTGATCCAGAGAAGCTATGCGCAACAACTACTAGTAGAGATGTACTCTGACTTGATAGTGGACGTTGCCAGATAATTTTGCTTCTTGCTGCTCCATGAAATAAGCCTTCTTTCGAGGAATTGGCAAGTCCCCAAAGTGCTTTTCCTATCATCCCTGCTACTTGCAAAATCTGCATTCTAAAATCCAATTAGCTCGACATCATTATTTCTTGGGTACCATAAGCTAAGATTTTGTGTACCCTTAAGGTATCTCAAGATCCTCTTTGCAATGATGTAATGAGATTCCTTAGAGTTCACCTTAAATCTAACGCACACGCATGTTGAGAACATTATATCGGGTCTACAAGTAGTAAGATAGAGCCTTGATCGACAGTAACGTTCCTGAAAGGCCAAAACACAAGTCTTAATAATGCAAACTTTTGTGGGGCGCTAGCTCTGATAGCGGCACCGGCTGGTCAAAGCGGTTACTGCCTATGTTACCGTACGGCGGTAGGAGTTACCACGCGGCGGTAGCTTTTGTATAAGGATGGACTTGAGATTTTATTCTCATTCTCTCTTATACTTTCTCAGCTTTACTTGGTTTCATCAAAAGGCTTCCCTTTCTCGTCTTTGTCTAGAGACATAGTTGATTGGAGTCCACATCGAGGTTGTATTCTCCATTCTGAATTTTTTAAGCAACTCTTTGGTGAACTTCGTCTGATAGATGAAAATTCCATCTTCAGATTATTTCACCTGAAGTTCTAAGAAATACTTCAGCTCTCCCATACTGCTCATTTCAAACTTCCCTTACATGAGTTTAGAAACTTCTTTTAAAGGTTGTCCTCTGTAGAGCCAAAGATAATGTCATATATATAGATTTGCATTAGCAAAATCGGTCATTTTTATTCCCTAATAAATAATGTCTTGTCTATCTTTTCTCTTGCGAAATTGTTCTCAAGAAGAAATCTAGAAAACGTCTCATAGCAAGCTCGAGGAGCTTGTTTTAAGCAGTCTAGAGCTTTATTAAGAAAATATACATATTCAGGGAAAGTTGAGTTAACAAAACCTGGGGGATGTGTTACATATACTTCCTCTTTTAAATCTCCGTTGACGAATGCTGACTTCACATCCATTTGATAGACCTTGAAGCCATTGTGAGCAGCATAAGAAACAACCTGATCGCTTCGAGTATGGCCACTGAAGCAAATGTTTGATCGAATTCGATCCCTTCTTCTTGTCTGTAACCTTGAGCTACAAGTCTGGCTTTGTTCTTTATAATTACTCCATTCTCGTCTAGCTTGTTTATGAATATCCATTTTGTGCTGATTACGTTCTATCCTTTGGGCCTAGGAAACAACTTCTAGACCTTACATCTTTCAAACTTGTGAAGCTCCTCTTGCATTGCCATTAACTAGGATGCACCCTTGTTTGCTTCTTCAAAGTTCTTTGGCTCAAACCGAGAAAGAAAGCTAAGATGTAATACTTTGTTAGTAGTAACTCTTCTAGTTCTTACATCGTCTTCTGGATCTCCAATGATCAGATCAACTGGGTGATCTCTTAGGTGTCTTAACACTAGATTTATTCCTCTCTTACTGGCAGGTTCTACCACATCTGTTGTATCTCTTGTAGGTTGAAGTAGTTCTTCATCTAGTAGTTCTTCATCCACCACACTTGGATCGATGACCTTGACTGCGCTTGGAGCATCCTCCTTGACAGCTTCTTCCAAGCTTTATTTCTTTAACCGGGTACCTGCATTTGCATCAATAACACTAGATGAGCTATTATGGAGCATGCTTGTCTCATCAAATACAATATTTATAGATTCTTCTACCACCATAGTTTTCTTGTTTAAAATCCTATAAGCCTTACTATGACTACTGTAACATACATAAATACCTTCAAAACATGTTTCACTAAACTTCATGCGATAATATTTCCCATTATTATGTATGAAGCATTTGGTTCCAAAGATCCTAAAGTAGGACACAGTTGGTTTTCTGCCCTTCAACAGTTCATAGGGAGTCTTACGATGGCTTTTGTTGATTAATGCTCGGTTTTGCACGTGATAATTTGTGTTGACAGCTTCACTGCTTCGGTGCAGAAGTACTCTAGTAGTGAAGCGTCATTCAATATAGTTGTACATGCTTAAATGAGAGTTCTATTCCTTCTCTCAGCAACTCCATTTTGTTGTGGAGTATGCGGAGAGAAAAACTCATAAAAGATACCTTTACATCCACAGAATTCTGTCATGGCACCAGACTAAAATTCTGTTCCGTTTTTACTTCTAATTTCTACCACCGAGTAGTTTAATTCGTTCTGAATTTTCTAGAAAAAAATAGGGAAAGCCTCAAAGGTGTTTGACTTGTGTTTCAGAAAAAACACCCTAGTAAAATACGAGTAATCATCAATAATAACTAACGTATAGACTTTACCTCCTAAACTGTGACTTAACATAGGACCAAATAAGTCCATATGAAGTAAGTACAAACTTCTAGAGGAATCTTTTCAGCAATACCATTAAAAGTGGCCCTTGTCTGCTTACCTATTTGGCATACATGATATGGACTCCCTTTAAGGCACTTAATGTTGGGGGCATCACACACTAAGTTATGAGAAAATAACATATTTATAGTTTTAAAATTAATATGTGCTAATCTCTTATGTCATTAGTTATAGAGAGACACACTATCTTATGCCAAAAAGCACACAGGTGTAGAATTGTCTAAACCTAGAAAATTTAGGTAGAAAATATTTCTACTCCGAGTGCCTGTTAAGACTGTCTCCAAATTGGCAGACGATTTTATCAGACATTTGTCCTTGTAGAACTCAACGATATAGCCTTTATCACATAATTAACATATGCTGATTAGATTATGTTGTAATCCTTTAACATAAGCCACTTTTATAAAGGAAACTATACCGTTAGTAATCATACCGTAGCCTTTAGTGATTCCCCGGTCAGATCCTCTAAAGATGACTTTTGGACCATCTTCGACTGGGGTGTAATCTTGTAATAGGCTTCTAGTCCCGGTCATGTGTCGAGAGCATCCATTGTCTAAATACCAGATTGGAAATTTGTTGGATTTAGACATACCTGCAATCATAAATTATTTTCCCTTAGGAACCCAAACAGATTTGGGTCATTGGTTCCTTATTAGTTTAACACCACTAGGAGCATTAACATTACGAGTGGTCGATCTCACTATTAACTCGTGGAGTTTCAATTTTTACAGGGTGAAACCAACAATCTACGGCATAGTGACCAATCTTACTTCAACACCAACAACCAAACTTGTCGTACCTTCTATTGTACTCCTGCTTTACCTTTTGAATGAGAGGTCTAGCAGGGGCAACTGACTTGGAGGAATAAGCCTCATAATTACAGCAAATGCAAGGCTTCTCTATTTCTTTATCCTTGGGTGCAACAATTTGGCTTTGGGTGTCTTCTTAAAATTTGGTCCATGAATGTAGGGACCATACTCTTTAAGAGTTATTTCTTCATAAGGTGCCTTGAAAGCACTAACACTATGTTGGGTTTTTAGGGGATGGCACAACACTTGTGCATGCAGCAGAAATAAGAATAAGAAAAACCCAAACGAGTTCGGATCTAACAATATTCATGATTCAAGAAGTAAAGCATGCTGTAATAAAATTACCTTTGAGGGATTGAGTGTACACTCAACCAAGATGCTCCAGAAAAATCAGTCGGCCACTCAATAGCTTGAGTCTTGAGCATAGAAAGGCTATCTGCGCCTCTACAAGAAATCCACATAATTGGGAGAACCTGTAGAAACTTGTCGAACAATCACTAGGTCGGGAAAGGACGCTCAGCGTCTCCACAGACTACTAGATCTGTTGTATGAGAGGTGACGATGACACTTGCCGGGATCGGGATCGGAATCGGCGACGGTGATGGTGGAACGACTTTCATCGGTTTTCTAAGGTTATCAGTCTTATCGCACAGTCCGACTCGTGTGCTTAGACATAAATTGATCGCTACTTGGTCAAACCCTAAAACTTCCTATTTATACTCCAAGAGGTAAATAGAACAACTTTCGCCTTTATTCGCAGACCCAACACTTAGAATCCAGAATTTGACTAGATAACCCTTGTCTCGACAAATCAGTGAGTATCTACAGCATACACGACGAATCGACAAGTATCATTCCATAATCGATGAATAGTCAAGTATCCATAGGATACACGACAAACCTAACACCAACCTTCAGCTGAATCAATACTTGACTCGATGAAGGCGTTGAATGGACTCAACGATGTCAACGCCTTCTGTGCCAAAAGCCAGATTCATTGAATGACGTTCGACGAATCTGCGCCAAAGGCTAGATTTGTTGAACGATGTATGACTTCTATGCCAAAGGTCAGATTCATCGAATGACGTTCGACGACTGCGCTAAAGGCCAGATTCGTCGAATGGCGTACGACTTCTTCTCCAAAGGCCAGATTTGTCGAACGACGTACGACTTCAGCGCCAAAGGCCAGATTCGTTGAACGGTGTTTGACGACCGTGTCATGGCATTGAGTGAACTTAACACACTCAACGCTTTTGCCTTAGAATATTCTAAGTCCCTTTTCAACTCATCATATAAGCTATACTCCCAATTTCTCCACAATCTTATATGCGACCCTGATAGGCTCATACTGAGTTGTAGTGAGGCTATATGCTTGATCACTTCCAGATCACTATGGTAGCACCAACAGTCTCCCCCTTGATCTAAAAGTATCAAACAAAAGCTTCACAAACAATGAGTGGCATCTAGCAAAACATCATTGCTCCCTAAACAGTAAGAGTTTATAAACTCGTAAGCCATTGTGGCCAATGTTACAGTGTTGTCATGTCCTTTCGTCTCTTACATCCGGATAGAACTAGAGATATAGACCATATCACCCTCCTAATTGTTCAATCCCAATTTTCTGATCTAGAATGGACTTTCAGAAATTAGTGAGTCCAAAATCATATATTTACTCAACCAAGCATGACCATACATTTCTCAGTCCCATTCCATCAAGGGGCCCATGGATGCAACTCCTATCATATAGGAGGACAAATCCCATCTATGCTCACGCGCAAACACCCAAATGATTCGTAACGTACCCAATAACCACCTTTATCATTCAACTTTCTCAAGACTGAACTTTTGATGGCATCAAAGCATGCTCTTCCTCACTCGATGAAAGCTGTGACTTCAGGTTAAAGGACCACAAACACCATTGCCATTTGAGCCATACTTGTAACACATTTATATAACTATCCACAAAGTATTCTCACGGTGGGTCTGTCTAGTACAACTTGTTCATAATAAGTACCCATGTGATTACTTGATATCACAATATCATGACCTGTGAGGACGGGCCATCAGTCAACATACATGCTAGTCTTAAAGGCATCATCATCACCCTTAAATTCTAAGATGATATAACGACCAGGGACTCTTTAAGAATGAAGCTTCTAGGATCATAGGTTCTCACATCAAGTCACTACTTGACCTATGGAAGCAAATATTCCAAGGGTATTTATTTTTAGTTTACTATTCTATCACAATAGAAATAATAACATAATAAAAGAACTTGCCATAATATATAAATGAAATGTATACCGTACTTTTATTCATCAAATGAAATATTTAACAACCAACAAACATACAATCCACAAGACTCAAACTAGAGTTGATCATTCAGGTATCGTATACCTATAGATCTAACATGACCATCATGCTTTTCTCTATGCGAGAGGCTTTGTCAGTGGATCTGCAGTGTTTTATTCAGTCGGCACTCTGCAAATGCTCACATCTCCTCGATCAATAATCTCTCGAATTAGATGGAACCGTCGAAGTATATGCTTGGAGCGTTGTTGAGATCTAGGTTCCAAAGCAAGTGAAATTGCACCGTTGTTGTCACAGTAGAGAACTATGGGACGAACAATGCTAGGACCTACATCTAACTCACCGATGAATTTCCTGATCCATACAGCCTCCTTCGCTACTTTTGCAGTGGAAATATACTCGGATTCAGTAGTAGAATCGACAACTGTATCCTGCTTGAAACTCTTCCAGCTAACAATACCTCCATTCAGGAAAAACACAAAACCTGACTGAGACTTTGAATTGTCCCTATCAGTTTGGAAGCTAGCATCCGTGTAACCACTTATAATGAGCTCCTTCTTTCCGCCGAATACCAAGAATGTATCCTTAGTCCTTCTCAAGTACTTGAGGATATTCTTGACGACTATCCACTAACCTTCACCGAAATCATACTGATACCTGCTAGTAATGCTCAAAGCATAAGAGACATCGGGTCTAGTACATATCATTGCATACATGATTGACCAAATTGCCGAAGCATATGGAATCAACTTCATGCGGTCCTTATCTTCATAAGACTTAGGACACTAGTCCTTAGAGAAACTCACACCATGATACATGGGCAAGAATCCTTTTTTGAACTCAAGCATGCTGAACCGTTTCAACACCTTATTAATGTACGTACTTTGGGTCAAACCCAATAACTTCTTAGATCTATTTCTATAGATCTTAATACCGAGTATATAAGTCGCTTCCCCTAAGTCCTTCATCAAAAAGCAATCCCGTAGGTTGTTCTTAACAACTTATAGGGTCGGTTTGTCATTCCCGATCAACAGTATGTCATCTACATACAATATCAAAAAAGCAACTATGCTTCCACTAATCAGTTTGTAAACACACGGTTCATCCTCGTTCTTGATAAAACTAAACTCTTTGATCTTTTCATCAAAACAAAGATTTCAACTTCGAGAAGCTTGTTTTAACCCATAAATGGATCTCTGCAGCTTGCATATTTTAGTGGCTTCACCTGGAGATACAAAACCCTCGGGTTATGCCATATACACTTCCTCAAGGAGGTTTCCATTAATGAAAGATGTTTTGACATCCATCTGCCAGATCTCGTAGTCATAATACGCAGCAATTACAAGCAGAATTCTGATGGATTTAACCATGACAACAGGGGAAAAAGTCTCATCATAGTCAATACCATGAATTTGCTTGAAACCCTTGGCTACCCGTTGCCCTTTGAATGTCTGTACATTCCCATCCATATCAGTCTTCAACTTGAAGACCCACTTGCACCCTATGGGTCTTACCCCTTCAGGTGGTTCCACTAAAGTCCAAACTTAGTTTTCATACATGGAGTCCATTTTAAATTTCATGGCCTCAAGCAACTTCTTGGAGTCTGGTCTACTCATAGCCTCTTGGTAGGTTGCTGGCTCATCATCATGATACATAAGCAACACATTACCTATTTGAGACTCGAGAAATCAATATCTCTCAGGATCAAACCTTGTTCTCCCAGATCTACGTGGAACTTGTGTTTTCTGAGTAGGTTCTCCATCTACAACACCTTGTAGTCCTGAAAGGGTTCCAATTCCGGTTCATTCACAGTTTGTGGTTCCTGAACTTCTTCAAGTTCTACCCTTGCTGTCTTTCTACTTAAGAACTCTTTCTCAAGAAAGACACCAGTCATCGCGAAAAACACTTTGCCCTTGGATAGTAGGTAGAAGTACTACCCTTTGGTTTTCCTAGTAAACCCCACAAGATAACACTTATCTGATTTGAGTTCCAGCTTATCAGGCATTTGACATCTTATGTATGCCTCATAGCCTTAAAACTTAATGAACGACATACTGGGATGCTTCCCAGTCCATATCTCATATGGTGTCTTTAAAATTACTTTCGTTGGAGCACGATTTGATGTGAAAACAGCAGTTTCTAGAGCAAAGATCCAAAAGAAAACATACAGATCTGCATGACTCATCATCGATCGCACCATGTGTAATAAAGTACGATTCCTCCTTTGAGACACACAATTATACTGTGGTGTCCTAGGTGGAGTGAGCTGTGATACAATACAACACTCTATCAAATGATCATGGAACTCATGACTTAGGTATTCACCACCTAGATCAGATCGGAGTGCTTTAACCTTCTTACCCAGCTGGTTTTCTACTTCATTTTTAAACACTTTGAACTTTTCAAAGGTTTCGTATTTGCACTTCATAAGATACACATATCCGTATCTACTAAAATCATCAGTAAATTTATCAAAGTAGAAGTACCCACCTCTAGCTATAAAACTCATGGGTCCACATAAATCACTATATACTATACCTAAGAGATCACCAACCCTCTCATTGCAGCCAGTGAAAGGAACTTTGTCATATTGACTAACAAATAAGATTCGTATCTATCAAATGATTCATTATAAAATGAGTCAAATAGTCCATCTTTATGGAGCTTGGATATGCGTTTCTCATTTATATAGCCCAAATGACAATGCCAAAGGTACGTATGGTTCGAGTCATTTGTTCTTAGTCTTTTAGTATTTTCAATATTATTGATCGGATTGTCTACATTCAAAACATATAGACCATTAAATATTTGGGCTACAATATAACAAATATCATTCTTAAATATAGAACAACAATTGTTTTTAATAAGAAAAGAAAATCCAATCATGTCCAAACATGAAATAGAAATAATGTTTCTAGTTATTGTAGGAACATAATAACAGTTATCAGGTTCCAAAACACGCCCACTGGGCAAAGAAAGATGGTAAACCCCCATGGCAACAATAACAACTCTTGCTCCATTGCCAACGCGCAGGTCCACCTCTCCTTTACTCAACAATCTTCTCCTTCTCAATTCCTGCACATTTATACAAATGCGAGAACCACATTCAGTATCTAATACCTAGGATGAAGGAGTAAAAAGGTTTATCTCTATAACATAAATACTTGAAGCGGAAGTCTTACCTCCCCTCATCTTTTGTAGACCCTCAATGTACGAAGGACAATTCCTCCTCCAATGACCAGCCTTGCCACAGTGGTGGCACTTTCCTTCTTTCCCTGAGCCTTTCTTTTTTAGTGCAGAAGACTTGGGCTCCAGTCCAGAATTAGGTCCTTCCTTCGTCTTCTTGAAGCCCTTGGCCTTGCCCTTTCCTTTATGCACCATCAATATGGGGCTAGCAGACTTGACCTTCTTCATGTTTATCTCGGCATTTCGCAATATACTTAGGAGCTCGGGCAGTGTCTTGTCTATTTCATTCATGTTATAGTTCAAGATGAACTGCTCATAACTGTCCGTCAACGATTGCAGGATCTGGTCTGTGACCAACTCTTGGCCCAGAGTGATTTATAGTCTTTCAAGGTTCTCGATATACCTAATCATCTTGAGTGCGTGAGTCCATACTAGGTCCCGAGCTCCCATCTTGCACTGGAACAAAGCCTTAGTGACATCGAATCTCTCTCTACGAGCTTGCACTGTAAACATTTTCTTGAGGTGCTCTTCAATTTCCTTGCAAACCATACTCTCGTGGTTCTTTTGGAGCTTAGAGTTCATGGTCGCAAACATGAGACATTCGACGTCTAAGGAGTCGTCAAGATACTACTTGTAAGCATCTTTATCAGCACGAGATGCATTCCCAGCAGGCTCATCAGGGGATACCTCTTCCAAAACATAGAACTTACGCTCTTGCCTTAGAACAATTCTCAGGTTCTTGTACAAGTCCAAATAATTAGTCCCGCTTAGCTTTTCCTTCTCAAGGATTGCTCGGAGGGACAGGGTGGAGTGTGAACCACTTGCCATGGAAATTCTACAAGGATACAAGCAAAGCAAATTACTACTACATTTCAAAATATAATTTATCTTTCAATTTGGACTTTAATCAAAATAACTCCCACTATTTTTATCAAACTGATAACCCTCGATATCAATTCGAAGAGTTTAGCGAGTAACCCTCTTAGTGGACAAGATCCATATATCACTAACACTATGAGTCAGCTTTGTCTTTTCTCTCACAATGCAGCGATTTAGGTAGACAACGCTTGCCAATTGTATCACTATGCAATTCATGTATGGCTGGTGAATAACTCTTTATTCGCATCCATCATATAGTGCATGCCAACCCTATGCCTCTGGGCACTCAACCTTTGAGGTCACCCAGTTAAGATTGACCCGATGTTTACAGTGGGATATCACAATTATCCGCTCGCACCCTTACCAAGATAGATTAATGCACCTTGCTTTGGCAAACCGACACTTCATCGATCGAGGCAGGAAGAGTGTCATCCATCAGAATGCATCTAAATACTTAATATTGCTTAAGGGATTTTAATTCTTGATTACCTCTTTAATCATGGTTAACATTTAAGTAGGGTGTACATCAAGCAAAATAAAATTCAATAAGCATAATCAAAATGCATCCCAGATGTGCACAAGAATCATCAACACTTGATGAACTGGGCTAAGTCTGAACATCTAGAACATTTCTAAGTCTTCAGACCTACATGCACTGGACAAGAGCAACACCAACTCCACTTACACAGTAGACAAGCTCATCACTTCATGTGATATTCAAAATCAAACACATGTTTAGTTTCACAAACAAACAAAGTGACGGTTACTGTTAAGGAGTAAACTTCAAAGAAATAACATGTGTTCTTGGGAAGATCCAAGACTAGATTTGGGCATTTAGAACACTTCTAAATCTCAAAATCTACACGTCATGGATTTAGCAACATCTGAAATAATGAATATAGCCGGCAACCTCCCTCTGATACCACTGTTGGGTTTTTAGGGGATGGCACAACACTTGTGCACGCAGCGGAAAAAAGAACAAGAAAAACCCAAACGAGTTCGGATCTAACAATATTCATGATTCAAGAAGTAAAACAGGCTGTAATAAAATTACCTTTGAGGGATTGAGTCTACACTCAACCAGATGCTCCAGAAAAATCAGCCGACCACTCAATGTCTTGAGTCTTGAACGTAGAAAGGATATCTGTGCCTCAACAGGAAATCCACACGATCGGGAGAACCCATAACAACTTGTCAAACAAGCACTAGGTCGGGAGAGGACACTCAGCGTCTCCATAGACAGCTAGATCTGTTGTAAGAGAGGAGGCGACGACACTCGCCGGGATCGGAATTGGAATCGGTGACGGCGAAGGCGGAACGACTTATGTCGGTTTTCTAGGGTTATCAGTCTTATCACACAATATGGCTACTGTGCTCAGACAGAAATTGATCGCTACTTAGTTAAACCCTAAAACTTCCTATTTATACTCCAAGAGGTAAATAGAACAGCTTCCGCCGCTATCTGCAGACCCAGCACTTAGAATCCAGAATTCGACTAGATAGCCCTTGTCTCGACGAATCGTCGAGTATATACAACATACACTATGAATCGATAAGTATCATTCCATACTCGACGAATCGTCGAATATCCATAGGATACACGTTAAACCCAATACCAACCTTCAGCCGAATCAATACTTGACTCGACGAAGGCGTTGAATAGACTCAATGCTGTCAACGCCTTCTACACCAAAGGCCAGATTCATCGAACGGTGTACGACTTCTGCGCCAAAGGCCAGATTCATCGAACGACATTCGACGACTACGCCAAAGGCCAGATTCATCGAATGGCATACGACTTCTACGCCAAAGGCCAGATTCATCGAATGGCATTTGACGAATCTGTGCCAAAGGCCAGATTCGTCGAACGGTGTACGACTTCTGCGCCAAAGACCAAATTCATCTAACGGGGTTCGATGACTGTGCCATGGAGTTGAGTGAATGTAACACACTCAACGCACTTAACGCTTTTGCCTTAGAATATTCCCATGTGAAATTCCATTTAATATGAAAGGCTCATACGCAAAGAAATTCACGTCATAATTATTGAAGCGCGCGAACGAGCTGAGCAATGTGCAACTTTGGGCAGCCTTCCTCTCCATCATTACTCACCATTCACACCTGATTCCCTAGCACATCCAATCCCCCACGGCTTCATGCTACCGAAAATTGAAGCATTTGACGGAAGGACGACCCGTCAGAGTATGGTAGACACTTCACAATCATGATTCGCCATTGCAATGCCCCTGATCCACTACTATATCAAGCGCCCCCGACAACTTTGAAAGGATAAGATCGCACCTGGTTTCTTTCCTTGAAGGAGGGAGAAATCAAAAATTTTATAGAGTTAACACAAGAATTTATAAACCAATTCATCGACAGTCGTCAGATACTCAAAGATCCATCTCAATTGTTTGGAATCCATCAAAATGAAGGGGAAACCCTTAAAGATTTCTTCTATCATTTCACCACTGAGCCACAACAAATCTCTGGGGTAAACCCAAAGCTCTTGCAAGGGTTTCTTCTCGGAGGGCTCCGCCCAGGTAGCTTCTACTCTGCTTTAATACGAGATACAATGCCTAGCTATCCCGATTTTATTCGTTAGATCGATTCCTAGATTGTCGTTGACGATGTAATTAAAGCGCACTGCAAACAGTTCAAAAGGAACACAAAAAGACAACAAGAGAAGTAGTTAACACCACTACAGGTTCCCAAGAAGAACGACTTGTATCATGACACGTTCACTCCCCTCAATACTTCGCAAACGGAATTGTTGCTCGCCATACACAATCATCCCACTCTCTAGAAGCAAAGGGATCTCGCTCCAAAATCTAGGGTCCAATCTAAATATTGTGACTACCATCAAGATCATGGGCAGAGGACAAAAGATTGTTCGCAATTGAAGATTGAAATTGAACAGTTCGTTTGCCTATGATATTTCAAAAGATTTCTCCAAAGCAAGGGATTTGAATCAACAGATCGAAAAAGATCCACCAGGGGGGCAGTCCCCGAGACGACCGTCCTAAAGAGGATCTTGTTCTCTACCAATAGGATGTCTAGTGTTTCCAATATCTTTACTTGTAACTCATATTATCAATTTCTATGTAAACTAGTCACAATTTCTCATCATGTACACAAACAATAAGTGTCGTTCTCATTATAACTAGATGTTACAAGATCTTTCAAATTGAGTGTTTCAATCTCCCAAAAGGAGACTTTGGCCTCTCTCATACAGAGTGTTCGGATCTTCCAAAAAGGACTCTAGCATCTCCCATACAAGGTGTTTAGATCTCCCAAAAAGAGACTTCGGTCTCTCTCGTACATGGTGTTCAGATCTCTCAAAAGGAGACTCCGACCTCTCTCATATAGAGTGTTTGGATCTCACAAAAGAAGACTCTATCCTCTCTCATACAAAGTGTTCGAATCTCCCAAAAGGATACTCTGACCTCTCCCATACAAAGTGTTAAAATCTCCCAAAAGAAGACTCTGGATTATCCCATACAATGTATTCAGATCTCCCAGAAGGAGACTCTGGCCTCTCCCAGGAAGAGTGTTTAGATCTCCTAAAAGGTAACTTTGGTCTCTACAAATGGTTGGTAGGGTCTACCCCTCGCTGCCTCCCGGGCCTTGCCCCTGTGACATTTCACCGCCCAGGTTCGAAGGTTCACCCTTTGCCACCACAGTCAGCGACATCCCCTAGATCGACACTCTGACCTCCCACTACCCGACTGGAAGTACTCACCCTTTGCCCTAGTAGTAGGATAGGACATTGACTGGGTCTTGTCCTCCAACCACAAGCAACCAAAAAGGGGATTGTATTCATATGCAAAGCAGTGGTATCAATACCACACAAGCTCAATCAATATCAGAATAAAGTTCAGCACTGATAAAAATTGCAAAAGCAAGTCAAAAAGGCGCTTAAAAAATCATACATATCATCAAAAGCTTCTACAAAGTACAAGTCTATAAACTCAAAAGCAGATTAAAAGTTTGTCACAAGGCGATAAAATCATACAAACTCGGCTAAATAAAGCAAACACACACAGATATACAAGGGCAAGACAACTACTCACCTATAACATCAACATATGACTTAGAGCTCGAGTTGTCATCATCAAAAAGATCATCAAAGCCAAGACCAGACATGTCACACTCAAGTATCCTGGACACCATTCGAAGAGCATTCAACACTCCACACTTAAGAGCGACCTCACGAACATGTTCAATATGGGGCTTCACCTCTCTTGTCCATACCTCATCCCGGATCTACTCAACAAGTAAGCAACAATCACGCATGTAGTCCAGAGAATTCATGTAATCAGCAAGCCTTGTGACCTTCAGCTCTGCTGCCTGATCCTCTAAAGAGAGTCGCACCACCTAAGTCTTTGAAGTCCCCGACTCCGCCTCCAAACGAGAAGTTTTTTCATGAATAGTATTTAGCAACTATGCGTTCTTCTCTATCAAGTACGTCTCTATCTACAACCCGCTCGTGACTCCTCAAGCTCTGCCTTCAACTCTGACCCAATCTGCAAAATGCGAGACATGTCTGGATCACACTTATCTCTTCTCTCTCAAATGGTCAAGTGAATCCTCCGCTTCATGGAGCTTCTTCTGAAGTGTCAAACAGTTGTCCTTCAGGCTCACATAATGGTCGTTCCACATAAGCGCTATATTGGTCGGGCTTCAATCTGTAACAAAAACAAAGGGGTCAAATTTGCACTAAATAACAAAATTGTAAACCAAAAGAGAGAGTTTACTTACCACATCGCTCATCACCTTCAAATAAGAAGACACCCAAAGAGCAATGACCTCCGAATGGGGAACTCAGGGGGCAGAGGACCCCAGCACGTCAAGATTATAATCATCCAGAGTAATCTTATCTTGGGAACTGAGGTACCTCCTAAATCTAACAATCTCTCTATCTTGAAGAATATCGAGGCTCCATATCCACATCATTGATACCTTACATCACAAGCTTCCTCTTCTGATTGCGAACCAGTAACGCCTCACCTACACACTTAGGATCAGTAGAAAACTCGCACGACAGCAGGCATTTCTCCCCAACAAAAAAGAAATGTTGAATAGACGGTTTATAGGCTCTGTAAATTCCAATATCGGGGAAAAGTCCCTCTCTCACCCCCTTTAACAAAGGCAATGAATAGGAAGTGAATCCTAAAGCTCTGGCAGTCCCCAGGAATTTTGTGCATAGCCAAATAAGGTATTCCCATGGAAACGATCCGTCTGATCGTCAATGTCAAGCTAACTCTTGTTGCTATAGATCTAAACACGGTCGCCTACATCAATACGGACATCGCACCAATCTCTGAACAAGTACAAGAAAAATCTCAAGCCATGCTCCCTGAAGAACGTGACTAGCCCCATGATATGAGTCATCCAAAGAGGAGTAAATTGTGATATAGGGATGCCGCAAAACTTCAAAATATCAACCACTTCCTCGCACGACGGAAGTAGGAATACGGGCCACAGTATCTTCTCACACACCGTCAGTCAACCCTTCGATAGATTCTGAACTCTGCCTTCAGCATGGGGTATCTTCACTCAAAGATCGGCAGGTATCTCATATCTTTATCTCCCAATCACAATTTGCTCAGTTGTAAGCATGGAGCGCAACCGCATTGAATGACATTGCGAATTGTGCTTCGAAACCTAAAAAGTAAGATAAGGCAAAATCATGAAAAAAGAACATTGAAAAACAATCACACATGGGAAAAGAATGTTGTCTTGTAAGCACACCAATCACACCTCAGGCACTCAAAAGAGCCCCCGCGCACGAGCACAGTGCCCACAACTCCATCGCAGACTTGCAGGACCACAAAAACACGCACAGGCGCACATAGGAACGCACATAACCCCCGCACGAGAGCGCACGCGGGCGTGCACTCAGGTGGAAACACATGGGTGCGCACAGGCCCATACGAGCTCAATCGCTCCCCCCTTTACCATGTACATTAGCGCATGTGCCAACACCGTCTGCTTTCTCCAACATCTATCCGTTGGTTGCCGCAATGATCACCACAAAAAAGTCTCTCCTACAAAATCTGCATTCTTCCCGCGCTTTCGCTCTGAACACCAAGGATTTGGGGGGGCAAATGATGAGGCTAATTTAAACTTATAGAGAAAATGGTGTGTGAGTAGCTGATTATTCATAATCCCACTAACTTGGTGGGGATCATGGAAATAACCACCGCACGCGCGATCAGTGCGCTCGATCCACACGTGATCTGTGCAATGGATCCCACTATACATGCAAACCGCCAGTGACCGGCCGAAGCTACCGGCCACCTCCACTCCCCGATAATGAAGTCGCAGCTGCCTCCTGTTGATGTAAAGTCATGGTCATAATGGGCTTCCGCACCCCGCAGCCGCCCCCCGCGGCTACCCCAAGCGGTCGCACCCCGCGTCCGTAGGGTCAGAACCACTAAAGGAGCCCACACCTCGCAGCTGCCCTTCCCCTGTGGCCTCACCCCGTGGCCGCCTCCTGCAACCGCAAGGTCAAAGCCGCAAGTGGCCATCGCACTCTATGGTCTCCCCCCCTCCCTGAGGATGCCTTTAGCGGTCGCAAGGTCGTAGATGCAAAGGGTCGTCGCACCCTACGCCCGCTCCCCGCGGTTGTAGGCCCATGACTGAGATGGCCGGACGGCGCTAGAGCCAGCCGCTCTCCTTGCTTGTCGCAGTCGGGCGTCCCATCGGCATCGGCTCTTCCTTCTCCGACGGTTGTCGGCCGCTATGATGACCGCTCATCAAAGGGTGGCCCTCTCTGCCGTCCGATCATCCTAACATGATCGTCGCCATCCATTTCATGGGTAACTACCCAAGTAACCACCATGGTTAGTGGAAGAAATATTTAATAAATAAATTATGGTGTACGTATATAAAATAATTAATTAATATTCGTTGAAAGCTATACTAAATATGATCTGCACCCAGTAATTTAGGTAGTTACGGTGTGCAGATAGCCGTATAACTACTGTAACCACCACTTGGAGCCTATAAAAGGGACCCCAGATCCCTCTCATTTCTAATCTTTTCTCCTCCCAACTTTCTTCTTCCTCATGTCGGAGCTCTGTCGAAATCCTCCTGCAAGCCATCGCCTCCAGTCGAGTTGCCTGAGAATTTGTCTAAGTCCACAACGCCCTGGGGAAGAAGACTGTTCGTTGATCATTCCAAGAAGCCTCCTACGGGTGTGGCATCTAGCAAATCCCCGTCGACACACTATAACCAACCTCGCAGCAGAATTGAGCAGCCCGGTCACATCTAAGAATGCTCAGCATCACCAATGAACAACGAAAATAGAGTTTTGTGTAAGGCGATCTGTCACCCACCAAGCACATTTGTATTCTCTCTCATCTCTAAGCATTAACGAGGAGTGGTCTGTCACCCTCGATTTTACTAACAATTTGAAAAGTGTTGCTGATAGTGAAGTTTGATCGACACCGAACCGATCACATGTTTTTTTACTCAGTTGGGTGATTTTTCCACATTAAAATTATCTTGTGCACTTCCTTATTTATTATATGACTATTTGCACACTCGAGCGTTTTACGGGCTAAGGAAGCATAGTTTAATCCGGTCTATCAGGAGCATTGAATTGGATGCAACAAGAATTGTATGAATCATGTCTAGTGGGGAGTTTACAAGTCTATCTCTATTGTTTTTTATATTCAATATTTTGAAAAAAATTGCAAATGTTATAAGAAAACTTATATATATCTAAAAAAGATAAATACTTCATTTGGTAGAGCGGCTGCAGTTGTAAAAGGAGTTGTTGTAAATGCAGGTTTGTAAATTGAGTTGTTGGAAGCTGATTCCTGGAAATGGAGCTGTTGGAAGCTGGTTCCTGAAAATAGAGATTTGTTTGTATAGTCTGTGTTTGTAGAGCTATTCAAAATAGAAAACCGTTTAACAAAACTATGGTGGTGTTTTATAAATATTTTTCATTCATTATACTCGTTAACGCCTACCTAAGGAATTTCATCCACTTTTATGCTTAAATAGATGAAGTTTGTTAGGTGGTCCTTAATAAATGACGATTTAATCCTTTAAGTTGCGAACACCACCACCGTGCCAAACGGGGCCTTAGTTTTTTTTTACTTTCGCTACTAGCAATACAGTAGATTTGAAAATCATAAATTTATTTTTCAAATAATATTTTTCATTTTTGTAATTACTAGAACAATATTAATTGCTTGAGAAATTATTTTAATTGCAGGCACCATCATAACGGTAGATGGGCGGCAAGGATCGGTCGCGTACACGACAACGACTTAAAGAGATATTCTTCCGAAAAAATCAAGGTGCGTTCTTTCAAAGACTGACTCATCTCTCAGGTATGAAGTTTTCCCCTTCCTATGTGGGAGACCCTTTGCATGATGTAGCGCAGGAAGGCATCTTTGTAGGCCTACGCAATATATGCGGCCTCTAGTATGGTGATTCCCGTAGCTTGCATGCCCTCCCCCCAAACGAATCTGGACATTCGCGGCAGGCGGCGAACATCTGCCTCCTACCATCCTGCTCATTTTGGTCACTTCCTTTACTATAAGACTGCGATAATTACTCTTAGGAGATACTCTTGAGTAGCATTGGTGGGGGTTCCAGATGTATTGATTGGCCTCGTATTGATTGAGGCATTGCAATTTTTCTAGTATCCTTTCTAAGGATAAAATCCAAACATTAGACACTTATTCTCCTCTGGCATTCCTAAATGCAGCCTACAAATGAAAGCCCTGCGGATAACTAGTGCTAGAAATGATGATCTTAACATCTGACAATGAACCCAACCAACTGATAAATTTTCCAAGAGGCTGTTCAAACGAGCACTCTGGACACTTTTAGGGTCGTACGAACATTCAGATACCCGTAGACGCATGAATACCACGTGAGCTAACATCAAGCCGTACATAATCCAAGAAACCATACACAACATGAGGTATATATCTATAATGTCCGCAAGAGCTGTGGATCAAAAAAAATAATTTAAGTGTTTTTACAAGAAGGGCGCGAATACGCGCTCAAACAAAAGAAACAAAAAAGTTTCTACTTATTATCATTTGTTGAGTCGCCAAGGGAACTGGCAGAATTAGGTCCCTCTTCTGGACTCTCTGATTAGGTGTAATGGGAAAATTTTGCTCAATCTTCCAAGATTTGAAGAAGCATCACTGCCAATGCTAAGAACGTAGTGTTTTTGATGCATATCTATATTATGAGCATGTGGGGCTCTTGAAAGAAATGGTTAAAGTAAAGCTGAGCTATATAGCCGAGACATCTTATAGTTGTCAGCTACATCTTGAGGTAATGGCCCATGACACTGAAAGCCATAGATATCAGTGTTAAAGAAAATACTACTGAGAATGAAGGATCATCTCGGCAGTACAGTTGATAAGATTCAAATACAACCGTTGAAAGCCACTTGTCTCAGCACCAAGTCTAATTCTGCTGAGAATGGAATGAATACTCAACAGTACAGATGCCACAATTCAAATATTACCATTGAAGCCCAGATTGCTTGACGGAAGTCAACTTTGGCGCTAGCGCCAAAATCAGGGCTAAGATATTATATTCTTACCCATGCATCGACAAAATATTTTCTCAAGACCGTTACAGTATATCAAAGACTATAAAGATGAAGCTCCAGGTTAGAAGCAGTGTCGTTGCTAGAATTCGTAAAACCTAAAAAAGCACACTGATTCATGCAATCGGCAAGCTAGTTCTTCCTAGAGGCCTTCTGAAGAATAAGTTGAGTCAATCTAGACTCATAGCTAGGTATTCTTCCTAAAAAAGAAGATCAAGAAGAAGAACCCTTGATCTGCACTTCCTAAAGAGATTTTTGAATTAAGGGTTGCTTCAAGTGAAAGCTTATTCAAGCAGTAATAATTGATGGCTCAGCTTCTAAGGTCAATCTTTTGAGTCCTTCAGTTGTAATTTTACACAAATATTTTATTTTATAGGATCTTGTATAAGATTTGAGTTGTAAGGCTATTTCCTAATCTTTAGGGGTGTTGTCCTTGATGTAGGACTATCATCTCTGTCTAATTTGTATGGTTGTGCTCCCATCCCGATCTATATGACTTCTTGTTAAGTCTGAGGTTGGATCGTGTGAAGATCTGAGGTAGGAGACCAACTGGGTCTTTGAACTGTAAGATGTGGAGCACTCTAAGGTAGGGTCAGGGAGGAGGCCTAATAGATCTTGTGGGGTCGGTGTTGTAAGCTCTTGGAACTAAGTTTTTGGAGGAGGTTTCCCTATCTAACATACTTCTAGAAAGGTGGTGAGGGAAAGTGGATGTACCCAGACCTTAGAGAACCAGTATAAATGTTGTGTGTTTTTTTGTGTATGGTTAATATGTTCTAAATTTATTCTAATTATTGTAATTAGAAAAAAAAACCATTAATGTACAAAGTCCATATATTCCCCCCCCCCCTCTATGTGAGTTAGTGTATCCATATAACAAACTATCAAGTGGTATCAGAGGGAAATTGATCAAAAAGGACTTAATAGTCTGACCAAGATCCTAAAAAGGGTAGTCTAAGTCTTCACTTTGTGGGTGTAAGGAGTTGATCTCTATGAGTTGCCCATATACAGAAAGGAAACCTTTGGCATGTGCAAGCAAAGAGTTAAGTTGTTCATGGAGGTCTCAGATCCAAGGATTTTCATAACTGTTGTGGAGGGGACTTTTATCCCAATAAAGGCATCCTCCATTGATCCAACTCAGAGGGTTCCAAAGCAATTTTCTAAAATGGATAAGGATGAAATTGTGCTGGCTATAATGGACAAAAAAGTAAGAAAGGAGAAGGAGATTACTGCCAAGGGTCTTCAAAAGGATAAGACAATGGCTCTCAAAGCTAGAGAGTCAAAGAAGAACAAGGATAGGATTCCCTTTCCTCCTATGAGATCTACTTACTTAAAAACTTCTGAGCCGAACACATCATATAGAGATATATCTGATAGAGAGCTTGATGTCTTCGTTAGTTAGTTCAAGAAAATTTTGTCCAGAAAGAAGAACTGGAAAACAAGCTTTCTTCATCTTCCGGCTATAAGAAAACCCAATAGGGGGGACATGTATGGTTCCTTCCACAAGAAACAGATTTCTACTGACATTATTTGTTCTTGTTGTAACCATCCTGGACATGTCATTATTGACTGTCCAGTGAAAAGAAAAGAAAGAACTGCTTCCAAGCAGAAGAAGCAAGAAGGTGAAAGGAGACATCACCACAAGGATAAGAAGTCTGAAAAGACATTCATTAATTGCCAAGAAGGAGGAGAAGAGATGAGAGAGGAAGTTGTCTACCTAAATCACCTAGAGGGGGGTGAATAGGTGAGATGTGCGTCTATTTGCGGAATAAAAAATTAAGGAACCAGCACAGCACAATACCAAGCAATCACAGACGACAAAAGATTTATTGTGGTTCCCCAACCTTGGGTACGTCCACTTTCCTCACCAATCTAGTAAACCACTAGACTTGGCTACTCCACTATCTCGGATCAAAACGATCCTACACCTCGGAACAACGTTGCTACAAAAAACAACTCGATCCAAACCGGATCTACACTCGGAAGATAAAACTTCCTACAAATCTCGGAGAAAAACTCCTACACAATAATTTGTTTAAAAAAAATACAAACAATGATCTCAGATCTGGATCTTGACAGTCTTCTTCCTTAAGAGCTTTGGCTTGATCAGAGAAGTTGAAGACGACTTGAGAGAGATCCACAAATCTGAAAAACTAAATCACCTCGATCGAGAAAATAGATCTGGAATCTTTAAGGCGCGGCAAGATCGAGTGATTGACTTGCGTCTGGATCGCTGAAGAATTAGGGTTGCAAACAGAGATCGGAGATCGTCGATCCAGAGCTTCTTCCGTGAACGTTAATGGCGGCGGCGGCGACTTGAAGAATTAGGGTTCACGGGATTGTTCTCTTTCTCTTTCTTAAAATAATAATCTCTGAAGGAATTGATTTTTTTAGTCAAATCTGAAGTGACCTATTTATAGGTAGACTCCAACGGTCATAAGAATCATTAATGATGACACGTGGACTTATCAGAAAGGATCAAATCGAAATGTACAGTGACATTGACTTAGAGAATTTCAGGAAAGATTTGAACAGACATACTCGAGTCATAGAAGATACATACTCGAGTATCAGATGGTATATACTCGAGTGGAAAAGAATTGGCATACTCGAGTAAGAGAAGTTATATACTCGAGTGGAAAGGATTGGCATACTCGAGTAAGAGAAGTTATATACTCGAGTGGAAAGGATTGGCATACTCGAGTAAGAGAAGAGAAAACTACTCGAGTGATCCAGAGATCAATACTCGAGTGATGTACGAACTACTCGAGTATGAGAGTAGATACTCGAGTGAAAACACTTAGAAAAATTTCAGATAAAGTGTGAAAAAATACTCGAGTACAAGAGTTGCAGATACTCGAGTGAGAGAAAAAGAACTACTCGAGTATATTAGGAGAACTACTCGAGTGAGGGGAAAATGAACTACTCGAGTATCTTAGAACAACTACTCGAGTAAACATTGACTTACTCGAGTATGAAAAATAACTACTCGAGTACAGAGTCACTTACTCGAGTATATAGGGAACTACTCGAGTATGTGGACTTAGAATATTTCTGAAATGGGAAGAACAGAACTACTCGAGTATAAACAAAGCACTTACTCGAGTAACTAACCAACCACTCGAGTACAAGTTATCACTTACTCGAGTGAATACAGCCTACTCGAGTATGTAAACCAACTTACTCGAGTACAGACCCACTTACTCGAGTATACTAGAGAAGTACTCGAGTATGTGGACTTAGAAAAAATTCTGGATTTAAGAACAGAAGGAATTACTCGAGTATAAGATATGACCTACTCGAGTGATTGACTATCTACTCGAGTATAAACTTATCTACACGAGT
Source organism: Platanthera zijinensis (assembly GCA_039513925.1). NCBI lineage: Eukaryota > Viridiplantae > Streptophyta > Magnoliopsida > Asparagales > Orchidaceae > Platanthera > Platanthera zijinensis. Next base: position 77,219,560 of record CM077084.1, read on the forward strand.
ATATAGAGTCTACACGAGTATGTCTATGGATCTACTCGAGTATTAAGTCACTTACTCGAGTATATGAAGGGTACTACTCGAGTATGTGAACTTAGAAAAATTTCTTCTGAAAACATACTTCAATACTTGAGTCCACCATTCCAAGTGCATGTAGGAAGTGTATCCCAATAGAGAGGCTATACATGGGCCAACACTTTGGATCACACAATGAGGGATTACATTGTATGGTTCTGTATTTGGTGACCCATTATAGACTGACATTGGTCTACACTTGGCATTAAGGACCTGCACACATACAACTTAAACACAGCATCAAATACACCTTAATTCATCTTAGTTCAAGGTCTGACCACCTACAAATCTGAGGTATTGTGGAGACAAATCCCAACAATCTCCCCCTATTTGTAGATGTCAGCATTCTCTATACTAAGGTGAATTATTCAGAGTAAAAAGAATAATACACATATACTTTAAAAAAATAAGCTAAAGCAGGATAACTAATGAAATAGCCATAATCAGAATCAATTATATATATAGAATTGTTTTTAACAAAAAGAATCCATTTCCACATTCTCTTTACTCAAGAGGGTCCTTCCTTATGCATCCTTTCTCTCTTCAGCTCTTGCCTCTCTAGGTAACTGAATGGCTTGGGAAAATAAGTTCTGGGCCTAGGAGGAGCAGCTAGATTATTGTGTCCCCAATTCCTGTCATGAAGTCTGATTTTGATTTGGGACACTTCATAGGCTTTCCATTCTGAATGACTGTAAAACTGGTCTCTGTTCTCACCAATATCTGTAACTAACTTCAGGGTATCAAGCATTAGGGATTTGGAGGTTGGACTCCAAACTTCAGAATGAATAATTGGTGGTCTGCTTTCAGAAGCTAGGGCAGGATCTCTTTTGGGTGCAGAACGACTGGCAGAAGCACCTTCACCATATTTTCTCTTCTTCCTTGGAGCTGGAATTTCATCTTGCCACATATCAGAATAGGTGAGAGGGGGCTCAGTCACATCACCCTCAGGTCTAGGTGAGAAAGCTGGCACACCTTCTGGAATGGCTGCCTGGGCTGGAGCATCTGCAGGAGGTTGTTCTTCAAGAGGATTCAAGAAGTGTGGAATGATGGTAGGGTTGAGCTGGGTATTAGTGAAATTCATGTTGTGCAGCCAAACAGCAGTGTCATAGGTATAGAATTTCACAGACTGGAGCTGGGAGAAAATATCTACTTTCATTTCTTTTACAAGACCATCCACAGTAGCTTGAGCTTGGTTAGATAGTGTTTCAACTTGTTCTTTTACAACTGCTTGAGCTTGCTCAGATAGTTTTTCCACTTGTTCTTTTTCTATCTTCTCCCCCTTGGTGATATCTACAGATAGTTGAGCTATAGCTTCATCCCTGAACTTGCCAACTTCTTCACAGATTTTCATAAGATTGGCATCAGCATTCTTGTCCAACTGGATCTGATTATTGGCAACAGTTTCTTGTTGATTTCTCAGTTCACCTATGCTTGTGATAGTGTGATCTATGGCCTTGCCACCTAGCTGGAACAATCTTTTTAGCTCATCAGTATTGGCCTGGATTTCTGCAAAGCCTCTACTCATCTCTTGTTCAAGAGTAGTGACTTTGTTATGGACTGATGCTAGAGATTCATCAAAGTACTTTCTCTGTGCAAGGAGCAACTGTTCAATTTGAATTACCACAACTGAGGGAGAAGGGGCTGAGGTTGGTGCAGGAACTGAAGGAGCAGGAGCAGGAGCAGTCCAAGGAGGAATTTCTGTAAGAACTATTGAGCTTGTAGCTCTCTTGAAGGATTCTATTTCAACAGTTTCTTCTGTATTTAGGAAGGATGGCATGGAGAAATCCAAAGTCCTCAGAGGTGCCTCCACAGGATCTGGAGACATTTCCTCATCATCAGACAAGAGAATATTATCAGATTTGCTGGGCTCACTATCAGGAGACTTGGCAGGAGACTGGACTGGAGTCTGAGCTGGAGTCTGAACTGGAGTGTGTACAGGAGATGAAACTGGAGACTGAATGGGAGACTTGGCAGCTGATCCACTCTGAAAAAGAGGGGCATCTGAGCTGAGCTCATCAATGAATCTGTTTATATCTTCAGCTGTAGACAGTAAAGCTATTGAATCTGGAATCTCTGAGTCAGGAATTTCTGATTGAGGATCTGCTGGAGGAGGAGAGACTGGAGGAGTAGAAACTCTTACCTCTGCTAGTTCTGGAATCACTGATTCTGAAGAAACTTGATGCTGAGGAAGAGAAGAGGCAGGCTCCCCCTCAACTATTGCACCAGAGGTAGCAGTAGTTTGATGTAGAGGAGGAGATGGAATCCTGTCTTCAGGTAAACTGGTTTCTTGGTGAGTTTCTGAGATGGCATTAGCCTTTGAAGCTTGGGCAGAATTCAGGATCTTGATGTCATACCTCTGTATGGAGGAGATGGAAACTTTCTTCATGTGGTGAAGAGGAGTCCCTTTGGATAAGTCAAACACTGTAGGATTAATCTCATGGAGGAGGAGTGAGATAATCCTAGCATAACTTGGATGTTCCACGCTCTCTCGGATCTTATCCAGTATCATCATTCCGAACTGGAATTTCTTCCTGCAGACTATGGCTTGCATAACGTCGAATAAATTTTGGGATATATCTCTTATGGAGTATGTCTTGCACCATAGGACTTTGGCGATGACATCAACTAGAAACTTGCCTTCTGAATTGAACAAAGACCGATTCAAGGTTTCACCTCCACCTTCAGGATCTCGACCACAGAATAGGGAAGTACGGTCGGCATCTTCCTTTTCTAGGTCGTCTTCTTCGTCAACCACGGGCATCCGAAGCAGAGTGGCGACTGAAGTTTTATCCAACCGAATCTCAAGTCCTCTTACCTTTGATTTCAGAATTGTGCTGTTACGTCTAACCTTCAGATTTCTGTAAAATTCTTCAACAACAGGAAGCAGGAGACGGCAGGGTTCTTGAAGAACGAAGGACAATCCGGCGGTGTCCAAGAGAATCAGTAAATTTTTGAAGTCATCCGAAATATCTGCAATACCATCTGTCACGAGTTCGGAGCCGATTCCAATCTTGGAGGAGGGAGCCATCAGCGATTCTGAAGTACGAAGAGGAAAAAAAGAAAGGAGGAAGACAAAACTCTGCAACTGTTCTGGAAGACGAAGGGACGGCGGCTACTCGAGTGAAATGAGAAGTGGAAAGGATTTCTGATTTTTCTAAATATATATATGACCCTAATTAGGTTTAAGGAGGAGTACTGAAAATAAAATCATACCTGATATGGAGCGCCAAAACTTTGGTGTGAATAGAAGAAAAAAGGAGATTTTCAAATTTCTGATTCCCGTATACTCGAGTAGGTTTCGCCATACACGAGTATGAGATGGAGTATACACGAGTAGATCAAGTAACATACACGAGTAGGTTACCAACTACTCGAGTATGTCAATTTTGGCACTCGAGTATTTCCGTTTACTCGTGTATATGTCTCTATGTACTCGAGTATATCACTTTGAAATACAATTTTCTTGGGAGAGATTTACTGCCACTGATATCTTCAACTCTGAGCCTGTCCGTGAATCCACCATCACTATTCCTCTTTGTTGAGCAGTCCGAGTTCCGTTTTGAAGAACGAGAACTTGGACTCGTCCAGCGGCTTCGTGAATATATCTGCCACTTGCCTGTCTGTGGAGACATATTGTAGATCTATGTCTCCATTCTCCACATGCTCCCGGATGAAATGATAACGAAGCTCTATGTGCTTGGTCCGGCTGTGGGAGACTGGGTTGTTGGCTATTGCTATAGCGCTGGATGAGTCGCAAAACAAAGGAATGTTCTGGAACTTCATGTTGTAGTCTTCAAATTGATTCTTGATCCATAAGAGCTGTGCACAACAGCTGCCTGCAGAGATGTATTCTGATTCAGCCGTTGAGATGGCTACACAGTTCTGCTTCTTGCTGCTCCAGGAGATAAGTATCCTTCCGAGAAATTGGCAAGTCCCGGAGGTGCTTTTCCTGTCATCTTTGCTACCTGCAAAATCTGCATCTGAGTAACCAATTAGTTCACTATCATTACTTCTTGGGTACCATAAGCCAAGATTTGGTGTGCCTTTGAGGTATCTCAAGATTCGCTTTGCAGCGATGTAGTGAGATTCCTTAGAGTTCACCTGAAATCTAGCACATACACATGTTGAGAACATTATATCTGGTCTGCTTGCAGTAAGGTAGAGCAAGGACCCAATTATGCTTCTGTACTTGGTTTCATCAAAAGGTTTCCCTTTCTCATCCATGTCCAGAGACATAGCTGAGGCCATTGGAGTCCTCATAGAGGTTGCATTCTCCATTCCGAATTTCTTAAGTAGCTCTTTGGTGAACTTCGTCTGTGAGATGAAAATCCCATCTTCAGATTGTTTCACCTGAAGCCCTAAGAAATACTTCAGCTCTCCCATACTGCTCATTTCAAACTTCCCTTGCATAAGTTTAGAAAACTTCTTGCAGAGGTTGTTATCCGTAGAGCCAAAAATAATGTCGTCGACATAGATCTGCACTAGCAAAATCTTGCCTTTTATTTCCCTAAGAAATAATGTCTTGTCTATCTTTCCTCTTGTGAACTTGTTCTCAAGAAGGAAGCTAGACAGAGTCTCATACCAAGCTCGAGGAGCTTGTTTAAGGCCATATATCGCTTTCTGTAATAAATATACATAATTAGGATGGGTTGAATCAACAAAACCTGGCGGTTGCTCTACATACACCTCTTCCTTTATGTCACCATTTAGGAAGGCGGACTTGACGTCCATCTGATAGACGGTAAAGCCCTTAAGTGCAACATACGCAAGGAATAACCTGATAGCCTCCAGTCTTGCTACTGGAGCATATGTCTGATCGAAGTCGATTCCCTCTTCTTGACGGTAGCCCTTTGCAACGAGTCTGGCTTTGTTCTTTATGATTGTTCCATCTTCATCCATCTTATTCCGATAGACCCATTTTGTCCCAATGACATTTTTGCTCTTGGGTCTGGGAACAAGTGTCCAAACATTGCAGCGTTTGAACTGATTCAATTCTTCTTCCATGGCTAGAATCCAGGATGCATCCGAGTTGGCTTCCTCGAACTTCTTTGGTTCAACCTGTGTGAGAAAGCTCAAGTGTAAATTCTCATTAGTTGTACCTCTCCGAGTTCTGACACCATCCCGGGGATCTCCTATGATTTGGTTCACTGGGTGATCCTTCAGATGTCTGAGCTCTAGAGTTCTTGCATCTGGATTGTCTTCAATCACTGGAGTGATTTCATCATCTGGATCATCTACCTCTCCAATAGGGATTGGGGTGGTGATATTTATGAATTTATCACCTCCATCTTCAATAGGTTCATCCAAGCTTATCTCTTTTAACTTTGTACCTGCAGCTTCAATGAACACACTAGAGGAGTTGCTTTGCAGCAAGCTCGTCTCATCAAATACAACATGTATAGATTCTTCTACAACTAGAGTTTTTCTATTAAATATTCTATATGCCTTACTATGGCTACTATACCCTATAAAAATACCTTCAAAGCTTTTCTCACTAAACTTGGTAGTGTGATACTTGCCGTTGTTAAGTACGAAGCACTTACAGCCAAAGATTCTAAAATAGGAAATGGTCGGTTTCCTGCCTTTTAAAAGTTCGTACGGTGTCTTATCGTGGTCTTTGTTTATGAGCGCTCTATTTTTCACGTGGCATGCAGTGTTAACGGCTTCAGCCCAGAAGTATTCCGGAAGTGAGGCATCACTTAACATGGTTCTGCAGGCCTCTATGAGGGTTCTGTTCCTTATCTTAGCTACTCCATTTTGTTGTGGAGTGCGAGGAGAGGAAAACTCATGAAAGATACCTAAGCTTTCACAAAATTCTGTCATGGCCCCAGATTTGAATTCTGTTCCATTGTCACTTCTGATTTTGACTACTGAACAGTTATATTCATTCTGGATTTGCCTAACAAAATTAGTAAAGATATCGAATGTATCTGACTTGTGTTTCAGAAAGAATACCCATGCAAATCGTGAGTAATCATCAACAATAACCAACGTATAATCCTTACCTCCCAAACTTCTAACTTGTAGTGGACCGAACAAGTCCATGTGCAGTAGATGTAAGCATCTATTAGAATCTTTGCCTATAATGCTTTTAAAATTACTCCTTGTTTGCTTGCCTTTTACGCATGCAGGACAGGTCTTTACTTAACGCACTTGACATTCGGGGCATCACGTACTAGGTTTTTAGAGAATAGTTTATTGATAGTTTTGAAATTAATATGTGCTAATCTCTTGTGCCATTGGTCACCAAGAGATGCACTATCTTTTGCCAAGAAGCATACTGGTGTAGATGAATCGATACAAATGAAATTTAAGCAAAATATGTTTCTGCTTCGAGTACCTGATAAAATCATTTCCATATTGGTAAGGGATTTTATCAGGCACTTATCAGCATGGAATTCTACTATGTATCCTTTGTCGCATAGTTGGCTTATACTTATGAGATTGTGTTCCAATCCTTCAACATAAGTTACATCCGAAAAGGATACATTACCGTTAGTAATCATACCGTAGCCTTTAGTGATTCCACGGTCTGAACCTCCAAAGATGACCTTTGGTCCGTTCAATACTAGTGAGTAGTTTTGAAGTAGGCTTCTAGTCCCGGTCATATGCCGAGAGCATCCACTGTCCAAGTACCGGATTGGCATTTTAGCGGTCTTTGGACATACCTGCAATCATAATCACTTAGCCTTAGGAACCCAAACGAGTTTGGGTCCTTGGTCTCGAGTTAGAATACTCCCCCTACGAGGATTAGCCTCATGAGTGGTCATTCTCATGTTGCTACCTTGAGGAGTTGCAGCATATTTGAGATTGAACCAGCAATCGATGGCAAAGTGACCAACTCTACCACAGCACCAACAGTCAAATTTGTTGTATCTTTGCCTCATCTTCTCCTGCTTGACTACCTCGAGAGGAGGTCCAACAGGGGCAGCATTTTTAGATGTGGAGGCTTCATGATGATGGCACGTGCATGAAGTCTTTTCCATCTTCGGCTTTTCTACAACAACTTTCACTTTGGGTGCCTTCTTAATATTATGACCATGAATATAAGGTCCATAGCTCTGAAGTTGAATCTCCTCATAAGGTTCCTTGAAAACGCTCTCACCAAAGTTGCGAAGGCGAGTCCACCCTTGGTATCTTGTCTTAGGCTTCTCAAGGATAGGCCTGCTAAAGTGACCATAGGTAGATTCATAGTCAAGATCGTTCGTAGGAAAGATGACTTTCTTGAACGCGACTGGCTCCAAGGGAGCTTTCCCTTTCTCTTCGGCAGAGGCCTTCTTGGCCGCCTTATTTCTCCTCTTGGCCTTGTTTCTCCTAGATGATTTACTAGGAGCTCCTTTGTGGCCTAGACCGGCACCACTTGCCTTAGCTGAGAATTCAGCAATCATAGGAAGCACAGTCTTAGGCTTCGAGAAGCTTTCTACAAGCTTCTTCTCAGCCAAGAGTTGTTCTTCCAATTCCTTGATGATTTTCTCTTTAAGGTCAAGGTGCCCGAGAGCCTTGTTGTATTCTTCGATAGATTTATCGAAGTCTTCCTTGAGAGAGTCAGTCTTAGAGACTTCTTCTCTAAGGTTGCTCTCTGAAGCTTTTAGAGATTTTATCTCCCTAGCTTGAGTTTTCACGACTTGGCGACATTTGTCGTAAGCCTTGAGTAACTCCTGATATTGCATCATGAGTTCTGATTCATCCTCAGAGGGATAGTCCTCTTGTTCATTGTCATCATCAGAGTCAGAAAGAGGGGTGTGAGATTTTACCTCCCCAGTGAACTGGGGGACTTGTTCATCGTCCGTTAGAGCCATTAGCCCAAAGTAAGCTTCTTCCTCTCCGGCACTCGACTCGGATGAGTCAGAGTCACTGAGAGTTTTGCCCTTCTTAGCTAACAAACTCTTTTCTGTCCTCTTCCTGTTGTAGGACTTCTTGTCTTCTTTCTTGCCGCCCTCTTTCTTCTTATGGGGGCAATCCGCAATGACGTGACCTGGCTTGTTACAGCAATAACAAACAATATCAGTGGAATAATGTTTATTCGGTTTTGAGCCATACCTGTCGTGGCTGCTTGAGCTCTTTTTCTGACGATCACCATCATTGCGTGATCTTCTATATGAGGCATCCTTGCCTTTCCATTGCTTCTTTTTGTTCAAGAATTTCTTGAACTGCCTTGAGAGTAGAGAGAACTCTCCATCAGATAGCTCCGAGCCAGAAGAGCTTGGTTCAGATGAATCTTCATCATCAGCTTCAGGAGCTGGGGCAGGAGAGCTAGCCTTAATCTTCCTTGAGCTGTCTGCCTTCAGAGCAACAGACTTCTCTTTGGATCCGGACCTGCTCATCTCTTCTTTAGCTTTTCTAGAATTGATTTGAAGCTCATAGGACATTAGCTTTCCGAACAGATTTTGCGGGTCCGTCTCGGCTAACCTTCCGAACTCCCGAATGGCGCATACCTTGTTATCCCATTCTTTGGTTAGGGATCTTAGGAATTTGTCATTCAGTTCTCCGTTGGTGAAGACTCAGCCATATATTCTTAGGCCGTTCACTATCTTGAAAAAGTTCTCGAACGTGTCAGCTATGGCTTCCTTGTGACCTTGCCGGAAGGCTTCATACTTTTGATTCAGAAGGGATCTCCGATCATCCCTCACTTCTTCAGTACCTTCCATCAGAGTCACCAGGGATTGCCACATCTCCTTGGCAGATTTGCAATGGATGAGATTCTGCAGCATTGAGTCATCGACTGCACTTGCTATTATATTTTTGGCTTTCTTATCGAGGGAGACAAGTGCAATCTCGTCTTTATCCAAGTCCATCAGCTTCTTAGAAACTTGTTTGGATGAGTCTATAGTAGAGACAACCATAGGAACATGCGGACCTTCTTCAACAATCATGAAGATCCGAGGATCCACAGCTTCCATGAAGAACCTAACTCTTTCCTTCCACATAGGAAAATTATTCTTGGTGCAAATGGGAAGCTTGGCAAAATCTTTAGTCTTACTCATGCTTGATATTTCTCAAAAGACAACTCGGGTAGGATCAGATCAAGGTGTTAACCTCTTAACGATCAACCTCTCCCTCTGATACCAATTGAGAGAGGAAGTTGTCTACCTAAATCACCTAGAGGGGGGTGAATAGGTGAGATGTGCGTCTATTTGCGGAATAAAAAATTAAGGAACCAGCACAGCACAATACCAAGCAATCACAGACGACAAAAGATTTATAGTGGTTCCCCAACCTTGGGTACGTCCACTTTCCTCACCAATCTAGTAAACCACTAGACTTGGCTACTCCACTATCTCGGATCAAAACGATCCTACACCTCGGAACAACGTTCCTACAAAAAATAACTCGATCCAAACCGGATCTACACTCGGAAGATAAAACTTCCTACAAGTCTCGGAGAAAAACTCCTACACAATAATTTGTTTTAAAAAAAATACAAACAATGATCTCAGATCTGGATCTTGACAGTCTTCTTCCTTAAGAGCTTTGGCTTGATCAGAGAAGTTGAAGACGACTTGAGAGAGATCCACAAATCTGAAAATCTAAATCACCTCGATCGAGAAAATAGATCTGGAATCTTTAAGGCGCGGCGAGATCGAGTGATTGACTTGCGTCTGGATCGCTGAAGAATTAGGGTTGCAAACAGAGATCGGAGATCGTCGATCCAGAGCTTCTTCCGTGAACGTTAATGGCGGCGGCGGCGACTTGAAGAATTAGGGTTCACGGGATTGTTCTCTTTCTCTTTCTTAAAATAATAATCTCTGAAGGAATTGATTTTTTTAGTCAAATCTGAAGTGACCTATTTATAGGTAGACTCCAACGGTCATAAGAATCATTAATGATGACACGTGGACTTATCAGAAATGATCAAATCGAAATGTACAGTGACATTGACTTAGAGAATTTCAGGAAAGATTTGAACAGACATACTCGAGTCATAGAAGATACATACTCGAGTATCAGATGGTATATACTCGAGTGGAAAAGAATTGGCATACTCGAGTAAGAGAAGTTATATACTCGAGTGGAAAGGATTGGCATACTCGAGTAAGAGAAGTTATATACTCGAGTGGAAAGGATTGGCATACTCGAGTAAGAGAAGAGAAAACTACTCGAGTGATCCAGAGATCAATACTCGAGTGATGTACGAACTACTCGAGTATGAGAGTAGATACTCGAGTGAAAACACTTAGAAAAATTTCAGATAAAGTGTGAATAAATACTCGAGTACAAGAGTTGCAGATACTCGAGTGAGAAAAAGAGAACTACTCGAGTATATTAGGAGAACTACTCGAGTGAGGGGAAAATGAACTACTCGAGTATCTTAGAACAACTACTCGAGTAAACATTGACTTACTCGAGTATGAAAAATAACTACTCGAGTACAGAGTCACTTACTCGAGTATATAGGGAACTACTCGAGTATGTGGACTTAGAATATTTCTGAAATGGGAAGAACAGAACTACTCGAGTATAAACAAAGCACTTACTCGAGTAACTAACCAACCACTCGAGTACAAGTTATCACTTACTCGAGTGAATACAGCCTACTCGAGTATGTAAACCAACTTACTCGAGTACAGACCCACTTACTCGAGTATACTAGAGAAGTACTCGAGTATGTGGACTTAGAAAAAATTCTGGATTTAAGAACAGAAGGAATTACTCGAGTATAAGATATGACCTACTCGAGTGATTGACTATCTACTCGAGTATAAACTTATCTACACGAGTATATAGAGTCTACACGAGTATGTCTATGGATCTACTCGAGTATTAAGTCACTTACTCGAGTATATGAAGGGTACTACTCGAGTATGTGAACTTAGAAAAATTTCTTCTGAAAACATACTTCAATACTTGAGTCCACCATTCCAAGTGCATGTAGGAAGTGTATCCCAATAGAGAGGCTATACATGGGCCAACACTTTGGATCACACAATGAGGGATTACATTGTATGGTCCTGTGTTTGGTGACCCATTATAGACTGACATTGGTCTACACTTGGCATTAAGGACCTGCACACATACAACTTAAACACAGCATCAAATACACCTTAATTCATCTTAGTTCAAGGTCTGACCACCTACAAATCTGAGGTATTGTGGAGACAAATCCCAACAAGAGATTTTGTCAACGTGACTCAGATTCTTCAGATTCTAAGGAATAAGAAGCCTATATTGGGTTGCTTATTGTTGTTGAAGAATACATCTATCCTACTGCCAGGATAGGGATCAGGGCTCCACTTTCAAGCCCTGAAAGTGACTGTGAAGCTGAAGAAGAAGAAGAAGATAGTTGCGGCCTGATGGCCATACTAGAATACATCGGCCAGGACGATTCTAAAATTGATGAGGTAATCATTATCCCCACACTTCTTATGATTATGAGTATGAAACTAGACCACATTCTGAAGCATCTCCTTCATATAGTGATGAGGATGGATCAAAAATCTGAAAATGATGTCATTCAATTAATTGACAAGTATAATGCTCTCTTGGAAGCTATAAAAAGGAACAAAAAGCTAATCAAGAGACAATTTGAAGAGATTGCTTCCCTTCAGCTTGCTAAGCCTGAATACACTGAGTCTGCTATATAGTTAGCTCAGATGAGTATGGAAATAAGCAAGCTAAATGGAATTACAATTATCCAAATGAGCGCCATCAGCCAGAAGTGCAAGACCATTGAGGATTTGAAGTGAAGCTTCAACAAATGGTCTCTGAGTCTAATGAGCTTAAGGGAATCATTGAAAAGCATTTTGAAATTAGAGTTTTTGAAATTAGAGTTCAAACCGCTAAGACCATTAAGAAGCTTGAGAGTGAGATCCTCAAAGAAAGGAAGCTAGTGGCTTAATTATCTATACGAAAATCTGTGTTGTTTGTCATTGACTCATTCACCTCCCAAACTAATAGGAAGGGATTGGGATTTAAGAGATATGCAGCTGGAACTTAGAATAGAGGAAAGGGAAAGGATCCAGCAAAACCTCAGTCCACCTTTCAAAAGGTTCTGCTTTCATCTAGTAGGTATGGACATGACAGTATGTAGAGTCACTGGAAGAATAGAAATTCCTATAGTAATGGCATTTCTGCTCCTAACTATGGGGTAAGAAAGTGTATGGGGATGAGTGCTTTGAAAGCTCCCCATGAGGAAATATTGATGCCTTAATATGAGCCATTTGTGTTTGGTACTCCAGCCCCAACACTCAAGGGCAAGGAAGCTGCATCTTCCAAACCTCTTCCAGCAAAGAAGCATGTTCTTGGTAATTCAGTGACTAACCGTCACAAGACAATATCATATATAATCAACACCATCTCAGCTATTAAGCTAATACCTATTCCTGTCAATATGATACCACTTAGTAAGGATACTTACCGTCGAGCAAACAGTCAGGGACTAACTAAGAGAGATAGGAAGAATGCAATTATCTTCTCAGCTGAATATGAATAAACAATTGTAGCTTTCACTTCAAGAAGTGTTCAGAAGAGAAGGTACAACATAGTTTAATGTTGGTGTGGTGGTAAAGTGGGACACTTTGCCTAAGATTATTGGCATAACCCTAATATGCCAAGTGCAAAGAAGATCTTTCCATCTAAGGCAGTTGTAGGGAAAACTATTGTTGTTAATGTTAACAAGAACCTAGGACCCAAAGTCATGTGGGCTCCTAAGGTAAAATAAATTGCTTCTTGTAGGATAGTTCAAGTACCAATCTTAAGAAAATATAATACTTGGATAGTGGGTGCTCAAGGCATATGACAAGAACAATGAGTCTTCTAAAGGACTATGTTACTATGAATAATGGATCTAAGGTCTTTATTGGAGGCTCGGATAGGGGAGTCACCAAAGGATATAGTATGATCTCCAATGGCATAATCTCTATCACAAGGTTAGCTTATGTTGAAGGGTTGCAACACAACCTTGTAAGCATAAGTCAACTATGTGACTTAAGTTATGTCATTGAATTTCACAATGATAAGTGTTTGATTAAGAAGTCAAGTGACTTAGAGGTTGTCCTCTCAGGAACTAGGAGTGTAAATGTTTATTGTTTGGATTTCTTTTACAATCTTTCCTTTACTCATGTGTATCTTGTAGATAAGGAGAATGAGTCCATTTGTGTTCAATGGCACAAGAGACTTGCTCATATTAACTACATGACAATTAGCAAATTATTTTCAGAAAACTTATTTAGAGATTCTCCTAAGTTAAATTGTGTTAAATAGGGTTCCTGTCATGCATGCCAAATGGGCAAGCAAATAAGGACCACTTTTAAGAGCATCAGCTCCAAATGGCAAGAAAATAATGACTTATTTGGTCCTTTTCCCATTTAGAGCTTAGGAGAGAAGCAATATACATTTGTGATTGTTGATGATCACTCAAGGTTTACATGGGTATTCTTACTTTGGAAGAAGTCTGACACCTTGGATGTCTTCATGAATTTTGTCAAGGCATTCTTCCTCTTATGGTCGAATTGAGAAGTGAACTGCACTATGGTCGAATTGAGAAGTGATCATGGTACAGAATTTCAGTCTGGAGCAATGAAAAAGTTTTGTGAAGAACTTAATATCACCCAGGAATTCTGTTCTCCTAGAACCCCACAATAAAATTAGGTGTCTGAGAGAAAGAATAAGACTTTGATTGAGATTGGTAGAACCATGATCAGTGATTCCTCACTTCAAGAATATTTCTGTGCTGAGGCAATCAATATTGTATGTCATGTTTTGAACAGGGCTTCAATCAACAAAGTCCATGGTAAGACACCCTTGAACTCATAAAGGGCAGAAAACCAACTATTTCATATTTTTGAATCTTTGGGGGCAAATGTTTCATTATAAATAATGGAAAGTCGCATTTGACTAAGTTTGCTGAAAAATGTTATATGCGAATACTTGTTGGATATAGCTCCCACATTATAATCTATAGGGTATTCAACAAGAAGACTCAAGTTGTAGAAGAATCTATACATGTTATTTTTGATGAGACTAACCTTCCATAATATGGCTAGTCTAGTGTGCCTAATGATGCCGATTCAGTGCCCAACATAGAAGATTTTTCCATTCAAGACAAGCCTAGTTCAAGCATGAGTACCTCTGAAATTGATGTGCTCTGTAAGGAAATTCAGCCAACTAAAATCATATCTGAAGAATAGTAAGGTGTTGACAGATTGTCTTTTGCAACGAGTCATATGAGAGATCATCCCATAACTCTCATTATTGGAGATGCAAGCTAGGGTATCACCACCATAAGTAGACTTCACAATGATGCTATCTTCTTGAGCTTATTGTCCTACATGAAGCCAGAGATGTTTGAAGATGCAAACAAGGATCCATTTTGGATCAATGCCATGCAAGAAGAACTCCAGTAATTCAAGAGATGCAAGGTTCTGAAGTTGGTGCAAAGTCACAAGGACACAATATTATTGGAACAAAATGGATCTTCAAGAACAAGATGGATGAACATGGAGTGATAGCAAAAAAAATAAGGCCAGATTAGTTGTCAAGGGGTAAAGACAAGAGGAGGGAAATTATTTTGACTAGAATTTTGCCCCAGTAATAAGACTGGAGGCTATAAGGATATTCCTAGCTTGTGTAGCATTCAAAGGGTTCAAATTCTACCAAATGGATGTAAAATCTGCCTTCCTCAAGTGTAATATGAAGGAAGAGGTACATATGGAGCAACCCTCATGTTTTTTGCACCCAATTCTAACCGCTAATGTTTATTTTCTTAAGAAGGCTTTGTATGGGTTGAAAGAGGACCTTAGGACTTGGTATGATAACTTGTCTATCTTTTTCATTAAGCTCAAGTTCTTAAGGGGAAAGATAGACAACATATTATTCCTAAGGGAATCAAAGGGCAAGTGTCTCTTAGTCAAAATTTATTTTGATGAAATAATATTTGGATCTACTGATGACAACCTTTGCAAATGGTTTTCCAACCTTATGTAATGAGAGTTTAAAATGAGCAGTAAAGGGGAGCTCAAGTACTTTTTAGGTCTCTAGGTGAAATAGTTCTCTGAGGGGATATTCTTCTCTAAAACCAAGTACACTAGGGAACTTATTAAGAAGTTTGGTATAGAATTAGCATCCACCAAGAAAACAGTCATGGGGTCAAATGTATCCCTGGATAAGGATGAGAAGGGGAAACCTTTTGATGAATCCATGTACATGTGTATCATTGGATCCCTATTATATTTAACTACTAGTAGACCTGACATTATGCATGCAATATGTATTTGTGCTAGGTACCAGGCATGCCCTAAGGAATCTCATTACACAGCTGCAAAAAGTATTTTGAGATACCTCAAGGGCAGCCAACATCTTGGTCTGTGGTAACCTAGGAATAATGATTTTTAACTAATTGGTTATTCAGATACAGCTTTTACATAATGCAAAGAAGACTGGAAAAGTACCAGTGGTACTTGTCAATTCCTAGGAAGGAGATTGATCTCTTGGAGCAGCAAAAAGTAGACCAGTGTACATATCGACTACTAAGTCTGAATATATTTCTGCAGGCACCTGTTGTGCACAATTACTGTGGATTCAACATCAACTAGAGGACTATAACCTCATGGTGAGTAAAACCCACTTATTATGACTCATCTAGTGTTATTTGCCTTGCTAAGAATCATGTCTCACATAGTAGGACAAAGCATATAGAAATAAGGTATCATTTCATTAGAGAACATGTTGGGTGTGAAGATATCTGTCTTGAATTTGTCCCCACTTACAAGCAAGTAGCAGATATGTTTACAAAGCCACTAGATGAGGCTAAGTTTACTTCATTTAAAATTGAGCTAGGTATGTTATATATAGAATAGTGAAAGTGTTAAGTTATCAACCTAAATCACCTAGAGGGGGGTGAATAGGTGAATTGTGCGTCTATTTGCGGAATAAAAATTTTAAAGAACTTGCACAAATAATCAAGCAATCACAGACGATAAGAAGATTTATAGTGGTTCCCCAACCTTGGGTACATCCACTTTCCCTCACCGATCTAGTAAATCACTAGACTCGGCTACTCCACTATCTCGGATTGAAAACCAATCCTATGCCTCGGAACCAAGTTCCTACAATCTCGATCCAAAAGGATCTACACTCGGAAGATGAAAACTTCCTACAACTCAGAGATTAATCTCCTACACAATTTACAAAGATGTTTGAAAATACAAAAAAAAATTTGTCTCAGATCTGGAAATATTAAACCCTAGGTCTTCTTCTGAACTTTGTGGCTTTTTAAGAATTTGTTGAAGAAGAACCTCTGTAGATCTGACCTGAGAAGACCTTGACCTACTTGATCAAGGAGAAGATGAAGTTCCTTGAACAGCAAGCCTTTCTTGATCGAGAACAGAAGTGTCGATCTTCACGTTGAGCGGCGGCGGAGGCTTCTGGAAATTTGTTCTTGGAGAGAGACGGCCGATTCACAATAATAGAACGTACGGATTTCCGCTTAGGGTTAGTCTTATTGAAAAGACATTATATAGGATTTCCCCTAACAGTTAGAATTTACATTAATGACAACATATGGACCAATCACGATATGTCTCATTTTAAGATCCTGTCGATCTGGACTTAAATAAATTTCCTGAAAAAATTTGACAGTAGTTCTCGAGAAGTATAAATTAGTTCTCGAGACCAGACTGATTTCTCAAGAACTATTTGTCCTGAGCTTATATAAGTACTCGAGAACAAAAGACGTTGAGTCTACTCAAGAACTAAGTGAAGCTTATCGAGAACTAAGAAAAATAGTACTCGAGAACTAAAGCTTGTTCTCGGGAGCTAAACTGACTTCTCGAGAACTATAAGATAAGTTCTTGAGAACTATAACTAACTTCTCGAGAAAATAACTTAAAAGTTTTTCCACGGTTGTCTCTGACTAAAAAAAAGGGTAAAAGGCTGAGACTTCTCGAGAACTAGACTGAGCTTCTCGAGAGCTAGGCTGAGTTTCTCGAGAACTAGCCAAGGCTTCTCGATAACTAAGCCAATGCTTCTCGAGAACTAAGTGAACTTCTCGAAATTCAGCCAACTCATTTTCTCGAGAACTATACTAAACTTCTCGAGAACTTCTAACTCTACTTCTCGAGAACTATACATGGACTTCTCGAGAAGTGGACTTAGGAAAAATTCTGAACTTTAGAAAAATCTTTCTCTTCTCTTTAAGAGTCCAATCTTCATTCCATGATCCAAGTGTTTGAATATGAAGTGTATCCCAATGGAGAGGCTACACATGAGTCAACATTTTGGATCACACAGTGAGGGATTACACTGTATGGTTCTGTGTTTATGACCCACTGTAGACTAACATTGGTCTACACTTAGCAATGGTAATTTGCAAACACACAACTAAACAAGGATATCAAATACAACTTAATTCATCTCAGTTCAAAGGTGACTTCATCCAAATCTGGGTTATTGTGGATGCAATACCCAACAATCTCCCCCTATTTGTAGAAGTCAGAACCCTCTACACTAAGGTGAATTATACCAATAAAGAAAGAACTATATTTGAAGAATAGATTCAAATGCAAGAAATAAAAATAAATTAAACACATAATTAGCAAAACTATAAATTATATATATATATATATAATGTTTTAGATTTCCAATTCAATATTCATTTCATCCATATTCTCAAAAACAATAATCAGCTGAAGATCATTCCTAGCTCTGATGCTGTCTATCTTGCTTCTCTTATTGTCTCCTCTGATAACTATAGGGCTTTGGATAGTATCTAGGAGGTTTTGGAGGAGCCTTAGGGTTATTCTTGTCATACTCCTTGTCATATATCCTCCTTTTGGTACTGGACTTCTCATAAAGATCCCACTTAGTGGAGCTATAGTGGAGATTCCTGTTTTCATTATAGTCCATTACCAACTTGAGAGTATCAAGAATTAATGCTTTGGAGGTAGGACTCCAAACTTTAGCAAATTCTTGTGCTTTCCTTTTCTTTGTATCTAGATTGGGAACACTTTTGCTTGCTGAGGGGCCTTCCCCATACTTCCTTTTCTTAGAGGTGTGGATTTTAGGTAAATCCTGAGGAATTACATCATCCCATACTTGTTCATAGGAAGCAGGAGGAGCATTCTGATCTTCTGGCCTCGGAGAGAAGGATGGAATTTGAGTTGGCATCTGACTGGACTGCCCTTCAGGAAGAGGATTCAAGTGATGGGGAATAACATTAGGATCAAGCTGAAATTCATGGAAGATTGATTGTGCAGCCAAACTGAGGTGTCATAGGTATAGAATTTCACTGATTGAATTTGTTCTAAAACATTCTTATTAATATCACTTATCTTATCAGACCAAGCTATGTTTGCAGCTTCAGTAAACTTATTCACAAGTTTTTCAACATGTTCTTTCACTAAGCTCTCCTCCTTTCTGAATTCTACACAGAGCTGTTCTATTGCATCTTCCTTGAAGGTTCCCACTTCTTCATAGATTTTCATAACATATTCCTGGGCTTTCTTCTCTAACTGAGTCAGATTGTTTGCAAGAGTGACAAACTGTTCCATTACCTGACCAACACTAGTGATGGTGTGGTCTATAGCTTTTCCACAAATTCTAAACAATTCTTTCAGGGAGTCTGTGTTATGCCGGATTTCTGCAAATTCTCTGCTCATTTCTTTTTCCAAAGCAGTAACTTTGTCTTGAACAACCTTCAGAAAATCATCAAAATATTTCCTTTGTTCAGCCAACATAACTTAAAGCTTATTTATAATATCTGAACTTGAAGGGGTAGCAGCAGGAGTAATAGCAGGCGGGGTAATCTGAGGAGGATGAGGAACTATCAAAGGAGGGATCTCATCAACTACTACAGAACTTTGATCTCTGATAGTATGAGTGACTACATCTCCTTCTTCATCAAGTAAGGTGGGTATGGAGAAGTCAAGTCTCCTTAGAGGAGCTTCAACAGGCTCTAGAGAAATTCTATCTTCATCAGAAGGAAGAATAATATCTAGTAGATCTTTCTTAGCAGATGGGGATTGAGCACTTTGAGACTTGGGTGATGGTATTGGAGATGGAGTATGTGCTGGTGGTGGAGAAGGAACTGGAGTAGGTTCTGGAGATGGAGAGGGAGCTGGTGATGGAGAAGGATCCTTTGATGGCTCTTTAGCAGTTTCCTTGTGTAGAGAAGGAAGAGGTTCATCTGAAGTCAGCTCTTTGATCATACTATCAATATCTTCAGCAGCAGATATGAGGGTTTCTTGCACTTGCTCATCTGAGAAGGTATCATCTGAAATAACTGCCATTAGGGACCTGGCTGGAGATCTTATGGGGCTTCTGATAGGACTTCTGATGGGTGAACTTGCTGGTGATCTGGCTGTACTTCTGATTGGAGATCTGGCTGGAGGAGGAGATGGAAATATGAAATCTAGAACTGAGGCTACAGGCTCCCCCTCAGTTGCTGCACCAGATGGTTCAGCAACATTATGATGGGAGGGAGATGGGGTCCTGACCTCTTTAGCAGGGGCTGCAAGCTATTTAGCCAGGTGCTTTGGATTCTTCAGCTTTAACTCCCATCTATGAATGGAAGCTAATGAAATCTTCTTCAAGTGATGAATGGGTGTTCCTCTGGAAGTCTTGAAGGTAACTGGATCAATCTCATGCAACATTAAAGAGATGATCCTAGCAAATTTTGGTTCATTTATGCCTTCTCTGATCATGTCAAAAATCATCAACCCATAGGGAAATTTCTTCCTGCAGACTATGGAAGTCATTACATCAAATAGAACAGTAGTAATGAATCCAACAGACCATGTTCTGCTCCATAGGATCTTTCCAATAATATCTACTAATAGCTTGCTAACATCATTCATGGTTGTCCTCCTCAGAGAGGTGATGTTTTCTGGTACTCCACAGAAATGGTAAGTCCTGTTAATATCTTCCTGGGTGATTTTATCTTCATCATCTCCAATCGGCAACCTGAGAAGTTTGGACACAATTATCGAGCTTAGCTTAATCTTAACTCCCTTTACCTTAGATTTCAAAATAGTATTATTCCTCCTGACTTTGGCATTCTAATAAAATTCTTCTACCTCAGGGAAGAGGATTTTACAGGGTTCTTGGAGAACAAAGCTGAGACCTGCACTGTCGAGAAGAATGAGAAGATTTTTGAAGTCATCTAAAATATCAACAATCCCTGCCACAAGCAGTACACTTCCAACTACTATCCTGGATTACTGAGCCATTGATCCTGAAGACGGTGACGAGCGAAGGACGGAGAGAACGACAGTGTCAAAGCTTTGAGTCAGGGGAAGACGAAGAGTTTTCGAGAGAGAGGAATTTGAAATGTCGGTTGATATGTGATTTCTAAAGCTTTATATATATATATAACTCTAATTATGATAATTAAGTGTCTAATTAATCTAATATAGGTCTCTTAATTAAATTGAAAATAAGTCGGTTTGCGAAAATAAATGAATAGAATTCGAAAGGAGATGGGGCATTTCTCGAGAGGTAGGGTTAGTTCTCGAGAGACACACCTTAGTCTTGAGAAGTATCTGTCTTGTTCTCGAGAAGTATCTGTCTTGTTCTCGAGAAGTATCTGTCTTGTTCTCGAGAAGTATCTGTCTTGTTCTCAAGAGACAGACCTTTAGTTCTCGAGAACTAGGTTTGTACTTTTCGAGAAGTGGCTTTATTTCTCGAGAACTCTTTTCCACTTGAGAAATTTCTGACCTTTTTGAAGTATTCTCGATTCTTGAGCTTTGAACTGATACTCTCTTATCTATTTTTCTCTGTTCAGCAACCCAAGTTCAGTTTTGAAGAAATTGAACTTGGTCTCGTCCAACGGCTTTGTGTAAATGTCTACAACTTGTCGATCTGTTGGCACGTACTGCAGATCCACATCCCCTTGCTCCACATGCTCCCGGATGAAGTGATATCATATCTCGATGTGCTTTGTCCGGCTATGTGAGACTGGGTTGTTTGCAATTATAATTGCGCATAGCCTTTAGTTATCCCACGGTCTGAACCTCCAAAGATGACCTTTGGTCCGTTCAACACTGGAGAAAAATTTTGAAGTAGGCTTCTTGTCCCGGTCATGTGTCGAGAGCATCTACTGTCCAAATACCAGATTGGCGTTTTAGTGGCCTTTGGACATACCTGCAATCATAATCAGTTTGCCTTAGGAACCCAAACATGTTTGGGTCCTTGGTCTCATGTTAGAACACTCCCCCTACGAGGATTAACATCATGAGTTGTCATTCTCATGTTACCAACTTGAGGAGTCGCAAAATTTCTTGTATTAAACCAACAATCGATGGCAAAATGACCAATTCTGCCATAGCACAAACAGTTGAACCTATTGTATCTTTGCCTTAGGAACTCCTGCTTGACCTTTTGGGGTACTGGTCCAGCAGGGGTAGTAATCTTGGAGGAAGAAGCTTCATGATGATGACAATCACGTGATTTCTTCTCCATCATAGGCTTTTCTACAATGGTTTTTATTTTTGGTGCTTTCTTGAAGTTATGACCATGATCTTAAGGGCCATAGCTCTGAAGAATGACTTCTTCATAAGGTGCCTTAAAGACACTCTCACCAAAGTTTCTAGGACGGGTCCATCCATGGTAACGAGACTTTGGCTCTACATAAGTAGGCCTGGTCAAGTGGCCATAGGACGAGTCCAGATCAAACTTATTCGTCGGAAAGATGACTTTCTTAAAAGTAGTCTGATCTAGGATAGCCTTCCCATTTTCTTTGGCAGAGGCCTTCTTGGCGGCCTTATTCTTCCTTTGAGCCTTGTTCCTCCTAGAAGATTTACTAGGAGCACCATCATGGCCTAATCCAGCACCCTTGGCCTTTGCTGAGAATTCAACAACGAGAGGAAGAACATTCTTAGGCTTTGAGAAGCTCTCAACAAGTTTCTTTTCAGCCTTGAGTTGTACTTCCAACTCTTTGATGATTTTCTCTTTCAGGTCGAGGTGCTGTAGAGCTTTATTGTATTCCTCAATGGCCATATTGAGGTTCTCCTAAAGTGAGTCAGTCTTAGCGACTTCCTCTCTCAGGCTGCTCTCTTTAGCTTTTAGAGACTTAATCTCTTTAGCTTGAGTTTTCACGACCCGTCGACATTTGTCGTAAGCCATGATCAACTCCTTGTACTAGGCCATGAGTTCAGACTCATCGTCAGAGAAGCTGTCCTCATGTTCAAGCTCAGAAACTTCAGATTCCTAAAAAGTGGTATGAGATTTTACCTCCCCAGTGAACTGGGGCTCTTGTTCATCATTTGATTGAGCCATAAGCCCAAAGTAGGGTTCCTCTTCTTCACTTGACTCAGATGAGTCAGAGTCACTAAGAGTCTTGCCCTTCTTGGCTATTAGGCTCTTCTCTGTCCTCTTCTTGCTGTATGAGGACTTCTTTTCTTCTCTCCTGCCTCCTTCTTCTTATGGGGGCAGTCAGCTATGATGTGACCTGGCTTGTTACAACAGTAGCAAACTATATCAATCGAAATGTGTTTGTTCTGTTTAGAACCATACCTGTCATGGCTGCTTGAGCCTTTTTTGTGTCGATCACCGTAATGTCGTGATCTTCTGTGAGAGGCATCCTTCTCTTTCTATTGCTTTTTTCTTGTTCAAGAATTTTTTGAACTGTCATGAGAGTAAGGAGAACTCTCCTTCAGATAACTCAGATCTCAAGGTGCTTGGCTCCGAGTTTCCTTCTTCACTAACATCTTGTGTTGGGGCTGGAGAGGTAGCCTTTAACTTCCTGGAGGTGTCTGCCCTTAGAGCAACAGACTTCTCTTTGGATGCAGACCTGCTCTTCTCTTCTTCAGCTTTCCTTGTGTTGAGTTGAAGCTCATACGACATCAGCTTCCCGAAGAGATTCTGAGGGTCTGTCTCAGCTAGCTTTCCAAATTCCCTGATAGCACATACCTTGTTGTCCCATTCCTTAGTTAAGGATTTTAGGAACTTGTCATCCAGTTCTCCATTGGTGAAGACTCTGCCATATACTCTTAGAACGTTGACTATCTTGAAGAAGTTCTCAAATGTATCTACAATGGTATCCTTTGGCCCTTACCTGAAGGCTTCATACTTTTGGTTCAATAGGGATCTTCTATCATCCCTACCTTCTTCTGTACCTTCCATCAGAGTGATTAGTGACTGCCACTTCTCCTTAGCAGATTGGTAGTGAATCAAGTTCTACAGCATCGAGTCATCGACTGCACTTGCTATAATATTTTTTGCTTTCTTATCCAGAGAGACAAGTGCAATCTCGTCCTTATCTAGATCCATCAACTTCTTTGGGACTTTCTTTGTTGGATCTATAGTGGAGATGGTCATGGGCACGTAAGGACCTTCTTCAACAATCATGAAGATCCGGGGATCCACAGCTTCCATGAAAAATTTAATTCTCTCTTTCCACATGGGAAAGTTATTCTTTGTGCACAGGGGAAGCTTGACAAAATCTTTAGCCTTGTCCATTGCTTGAAAATTCTCAAGGACAACTTAGAGAGAAAATTGATCAAGGTGTTAGCCTTTTAACGACCAACCTCCCTCTGATACCAATTGAAAGTGTTAAGTTGTCAACCTAAATCACCTAGAGGGGGGTGAATAGGTGAATTGTGCTTCTATTTGCGGAATAAAAATGTTAAGCACAAATAATCAAGCAATCATAGATGACAAGAAGATTTATAGTGGTTCCCCAACCTTGGGTACGTCCACTTTCCCTCACTGATTTAGTAAATCACTAGATTTGGCTACTCCACTATCTCGGATTGAAAACCAATCCTACGCCTCGGAACCAAGTTCCTATAATCTCGATCCAAAAGGATCTACACTCAAAAGATGAAAACTTCCTACAACTCAGAGATTAATTTTCTACACAATTTACAAAGAGGTTTGAAAATACAAACAAAAATTTGTCTCAGATCTGGAAATATTAAACTCTAGGTATTCTTCTGAACTTTCCAGCTTTTTCAGAATTTGTTGAAGAAGAACCTCTGTAGATATGACCTGAGAAGACATTGACCTACTTGATCAAGGAGAAGATGAAGATTCCTTGAACAGCAAGCCTTTCTTAATCGAGAAAGAAAGTGTCGATCTTCACGTTGAGCGGCGGCGACGGCTTCTGGAAATTTGTTCTTGGAGAGAGATGGCCGATTCACAATAATAGAACGTACGGATTTCGGCTTAGGGTTAGTCTTATTGAAAAGACATTATATAGGATTTCCCCTAACGGTTAGAATTGATATTAATGATGACACGTGGACCAATCATGATGTCTCATTTTAAGATCCTGTCGATATGAACTTAAATAAATTTCCTGAAAAAATCTGAAAGCAGTTCTCGAGAAGTATAAATTAGTTCTCGAGAATAGACTGATTTCTCGAGAACTATTCGTCCTGAACTTATATAAGTACTCGAGAACAAAAGGCATTGAGTCTACTCAAGAACTATGTGAAGCTTCTCGAGAACTAAGGAAAATAGTACTCGATAACTAAAGCTTGTTCTCGGGAGCTAAACTTACTTCTCGAGAACTATAAGATAAGTTCTCGAGAACTATAACTAACTTCTCGAGAAAATAACTTAGAAGTTTTTCCACGGTTGTCTCTGGCTACAAGAGAGTTAAAGGCTGAGACTTCTCAAGAACTAGACTGAGCTTCTCGAGAGCTAGGCTGAGCTTCTCGAGAACTAGCCAAGGCTTCTCGAGAACTAAGCCAAGGCTTCTCGAGAACTAAGTGAACTTCTTGAAATTCAGCCAACTCGTCTTTTCGAGAACTATACTAAACTTCTCTAGAACTTCTAACTCTGCTTCTCGAGAACTATACATGGACTTCTCGAGAAGTGGACTTAGGAAAAATTATGAACTTTAGAAAAATCTTTCTCTTCTCTTCAAGAGTCCAATCTTCATTCCATGATCCAAGTGTTTGAATATGAAGTGTATCCCAATTGAGAGGCTACACATGAGTCAACATCTTGGATCACACAGTGAGGGATTACACTGTATGGTCCTATGTTCATGACCCATTGTAGACTAACATTGGTCTACACTTAGCAATGGTAATGTGCAAACACACAACTAAACAAGGATATCAAATACAGCTTAATTCATCTTAGTTCAAGGGTGACTTCATGCAAATCTGGGTTATTGTGGATGCAATACCCAACAAATAGCTTATCCCTCAATATTTTTGCTCTTAGTTATAAATTTCTATGATATTATTTACCATTATCGTACTAGGTTGCCATATTTAGCTAAGATATTTAGCCAAGGAAATCCAGCTGAGAAATCTAGCTGAGCAAGCTCAGCTATTTAGTGAAAACTGCTGAGAAAATACTCAGCGTTATTCATATATATCATTATTCACATAAAATCCACTGTTACAATGCTCAGCGATATAAATCCCAGTCTCAACGATACCGCTGAGATGGGTAGTTATGACTATAAATGATCTATCTCAGTCATTGGTTCAATTTTTTGATCACTCAATAACATGATGCTTCAAAACCCATTTATTCCAATTAAATAAATATAAAATTAACAGCTTATATAACTCTAAGTAAACTAAGGACTTAAACTCTAAACCCTAGAAAGCCTTCGAAACCCCTCCATCTTTCTCAGTGACTCAACGATAATGATTCAACTACAATGACGCCAAAATTAGCAAACACTCTTCTCAAAGGATATGAAGTAGTCAGAGATGGATTTCAGTTTGCCTCAATAGAGATTAGTGAAGTCATTGGGCTTAAGTTCATTCTGTCAAAGCCAACTCCAATTCTAAATGATGAAGTATTGGAGTTGTACTCCAATGTGAAGTCCTCTTCATCAGGTCAATCAATTAAGAGCAAAGTAGGGGGAGTTAAGATCAAAATAACCCCAATAAGGCTTGCCAAATCCCTGAACTTTCCTCTACAGACATTAAAGAGGACCAAGATATATCCACCAATGAAATTCACCAAACCCTAGAATGGAGTGGTCATTGTGGTGAAAGATATGGTTCCCTGAAAAGGAAAATCTTTAACCAAAAAGGAAAATTGCTTGTTGATATCATTGCGAAGGTAGAAGAAAACCAACTGGGTAGTTGTAATTTATCAGAAGATCATTGAGTACCTAAAGGCACCAAATGTACGTAGGATTATGTCCCTATATCTGATTAATACTTACCCTGAGCATTTCTCTAAGAGAAAATGGGTTTAGATCCATTACATGAAAAGAATGAATATCAATACATTAGAAAGATTCAATAGAGTGTTGCCCTCTAACCAAGCATTTCAGTCTAAGAACATACCAAAGGTCAAGGAAAAGAAAAAGATTGTTATGGACTCCTCTGAATCAGACACAGATTGACAGAATGAGGGTCAAACCATACCAATTCATAATCATGTCCTTTCCTCATCTAATGAATAAGCAATTGCTGTTCAGGACCTAAGTATTCAAGTAGATGGAGATTCAGCTCAAGTTCCTGTAGAAAGAGAAAAAATGCATCAGAAATGGATGTTGAGTTAGATCCAAATGGTATAGACAGGATTGAAGCCCCAGCCGAGAAGGAGTAGGTGTAGGCAACTATTAATCTACAAGGAGAGATTGACCATTTTCTAGAAAATATGTTGGACAGAATAGCTTCAATTCCAGATGTTTCTTAGGAGAGAAGTGAGGCAGAGTTAATGGCTCTAGATCAGTATGATGCTCTAATTGAGGGGGAGCATGAGCAACTAAATGAAGGTTCTCTAGATATTAATCTCAATAAGTTTCTTGAGATTGATGATCAAGTTGAGGGGGAGACTCACACTAGGATCCCTGGTCACGTAAATGTTTTACCTTCCCTACCAGTGGCTGATTCATCTATTCAAATTAAATTGTATGGTCAAGAGGACCAAAGAACAAGGGTAAATCCAACTAAGATTAAAACACCACAGATGCCCCAACATCTATCCTCTACTAGCAGTACTGAAAGCTCCATCATTGCTTCAGTAAAAGATCTATTAGAAGAATAAGTAAAAACATTGAAAACCTATATTTATTAGTCTGTCAAATGATTGAAAGTTGGGGTCATGTCAGAAGTACAGAAAGTCAAAACTGAGATGATGGGTGATCTTAAGGTCTTGAAGGGTTATATTGCACACATTTACAAAGAGATCACTAGATGGTTTGACTTGGCTGCAAGCACAGTCAAACAAAATGTCAATATTATGAAATCAATGGATGACAGCCTCAATGATGTTGTTAGAGATATTACTAGTATGAAGAATTTGGTTAGCCTGACTGATGATGTAATCAAGGATGGAGTTGATCATATTTAATAGTATATATACACTACTCTAGGACAGGATATATGAAGAGCAATTCAAAATAGAGGGACCATTTTGGATGAACTTGAAAATGTATTCCAGACAATATCTAGTAGGGTTGAAGCAAACACCCAACATCTAGCTAATAGATTTAATAAAGAAGCCAAAAAGGGGAAGAAGTTCAATGCTAAGCAAGCCCTAAAGGTCCTTCAAGGCACAAGAATTGCTCTAAATTTGCCCCTATTCGACAAAAACATGCCTGGATATTTTGATTTCCAAGCACAATAAAGAGTTGATCAAGATGCTCAGATGACTGCTAGACAGAAAAGAGATGGCCTCATGCTTCATGAAGAATTCATGGCCAAGAGAAGAGTAGATCAAGTTGATGATCTAGATTATTAGTACTAGAGTGATGGTTCAAGAGATATCATAATCAATGTTTGGATCCATCATGGCCAAATTCTTAAGAATATTGACAACATCTACCCAAGTGAAGAATGGATCAAGCATCTTGAGAGAAACTCCCTAAGGGAAAGAATTCTCAAAGAAAATCTTGTGAGGAGGAACAATCCAAGGAGAATGCCCTTCAAATACATTCTCAAGCCATTCCTTTACTTCAAAAGGCAAGATAACAAAGCCAAGCAAGCTGAAATGTTGGTTATTGTTCAAGGAGAAGGCTCGGTCTCTACTTCCAAAAAGATGAGAACTGATACTGAAAGCTAGCCAATGGTCTATCACTTTATATATTCTGAAATTTCATTGATTGTAAATCAAACTGAATTAGTATTATAGTTTTTGTTCAAAATGATATGTTTACATGTCTAAATCTATAATTCTTTCTTGATTAGTTGATCATTTAAATGATATGTTATTTGTGTTATCATTTCTTTTACTATACCATGATGCATGTGTTATCCAACTGCTATACCTTTTGGTAAATACTGATTTATTTGTGAATGTTAATTGGCATTGTTATGTGCTCTGCATTCTTTAAATAGGGGGAGATTGTTGGAAAGATTGCCCTCAATCTTCTAAGATTTGACGAAGCATCACTACCAATGCTAAGAACATAATGTATTTGATGCATATCCACTTTACGAGAAGGCAGGGCTCTTGGAAGAAATGGTTAAAGTAAAGTTAAGCTATAGAGCTGAGACAGCTTATAGTTCTCAGCTACATCTTGAAATAATGGTCCATATCATTGAAAGCCACAGATCTCAGCGTCAAACAAAATACCGCTAAGAATGAAGGATCTTCTCAGTGATACAATTGAGTAGATTCAAATACATTCGTTGAAAGCTACAGGTCTCAACACCAAGTCTAATTCTGCTGAGAATGGAATGAATACTAAGTGGTGCAGCTGACACGATTCAAATGTTACCGTTGAAGCCCAGATTGCTTGGAGGAAGTAAACTTTGGCGCTAGCGCCGAAAGTAGGGATAAGATATTCTATTCTTACTCATGCTTTGACAAGAAGTTTTCTCAAGACCGTTGCAGTGTGTCAAAGACAATAAATATGAAGTTCCAGGTCAATGGAATAGTGTCATTGCTAGAATTCGTAAAACCAGAAATGGCGCACTGCTTCCTGCAATCTGCAAGCTAGTTCTTCCCGGAGACCTTCTGAGGAACAAGTTGAGTCAATCTAGTCTCATTGATAGGTCTTCTTCCTAAAGAAGAAGATCAAGAAGAAGAACCCTTGATCTGCACTTCCTGAAGAGATCTTTGAATCAAGGGATGCTTCAAGTGAAAGCTTATTCAAGCAGTGAAAACTGAAGACTCGGCTTCTACGGTCAAATTTACGAGTCTTTCAGTTGTAGTTTTACACAAACATTTAATTCAGTAGGATCTTGTATAAGATCTGAGTTGTAAGGCTATTTCCTGATCTATAGGGGTGTTGTCCCTGAGGTAGGACTTTACTCTCAGTCTAAGTTATAGGGTTGTGCTCCCAGCCTGAGGTGTAGGACTTCTTGTTATGTTTGAGGTAGGTTCTTGTGAATATTTAAAGTAGGAGATTAGCTTGATCTCTGAGCAGTAGGAGGTGGAGCACTTTGAGGTAGGGTTGTATGCCTAAGGTAAGGTCAGGGAGGAGGCCTGAGATATCTTGAGGGGTTTGTTTTGTAAGCTCTTGGAGCTAAGTTTTTGGAGGAGGTTGCTTTATCTAGCAATTTCTAGAAAGGTGGTGAGGGAAAGTGGATATACCCAGACTTTGGGGAACCACTATAAATGTTGTGTGCTTTTTTGTATGTCCTTGATTTATTCTAAATTTATTCTAATTGTTGTAATTAGAAAAGAAACCATTAAAGTACAAAGACCACCACCTATTCCCCCCCCCCCCCCCCTCTAAGTGAGTTAGTCTCTCCATATAACAAACTATCAGGGTGTATCCCTGAGATATGGTTCACTAAGGGGAGGTGTCTGCTAGTTCAGATTCACCGTCCTCCAAGAACATCTCTTCTTATTGAATGTCAACGAATCTCGGCTTGAGGAGATTTAGCTCTCGGATGCGCTTTAATACATCCTTCCTAGAAGCCTTTCCATCCTTCATAATCTTCAGTATGAATACCAAATTTTCCCAGGATAAGCTCGTATGGTGAAAGAAAGACTTGTTTAGCAATCAAGGTATGCAGACTCAATGTTTTGAATTTGTCATGATTACCTTCATCTGATTTTGCAGGCAGGCAGCTTTTTCTTGGGACTATCAAAGAGAGTGTCGCATCTCCCCTAACTCTCGCCAGCATGTGTTGAATAACAATGCCCTCAAGGAGGTCATGGTCGTCCACTGCGTGAGTTGGTCATGGGGGACACCCCTCATCTACGTGACCTCCTCATCCCCAACAACCGCTGAGTAGACTGCCAAGGCGTGTGGGGTCGTCTCTTATCTTTCCCTCTAGATTAGAAACCTAGCGATCTACATGGCCGCTTTTGCATCCCATAGCATCAGTGGACCACCAAGGCTATCCGTCAGAGAGTGTTTATAGGGGGGAGTATTATGCACCCTAGTCAGAGGAGTTCGCATTGATAATGGGCCTCGCCTATTTGGAGAGTTTGTACGACTCCTACGAGGGGCGGTGGCTGCTCCAACCCAAGCATAGACCTCTTCAGGGTTACCTTTTTCCTTTCTCTATCATGGTCAGGACCCTACTTGGTGGCTCATAAGGTCTCTCCACGGGAACCTACAGAACAACTTTAGGAAGGAGGGTTAACACCTGCAAGTATATCAAAGTTTGAGACTAAAAATTTTTTACATTAAGATTTTTCCATGTCGGCCACCACTCCTAGGCAAGTGATATATTGCAGAATGTCGAGGGGGGCCTTCTCAAAGTACTACAAGGGATGAGGCTGAAGTGATTCAATAACTCCACCATCTCTGGCAAGATGGGTAATGTCCATCCCGCTTCAAAATGTTCGATTGGAAGGACTAATTCATGGGGGAACACCGAGACGATGTGTTCATCGGTCTCAGGAAGCCGCACAATGTATTGTTGGAGATAAGTTGATGACATTAAGATGGTTAGCAAATTCATCGTCGAGAAGCCTGATGGTTGGAGGTTCATAAAGCAAGAGGATTACGACTGAGTCTGCGGGGGTAGTTCCAACTTAAAAAGCTTGCATGTTCTCCATGATGTTCGAAGGTGTCGGTTGGACAAGAAGGCTCTACAAACCAATTTATAGGAATCATCTCACTTACCTCAAAACAAGAAACGATGTGGGTACTTGATGATCCCAGGGAATGTCAACAACGACCACTGTATGTGTAACACCTCCCCTATAATGACCATATAATATGGGTCCGGGCGGGAACCCACAACATACAGATGTCATGGCTTTGGTATTATGAAATGATATAAGAACACTACCCATCTCAAAACTCCTGATACAAAATATTGGAAACAATAAACAAAAACTAGAAGTTGTCCACAATAATATAGGAGCCCAAATGGCCCTTTGGCCTTACATAATCGAAACATCCAATTCATTATCAACATTAAACATAGCAATGGACACCAGCATTCCTAGACTCCCTTGGCGTGCAAACTGGATCACAATGAAAAAACATGATATACAAATAAATATGCTCAATAGGAGAAGGTACACTTCATGAGTTTAGGCCTTTTTTGCTGGCAATCTGTCTATAGCTTGCGATTCTTGCCCTGTAATAATTTGATGTAATGTGGGTTAGCTAATACTTGCCTCAAGTATGTTACAAACACCTCTCCTCCATGCCATCCCTAGCGAAACTCGGGGAACTTCATCACCCTTCAGGTCAGCACTTCGTATGCACATGTAATAAAATATAAACTTACACAAAAATAACAGGAATGGGTGTCTCAAACATCAAACATGTTTTTATGTTGCGCATATAAATAAAAGGGGTCTATAATATAACATGTATGAAAACCCAGGTTTCACCCAAAGCACCCTATATCATGTATGATTCTAACATATCATAAAATATCATGTCACATCAATCATATGGGTACTCTCATTTCACCAACATCATACAAGCCCAAGGTCGAGAACTCCTGCTGAGACCCCGACCCGCATATAGATCGCAACACCATCCGCACGTCCATCTGCTCCACCATTTTTGCTAATTGAACCACAACAAGCACAATAAATACTAAGAACTCATGCTTGGGCCTCACCCGCACATGAATCGCAACACCATCACGCTTATCCAGAAGGGCGGGCGTGTAAGACCCCCTTTTTTTTCTTTTTAAAACCCGGGGTCTTAGGCCCAGAACCGCCGCTTTGCGGTGACACCTTCACGTCCTGAAGGGTCATCACCACAAGGCGCCGATTTTGCCGGCCAATTCGATCACAGAAAGGTAGCACATTATTAGAAGTAAGAGCAATGCAGTCCACAATAATAAATCACATGTATATAAAATAAAATCTCCACGAAGGGAGTGTCCACAGAATAACAATAATCAGAGTACTATAAATGCGGGCTTATGCTCGATACATCATTTCCTCACTACAATCTCTCAAGCGGAAGCAAAAACAGAAACTACTCAAGGTCGAGACTCACGGTCCCGGCTGTATGAACTCCGGTGATAGACTGCCCCATCTCCAGGCGCACCGATCTCTGGGGCTACTCCTCCATGCTGGGCTCCACGATCCCCTAAATGATGCGGTTCGAAAACCGTTAGTCATAAGACTAAGCCCTATCATCCCCTACCCCTTCCCCCATGGCTCCTAGGTACCGAGCGGAGAGGAAGAAAGGGGAGGACATATTTGTGGAGAATAAAGTAAATAGGTGACAGTGGACTTAATATAGCAAGTTGTATTCGGTGAGCAGTTAATATGAATGTTATAATAGGTCTAGCAGTAAGGAAAGCAAATATATGAATTTAAACCTTCACTTATGCGAGAACACATAAGCAAAAGGGGTCTTTTGCAAGGCTCCCATCGTATAGAGTGTCCCATACCACTTATACGTTGGGGTGTCGGTTATCAAACAACAGCATATGTTTATATATTGAAATTAACCGTTGATTTATAAACTTGCCCACACAAGCTTATAGACCAAGGGGTCGTTTTGCAAGTCCTAAGGTATAAGCGTCCCATACCACTTATACTTTCGGTGTCAGGGTTTAATGAATCGATTATGCTATGACATGCGCGTGGGTATGATGAAACATGCAAATGCAACTCACACACCCGACTCTGTGCACACAGACCTTTAGTTCCCCCTTTCGGAGCCGTTACCTCCCAGGATACCTCCGTAGTGGCGGACGGAAGCGGTGGGTTGGGCCTCGCCCACCTCAAAACCAGTAAAAGCACCACTGGTCTGACCTATCGTACGCCTCAACGCTTGGTGCACTAAGCGGACGTCTGCGTACTCTTGCCGGCTGGCGCACCGGACTTCTGTTGGCGAAGTGCTAATCACCTCGCCGAGTCAACGATATCGGTGTCGGTGCAATCGAACTCCCCGATATCGTAAAACCCACCACCTTAACTTTTTCCTATTTTATGCACATGCAAGTTTAATCGTACACACACAAAAACCGAGCCGAAGCTCCCCGGACCAAAACGTCCGTCTGCAAACCAACCGAGCCGAAGCTCCCCGGACCCATATGTCCGTCTCCAAACCAACCGAGCCGAAGCTCCCCGGACCCATACGTCTGTCTTCAAACCAACCGAGCCGAAGCTCTCATCAATCTTCTTGTGCCAACAGTGTTTGTGAAAGGTGCAGCCCTAGTTACTAAGTTACTTTTGTCGGTTTGTTATTACAGTTTACGTTAGCCCAGGACTGCCCCCGGTATTCCCCGTGAAGGGCTCTCAAGGGGCACTAGGAACCAAGACGGCGGCATTACGGCCCGAAGTTCCCTTTTGCAAGGCACTTATTGTTATTGGTTGATCTCCCTTAACCCGATTCTCTTCTCATATTACGTTAGACTATCCTAGGGTGATTTTTAACCTTCCTCTCTTCGGAAAAACGATCTTTCGCCGAACCCGAGCACCTCTTAACTCTAGCTATCACCACTTCTCGCTACTCTTTATATCTTCCTATTGCGATTTCCTCCACTATTGCCCACCCAG
This sequence comes from Platanthera zijinensis, assembly GCA_039513925.1. Taxonomy (NCBI): domain Eukaryota; kingdom Viridiplantae; phylum Streptophyta; class Magnoliopsida; order Asparagales; family Orchidaceae; genus Platanthera; species Platanthera zijinensis. The sequence continues at coordinate 77,253,376 of CM077084.1, forward strand.
ACAAAATGATTAACTCCAATGTCTTCCTCAGATCATGTTCTATTGCAATTCACAAATTTGTTATATGCTGACCGATCTAGACTATATGTCGAACCGGTTATGCTATGATCTAATACTCATACAAATGCCCTAAATTATTTATTGGGGACTTATCATGATATAATTAGCCTAAATCCAGAAAATGGTAATTTTCCTAATTTATCTGTTGTTTAATTAAATTCCCCGAGAGTCCCAAGGGCTACCGGTTTGAACATGAACTACCCTAAGTAATCATGCAAGATGTCCAGAAAATTTATGATAAATAGTAGGCTATCTTAATAGGTTAAATCCTAGGTATCATAATTTTTCTATCATCAAAAGGGCATGAAAACTATTTTAGAAATAATCTCTAACTTCTGTTGTTTATGAATCAAGTACAAAAAATATTCTTCCAAAAATTATAAATAATTTATGCCATGCAGATAAAGGCCTAAAATTAGCACTGGCCAAGTTTCATAATTTTCCAGCAAGTATTTTATCCATAATTAATTTTTAAACAAAAAAACCCCTTTCTAATATCTGTGAACAAAGTACTAGATTTACTCAATATAAAATTCTATAAAAATTCAGGGATCAATGTTCTACTAGTCAAGATCTAAATCCAGAATTTTAACTGATTATAATTAATTTAAAACCTCCAAATATTTGAAACAACAAATCGGGCTAATAATCCTTTAACACATGAAGTATAATATTTATTAATCATAAAATTCCAGGAAAATTACCATAAGTCTAAAACATCCTAAAACTCCCTCCTCCCGAGTTTCATAATTTTTAGATTAGATGTAGTGCTTAAAATAACTAAATTACATGTTTATCCTAATCCAAAATCTTAACTTTCGAGGTACCTAATTACCTCCAATTCCTTCACTATTTCAACCAGAGAGTTTTCAGCATATCATCCCACTCTCCTCCAAATTTCAAGGGCATACAAGAGCTTTTGCTCCTATGTCCTTCACAAACCTCAAACTCCCACCCACTGGATTTGAGCCGATCTCTTAGGGTAAAATCCACCCTAATCCACACCATGTTACCCAAGAGGGTAGACATAGACTCAACAAATCAGTGGTCACAACACCAGCCTCATTTGAGGAGATTTGTCCACTCCATTTCCAATCGTACTTTTCCCCATAGTATCCCTCACCAAGACCTATCTAGGACTGGATACTTCCCTATTCAAAACTCGACCAATTGAGTAGAAATTTTGTACAGATCTTAACATTGATGCTAGGGACCACCACCCAAAATTTGGGGGAGTTTGGACTTAATTTCATCTCCTAATTAATTTTATAATGTTTATTAAAATTTTACAAAAACTTTAGGCAAAAGTTCTCCAAAAATTCTCATTTTTGGTCTGCCGTTAGGTTTAGCTATGGTTAACCCCCTGCTCAAATTTCAGGTCATTTGGGCAAGGGACGAAGAGTGGGCATCCGTTTTAATTTCTGCCCAACTCTAGGTACAGCCCCCACCAAAATGGGTGCTGCGGCCGAACCGCTTACCCAAACGAGTTTAAACCAATTTTAAATTAATCTAGACTCGAAGGGCTACGACTTTTGTGACTGGTCACTTTTCCTAAAACGGCCTCTAAGTGCCTCATTTTGCAGCATCAAAATGTGCCCATCTAAGTATATTTTCCTTATAAATTATTTACATAATTTATATATTATAAAACTGTTTTTACTGTTCATCTTCTACAGAACCCGAAAACCAGACACAGAAAACCATTTTTCCTGTAAGCTTTCCGTGATCCGTCGCCTGCCGTCAGGTCACTTCCCTGGCCAGCCAGCCACCACCACCACCTCCGTTGAGGCGATGGCTAGCGGTCGGCGGTGGTTTGGCCGCCGGAGGTGGCGGTTTCCGGCGAACTCAAACATACCTTTTTCATGGTTTTCCCATGAAAACGAGAGATGGGTCCGGCTCCGTTGAGCGCGCACTTCCTTTCTAAGAATCCTAAGATCTACCCATGAAAGAAGAAGCAGAGGAGGACCTTGTTCGCGGTTTGGAGGCGAGATGAATGACGGGGTGCCATGGCGCAGTGGTGGCGTAGCCGAACTCCTCCTACAGCAAGAACAAAGATCTGATCTGTTTGAATGAGCGTGTAAACTTCTCCTCTTGCTCCAAGTGGGCTTTTATAAGTCAGTAAGTGGGGAGATGAAAGGGTAAAGCCTTAATGGTCATGAAGGCTCCTCCTAATAACATTTCGGTTACAGTGAAGGGATAAGAAACGGTGGAAGATGAACAGGTGTGTCCAGTTGGCGGTTTCCTATTGGACCACATCTTCCTCCTTTATTATATAATTACAGAAGGAAAAACGGCGTGTAATTACTCCTGGTGTAACTTCCCACACCAGCATTTATTTCCACGCGTGTTAGAATAATTTCGGCCCTGAACCGTCGTTCCGGCCAATGTCACGGGCGTGATACATAGGTCACGGGCGTGACAGTCCCAGGTGACAATTTTGGGGTCGACGACCATCGAATTGAGATCGACGGTCATCGAAGGGTGGTCACGCCCTAGGTCACGGGCGTGACACCTAGGTCACGGGCGTGACAGGACCGAATGGCAAATTCTGAGGTCGACGAGCGTCGAACTGAGATCGACGGTCGTCGAAGGCTGGTCACGCCCTAGGTCACGGGCGTGACACTTAGGTCACGGGCGTGACAGGCCCGAGTTCAATTTCGACGATCATTTTACGGAGATCGACGATCGTCGAAGGAGTCACGCCCCTGGTCACGGGCGTGACACTTTGGTCACGGGCGTGACATGTCCGAGCTGCAAGGTCGACGATCGTCTCACGGAGATCGACGATCGTCGAAGGAGTCACGCCCTTGGTCACGGGTGTGACACCTTGGTCACGGGCGTGACATGCCTAGGCAGCACGTTCGACGATCGTCTCACGGAGATCGACGATCGTCGAAGGAGTCACGCCCTAGGTCACGGGCGTGACGGGTCGGTCACGGGCGTGACCAACCCGTGACCCGAAGTCTCGGTCGATTTATTTCAATTTTTGGGCTTCCTAGGGTTCTCTCACGACCAACCGACTCCTAGGGGTCTAGCCGAAAATGGGATGTTACAGGGCGTTCTTGTCAGTTCTCACAAATGGGAACTTGTCTTGCTGAGACACCCTCCATACGTGAATCACAATATCATGGGCAAAGACGGCCGACCAAAAAGACAAAGCCTCGCCTTCATGACCTATTTGACATCACAATCCATCATATATTGACCATGTATATTTCCCCACCCTAAGACAATATTTGTTCTTACACGAAACAATAGGGCATCACAATGGTATTTTTGCCCCAAACAGATTTCTAATAAAATCCCTAAAATACTTGTCAAGCAATATCACTGAATCAATCCACCAGTCATGATTTTGGCTTCACCCACCATGCCTAATTCACTAACCTAGTGGATTTCTAATACAAAATATATCGGGGACAGACTCAATTGACCCAGTGATTCCCCTGAACCAAGACGACTCGAACACCTCTCATTTGAGATATCCGGTGCAAAAATACAAAATAAAGGGCATAAATCATAGAGATGTCATGCATGCATCCTTAAAATGGAAGGATAGATGTCGTTATCTTGTGGAAAATCATCCTATACATGGAGATCTTGATTTGCACTGATAGAAATGTGCGCCTTCAAGCCCTATACGCATTGTCAGTCTCAGATCGTGAATCGGAGCCCCGAATCTCCATTAATGGTGGGTGAGAGCTCCTCCTCATCCTCCTTTATACCCTAAGAGAGAGAAAGATAAAATGAAAGTGAGGATAAATAAGACCCCAATCTGATCTAAACCCCTTCAGGATGGCCTCCCACTATCGGATCTCACTTAAAACTCACAAGCAGCACTGATTTGACCTTGAAATGACCTTCCTGAGCACATGCATAGCTTGTGATAGGGCAGTATTGATCCTTGAAGGATACCAAAGAATATATGGACTGTGTCCAAGCATCGAATGCACAGAGTTTAATTTTCCATGCGTCGAGTGCGCTGAGACAACATCAGGCATCAAGTGCGCTGAGTCAAGTATCATGGTGTCGAGTGTGCTGAGATAACTTCAAGCGTCGAGTGCGTCAAGTGCATCGAGTCCACAAAATGATCTCACTCAGATAGTTTAGATTACGGTTATTTTTTAGGATTAATCTCAGTCATTGATCAACTCATGGTTATCATAACAGGTACACGCCTCTCCACATTCTCAAATATGAGGTAAGTATAACTAAAAGTGTGTGTGTGCTTAGAATAAAATACACTATTCCATGCCCTTCTTGACTGTCTACCTCCCTGCGATGACAACTCGAGAAACTTCAGAAATTCAAAGGATTCATGGCGTCGAAAGGATTGGATTTCCTGTTTGAGGGTTTAGAGTTAGTACGAATGGAATTCAAGGATGCTCCATAGGAAGTTCAACTCGTTCTCCATTTACTATAGGTCGCTGACCTATAATATGTCCTGTCGGAGCCAAGCTCGATGTGGAAGAGAGAAGGTCTTGAATTACATTCCAATGCTACTGTCGACTCATTGTCAAATAAAATCAAATCATCCATTAGTGGGCATAAGATTAAGATCCCTCCCAGAAGATTGAGCAAGGCCCTGCAACATCCCAAGTTCAGGCTGTCTGATGAAGAAGAAGAACTATATCAGGATGACGTGAAATCTGCCCTTAAGTGGTGTGGGCTTTCAAAGCACACCACTAGATCAGTTTTAAGAAAAGAAATGAATCTCAAAGGAAAATTTATGGCTGATGTGATCGGGAAAGCACTGATTTGCAAGATAGGGTCCCATGGTAAGATCTCTAGGAAAATGTTTGAGCTCATGACAAGGGTAATTCTTACCAAGAGAACTGATTGGGGGAAAGGTACAATTTGACAGAATCGTAGAATGTGTCCCATAACCTAACCTGAGAAGAATCTTGTCTCTATACTTGCATGATACTATTCCAGGGATCCTCAATGTGAAGTTAGGAACTATGATCCATCATATGAGAATGATTGTGTAACACCTTCGTACATCACATGAAATATAACAGAGGGTTCAGCCAGGGCCCCACCCATATTCCACAAACAGTCAGCGACATTACTTATGAATATCAACACTAGTATACGCATCCTAACTCAAAGCATTCTAGCGGAAGTTTTAGGAGTTATTATTGAACTCATCTTACATGAATGTTCATTATATATAAACAACAGTATTTATATATATAACAGGAATGCATACAAAAATTCACAAAATTGTTTGGCCTTAAGTCCTTAAAGTTAAACTTCACAAGTGTGGATTACAAACATTGGCATGCAGGCCGGCCATACATGAAAACAGTAAAACTTTTCCATTCGGCCTTCGAGGACCAGCATAGCAGTAAGGGCTTCAGACTGCTATTTTCCACTCGGCTCTCCAACACCTGCACAGAGACAATCCACCACGAGGGTGGCAAATAAGACAACGGTCAACATTCAGCTGACCAATTTATAACAACCATACCCCTTTCCGAGGGCAGTGGTATTACTTCCCTGCAGGCATAGTATTTTCACAAGCAAATATATCACAAAAATGTGCACTCCCACACAATTCAATATATCATAAACATCATCTTCACGGCCCGACGCTCCGTGCACTCAGGGCACATTATTGGTGTACCAAAAAATAAGGGTCCCCCCACCATTCAAGGGTCCCAGAATAACGACAAGTTTGAGCATTCATGCTCCACGGCCCACGACCAGAGACTTTAGTCTTGATGGAGTACAGCCCAAGACTCTCATTATGTGATCCTAATAAACGTCAATAACTTAGGAACTCAAGTTAGACAACCATAATGCAGATACAGTTTAGCCATTGCTTGTTGCTCAAATCATCAATTCAATGTCTAGACTAATGCGGGTCAACTTCTCCTTGTCCGTTCGGCTCGACGGCCTTTAAGAGCTCACAGCTCAAAATAGCCACACTGTCCTCCAAGGACTGGCTTCATAATCAAAAAGAGAGTTAGTGACATCATTCATCATGATCGCCTGGCAGGACCAATAGAAGCTCTCATTCTGTGCCCAAACTCAACCCAAACTCTACAGTATCTTGCAGTGCCAGAAACACTGGTCTTTCCACAGCATACAACACAAATAGTTCACCAAGAGATATCATCGTTGGCGATACTCACGGTCGCCCGGCGGCATCCAACTGGTCTTAAACCGTGGATTTCTATGGTATTTTCGTGGAATGCAACTCTTGTACCCCACAGACCCCATATATTACTCGTTTATACTCGGAGTCTTCTTCGGCACGCAAAATAAACATCACCAATCAAGACCAACCTGTCCAGATGGGCTTCACACAACATGTCTATTCTGTAATACACATTTCTGGATCTATATGCAAGACTCACTAGGGATTTCATGAATCAACCCAAAGGAATTCCCTCAATTCTCTACCTTTTGGTGGGGGATTCCATGCATATGCCAAAAGAAGGACTTCACTTGTCCAAGAAGGAAGATCATTGCCCTTGTAGTTCTCTTCGGAGCCATGACCGTGATCTTTGATCCAGATGGAATTGATCTCCACAACATCCTCTTCGCAGATCTAGCATCGACTCGTGATTCCAATCACAAACAAACCTTGGATCGATCTTCACAAGAGTTCTTGTACGTTCCTCCTCTTCCCTCTCCAGAAGTAAAGCATATAAAGTATAAGAGAAGATGAGAATAAAATATCAAGTCCAACCTTTATACAAAAGCTACCGTCGCGTGGTAATGCCTAATGCCGCGCGGCAATGCCTACCGCCGCGCGGTAATGCCTACCGTTGCGCGGTAACACAAGCGGTAACCGCTTTGACTAGCTGGCAACACTATCTAGAGTTATCGCCCCACGATACCTCTTTAACACCTAGCGAAAGATAGGTTATTCGAGAAATTCTTTCAACGTTCGTCGAGCGGCTAGCGCAGCGCGGTAATGCCTATCGTCTGGTGTTAGCACTCTCGACGATTCTTTGAAAGCATTGAGTGGTCGAAAGTGTTGAGTAGTCGAAAGCGTTGAGTGGCTACTGCATCGTGATAGCTTCCTATCGACAGGCGGTACACAACCTGAGCATTTGGTCTTTTAATTCAATGAGCTACCGCTTGCGATAAGACCATCGCCGCGTAGTAGCCTCTAATGACCACTACTCCTTTTGGGGTGTTACAGATGGACTCAAAAATATTTGACAGATAGGACAGAGTGCTACTGCCACATCAAAAAAACATTGAGGAAAAGAAGAAGAAAGTTATGATTGTTGGGTATTTACCCACAATATCCTTCATTTGAAGAAGTGTCCTTTGAACTAAGATCAATTGAGATTGTATTTGATGTTATTTTTCTAGTTATGTGCTAGCAGGACTATATTGCTAAGTATAACCCATTATCAGGTTCCAGTGGGTCTTGAAATACTAGACTATACAATGTAATCCTTCATTGCGTAGGTCAATGTGTAGACTCACGTGTAATCTCTCTATTGGGGTGTACTTCTACTTCAAGTACATTAGAAGAAACCAAGACGGACAAGTTGTAGTTTTCAGAAGAACAGTTTTTCTCCAAGTAAAATTCATCGAGTATAGTAGTGAATACTTGTCAAATTAATCGAGTATAATCATGGATACTCGTCGAATTAATCGTGCATTCTTACTAGCACTCGTCGAATCCATCGGAATTACTTAGGGAATAATCTCTGAACTTTTGAAAATCAGTCAAGTAAAAAATTGTCGAGTATCTTCAAGTATACTCGTTGAATGTATCTATCGATACTTGTTGAATTCGTCGAATATATATGTCGATACACGACGAATTCGTCGAGACATCTCAAATTTACTTCTCTGGATTTCTCTAAATGATATTCGAAGTTGTTTGACAAGTATACCCCAATAAAGAGTTGTTTGACGTTGAATATCTTCTTCCTAAGTTATCTGTTAAGTCTTTTTCGTCGAATGTCGAAGTTATTTGATGAGCATATCCATAAATACTCGACGAATATGACTTAGCTTTTTGAATTCTGTTTTCAAATTCCGCCACGGCTCAATCCCGACTGTCATGTACAGTGTTCCGCGATTTCTTTATTTGGAAGAGATTTCTAGTCGTTGAAGAAGAAGGATCCTATAAATACATGGGATAATTTATTCTCAATCTTAATCGTGTACATATGCTTAAATTGAAACATTCCAACAAAAACCTGTCCGCTATCGTTCACGATCTTTGTGATTCTCTCATCCGACATCAAAGTGACGCTCAATTCGTTCTTCTTCTAGAAGTGTCAACTAGATTTATATTATCAAAAGGTTCAAGTTACATTCAGATCTATTGGATCCTTTGTTCAGATCAAGCCTTCAATGATTTCAGATTTCCTTTCTCCTCAAGATTTTCAAGTTTTACTTTTCAGAGAAAAGGAAGACCGAAGATTTCGGATCTGAAGAAGATTAGTTTTAATCTATTATTGTAAATCATTTTATGATATTGTAGGAGGTTTTAATTCAGAGTTGTAGATCCTTGTTTAGAGGATCGAGTTGTAGGAGAGGTTGTTCTCTGAGTTATAGGAGCATTGTTCTCCGAGTTATAAGAGCATTATATCTGATTTATAGGAGTTGAGGCTCTGAGGTTTAAGTTTTGAAGAATCTAAGATAATTGTGAAGTCGTCGAATCTAACCCTTTGTGGTAGATAGGTGAGGTGGGATAGTGGACATACACAACTCGGGGAACCACTATAAATCTATGTATTTCTGTGTATTTATTTTTCAGTTATTTTCATTTCGCAAAAAGACGCAGAACTCACCTATTTACCCCCTCTAAGTGATTTAGGTTGACCACTATACACTTTCAATTAGTTTCAGAGGGGTGTTATTCTATATAAGGTTAACACCTTGAACAAGATCTCCTATCTTGTTTTTAAGAGATACCGCTCAGTTACAATGGATAGAAGCAAGGATATGTCTTCGATGAAGTTGCATGTGTGCACTAAGGAGAACTTCACCATGTGGAAGGAAAGAGGAAGATTCTACATGGAAGCTGCTGATCCACATATCTTTCAGATTGTTGAAGAAGAACCTCGCATTCCTACACAGACATCTGCTCTGAATCCTACTGTTATGATTTCGAAGAAAATGATGGACTTGACCAAGGATGAAATTGATCTAGTCTCCTTGGATAAAAAAGGCAAAGAATATCATAACCAGTACAGTGAATGATTCAATGCTGCAAAATTTATTCCACTACAAATCTGCCAAGAGATGTGGGATTGTCTCATAATTCTCATGGAATGAACTGAAGAACTTAGAGATGATCAGAGATCTCTACTTAATCAAGAATGTGAGGCATTTAAACAAGGGACAAATGATATTATTGCTGGCACCTTCGAAAAAATTTTAAGATCGTCAATGTCCTCAAAAACTATGGTTGTACTTTTACTAATGGGGAGCTTAACAACAAATTCATAAGATTCCTGACAAAAGACTGAGACACTAAATTTGTGGCCTTTAGGGAATTCGAAAAGCTGCCAGAGATTGATCTCCAGAATCTGTTTGGAAAGCTCCTCTCATATGAACTGAAAATTAAAACTCGAAGGCTGATGGGACAAGAAAATCTAAAGTTGTGTCACCAGTAAGGACACAATCTTATGATGCCCAAGAAGATTTTGAGCCAAGCATGTCAGGCTTTGAGTAATCTAATGGAGAACTCTCGCTAATCTCCAAGCAATTCAAAAGTCTGCTCAGCAAGAGGAGAAAAATGAAAAATCAGTCATCCTCCTCGGACTTCAGAAGATCACATCATGATGGTAATCAGTACAAGAAAAGCTACAACAGAGATGACAAGTATAAGTCTAAGCCGAACAAACATTCTTCTTCTGACATAGTTTATTATTATTGCACTAAGCCAGGACACGTCATTGCGGAGTGTCCGTACAAAAAGAAGGAAGGATCCAAGAAAGAAGAGAAGAGATCCTTCAAAGGTAAGAGGAAGAAAGAGAAGAGCTTCGTTGCAAAGAATTCAAAGACTCTTAAAGACGGTGACTCAAGTGAGTCAAGCTCTGAAAATGAATAAGCTTACTTTGAGCTCATGTCTCAATCAGATGAAGAAGTAGGCGACTCTAAATTCCATGGGAAGGTAAACCCTCATACTATGTTATCCGAGTCTGAAGCCTCTTCTAATGGTCATGAAGGCTATTTTTTTGAGGAAGACGATTCTGACTTGATGGATCAACATCACGAACTTTTGATAGCCGTTTACAAATGTCACAAGGTTGTCAAAAAGCAATTAAACGAGATTTCTTCTCTCAAGGTAGTGGAATCACGTTAGTAGGAGGAAATTTCTAAATTAACTCCTCTTAGAGATGAAGTTCACTCCTTGAAAGAGGAATTAAAATGCTTTGCTGAATTATTAAGTTAGAAGGAGAAATACTTAGATGAGTTAGAAGAAAAGCTCTTGGTGGAAAGGAAACTTGAGGAAAGTTTCTCTAAGCCTAAGACCATTCTTCCTCTCATCGAAGAATTCTCTGCTCCCAAGAATGGTAGTGGTCTTGTTCATATAGCTGAGAAAGGTAAGGCTACTAAGAAACTAGATACCAAAGGAAAATGGAAGGCAACTCAAAGTCAACTCTCTTTTAAGAAAGTAATCTTCCCCTCAAATAAATACGACTTTGAGATGCCATATGGTCACTTTGCTAGGCCAACTTTTGTAGAGCCTAAAAAGCGCTACCAAGGATGGACCCATCCCCATGACTTTGGTGTATTGGTGCTACCATAATTGTACAACCCTGTATCTGGCGAGTGGGGCAGCAGGGGGCAGGTTGGCCAAGCCCCGCCTAGGCCCTGGGCCAGCTTTACCCTAGCGCCGAGTTCAGTCGGCACCCCAGTCCTAGTGCCGAGTTCAGTCGGCGCCCCAGCCTGGAGGCGAGTTCAGATGGCACCCCAGCCATGGCACCGAGTTCACTCGATGCCACCTGCCCCAGCTAGCTCACCTCGGCACCCGGACAGCTCGCAGGGGTCCGTCGAGCCTAGTTCGGTGAACTTTGTGCTATTTGTTAAGCTCGCGGCAAGGGAGTAGGGTGGGCCGAGCCCGTACTCGCCTAGTGCCGAGCTGAGGCGGCGAGTGCCATCTCCATCAGGCACTCACTGCCCTTGTCGAGTAGACGCCATCATGGGGCAACTCGCCCAATCTGCTATTGTTTTTACCATTTTGCCCCTGCTGGCCTGCCTTTAGTAAGTTAGAATAGCAGAGTCTCGCTGTTGGATGACCCGGGTGGGCTGTACATAGCTGTTCAGAATAGCGAAGGTTGGCTATTTGCAGGCCGTTTTCAGAAATCTATAAATAGGACCTAAGGGGTACCTCAGAAGGCATGCTTACTTGCCTCAAAGCCTCCCCAGCGCTTTCTGAGGTGCCTTAGCCTGGCATTTGGTTAAGGAGGGGAAGCGCTCAGTGATCTTCCGGGTGTGTGGTGGGTCCTCCTCGCCGAGCCCTTAGGTCCGTTCCCAGTTCTTTCTTCCCAGTCTCCTAGCTCGCAGGAGAGAAGTAGGTGTGTGATCACCCATTCCCCAAGGGCGAACTCCACAAGAGACCGACTTTCGGTTTTAACAATAGTGATCTGGAAGTGATCAAGCATGTAGCCTCACTGCCAACTCAGTATGAGCCTATCAGGGTCGCACATAAGATTGTGGAGAAATTGGGAGATTGGATCTGTATGGTATAACTCATATGATGAGTTGAAAATGGACTTAGAATATTCCATTTAATATCCACAGGGGCTTCCCATCTCCTTAGCCTTAGGTACAACAGATGTGGCTTTTGGTGCCTTCTTATTGTTATGGCCATGCACATATGGACCATAACTCTTCATCTAGATTTCCTCAAACGATGTCTTGAACATGCTGGAGCCAAAGTCACGGGGATGGTTCCATCCCTAGTATCTGTTCTTGGGCACTACATGAGTAGGCCTAGCATGATGACCATAAGACAACTCAAAGTCAAACTTGTTTATCGGAAAGATTACTTTCCTGAACGAAGGTTGATCCATGGGTGCCTTCCCATTTTCTTTGGCGCTAGCCTTCTTGGCTACCTTACCTTTTCCACGGACGTGGCCAAGACCACTATCCTTCTTCTGAGCGGAGAACTCATCATTGATAGGCAGAACAGTCTTCAGTTGGGAGTAGCTCTTAATGATTTTTCTCTCTATCGTGAGCTTTTCTTGCAGCTCATCAAGATATTTTTCTTTCAGAATTAATATCTCAGCGGAGCCCTTGAGTTCTGCTTTCAAGGAGTGGACTTCATCTCTAAGAGGAAGCAATTTTGCAATTTCTTCCTTCAGCTCAGTTTCCACTACCTTGAGGGAGGCAATCTCCTTAACTTGCTTTCGGACTACCTTTCGGCATTTGTCGAAAGCCTTTAAGAGGTGCTCGTGTTGAGCCATCAATTCTGATTCGTTCTCATCTGAAGAATAGTCTTCATGACCATTGGTGGAGGTTTCAGATTCTGAGAGAATGGGGTGCGAGTTTACCTTCTTGTGGTCTCTGAGTCGACCACTTCTTCATCAGATTGAGTCATAAGCTCAAAGTAAGCTTCTTCGTTTTCAGAACTTGACTCACTCGAGTCACTGCCGCTGAGAGTCTTAGACTTCTTGGGGGCGAAGCTCTTTTCTTCTTTATTCTTTCCTTTGAAGGATCTCTTCTCGTCCTTCCTAGAGCTTTCCTTCTTCTTATATGAACACTCTGCGATCATGTGACCTGATTTATTGCAACAGTAGCAAACAACGTCAGAGGAAGAAAATTTACTAGGTTTCAATTTATATATATCCTTCTTGTTGTAGCTTTTCTTCGTGTTATCACCATCACGATGTGATCTTTTGTAATCTGAAGAGGAAGACTTAATCTTCATTTGTCTCCTCTTTCTCAACATCTTCTTAAACTACTTGAAGATTAAGGAGAACTCTCCTTCCGATAGCTCGGAGCCTGATGTGCTGGGCTCAGAGTCTTCAGGAGTGTCAGGAGCTTATGTCCTTATGGGTAATATAGCTTTGGTCTTCCTTAAACTTTCAGCCTTTAGGGCTATAGACTTCTCTTTGCTTGAAGATCGGTTGGCTTGCTCCTCCTTTTTTCTGGTGTTCATTTGGAGTTCATAGAAGAGAAGTTTTTCGAACAGGTTCTGTGGATCTATTTCTGGAAGTTTCCCAAATTATCTAATGGAAACCACCTTGGTGTCCCATTCCTTAGTTAGGGATCTAAGGAATTTGTCATTTAGTTCACCACGAGTGAATTCACGACTATAGTTCCTGAGGCCGTTGAAAATCTTGAAGAAGTTCTCAAAACTATCAGTTATGGAGTCATTGGCGCCTTATTTGACGGCTTCGTACTCCTAATTCAACAATGATTTGCGATCGTCTCTCACTTCTTCAGTACCTTCCATAAGTACAACCAGACAGTCCCACATCTCCTCGGCAGATTTACAGTGGAATAAGTTCTGGAGCATTGAGTCGTCCACTACACTAGCTATTACATTCTTCTCCTTCTTGTCCAGGGATATTAGGGCAATCTCATCTTTAGTGAGATCCATCTTCTTTTTTGGAATCTGAATATCTAGATTTATAGTTGAAGATTGAGTAGGGATGTGAGGTCCTTCTTCCATGATCAAAAAAATCCTCAGATCTGCAGCTTCCATGTAGAACCGTACTCTTTCTTTCTACATCGAAAAGTTCCCTTTGGTGCACACTAGTAACTTCATGGAAGACATATCTTTGCTTTGATCCATGGTGACTGTGTGGAATCACTTAGCGCTAGATCAGGGATCTTGATCAAGGTGTTAGCCTTATCGATTAAAACGCCCCTCTGATACCAATTGAAAGTATCTAGCGTTTGCCTAAATCACCTAGAGGGGGGTGAATAGGTGACGTTTGCGCCTTTTTGCGGAATAAAAATATTAAAGGACAAGCGCACAAACACAAAGATTTTTATAATGGTTCCCCGTATTGGGTACGTCCACTATCCCGCCTCGCCTATCTACTACAAAGGGTACGATTCGGCTACCTTACCAAACTCACATTTCATCAAATCTAACTCCTCGGAGTCACAACTCCTACACCTCAGAGACAAAGCTCCTACCACTCAAAGAACAAACTCTCCTACAACTCGATCTGCAAACCGGATCTACACACTCGATCCACAACCGGATCTACACTCTCGATTCACAAACAGATCTACAACCGTGGAGAAAAATCTCCTATAATATAAAAAGAAATTACAACACAACACACGATTCCAATTTTTATCCGACGTTCTTTGAAGGTTGGAAGTTGAATCTTGGAGAACTCAGAAATACTTGAAATCTTTGGATATTGAAATTTGGATCTTGAATCTTCAACCAACGAGGACTGACATAAATCAGATCTTGAACGAAGAAGCGATCCAGTCTCGTTGTTGAAGAAGATTGCTCGTTGTTGCGGCCGATCAGAAGAGTTTCGCGAAAATAGGAGCTTGCGGCCAACGATTGCTATTTCGGGAAAGAGTGAAAATTGATTCGAGAAATTATGTTTTCAAGATCCGTTATCATTTTTAAATTACTCTAGGTATTTATAGAGGGATTCAAAATGAAACGGCTATAAAAGATTTCCAAAAATGAAACCTAAAAAAGCGTTGTACATGGTTGATCAAACCCGTGACAAGAAGAAGAAATTTTCAGAAAAATGACCTAAGTCAAAATCGTCGAGTATCATCGAGTATTATAATGATACTCGTCAAATTCATCCTGATATACGACGAAAAAGACTTAGACAAAACTTCATAAGTTAGCTGGTCACTCAACGCTATTGCGAGGAGTCATACTCGACAAATTCGTCGAGTATCACCTGACATACTCGACGAATTCTAGCTATGTTGATAACAAAGGAGATCGCAAGTCCACATCGGGCTTTTGCATATTTTTGGGGGAAACCTTGTGAGCTAGAAGAGCAAGAAATAGTCGGTCGTCTCCAGGTTTAGTGCAGAAGCGGAATATCAAAGTATGGCGTTGACTACGTATGAATTAAAGTGGTTACGGGCTCTCATTCTTGACTTATGAGAGGACTACAACCATCCTCTACCTATGTTCTACAATAACAAGGTTGCTATATATATCTCCAAAAATCCGGTCTTCCATGAGAGAACAAAGCATATTGAAGTCGACTGCCATTTTATTCGGGAAGATATTTTGAAGAAAAAGATTTGTACTCCGTTCGTTACCTCCAACAACCAGTTAGCAGATATCTTCACCAAGCCTGTGTCCGTTTCCTTTTTTCACATTTGTGACAAGCTGAGCATGATTGATATATATGCTCCAGCTTGAGTGGTATTATTGTGGTATGGTGATAAGGCTGTCTGGCCCTGGAGGCTTGAAGACCGCACAGTCTGGCTGCATCTCTATAGTGGTTTGGTAGTCAAGATGTTGCTGATTGGAGACCGGGAGGTCTGGCAATTTAACGTAGGTGACTTGAAGACAGGGCGGTCTAGCGGTCTCCCTTAGCGGTTTGTCTTCTCTTTATAGTTGTTGTCGGGCGGTTAGCCTATTCGTCTAACTGTGCTGCTTGTGTAGTCTGTTTTTGTATAGTCGCTTGTACCTGTAATTATTTATCTCACATTGCTTATTTGTAATCTCTCATCTCTCCTCCATTCTATTAAAGGGAGGACATACCTTTGTAATACTTACTTTTTTGGATAATAAAAAATTCTGTTATTCCAAATTTCGGTCAATTCTTTCTTGTTCGCACAGCCAAGTAGTCCGCATAAACCTCTGGATTAGCCATTGGTACCATAATAATTTGCATGTCTTCCATCATCCGCACTATCTTCATGGTCATCACCTGGGACTCCGGTCCAGTAGTGCTGACTCTCCTTCTTGAAGTATATGCTACAATGTTCTCCTTCCCCGGGCAATAGTTCAAGATATAATGATAATCGCAGAGAAACTCTAATCACTTCCACTGGCATAGATTCAGGTCCTTCTGTGTGTCAATGTACATGAGGTTCTTGTGATACGAGAAAATATCATAATAAAACCATACAGATAGTGCCTCCAGACCTTCAAGGCAAATACTACAGCCCTGAGCTCCAAATCATGCACTGGGTAGTTCTGCTCGTGCTTCTTCAGCTTCCTTGAAGCATACGCTATTACATGCTCGTGCTGTATTAGTATGGAACCCATGCCTTGGTATGATGCATCCAAATAAATCTGGAATCCTTCCTTTCCTTAAGGAAGGGTAAGGATGGGAGTCGAGGTGAGTCTACTCTTTAGCTCCTGAAATGCGGACTCGCACTGCTCAGTCCAAGTAAATGTCGTGTCCTTCTTCGTCAAAGATGTGAGGGAAGTGCAACCATCGAAAACCCCTGCACAAACTTACGGTAATAGCCTACAATTCCAAGGAAGCTACAAATATCTGAAGCCGACTTTGGATGTGTCCAATCCCTCACTATCTGCACCTTAGTCAGGTTCATTGCCAACCCAGCTCCATTGATAATGTGCTCGAGAAATGCCACTTCTTGCAGCCAGAATTGGCACTTCAAAAACTTCGCATAAAATTGGTGCTCCCGCAGCTTCCCAAGACTAATGCCAAATGACTAATATGGTCCTCCTCGGCCCTGGAGTAGACTAAGATATCATCTATAAAAACTATGATGAACTCGTCCAAGAATGGCTCAAACACCTGGCTCATCAAACTCATAAATGCAGAGGGGCATTCGTGAGCCCTAAGGGCATCACTATGAACTCAAGCAAGCCGTAACGTGAGCTGAATGTCATCTTTGGTATATCCTCCTCTTGAATCCACAGTTGATAATAGCCAACCCTTAGGTCAAGCTTAGAGAACCAGTGTGCTCCCTCCAACTGATCAAGCAGCTCGTCGATCCTTGGTAACAAATAAGTGTTCCTCACCGTCAATCAGTTGAGCTCCCAATAATCGATGCAAAGTCGGAGTGATCCGTCCTTCTTCTTTACAAACAAGACGGGAGCTTCCCATGGTGAAGAACTCGGTCTAACAAATCCTGCCTCCACCAGCTCCCGTTGCTGAGTCTAGAACTCCACAAGCTCCTTTGGTGCCATCCGATAAGGTGCCCAAGAGACGGGCCTTGCACCTGGTATTAGCTGTATCTAGAAGTCTACCCGTCTATGTGGGGGTAGTTTTGGCAACTTCTCCGGAAATACGTCGGGGAAATCCCGAACCACCGGAATATCACAAATGGAGGCCTCTGCCTCCGCCATCTCGAAACAAACCATATACACCTCGTCTCCCTGCTCATGGGCCTAACAGCCTGTATAAATGATAATAATAATCGGGAGATAGGCATAATACCTTTGAAGACCACCTTCGAGTTTCTGTGTTTCAATGTGATCCTCCTAGATGTGCAGTCGATCTTTGCATGGTGCCAGTGTAGCCACTTCATGCCTAGAATCAAATCATAGTCCGGTAGCGGAAAAATCATCGCTAGCATGTCAAACAGCTTCCCTCCAATATCTATAGACATATTGCACTTGGCAGTAGACTACACCTCGGATCCGTCGGGAAGTCAGACTATCCTGAGGAGTCCGAGGAAACGTTGGCATCCATCCAAATCCTTAGCTAAGTCTTCTGAGATGAAAGAGTACGATTCTACCAGGTCAAATAGGGTGTGTGCGGGCTTACCGCACACATGTACTATGCCTGAGGTTGTTTGTTTCAATTTTTATCAACTATCTATATAAAGGGTTACTAAGGTACAATATAAATAATTCAAAGTATAAAATTGTAAAATACCTGTGATGACCTCCTTGGGGTTTCTATGCTGGGCAAGATCTAGTGCATACATCTGCTCTGGCCTTCGGCTGCCTATATGAGGTCCTCATCCACGACCTCGTCCTCAACCTCTACCTCGATGTACCGAAGGGGCTGCTGGAGGTGGAGGGAAACACTGAGGGCAATGGGCTCTGATGTGTACAGGCTGGTGGCATCCAAAGCATAGCACCGTAGGGCGTCCTCTGTCATCAAATCTCCGCAACTCTTGGATATGCGGTGGTGGGCTGGCACTACAAGAGGTCACTACTTTAGCCTGGCACCAGGGCGGGGACATCCTCTACCTCCCCTATGCCTCATTAACTTTCCCCACTGCGGCCTCTTAGTGCTCTCACCAAGATATATCCCCTCAGTCGGTCTCTTCCCTCTGTCTTGCACCATCAGATGATCCGCCTCCCACTTTTTTGTTGTCATGATAATCTTCGCCAAACTAGCCTCTGAGATGAAAAAAAGAACCTGCCTGAATGGGTCCAGAAGCCCTCTATAGAATTTCTTCGTATAGTCCTTCTCACTCAGGGGACTAGCAAATCCTGCAAAATGTGGAAACTCCTACTAGTACTCCAACACCGATCAGTTTCCCTGTTTGAGGTGCAGAAACCGATCCTCCAGTGCATCTCTATCTGTCGTATATATAAAATGCTCCAACAAGGCCTCTCTAATTTTGTTCCAGCTGATCTGGGAATACTCATAATCAACAAAGGTAGAGTCCATGAGGGACTTCCACTACCTCTTGGCATGGCCTGCCAATATTGTAACTGCCAAGGCTACTGCCTGGTTGCCCTGGCAAAGGATCCCCACTAGCATTTCCTGGATAATGTCCAACCACTCCCCCATCTTGTCTGACGTCTCTGTCCCATAGTAAGTCCGAGGGGAAAGACCTCGGAAGGTAGTAAGCCAGTTGGTCCCAGGTTCAGTTGCGGTGTCGGAACCTGTTGAGCTCTAAAGGCATCCAGGATGGTTGTGAGAGTGTGGCCCAACTCTGACTCCTAAAAAAGGAACAGTAACTGACAAAGGTGGAACCATAGCCTGCAGTTTGAAACACATTAATAGTTAAATAAGGTTGGCCTCATCTCATATATGTGGACAAAAGATGTGATTTTCATATATGGGCACACCATAGCTTTCGCCGTTTAGTTTGTCTGTAAACTGAAGCACGAGCGGGGTGGCCTAATGGTTTATGGACTTCTTTCACTTATCATTGTGGTACGGTGATACCAATTGTAAAATCCCTCCTCCCGGGAATTGGGCATGGCCAAGAAGACATTTTATGCCCAGGACCGTCGCCTTATAATGACACCAACTCCTAGTTAGTTTCCACCACAAGACAGCAACCCTACCGGCAAGCAAGATCATTCACACACCCAACGAAAAAAGAAAACAAAACAAGTCCATGCATCATAATATTGATATATAAATACCCAAAAAAAGGTCCACATGACATAAATGAAAGAATACAAGTAATAGGGCTTATGCCCAGTACATGAATATCATAAATATCACACTCTCTCAACTAACAATGTAGAAGCTAAACCATATGATCATCAATCTGACAATGGGTAGTAGTAGTGATAGTGCGTGGCTCCAGCTCCTCAGATCCTTTTGTCTCAATCTCTGGCTGCGCTTGGTTGAACTGCGACGGTGTCTCCATGCGTCCCTAAAATGATGTAGTCAAACGACCATCAGTCAAACTAGACTCAGTTGCTTCATCCCCGCCTCACCCCCACGACTCCTAGGCATCGCTTAGGAGAAAGAAAGCGGAGGACCAGTGATAGCAGAATGTATAAGCTGGTGACAATGGTATATATAGGTAATTCTCTAGCAGTTCTATATCAGTATAAAAGTACAGTAAGATGAGCTAAATAAAACTTGTAAAGTAAAGAAACTACACTATCATCACAGAAGCGTACCCTAACTTATATGAATGACCATAAAAACATATAAGTTAAGGTTTTCGAAAAGTAACTCATCATATAAAAGTGCATATACTAATTTATATGTTGAGGATCTGCAAGTGCGTATGCTATGTCATGCTATGTAATGCTATGTAATGTAATTTTTATTATGTAACTCACGCACATGACTCTGTGCACAGACCTTTCATGCATCTCCACTTTTTGGAGGTGGCCAACCTCTTAGGCACCAACCATTGTGGCTCACAGTAATAGTGGAGCGGGTATCTCCACTCCTAAGCGGGCAAGCACAGTACCAGGCCTAGACCTCTCGTACGCCTCAATGCTAAGAACACAACATTGGAGACACTGCGTACTCTTGCTGGCGACTACTAGTCTTCCATGGTCGGGTGCACTCTTAGGGGACATAGTCTTCCAGACCTTGGTATAAACATCCTACCGGTCTCCCCAAAGGTCTATACTCCGCACCAGAGTCATCGTACTTTCGTCGGTGTGCGGAATGAACTACTACCGAGTGACCCACCATATAAGCACAAACTAAGTATAACAATACCCTCCCGAGCCTCCATCTCGCTTGACCAACTCGTCCTGATATCGACCAACAACCCGAGCCACCAGCTCGTTGGACCTACAAGCCCTATATCACTCCAACCCACACATGGGTGAGATCACAATAACATTCCTTAATCCTATCAGACTACTCTTGTCTAACTTCCGAATTACTTAGTGATTTATGGTTAACCTTAGAATTCCCGAGGTCTATCCTGTGAGAGGCTCGCAGCGGTACTAGGAACTGTGATGGGCTGAACCCTATCATTCCTATTCTCAAGACACTTTATAGAGTTATCCACTCCCAATATTACTAAGTCTGTGACCTTTTCAAAACAACTGCTGAAAACACTAATTTTTCAAAATTGCTAAATGAAAACCATATGATCTTGTATGTGTGTATGAATAAGAATTCTCTAAATTCTTAACCCTAGGACCTAAGAATGTTTTTGAGACCTATCATGACATCTTAGACATAATTCCAGAGATTTATAATTTTCCTAAAATAATCAGCAATTATTATAATTTTCCCAAATTATTGCTACATGTGATTTTGAACATAAAGTGTTACTTTTTGTAATCAAACAATCAAGTTAAAAATATCCTAACATCACCTTGACTAATAATGGCTCTGGACCAAATTTCACAGTATTTCAATAATATTTGATATTTAATTTCTAAGTAAAAAAATCTGATCCACTAGGTCAAGCTACAGATGAAATACTATAAATATTCATTAAATAATTCCAGAAAAATTACTGGAGGTTAAAAATGGTAAATAATTATTTATTCCAAAAAAATATAATTTTATAACTCAATTTGAGCATAATTATCTCAATAATATAGATGGGGCAAATGGTAATTATAACTGCAACCCTAAAATTCTGACTTTCAAAAATTCCTACTAATTTATCTAGTATTTATATTACTAAATAATTGTTATTAGCAAGGTTTCATAATTTTTTCAAATATTTTAGTCACCCTATTTTCACTAATATATTTATGTAACAAAAATACTAATTAATTCATTTGCTAAGCAAATCAACTCCAAATATTCTAAAGTTGTATAAGGAGGTGTACGTTCACTAAATAATTGTATGTATAAAATTTCATTGAATTTTACCAAGCCAATCTTGCTAAATGCAAGAGATACACCTTTTTAGCTAAATGCACACCACTTCACATACAACATGACAAATTGCAAGTGGAATTCACCATCCTACAGGGGTCCAAAGGATATGAAATATATATCAGAGCCTTATACCTCCCTAATGAATCTCTCACCAAAATTTTGGATTAAAATATTTATTATTATTCAAAATATTCCATTTATATGAAAATCACATGTTTTTTAAAACCATAGAAAAATATTATCCAAAAATTCCCATTTTTGGACCGAAGGTTTATCTATGGT
The DNA here is from genome assembly GCA_039513925.1 of Platanthera zijinensis. Classification (NCBI taxonomy): domain Eukaryota; kingdom Viridiplantae; phylum Streptophyta; class Magnoliopsida; order Asparagales; family Orchidaceae; genus Platanthera; species Platanthera zijinensis. The sequence goes on from CM077084.1 coordinate 77,275,089, forward strand.
ATATTCTTACATGATCCAAATTTCAATTCATTCGTCTCAGCCAATTAAAAGTTATTAAGTAAATAGTGACTGTCCTACTGTAACACCCCGGTTTTTCCAGATCTTGAGCCTCTGGAAGCTACCGCGCGACGATAGGTAGCTATCACCCCGCGATAGTCTTATTTCGTCGAATTTAGGTGTTGAGAGCACTAATTAGCAAGGCGTTGAGTGCTAGTGCACGATGTTAGCTAGCTACCGCTTGGCGATAGCTTGACGTTGAGTGCGTTGAGTGGCTGGAGTTGAGTGGAGGCGTTGGGTGGTAGGCTTTGAGTAAGCTATCACGCAACGTTAGTACTACCGCTGGTGATAGTATGACATTATTATTTGGACGAGCGCTCGGGAAGCTACCACCCAGCGGTAGCTTATTACTGCCTGCGATAGCACACGGGAGCAGTTCCGTTGTTTGGCATTTTAGCCATCTGTTTTCTCTTAGGATTTGATACTATGGCCCAAGATGATCTGCCCAAAGGGAAAATAAAGGGCTGAAACGTTCTAAACCTTCATTCTTCTCATTTGGAGTGGAAGTTAGGGTTTGAGTCTTAGAGTTTGGAGGAGGAAGAAGAGGACCTTTCTCCGCCATTAACGTGGCTTCCGGGCTCCGAACATTGATCCGAGGCCAGATCTGCGAAGAGGACTTGAAGGCACACATTTTCATCAGTGCAAATCAAGGTTTCCATGGCGAGGAAGAGGACTCGTAAGGTAGCGACACTTCTCCTCTTGTTCTTTTCTTGTTCTCTTTCAAGCATTTTTAGCACCGGATCTCTCGAATGAGAGGGGTTCGGGTCGCCATGGTTCAAAAGGAACCACCAGGTCGATTGTGTCCATCCCCAACATGATATTGCATTAGAAATCTACTACGTTAGTGGATTAGGCATTGTGTGTGAAGCCGAAGTCATGACCGTTAGTACGACTCAGTGATGTTGCATAATGAGCCTAAGGATTATGCTAGAAATCCGTTTGCGGTAAGATGCTGTTTGTGATGATTGTCCTCCCTTATTTTCGTGTGAGTACAATTGATGGATTAGGGCGGGAAAGGCTTTTGATTATGATGTGCTAAGGCGTGGATTTGTCTTTGTGGTCTGCTGGCTAGCCCGTGACGTGCTAGTCATGTGTGGAGAGTTTCCTAACAAGACAAGTCCCCTTATATGAAACTGACGAGAATGCCAAGCTTTAGACAAGCCCGAGCAATGTTGCCCACGAGCGGGTGGGGTCTAGAGAGGGTTCTTAGAATCGGTTTGTTTGTGCGTCGGAATCCTGACATGAGGTGTCAGAGCTTGCTAGTAAGCCTGGGTTTTGGGACCCACAAGCGGGTGGGGCCTAGGCAAGAGTTCCGTGTGGCGGCTTGTATGCCATTTGGCAAAAATGGAAGTGCCCATGTGTTTTCAGCTTAAACGTTGAAGGGGAAATTGGAAGTACCTGATTATTGATGTGTGATAATGTGTTAGATACATACGCTATAGGGTGCCTTGGGTGAAGCCCAAGTTTGCATATATGCTGTATTGTAGGCCCCTTTTACTATATGCTCAATGTGGAAACATGTTTGTTGTATGAGACATCCAAACCTATTTTATTGCTTTTTATGTTCATGTATATTTGCATACGAAGTGCTGACCTGCAGGGTGATGGAGTGTCCCGGGGTTCACTAGGGACAATTGGGAGGAGATGTGTTGGTTACACAGTTGAGGTCAGTCTTTCCTGACCCATATTACCACCAATTTTTACAGGGCAAGGATCGCAAGCGTGAGTAAACTCCCCAGCTAAAAAGGCATAAGCCTCTGAAGTGATCTCTTTATTTGGTAGATTTGTTTGGTTGAATATTATGCTTAGTGCGCTGTGATCCAGCTTGCATGTCAAGGTAGCCTAGGAGTGCTTTTGCATGTTGATATCTTATTGTTTCCATTTTGGACTCAAGAATGTTGTAAGGCCCTAAGGCCGATTTGATACTCTTGTGTTAGTGGATAACTTTTAGTCTTGTTATTTGTTTCCGCTGTGTTTAGTCTGAGTTTTGAGTTGGGTAGTTTATATCATCTTATAATGCTTAAGCTATGGCGTCTGTATGTTGTGGGGCCCCGGTCGGACACATATTATACGGTCATTATAGGGGTAGTGTTACACCAACCCTAAGGACCAGTCCCACAAGAATTGTCCTATAGGGAGCTACAGTGCTCCAAATGACATGATTTTAATTTCTAATTAAAGTAGACTCTGTTGGGTACATTGGAAAATGTGTACCTGATTTGAAGAAGCCCAACCTAGCTCAATGGTATACATCAAGGTGTATTTGATGTTGTTTTAAGTTGACATGTGCAGGTGAAGAATTGATAAAGTATGCAGAAAAATTCTAAGTCCAAGTGTCGACACAGAGGAAGCAGTGTCGACACACAGAAGAAAAGAGTCGACACAACACTGGGAAGCAGTGTCGACACATAGCAGTTAGTCTACAACTACACTGGGAAAAAGTGTCGATACAGAGGAAGCAGTGTCGACACACAGAAGAAAAGAGTCGACACAACACTGGGAAGCAGTGTCGACACATAGCAGTTAGTCTACAACTACACTGGGAAAAAGTGTCGACACAGAAGAAGTAAGTCGACACAACACTGGGAATTTGTGTCGACACAGAAAAAGAGTCGACACAACACTGGGAATTTGTGTCGACACAGAAGAAAAGCGTCGACCTCAACATTGGGAGAATATGTCGACACAGAAGAGTATAGTCGATCTCAAGATTGTCGACATTATCTGAATGTGTCGACACAGAAGAAAATAGTCGACCTCAAGTTTGTCGACACCAGCAGAATGTGTCGACACATTGTCATTAAGTCGACACATTATAACAGAGTTAAAAAAATGAATGTGTCGACACCTGAAGGCTATGTCGACACTTACTAAAGTTATGATTCTACAACAACTGTGTCGACACACAGGACTTGTGTCGACACACTGAAGAGTCAAGATCAAGTTATTTGCAGAAGAAGTTGTGTCGACTCAAAGGCAACTTAGTCGACATCACTGAAGACTGTGTCGACACCAAAGTCAATTATGTCGACACAGATAGACAGATGGTCTCGACACTTTCTGACAGACTGTTTCAACAACTTGTGATTCAAGACTAAGGCACAGGACTTGTTTGAAGACTTGACAGCTGTGGGTTATCACCGGTTAACTGAAGGTGTTAGACTTGTCAGAAAACGGTTAGAAACCAGATCAGCCGGTTTCCATGAAGAATGTCTATAAATAGACAGATTCAGAAAAATATAAAAAACTAACCTTTTGAAATACATTGGATCAAAAAGTGGAGAAGGATTACAATTCTACTCATTTCAAGAAAGTGCTAGGCACTTAAGAAGATCTTCTCTGGGAGATCTAAGAAGACTATCTAAGGATAGATCTAAGAAGAGTTCTAATCAGAATTCAGAAGAATCTTTCAAAGTTCTGGATAGAGAGAGATCAAGTCAGAATTTGAAGAAGAAGAAAGAAACCACCAGTGGATTCTCAAGAAGCTGTTTGGAATCAACTCAGCTAAGTACATTTTCAAGAAGCTTTGAAGAAGGCTAAGAAACAGTTGATTGCATCAGCTGATCAAGAATTGTCTTGGCCTTTTCTCTCTCAACTTTGGCAAGACAGTTAAACAATCTTTTCTATATTTCTGTAGGATCTGTTTACACAGATCTGAGTTGTAAGCCTATGTTATAAAGGCTGAGTGTAGGAGTGTTGAACTCTGAGTGGTAGGGCTGTTTGCCTGAGTGTAGGAGAAGGACATTCTCTGAGTTGTAGGCCTTGGGGCAAGGCTGAGGTAGGGCAGTTGTGCCTGAGTTGTAGGAACCAGTTGGGTTCTGAGTTGTAGGATCTATTGATCTGAGATAAGTGGAAGTTTGGCCGAATCTAGCATACTGCTAGATAGGTGAAGGGGGAAAGTGGATGTACCCAAACCTTGGGGAACCACTATAAAACATTGTGCAATTTGTGATGTTTTATTTTCTGTGATTGCTGTGTAAATTGTGTTAGCTATTGAATTGAATTCTGCCTAGAAATTTTTATAAGTAAAGCAGAACCTATTCACCCCCCCCCCCCCCTCTAGGTGTTTAGGCTGCCTTGAAAGTTAAACTATCAAGTGGTATCAGAGGGAGGTTCCTCAAAAAGGACTTAACAGTCTGAGGTAGATCTGAAAGGCAGATTCAAGATTCAAGAAGATGGGTTCTGGAGAGAATCATAAGGAGCTAGGGTCTATGAAATTACCCATATGCAAGAAGGAAATCTTTGGGATCTGGAAAGAGAGAGTCAGATTGTTTATGGAAGCATCTGACCCAAGGATTTACATCACAGTACAGGAAGGGCCCTTCACTCCAATGAAGATATCTGTTCTTGATGCAAATATCCAAATACCAAAGACTTATTTAGAAATGACCAAGGATGAAATCATCTTGGCAACCATGGATAAAAGGGCACAGAACATCATTGTCAGTTGCCATAGATGATTCAACATTTCAGAATCTGATTCACTGCAAGACCTCCAAGGAGATGTGGGACACATTGATTGTCTACATGGAGGGATCTGAAGAAGTAAGGCTGGATAGAAAGTCTATGCTAAATCAGGAGTATGAAAGCTTTAGACAAGGAAAATCTGATAGCATAACTGAGTGCTATAAGAAATTCTATAGAATTGTGAATGAGCTAATATCCTATGGAAGAGTCTTCAGTACCTATGAACTGAATGACAAATTCTTAAGATCCTTATCAAAGGATTGGGATACAAAGATCTGTGCCATAAGAGAAGTGGCTAAATTGGCAGAGATATCTCCTCCAACCCTGTTTGGAAAGTTGCTATCCTATGAAATGCAACTTATGGTAAGGAAGGAGGAGGAAAGAAACTCAAGAGGAGAGCATAGAGAAAAGACTGTGGCATTTAATGCTGAAGCCACCAGAAAGAATAGGAGGAAATCACCATCTCCTCCTAAGGAAGTTGAAGAAGATAGTTCTGAAAATTCAGATAAGGGTTCAGTTAGCTGTGAGTTCAGATGCAGACTTTGCTGCATTCACTAGGCAATTCCAAAGGTTCTTGAAAAAGAAGCAATGGAAGTCTAGGCCTTCCACATCACAGCAAGTTGATGACTATTATCAGAAGAGAAGGTCATCAAGGAAAGAGAAAAGCAGATCAAAGCCCAGCAAAGCCACTACTTCAAAGATTGTCTGCTATTGTTGCAATAGGCCTGGACATGTAGTGGCTTGATTGTCCTGACAAAAGGAAGGAATCTTCAGAAAAGAAGAAGACTTATCAGAAAGGCAAGAAGGAGAAATCCTTTGTAGCAAAGAAAGATAAAAGTCTGTCAGACCAGTCAACTTCAGAATCAGGATCTGAAGCTGAAGCATATATTGGACTATATGCTGCATCTGAGGAAGAAGAGTTTATGCAGTTGCTAGACTCCATCAATGAACATCAATGCATGGGTTTGATGACAAGATCAGAAGAGGACATATGCCAGAATCAGTCTGGTCCTAATGAGGTAAACTGTCCTTCCTGTACATCTGTTTGTAGTACAAGTGAAGAATCAGCTACATCTGCATCAAGTGATGAAGATGCATCTGGATCTGAAAGGAGATGTCTATCAATTGATAGACAAGTATGGGGACTTGTTGCAAGGCCCTTAAGAAAAGCAAGAACCTGGTTAAAACACAGGCTCAGGAAATTGCTGAACTAAGGGTAGCAACAACTGAGTTAGAAAAAGTCCTTGATCAAAAATTAAATGAAATTGCCAAGCTGAAGAATATAACTATTATTCAGATGGGCACAATTAATTATACTAATGATCAAGTAAAGAGTCTGGAGGCCAGACTTAGAATTGAAAGGGATTTAGTGGCTAGTTACTCTAAGCCAAAATCTGTCTTACCCTTGATAGATGAATTTGTCACTCAGAAGGGTAAGGCTGGATTAGGATTTAAAGGTAACTCCAGGGCTGGCAGATTCAAGAGGAAAGGCAAAGCCCCTATTCAGCCACTAAACCTTTCAGTCCCCATAAAGTTTAGTAAGGAGAAAGTGCCTTCTAACATATATGATCATGAAGACATTCAAGGTCATATTAAGACAAATGTTCTGAAGAACAAGGGTGTTAAGGCAAGCAGGCCTACCTATGGTCAAAAACCCAATGGTTTTAAGAAATCAGTAGGTGAAGTTGCAACAGCACCAGCAATGAACAGAAATTCTTCTGACAAGGATGTATCTAGATCTAGATACAATAAGTTTGAATGTTGGTGCTGTGGCAAGAGGGGCCATTTTGCATTGGACTGCTGGTATAACACAAGTGTTATAAAGAATAAGAGTCTACCTGTTAGAAGAGGTTATGATAACTTTATTAATGCTAACCTGAACCAAGGACCCAAGACTTACTTGGGTTCTAAGGGTAAGTAATTCTGTATTGCAGGTGAATCCAAGTAACCATGCCCCTATATGGTACTTGGATAGTGGTTGTTCCAGGCACATGACTGGAACAAAGGGGCTGCTGAAGGAGTATTCATCTGTCAAAGATGGACATAAAGTGATCTTTGGTGGATCTGAAAAAGGAGTCATCAAAGGATTTGGTAACATCTCTTCTAACCTAATTACTATCACCCAAGTGGCCTATGTAAAAGGTTTGAAACATAATCTAATAAGCATAAGCCAGCTGAGTGATCTAGGATATGACATTTCATTTGGTAAGGATGGATGTCATATCAAAAGGTCAAGTGATCAAGAGATCATATTGACTGGGTATAGGAAGAGAAATGTGTATTGCCTTAATTTTGAATGTGAGAATAAGGCTTCCCCCATTTGTCTTGTAGCTGATGACAATGCTTCTCTTTGTGTTAAGTGGCACAAGAGATTGGCTCATCTAAACTACAAGACAATTGGCCAACTCTTTAGTAAAGAACTAGTGAGGAATGGGCCTCAAGTTAAGTGTATAAAGGAAGGGGTATGCTCAGCTTGTCAAAAGGGCAAGCAGACAAAAACCTCATTTCAAAGCCTTGAAAACAAGGATTCTGTGAGGTGCTTATACCTCTTGCATATGGATCTTTTTGGTCCTATGCCAGTTCACAGTCTAGGTAGGAAGGTCTACACTCTAGTGGTTGTAGATGACTATTCTAGATTTACATGGGTGTTCTTTCTGAGACAAAAATCTGAAACCCCAAGTGTATTATTTAATTTTGTAAAGCAAATTCAGAATGAACTGAATAGTACAGTGGTCAAAATCAGAAGTGACCATGGTACTGAGTTTCAATCTGAAAGCATAACAAACTTGTGTATAGACTTTGGGATTTTCCAAGAGTTCTCCTCACCTAGAACACCTCAGCAAAATGGAATTGCTGAAAGAAAGAATAGAACATTAATTGAAGCTGGTAGAACTCTATTGAGTGACACCTCTCTCCCAGAATATTTTTGGGCTGAGGCAGTTAACACTGCTTGTCATGTCATCAATAGGGCTTCTATCACCAAAAGCCACAGAAAGACTCCCTATGAGATTGTGAAAGGCAGAAAACCAAATCTATCCTATTTTAGGATCTTTGGTTGCAAATGCTATATACTTAACAATGGCAAGTCATATTTGACTAAGTTTGCTGCCAAATCCCAGGATGGGATATTTGTTGGGTACAGCACAAATAGTAAGGCCTATAGAGTCTTCAACTTAACTACTCAAGTTGTTGAAGAATCTGTGCATGTTGTATTTGATGAAACAAGATTAATCAATTGTGAGTTGTCTTGTAGATCAAATGACTCAACAGGTATAAGCAAGAAGATGGACAAGCTCTCCATTGCTGAAGCTTCAAAGGAAGATGGAGCATTGGAAAATGAAGGTTGCTGTCCAGGGGGAGTACAAGAGATAATGGAAGCTGATGAAAACCAAGAGGAACAACAGAATGAAGAAGCTGGAGAATGCACAACCTGAAGGGAATCTACCTCCAGCTATAAGATATCTAAGAGATCATCCTACTGATCAGATAATTGGTGATCCAAGACAAGGAGTTCAAACTAGAAGCAGAAATCAAAGCACAGTTTTGCATTCTAGTTTCTTGTCCCAAATGGAACCTAAGAAGTTTGAAGAAGCTATCCAAGACCAGCACTGGATTGATGCTATGCAAGAGGAGCTGAATCAATTCAGAAGGTGCAAAGTCTGGGAGCTTGTTCCTAAACCAAGAGGCCACAACATAATTGGCACTAAGTGGATCTATAGGAACAAGCTAGATGAAAGTGGAATAATAGTAAAGAATAAAGCAAGATTGGTTGCAAAAGGATACAGGCAGGAAGAAGGGATTGACTTTGATCAAACCTTTGCTCCAGTAGCAAGGCTGGAGGCAATCAGAATGTTCCTTGCCTATGCAGCCTACCAAGACTTCAAAGTATACCAGATGGATGTGAAGTCAGCATTTCTGAATGGTGATCTTAAAGAAGAAGTATATGTAGAGCAGTCATCAGGTTTTGTAGATCCTCTTAAACCTGATTCTGTGTATAAGCTTAGGAAAGCTTTGTATGGGTTAAAACAAGCTCCAAGGGCTTGGTATGAAACCCTGTCTACCTTCCTCATTGAGAATAAATTCTCAAGAGGAAAGATAGACAAAACTCTATTCCTTAGGGAATCCAAAGGAAAGATCATCTTAGTCCAGATCTATGTTGATGACATAATCTTTGGATCTACTGAAAACAACCTTTGTAAAAAGTTTGCCAAACTTATGCAAGGGAAATTTGAGATGAGCAGTATGGGAGAACTTAAGTTCTTCTTGGGACTCCAAGTAAGACAGACTGATGATGGATTGTCCATATCCCAGTCTAAGTTCACCAAAGAATTAATTAAGAAATATGGTATGGAGTCATCCTCCTCCATGAGAACTCCTATGGGAACAAGTATGCCTATATGCAAAGATGAGGCAGGTAAACCTGTTGATGAATCATTGTATAGAGGAATAGTTGGGTCTCTACTATATCTCACTGCTAGTAGACCTGACATTATGTATGCTACATGTGTCTGTGCTAGGTACCAAGCCTGCCCTAAAGAATCTCATTATACTGCAGTCAAAAGGATTCTGAGATATCTAAAGGGCACTCCTACTCTAGGTCTTTGGTACCCTAGGAATAGAGATTTTCTACTAACAGGCTATTCAGATGCAGATTTTGCAGGATGTAGAGAGGATAGAAAGAGTACTACAGGTACTTGTCAATTCCTGGGGGGAAGACTAATATCTTGGAGTAGTAAGAAGCAGACCAGTGTGGCAATTTCCACAGCTGAGTCAGAGTATGTTGCTGCTGGAAGCTGCTGTGCACAGCTATTGTGGATGCAGCATCAGCTTAAGGATTATGGTATTCAGGTAAGTAGAACACCCCTTTTATGTGATTCAAAGAGTGCTATTTCTATTGCTAATAACCCAGTTTCTCATAGTAGAACTAAGCATATAGAAATCAAATACCATTTTCTTAGAGAACATGTAGAAAGAGGAGACATCTCATTGGAATTTGTAAAAACAGATTATCAAATAGCAGATGTGTTTACTAAGCCCTTAGATGAAACCAAATTCAATAAATTCAAAATTGAATTAGGTATGTTAACCATTGATTAATGTATTAACAAAATCATTAACAATGCAATTGAAGTGGTATATAAATAAGTAAAGGTAATAACAACAACATAATCAAGTGTTAAAAAGGACACATTGAAGTTACAGAAATTGGCTAAGTAAGAATGTGTCGACACATTCAGTAGTAATGTGTCGACTCAGAGAAATTATGTCGACAAGTCAGAAATATTGTGTCGACACAGAGAATATGTGTCGACACTTAAGAGTTATATTGTCGACTTAACCAGAAATAAATGTCGACTCAACCAGGAAAATGGTGTCGACACTTACAGAATATGTGTCGACACTTATCCTTAGAGTCGACACAGAATTTCTGTTTATCTAAGGTGTCGACATAACCACAAATTGGTGTCGACACATAGTAGGCTGAAGTAATGTCGAGACGGTAGAAGTTTGTGTCGACACATTCCGTCTGTGTCGACACATTTTGACTGATTTTGGCGCCTTTTGAACTTCTTTCAACTGCGGCTATAAATAGGTCAAAATCTCATTCTGTCGACACGCTTCCAAGGTTTTCGAGACTAAAACCCTGTGTCGACAGTCTATCTTTCTCTCTTCTCTCAAGCTTTCTCGACAAAACGATGGCGCCAAAGATTGAAGATAACATCAATGAAGGGTATGAGTTGGTGCGCCAGGCCTTTGCAGAGGTGCCGCCAGATGTTCAAGGAGTTATCACCCTCCTCTCTGCATCAGGGTTAGAATTTCTCATTTCAAAACCTACTAAAATCTGGAAGAAGGAGGTGCACAAGTTCTTTATCTCTGCATCAGTCCATTCTACTGGCCTCAAGATTAAGTCTACTGTTCAAGGGACTAAGGTAAAGATTAACCAAAGAAGTTTAAGAAAGATCTTCCAATTGCAAGTAGTTGAGAATGACGAGGAAGTTCCTATATTTAAGACAAGGGAAGCTCTTCAATGGTGTGGACTGGATTCAGGATTGAAGATTGGAGCTGCATTCCACAGGAAGGGAATGAATCAGCAAGGGAAGTTCTTGTCAGAAGTAGTTGGGAAGGTAATCCTCTGCAAGACAGGTGGACATGATAGGATTTCAGCCTATATGTTCAGCCTGATGACCAGGATTGTATTTACTATTCCTACTGATTGGTCAGGAGTGATCTTTGACAAGATCAAAGAAGGAATCAAGAAGCCTAACATGGCTAGGATCATGAGCCTATACCTCACTGGAGTGATTCCTGATGTGATGCAGCAACTGCAAGGGAGTAAGATTAATCATATGAGAAGAATGAATATGAGACTATTCTCTAGGTGGGATAGGGTGCTGTCCAAGGATGTGCCTGAAGAGAGCAGGCCAGACACCCCTGTGCAATCCCCTACACAAAATCAAGAATCTGAACAAGTACAAGAAGATCCACTGAGGACACAGCTTGACTCAACTGTGGTCCAGGAAGTATCAACACCTGCACAGATGCAGGGGGAGCCAGTTTCCACTCCTGCTCCAAAGGTATCTACTCCTGCTCAGGTATAGGGGGAGCTAATGTATTTTACTATAAAAGACATTGCTCATATTCTTATTACTGCACAGGTTCAGGGGGAGCTAGTGTCCACTCCTACTCCTGACACTACAAATACTGAAGTGCAAGTACAAGAGGAAGCACAGTTAAACTTATCTCAAGATTTAACTGCTGCAGAAGTGGCAGCTCAACTAGAATTTACTATGGAGGAGCTATTCCCAGATATTGATACTACTGCTGATAAGGTAGGAGGTGGACCAGATATTGAGAAGTCCATAGGAATGGACATTGATCAGGAAGCTGCAGTTGAACCACAGGTTGAGGATGAGCCAGTGGATGTTGAAGCTGAGCAACAGACCCCTGGAACAGATACAATTCATCATCCTCAAGAAAGAATTCATGTAGATACTTCATCTGAAACAGAAACTGAAGAAGCCAGGGTGGCAAAGAAAAGAAAACTTGTTGTCTTTAAGAGAAGAAGCAAGAACTATAAGCAGGCTTTACAGACCACACCTCCACAAGTTTCTCCAGCCTTTGATTACAACAAATTTATGATAGATCTACAAGTAAAATTGGATGAACAAAGGTTGGCTATGGAAAAGTATGTTGATGAGAATAGCAAGTCACTTCAGTTTGACTTAGCTCAGGATATCAAGTCCATCCAGTTTCAGGTCAACTTGCATAAAACTGAAATGACAGATTGCTTCCACAAGGGTGGCAATGCTGTGGTTTATCTAGCTAAACAACAGGAGGCTATCACTACAAAGGTGGATGACATTGCTTTGAAGCAAAGTTATGTTTTGGAAAATCAGATCAGAATGAATGATAATTTAACTGAATCTCATAATGAGATCATTGAGGAGGTAAAGAAGATTGTTCCAGGTCTGCCTGCAGATAGAGCCAAAGAAAGGGAAGAATTTGATAAGAATTTTCAAGCTGCCATTGCATCTGTTAAGACTGCCATCACAACCTCTCAAAAAGAAGTATCTGACAAGCTTCAAAAGTTAAGACCATTTTTCAAAGAGGGAGTGAATTATTTGGATGGCCAAATTCGATTTCAAAAGGAAGATCTAAGAGATCATGTATCTAGAGAAGCCATAAAGGGGGAGAGGATGCTAATTCATGCAGGCTCAGAGCACTCCAAATGGGTGACCAATAGCATTCGAGCCACTTTGGGATATCCCCCATTGTGTGATGATGCTATGGTAGCTGAATCAGGAATACAATCAAATCTACTTGAAGGCACTCAACCTGAGGTTGCCCAAGTCATTTACCCCCCTCCAGATTTTGACTTGATTGATCAGAAAGTTCAAGGAATGTATAGTCCTCCAAAGGAGGTTACTAATATTGTCTTTGGAAAGGTTGATAAGCCTGAGGCTACTCTGAAAGAACAGCAGGATGCTCTATTGGCAAAGAAGAAATTCAGAGAGCAGGCTGTACTTAAGCCAGATTATGAGCAGTGGAGTCCTACTTCAAGGAACATAATACTCACTGCATGGAAAGCTGTACAAGATAAAGTTCATGAGAGAGGGAAGTGGTACAATGAAATTGAATGGCAGAAGTATGAGGCAAGGCAAGAGGCAATAGTACAATTCAGAAGGAAAGCCAAGCTGGGAAGACTGCCATCAGATGCTAAGGAGCCAAGCAAATACTTCCCAAAGCCTTTTCATTATTTTGAAAGGCAAAGGATCAAGGAAGAAGCTCAGAAGAAAGCTGATCTTAAAGGAAAGAAGATAGCTGAAGAATCAGAAGCTCCTGTGACAGCTACAATTCAGTCTGGCAAAGGGATTATAATTAGAGAGCCTGATCAATCCTAATTTTGTTTTAAATATTTTGTAATGTTGTGATGTAATCATTAAATGTAAAACATTGTAATCAAACATTACCCAGTTATAAACAAAATATTATTTGGCATATTTTAATGTGCATTCTGTGATGAATGATTCTTTGTTATGTTTTGTTTATATTAAAGTATTCCTGCTATGTCATTAATCATCATTTAGTACTGTTTATAAATGGTGTATATCATTGGCTATAGGGGTTATGACTTCTCCAAATAGGGGGAGATTGTTGGGTACATTGGAAAATGTGTACCTGATTTGAAGAAGCCCAACCTAGCTCAATGATATACATCAAGGTGTATTTGATGTTGTTTTAAGTTGACATGTGCAGGTGAAGAATTGATAAAGTATGCAGAAAAATTCTAAGTCCAAGTGTCGACACAGAGGAAGCAGTGTCGACACACAGAAGAAAAGAGTCGACACAACACTGGGAAGCAGTGTCGACACATAGCAGTTAGTCTACAACTACACTGGGAAAAAGTGTCGACACAGAGGAAGCAGTGTCGACACACAGAAGAAAAGAGTCGACACAACACTGGGAAGCAGTGTCGACACATAGCAGTTAGTCTACAACTACACTGGGAAAAAGTGTCGACACAGAAGAAGTAAGTCGACACAACACTGGGAATTTGTGTCGACACAGAAAAAGAGTCGACACAACACTGAGAATTTGTGTCGACACAGAAGAAAAGCGTCGACCTCAACATTGGGAGAATATGTCGACACAGAAGAGTATAGTCGATCTCAAGATTGTCGACATTATCTGAATGTGTCGACACAGAAGAAAATAGTCGACCTCAAGTTTGTCGACACCAGCAGAATGTGTCGACACATTGTGATTAAGTCGACACATTATAGCAGAGTTAAAAAAATGAATGTGTCGACACCTGAAGGCTATGTCGACACTTACTAAAGTTATGATTCTACAACAACTGTGTCGACACACAGGACTTGTGTCGACACACTGAAGAGTCAAGATCAAGTTATTTGCAGAAGAAGCTGTGTCGACTCAAAGGCAACTTAGTCGACATCACTGAAGACTGTGTCGACACCAAAGTCAATTATGTCGACACAGATAGACAGATGGTCTCGACACTTTCTGACAGACTGTTTCAACAACTTGTGATTCAAGACTAAGGCACAGGACTTGTTTGAAGACTTGACAGCTGTGGGTTATCACCGGTTAACTGAAGGTGTCAGACTTGTCAGAAAACGGTTAGAAACCAGATCAGCCGGTTTCCATGAAGAATGTCTATAAATAGACAGATTCAGAAAAATATAAAAAACTAACCTTTTGAAATACATTGGATCAAAAAGTGGAGAAGGATTACAATTCTACTCATTTCAAGAAAGTGCTAGGCACTTAAGAAGATCTTCTCCGGGAGATCTAAGAAGACTATCTAAGGATAGATCTAAGAAGAGTTCTAATCAGAATTCAGAAGAATCTTTCAAAGTTCTGGATAGAGAGAGATCAAGTCAGAATTTGAAGAAGAAGAAAGAAACCACCAGTGGATTCTCAAGAAGCTGTTTGGAATCAACTCAGCTAAGTACATTTTCAAGAAGCTTTGAAGAAGGCTAAGAAACAGTTGATTGCATCAGCTGATCAAGAATTGTCTTGGCCTTTTCTCTCTCAACTTTGGCAAGACAGTTAAATAATATTTTCTATATTTCTGTAGGATCTGTTTACACAGATCTGAGTTGTAAGCCTATGTTATAAAGGCTGAGTGTAGGAGTGTTGAACTCTGAGTGGTAGGGCTGTTTGCCTGAGTGTAGGAGAAGGACATTCTCTGAGTTGTAGGCCTTGGGGCAAGGCTGAGGTAGGGCAGTTGTGCCTGAGTTGTAGGAACCAGTTGGGTTCTGAGTTGTAGGATCTATTGATCTGAGATAAGTGGAAGTTTGGCCGAATCTAGCATACTGCTAGATAGGTGAAGGGGGAAAGTGGATGTACCCAAACCTTGGGGAACCACTATAAAACATTGTGCAATCTGTGATGTTTTATTTTCTGTGATTGCTGTGTAAATTGTGTTAGCTATTGAATTGAATTCTGCCTAGAAATTTTTATAAGTAAAGCAGAACCTATTCACCCCCCCTCTAGGTGTTTAGGCTGCCTTGAAAGTTAAACTATCAGACTCAAAGGGATACCTTTTTTATGTTGGGCACTTTTTATGATTTAGCCCCTAAGGGCCTTATTTTCGTAGTTCAAAAAGTGTTTAATAAGGGGTAAATATAATATATTTATATAACATTTTATATATTGCCTTCATCTTCTCTAATTAGCCAACAGTCTCGATTGGCCAAACCTGGGAGCTTTTAAAATTCCATTTCCCGGTGACCTAGCCTCCTCCCCGGCCGGCCACCATAGCTACCACCTCTATTGAGGTCGGGGCCATCGTCGGGCGGCTGCTCAGGCGCCAGAGGGGCGGTTTCCGACGAACCTGGGAGGAAGCCCAAACTTGGTTTTTCCATGGATTTCAAAATTGGATTTGGCTTAATTGAGCCCGACCTCAAGTCCTATTGAGCTAGGAAGATCACACAAGTGGAGAGGGGGAGAAACATGCCTGATTCCGGGCTTGGATGCGGATACTCCGCCGGGTGGTGGGTGGCCATGGTTTTTGGCATTTTCCAGTGAACCTCTCTCGTTCTCAATTCTCCACCATTTGCAGCGATCCAAGAGTCGATTTTGACTTCTTGAGGCCTTCTAAAGGTCATGAAAGGGTCGAATTAAGCTTTGGGGGCCTCTATATAGGAGATCCATGAATGGGAGGTGATAAGCCATGGCAATTAACGACTCTCCTTGATGGTGGCCAACCTATAACTGCTGGAAACTCATCCTCTTCATCATGGGAGATGAAAGGAGGGGTTGGGGAAGAAGAAGAAGGGAGTGTCACTTGGCCTCCCTTCATTATTCCCCCCTCCAATTGAAACTTTTCCCTTAATTACCCCCATCAAATCACCTAATTCAGATTAAATAAATTTGATAAACTTAGTGGGCCTTAGGTTTGGCCTTGGGCAACTCCTTAGCCCACTTGAATTGGCTTGGGCTCTCATTTAGCCTTTAAGGGTTAATTTGACCATGGTTGACCTTGGGGTTGACTTTAGTCAATTGATGAGTTAACTGGTCCAAGGGGTGTGTCTTGAGTCCCTTGACACCACCCAATGCTGATTGGGTCATGGTGATGCCCTAATTAGGCCCACTTTGCCAAATAGCGTGATTTTGACCTAAATAAGGCCAAGTTTGACTTTGGTTAATGATGTAGGCCCGCTCTTTCGAGCGTTTTGGTGGCCGACAAATTAACGCGACGCTCTCTGATAACTCTCACGTCACACTCAAGCATTTAACGTAGCAGCGGATCGATTAAAATTATTATTAGATTAACAATTACGTGGGGTTCGCAAAGCCCCTTAGATAATACCAAGGCGATAGGCCAAGGTCCTCTCAAGCGAAAAGAACCCACACGGTTCGATCGAGCGTGTTGTACCAAAAGAGAAACCACCGAAAACAAACGATTCGGGTAAGGATGGTTCTCTCCCAACAAAATACATACGAGGGCCGCCACGCCTCACGAACTTAAACGAAAATACGGTAAACAAGACAATAACTAAAATAAATTAAACCACGAAAAATCAAGCGTTACACAAGCCACGCAATTTGCCAATGCCACAAGAATTATCAAGGGAAGAGAAACACATAAAGTAGAAATTTTCGTTACCCAACCGGATGGGATGAGTCCGGTTTCACTCGACTAGAATCGTTCCTTAACGGCACCACCGGAGATACGACGGAGGGAGAGAAATTCGTCGCCTTCTTCGTGTCACGCCAACCAGAAAACTCTTACACAAGATAACTGTGGGAGAATCACTCTCTCCACGGATCCGTCGGCGTCACACCGAGGGGTTTGCAACCTTCTTCCAAGCAGTCGCACCGAAGGAAGCCGCGTCGGAGTCGCACCGAACGGATGGAGGGAGCAAGGGGGGTGGCGGCTTCACACCACAAGCCAAGGGGCGGCGGCAAGGAGGAGTTCTCTTTGGCCGAAATTTCTCTTAGAGAGGAATTAGGTTTTAAATTTTCATTCATTCACTAATTAATCCTTCATAACATGGCTATATATAGCCTACACCACTCAATCTCCCTCCAATCAACATTCAAAATTCAAAATTCAAAATGAAAATTATGATGGTTATAAGCACCCATCATAATACAAGAAATGAAATAATAAAAACAACCAATGAAGGTTATAAGCACCCCATCATTACATGACTTATTTAAATGCAATAAATATAAAAATGCTTGAAATAAAATTGCCTAAAATAATAAATTATTAAAAATATATAATTATAATTATTTAATTTATAATTATATATTTTTATAAAATGGCGGCGGACGTCGAGCAAAACATGTGGCGGAGGTGGCGGTGGCGTCGCGGAAGAAAAGCCATCCTCGAGCTTGCGGCAACGATCGTCCCAATCCACAAACTCTCTCCGATGGGGATCAATGGCGGCCGCATCAGCAACGTATCCATTCAAATTTACCGGGTCACCATCATCGTCGGAGGGAGGACGCTCCTTGGCCACATGTCGTGGGAAGTCGGCTCCATCAATCCTCCCCCTCTTAAAAATACTCATCACTTATGAGTATGCCTGTTTGTACTCGCCTGGAAGGTCATCAGCGGGGAAGAAGAACCTGCATGGCAAAAGGTGGTCTTGGAGGGACCTCAAATACGCGTTAGCCAAAGAAGGAAAAAGAATTTCAACAACATCCACCAACGTACCTCCGATGGAGACCGAGAAGGGGAACGATCCTAGAAAACTATCACCACCCAATCCAATAGAAAGCATAGTGGAAAATATATACGGAGAGGTAGACAGTTCTGGTGGCATTAAAGCATAAAGCGTAAAGTATATAACGATGAAAATAGGAGCTATGCCCCAATCCGTGGAAAATTTTATCAGGAATGTCATGTCACCAACTTCCATAAAATTCGTAAAAAATGGACTAGCCTATTCGTTAATATTTCTAAAGTGCCCGGGGGAATCCGTTTAGGGGTGAGACAAATCAAAACCAAACCATTCACATAACGGTGGAAGACTATTCGAAACAACCTCGCAAGTAATTTAAAGGACGCATTTAGAAGGGTCAAGAAATTAAAAATGCGCCTAATTAAATTAAAACCATGAGGGGAGAACCCATGTGCCACATGACTTGAATTAATAGAATAAAATAACGGAATTATGTCCGGTGGCACATGTGCTTTAAATTCAAAAATTAACGTAGTGGGTTCCAACTTTTTCGTTTTAAATTTAAAATTAAATTTTGATTTAAAAATATCATAATAAATAGTCAGCGGAAAACCTTCGTCATCAACTACGTTCGCCCACGTCCTTCTAAGTAAGTTTAACGGGATGGCGGGAATAATAAACTTCTCTAAATATGAAGGGCTAGAAATGACTAAATCATCTACTCGAGCTAAGGGAACCGGAGGGAGAGTCGACAGGGTTGACTCCGTAGGGGGAACCAAGTCACACTCAACGTCAAAGAATGGATTAAGCGTCCAAGAGAACGCCTCCGGTTGCAAGCCTTTAAAATCAAAAGTAAACTAGAATAGTCGATTCGTCCTCACTGAAACTCATCCTCAGTTAACGTTTCGCCACAGAATGAATCCACCAAATCATTAGAAATTTTACTTACGTCAGAAACAGTGATCGTCTCAATAGTAGGCAAATTCGTATCTGATAAAATTTCCAAACTAACTTGGGCCTCAGGCGAAGGGGCTATCATCAAAGAAAAGTCAGTTGGGCCCTCAGTGCTATCGTCATCCAAACATAATTCTTCCCATGAGGTGGGGACATCGTCTAAGTAAGAATAGGGGGATGGGCAAATCGAATCCAGGGGAGTATGATAATTAGCTTGAGTTCCAAGCGGCGATAATAACGTCAAAGGACTAACTCCCGGATGTATCACACTAAGCTTATCCCAAACTGAACATCCATCCCAAGGTGACTCTACCAATATCGTAGAAACCTCTAATAATCCTGGGTCAACCAATATAATGTCGGATCCTAGCAAGTCATCACCTAAATCAGTGACATGTAAGCTCTCAGCATCGGATGACTCTACCGACTCAACGGGAATGTCTACTAGCTCAGGGTCAATAGAAGATTCCATGACTAAATTATCGTCGAAGGAGATTGGAGATGATTCCTCAGGGGAGAAATCCTCTTCCAGGTCACTAGGGTAACCAATCTCCTCAACGTCACTAAAAGCGTCAGTGAAACTTGCCTCGTCCTCAGTGACAGGCGCAGTCCTAATCACATCCTCAGGTTCAACATGAGAGTCAGGCACTATCGTAAGTGAAGGAAGACTCTCACCTAGCTGATTAATTTCATCTTCCAGAGATTCCATATCCACATAAGCATCCTCAGACGTATCAGTCACTATATCAGAGGGCTTAGATGTCGAGGCTAAGGAAGCAAGCACCCTAATAGTAACCTCTTTCGATTTCAAATTTTTGGGTCGGAATGGCTTATGTTTCTTATAGGTGGGACTAGACACACTCTGGGTAATACTACCTCTCTGGGGATTGGATCTATCCTGAGGCATAGGGTCAATCCTATAAGCGGATACAGGTCTAGTGCTGTAACTATTCTTACTAACGGGTGTGGTGCTATTAGTGCGCAGGTAGGCGGTATCAAATTGATCCGAGAGGAGGTTACGCATGTGCGGCCAAGCATAACGATAGCTACCAACACGACGCTCTTCGTTTAACCAAAATAATCGGGCCCGACCTACTAATCGCTCTCGGGCAAAGCTAACCTTTTCGTGGTCATCCAGTAAGTGATAATTAAAATATTGTTCTAATCCCTTAAGCCAGTCTCTAAAATTTTGGGGATACTCTAAACCGTCATAAGTACGATAAATGTGGTGTGCCTTAGGGTGTGATTAGTCATATCCTTAGCATAGGAATAGTCTAACCGAGAAGCATATACGTCATATGCCATTTAGTGAGAACCGGAGAGGAAACTCGATCCGATACTTGTGCACATGCAAAGAAAAGTAAACAGGCCCTAATTAAATCTCAAAGATTTAATTGTTCTCGCTAGTTTAAAAAAATAATACATGCATATTTTTTTATTTTTTGAGTCAGAAAATTATAAGGATTATTAATTAAATTTTTTCAGATTTTTTTATTACAGAAAAAAAAAATTTAGCCGGCTATTGGCACACCAAATACTAAATTTTCAAATTAATTAATAAAAATAATTACTGAATGAAAAATAATTTTTTTTTTGTTTTCTTACTAATAATTAGATGGAGAAATACCAGAAATTTAAAATTTTAGATTTTGAGAAAAAAAATAACATTTTTAGGCTGCTATTTGCAGACCACTATTATTATTTTTTTTGTAATTTTGAGAAAAATTTGAAATTTTTGGATTTGAAATTTGAAATTTGAAATTTGAAATTTGATTTTCGAAATTTGAAATTTGAAATTTTTAAATTTGAAATTTGAATTTTGAATTTTGAATTTTGAATTTTGAATTTTGAAATTTGAATTTTGAAATTTGAAATTTGAAATTTGAAATTCAATTTCAAATTTGAATTTTTAAAATTTGAAATTTAAAATTCGAAATTTTAATTTTAAATTTTTGAATTTGAAATTTGAAATTTTGAAAATTTTAAATTTGAAATTTTAATTTTCAGATTTGAAATTTTTTTTTTTGAAATTTCGCTGAAAAATAAAGATTTCAGCCCGCTATTTGCAGACCAATTGGACAGAATTACGATGTTTTAATTTGCAGGCCAACCTAACGAGGCCGAATCAAAAAAATTTCTGTTTTAAAGTTGCTGGAAATAAGTGCAGGAAGCTACAGTTTTTTTTTAAGATTTTTTTGACAAGTTTAAAATTCCGATGGATTTTCTAAACGCAGACCAATCCGAAATTTCAGATCTTAGAAAATTCAGATCAACCAACGACGAACGCAGAGAGGATGTTTGCAACGTAGAAGTTGAAACGACCGCCTCTGATACCAAATTGATGTAGGCCCGCTCTTTCGAGCGTTTTGGTGGCCGACAAATTAACACGACGCTCTCTGATAACTCTCACGTCACACTCAAGCATTTAACGTAGCAGCGGATCGATTAAAATTATTATTAGATTAACAATTACGTGGGGTTCGCAAAGCCCCTTAGATAATACCAAGGCGATAGGCCAAGGTCCTCTCAAGCGAAAAGAACTCACACGGTTCGATCGAGCGTGTTGTACCAAAAGAGAAACCACCGAAAACAAACGATTCGGGTAAGGATGGTTCTCTCCCAACAAAATACATACGAGGGCCGCCACGCCTCACGAACTTAAACGAAAATACGGTAAACAAGACAATAACTAAAATAAATTAAACCACGAAAAATCAAGCGTTACACAAGCCACGCAATTTGCCAATGCCACAAGAATTATCAAGGGAAGAGAAACACATAAAGTAGAAATTTTCGTTACCCAACCGGATGGGATGAGTCCGGTTTCACTCGACTAGAATCGTTCCTTAACGGCACCACCGGAGATACGACGGAGGGAGAGAAATTCGTCGCCTTCTTCGTGTCATGCCAACCAGAAAACTCTTACACAAGATAACTGTGGGAGAATCACTCTCTCCACGGATCCGCCGGCGTCACACCGAGGGGTTTGCAACCTTCTTCCAAGGAGTCGCACCGAAGGAAGCCGCGTCGGAGTCGCACCGAACGGATGGAGGGAGCAAGGGGGGCGGCGGCTTCACACCACAAGCCAAGGGGCGGCGGCAAGGAGGAGTTCTCTTTGGCCGAAATTTCTCTTAGAGAGGAATTAGGTTTTAAATTTTCATTCATTCACTAATTAATCCTTCATAACATGGCTATATATAGCCTACACCACTCAATCTCCCTCCAATCAACATTTAAAATTCAAAATTCAAAATGAAAATTATGATGGTTATAAGCACCCATCATAATACAAGAAATGAAATAATAAAAACAACCAATGATGGTTATAAGCACCCCATCATTACATGACTTATTTAAATGCAATAAATATAAAAATGCTTGAAATAAAATTGCCTAAAATAATAAATTATTAAAAATATATAATTATAATTATTTAATTTATAATTATATATTTTTATAAAATGACGGCGGACGTCGAGCAAAACATGTGGCGGAGGTGGCGGTGGCGTCGCGGAAGAAAAGCCATCCTCGAGCTTGCGGCAACGATCGTCTCAATCCACAAACTCTCTCCGATGGGGATCAATGGCGGCCGCATCAGCAACGTCTCCATTCAAATTTACCGGGTCACCATCATCGTCGGAGGGAGGACGCTCCTTGGCCACATGTCGTGGGAAGTCGGCTCCATCAGTTAAATCGTTCAACTTGATGACCCCATGATGAGGCTTTTGGGTTCACTTGGCCCCTAATGACATTACAAGTCTAGGGGTGGGGTCGACTTTAGGTTTTGTTACACCCTGAGCAAGGCTCTATATTTCTGAGTCAACATCATTTCAAAAGGAGTCTTGACACCAGCAAATCCACTTGTCTTCTCTGTTGCTTAGAGAAAAGAGAAGACCCCATCACCTCTCTCTCACCTCTCATAAAAAGGGTTTATTAACTCCCTTCAAAAGTTTATTCCTAGTTTTTGGGCACCTGATAAAAGCCTAAAGGGTTGTGAGATCTCCCTGGAAATATATCTTGTGGTGGCAGACACCTGATCAAAAACCTGATAGTGGATTACTACCAGGGTGGTAGAAGAGTGGATGTACCCAGTTGGGGAACCACTATAAATTTCTTGTGTTGTCTGATTGTGTTCATTTTCTTTATGTTCTTGATGTGACTGTGATAGCTTAGACTATCACTTTTCCTTCTTTCTATTATTATTGGTATCACATATTTTGACTCTGATATAAATCCAGAAAACCAGCCAACAATTTTTAATTACTCTATTCACCTGCCCCTCTAGAGTAAATCAGATCTAACCCCCTCTCTTTCAAGTTGGGTGGAGATGAAACAATTTTTATATCAGAGGTATTTATATGCGTCCTATCATTGTTGCCTACTCGAGGATTTATTCTCCCTAAAAAAGGGATCCACTTCCGTCACTGAGTATATAGATCATTTTGATGAGTTAGGAGTGAGGAGCAATGTCCAAGAGGAGCCAGCTCTGACCGCTTCAGGATTTCGGTCCAGGATGTGCCACAGGAGATAGTCTTTGAGATCCACTGCGCTTGGTCCAGAACAGACATTCCATCTCGCACTTCATTATGGTTAGTCTTTGAGATCCTTTGGAGATAGTCGAGTGGATGACCACCTTGACCTCACCAGTATGAGTCCCTTCCATTTCGAGGCTGATCAGTCCTAGAGATGGTCTCTCAAACACGATAAAAGTGGTGTCTACTTCTGATTTATCTCACTCTAGTGACATACTAAGTCCGATGAGTGATCAATCCTTTGATTTTGACTCATCCCCTATGACCCCTACTGAGTGCGCGTCTGAGCAATTTAGTGCACCTATCATAGTGTGTTCCTTCCCCACCCCTCCTCGGATCTTTGACTCACCCTTGTATGCATGTTCACCTGTGCCTCCCTATATTGTCGTGGCGAGTCATATCTTGAGTGAGGGTCGAGAGCATAGTGTCAATTTGGTAGTAGTTGTCTCTTTCCCTCTAGAGTACGTGAACAGTCTATTATCGATGACTCGTATCTCAAGGATCATACATTTATGAATAAACTCTTTGATGAATCCCCCGTTGAGACTTTTGGAGAGTCACTTGAGGAGTTTGTTCTTTTTGGAGATGTTTCGTCGACCTTATTACATTCTTGCATCTTTGTCCCACATGCCCTTTTAGTTCATCACATTCACGATGAATTTGTATACGTACCACCAGGTGAATCACCTAATTTACCTCCTTATATCATTATCTTCGACACTCCTTCGGAAGATTCCTTCCAAACTGAAATTTTCTATCGACGTCCCGGTGAGCACCCCGATAGTTTACACCTCTTAATTGATATTTGTCATTCTATGATACTACATCTCACTCTTGATGCCTCTGTTAGGTATCTAGGTGCTCACCATACACTCGATGATTGTTTCTACACCCCACTCAAGGAATCGTCAGATAAACTACCTATTTTTAGGAACTCTCACTGCTTCATAAAATCTGCATTTAGTAAGTTTACTGAGTTTGTCATTTTGCATTTGCATCTGTTGCATGGTTTGCATGTCATATTCCGACGTAAAGTTATATTAAATAATTAAACATTTTAAAACTTGCACCGGTAAGCACATAAAAAAACAAATATTCAAAGAAGGTGGTTGTGTGTTGATTTGCATATTATTTGAGAGGTTCCCATTGGGGACATCTATGAATTTAAATGTTAGGAGAATATGTCCATACACTGTCATGAGGGAGTCTGAGTCAAGTTTTTTTCAAGCTTAATATTACTAGGATTTCAATCTAGACGTGGAGCCATATTGTTTTGGGCTTTTAGCCATCCCTTCTATCTTCAATTTCCACCATCACTATAGCCTCTCCTATATCTTTGACCTCCACTACAGCTCTATCCACTACCATTATATCCCTACCCTTCACCCTTGTTGAAACTTTCTTACTACATGGGATCCACGACAACTTCATCGATATGATGACCTTATGCAGAGACACTTCCTACCTGGAGTGACAAAGAGTCTTACTTGGTTTGGCTTGGGAGCATATGGTTTCCATTCACCGGGGATGAATGTTTCTGAGCCGAGGAGATTGATAAAGATCGACGATTTTTGGGCAACAGATAGACGATCGGAGACTGTGATCGCGACCAACCCACTTTTTCATATTTTTGTATTTTATTTTTATTTTTCTGACGTGTATCTTGAGAGTTAGGTTGATTTATTCGTCGGGTGATCGTAGCCGTCGAATAATCTCAACCTAATTCCCCCTTTTATATTCCCCAACAACCGTAGGAATGGATGATTGAGAGATTAACCGCTTGGTCCAGGATGTGTCGACGCCTCCCTCTCCCAGTACCAATGTCGGGAGCCTCTGCTACCGACGCTGATGCCGACGCCATCGCTTCCATCAACCACCTCCGCCCTTCCGTGTGTCATCCGCACCTTCCTCCGCAGTTCCAGTCACAAACCACAATCTCCTCAACCTTATTCAGCCGCTGTCTCCTCTTACCAGCACAACTACCGACCTCCCGCACCCTTCACCTACATACAACCTCCTCCCCAAGCCACCAGCAGTTTACAACCCCCGTTCTTCCCTTGTCCAACCCTCCTCCAG
The DNA here is from genome assembly GCA_039513925.1 of Platanthera zijinensis. Taxonomy (NCBI): domain Eukaryota; kingdom Viridiplantae; phylum Streptophyta; class Magnoliopsida; order Asparagales; family Orchidaceae; genus Platanthera; species Platanthera zijinensis. The sequence goes on from CM077084.1 coordinate 77,300,338, forward strand.
TCCCCATCCAGCCTCCATCCGCCCACAACTACTCCTCGCCGCAAATCCCTACATTCTAGCCCTTTTCCCAGCCTCCCATCACCTCTCCGCAGCATTCTCGACCTTCCTTGCCACAACATTCAGCATTCCAGCCTTTACCCGCTGTCCAACCCCTACCTGCTCTCAAACCTTGTTGTCTAGTCCCTCCTCACTGTCAAAATATGTTGTCCAACCCTTTTCAGTGAAAATCCCCTCCCAATCATCCTCTTGGATCCCCACCACCCCTCCTCCATTTCCATAGCAATACCCCCTTCGTGTACCCACTCCAGCGCTTCCCCAACACCAAATCTGTATTTTCCCCGCCTTCAACAGCCCTCCCAGTCCACCAAATAGCCACCACCCCTCTTCGAAACCCTCCACACAACAGTATTCTCATTTTCGGACAGCCACCACCTCCACCGACATTCAGTACTTCATGAACTTTTACTTTCTAGTGTTCATTTCTTCGCATTATATGGATAACTTGTATTATTAGTAATACTTAGATTGAATTGATTTGATTTCCGTATCTTTTTATTGACGTACAAAAACTATTCGCTTCGCATTTTAATTTCAGTTCATTCTCAACTAACTTGTAATTGACTAATTGTTGGTTGTTTACTTTCATTGCAATATTTGTAATCAATTGTAACGTTTGCACAAGTTTTTATAATTAATTTGTTTAATTAATTGTGCGTCGAAAAATACTTGCATGATTGAGTCATCACATGTGTATCGTGTTTGGGTTATCCTCCGTTAGTCCATTGGATTGTGTGCTTGTGCTCATCTGCATATTCATCATAGGGTTCATCTTCGTCCCATTGCATTCATCACGTGCTCACGTGTATTGCATTTAGAGTTAGGGCATCATAAGATCACATCCTGTAGATTCGTCCTGCGACAGATAGTCTATATATTTTTATTTATTTAAAGTAAGGTGTCTTAGCTCATGTTCTTTTCAACATAAAGGTGCCTTAGCGCAAGTTCTTTTAAGCATAAGTGGGTCATGCGCTAAAGTAAGGGAAAAGTTAACAATGATGAACAATTTAGAAAGGAAGGGTTAAATTTAATAGAACAAAGACTGAATATATGATATGTAATTTTAGTGAGTGTGATATAAACAACTTTTGATATTATTACAAGTAAAAGTGATTTTTTTAATAATAAGAAGTGATATCTTAATGCAATTGATTTATGTTATCTTAGATATATTATATAATATAATAGTGGTATAAATCATGTTCTTAATTTGTAGGGTTAAGCTACATGGTTACAATAGAGAAATATAATAAGAAGATATTATGGAGATTTAAATGTAAATTTATACAAATGCTATATAGCTAATGATGTTTTATTAATTCGATTGTCGTGAAATAGAAAATTAGGCTAAGGGTGCATTTGCTTCGGCTGCTACTGATCAAAAGGGAGCTATCATAAATGGAGTTTGAAAAAGAAGCTATCTGTGAAAAATGAAGTTTGCAGTAAAAAAAATTTTGGTGTAAAACTCTGTATGCAGAGTTGTTCAAAAAACAGGGTTTGGTAAAAACGAAGTTTTGCAAAGTATATTTTTCAAAATGCAAAACCCTAAAACAAGATTGCAAATCAATTACATAATAACTAATTTTTTATCATGAGATCTGATTCCATCATTAGATCAAACCAATATTGCATAGACATCAATCCTCTAAAATTCCTCAACAACAACAACTCTCACCTTTATCCTACTATAGTGGGGCCGACTATATGGATCCTGTCTCCATTGTCCCCTATCTTTTGTCATAATTTCACTAATGCCTAAGTACATCATGTCTTTCATTATAGTTTTAAAAATTCCTCCATTCTATGCACTTCATGTTATATGTTGGCCAAACAAAACTTATAATCAATATATAAACTATAAAATTGTGATATTATTCTCATCATATGAATGAAGAGACTAATAAAATTAAAATAAACACCAACAATTCTAGCACAATCATAATAGAACAAGGCATGAACTCCAGGTGCAGGAGAAGTCATATAAATAAGCTGACTTTTTTAAATAATCAAACGACTAGTCTCCTATTCCAAAAAAGACAATATATATTACAATTTATTCTTTTGCATTAATTTTTACAACGGTATAGGATGAAATTTTCGCCTTATTCAAGTAAAAAACAGAATATTGGAACAAACAAAATGTAGGATGGATAAGATTTTGGCCTTGTAATTATTAGTGCTTCTAGATCTTATGAAAATTACAAGCAAGCAAGCAACAATGACCTCTTTAAGGTTTCACCAGGTTGATTTACATGAAACAGTATTGAAAGAATGGAAAAGCATAGTAACTATGTCTAGAGGATCAACTCACATTGATGCTATTGAGATATATTAGAAATTAATGTGCTAAACTCACATCTTCAGGGGTTAGAGGATGCATTCGGTTCACTTGCGATCCTGATTGATGATGATGGATTCCACACAAGGGTTCCAGGATAGAATGGAATCACCATAAGGATTTCAGGAAGATAATAGTGGTGACGGACAAGAGCGACGTCATGGAATAGTTGGAGCTGTGAGGGATGGGTGGCGATCAGAATCAGGAGAGTGGAAAAGAGGAGACACACAATTCAAAAGTCATGGAACGGAGCTCAGGGTTGTAGCGGAAATATGACATAAGTGCTACAGAATTAAATTCAACCGTTTACCGTGCTTTTCACTCACAAATAGTCTTCCATCGCCAAACTTCATTTTGGAGGAGACGGAACGGAGTCCATCCGCTTAAATAAATGAGGTCTAGTTTAAATGTGGTTGAATTAAGTGATATGATTGATAGCGGTATCTATTGAAGATAGGATAATGTGAATATATAATGGGTGGCTTAAACATGCATAAAGAAGGATTAAAAGTGTATGCATAGAAGGTTAGAGAAATAATAAAATCAAGATAATATAGATAGAAGTTGAAGGCTCTGTTTGACGCTGCTTTTTTGCTCTGGTGAGTTTGGACAGAACACCACCATCCATAGGTGGACCCTACGGGATTTTTCAGTGGGGGCATGCAATAAAATAATGACGAAAAATATTGGTACGTGCGATAAAAAATAACAACAAAATTGCATAAAATATTATCTAAATTAGGACATTTTTAGTTAACAAAATAAGATCACATCTGTTGTATTTTCTGAAGAATAATGGATCTGGACTTATGTTTTCATCAACATTTACCCATCTGCAGTTTCACACTGGAGTTGCACCAGAAATTCAACATAAAATTTAAGATTGAAAACATTATGACACTTTTTAAATTTGATAAATCTTTTTAATAACAAAAAAAGAGGATGTAATGGTCATGCTATTAGGTGATATCATGCTATACCTGAATGGACTCGACTTACAAGGGATTGCAAGTTAAACTATTTCTTAAGCATAGACATGGGATGGCAAAGTAACAGATTATAAATTTTAGGGTTAATTACAAAAACCTCAACTCGGTAATAAGGAAGAATGAAAGATGAAGAGGAAGATTAATAGGAAGACAAGGAGGAATAAAAAAGCCAGAAAACTCACCGGCGGCGAAGACTCCTATCGTGATTAGTGCGGAGAGAAAAGGAGCAGTGCCGCACAAGTACTTCCGTCAAAACCTAGGGTCGTCCAGTCGGGAACGAATGAGGAATGTTGTTTATTTATTTGATTCAAGAGTATTTGCCCCAGTTTTTAACTTTGGCAAATACTATTATAGTATTTGTCATGGTTAAAAACCGTGGCAAATACTACTTACAAAAAAAATTATTTCAATGTGGGCAGCCGCCCACATTGGGCCTATGGTAGGTCCGCCTATGCCACCATCATAAAATATGATACGATCCCGAGGAGGAGGCGGGGAGTTCGGTCGGCTGGGAGAGAGTAGAACGGGAGAGAGAGGGGGAGAGAAGGGGGAGGAGAATTAGGGTAAGAGAGGAGAGAAGGGAAAAACACAATTCATCCAAGATATCAAAAATAGGTATAAGCACTACCCCTTATAGTAGCGGGGTGCGAACAACAACGTGAATAATCCGCCTGAAAAATAAATGCTGAAAGGAAATACAATTGCTGAAATAAAAACCATAAATGCGGAAATAAATGAGATACAATAATGGCTAGGCCGCGATATGCTCCGCGGGTTCGGTGGGGTCCTCCAAAACACGCGCCCGGTGCATGTAGACTCGTTATGGGGGCTCGACATCGTACAACTTTGTAACAATGCCACCATCTTGGAAATGTGCCTTGTCCTCAAGGCAGTAATCAGCGAACTAGCCACGGAAATCATTGTGGGGTAGCCATGTCGCGTCCAAGTCAGGCCGGCCGGTCCAGGATATGAGGACCTTCTCCGATGTACGGTCCCCTAGGGTGAGGCATCTATAATTAAGGATCGTGGAAGGGTAGTAGGCTGCCACTCCTGGGAGGTCGAGGTTGGTCAGAATGTGATCTGTGGGGGTGTGTTCGCCCACCACGCATCGTAGCTGCGAGACATGGAAGATCAGATGAATACGGCTCCCGGCTGAAGGCGAATGCGGTAAGCGACCGCCCTTATACGGGAGAGGACCTCGAAGGGCCCGAAGAAACGAGGTGCAAGTTTTGGACAAGGTTGGCGGGCCACCGAAAGCTATCGGTAGGGGTGAAGTTTGAATAAAACCTTCTCTCCTACCTCAAAGGAGAGGTCCCGACATTTCCTGTTGGCGAAGGAAACCATCTTCTGTTGGGCTCGACGTAAGTGGTGCTTCAAATGATCCAAAATGGTGTCCTTGTCATAGAGAGCAGTGGCCAAGCTCTCCACATGGAACTCTCCTGGAGGATGGCAGACAATAGACAGAGGAGGGCGTCCGTAAATAGTCTCGAATGGTGTAGTACTGGCCGCCTGATGGTATGCGGTATTGTAAGAGTATTCGATCGACCCGAGCCACTTGGCCCGACTAAGAGGCTTATCCCCCACAAAGCAGTGGAGGTACGTCTCCAAACATCGGTTGAGAACCACAGATTGGTCGTATGTCTGTGGATGGTATGTCGTGCTCATGCAGAGATGGGTGCCCTGTAAGTGGAATATGTCCAAAAGGACTCAGGAAGAGTGGATCGTTGCCACACATGATCGACCAAGGAAACCCGTGGAGGCGCACGACCCCCTGGATGAAGCTGTCAGCGACAGTGGCTATAGTGTATGGGTGACAGAGGGGAATTAAATGAGCATACTTCGAGAGCTGGTTCACCACGACCAGGATGCAGTCGTGTCCCTGTGATTGGGGCAGTTGTGTGATGAAATCCATGGCGATGTCGTCCCAAATGCGATCGGGGATCGGAAAGGGCTGAAGTAGGCCACCTGGAAACATGGCCTCGTACTTGGCCTTCTGGTAGGTGAGGCAGGCGGCCATGAAGGCCTTGACCTGTCGGAATATGCGAGACCAATAGAGTGAGGCGGCCAGCCGTTAGTACGTTCGGTAGGCACCAACGTGTCCTACCATGGATGAAGAATGGAACTTGGCCAACAACAGAGGAATGCTCGGGGAGGAGGGGGCGAGTACGAGGCGGCCCCTAAAGATTAGGCGGCCGTCAACCAAGGAGTATAGTGGGTGGGTCGTGGCGTCCGCTAGGAGTGCTATCCGTATCCTGTTGAGCGCCGGGCCGGCTTCTACTTCCCGTTGGTGGGTATCCACATCCTCCCAGACCGGGTGGGAGATGACCACAAGTATAAGGTTGCACGAGAGGGCGTCGGCCGCGCGATTCATATTCCCTGGTCAGAACTTGATGCTGAAGTCATAGCCAAGTAGCTTGGCCACCCACACTTGTTGAGTGATCATAACAATCTTCTGCTGTAGGAGGTAGCGAAGGCTGTGGTGGTCGGTGCAAACCATGAACCGTTGGCCTAAGAGGTAAGGTCGTCAATGCTAAACAGCAAGGACGAGGCCCATGAGCTCTTTCTCGTAAGCGGAGCATGTACAAAAACGTGCGACTGAAATAGTCCACAGGGTGGCCGACCTGCATCAATACGACCCCCACGCTGACGCCCGATGCATCACACTCCCCGGGGAAGGGCTGGGAGAAATCCGGCATGGCTAACATCGGGGCACAAACTATGGCCTGATGTAGAGCGGTAAAAGCGGCGGAGGCCGCCGCCGACAACTCGAAGGGCCATTCAGTCGACATCTTCAGAAGCTGGGTGAGGGGTCGAGCCAACATGCTATACCCCTGAATGAATCGGCGGTAGTACCTTGTTAGTCCCAAGAATCCACGGACATCGCAAAGAGATGATGGTGTCGACCACTGGAGGACCGCCTCGATCTTGTCGTTGTTCATGATGACTCTCGCAATAGAGATGGTGTGTCCTAGATAACACACCTCTGGGATCCCAAAGGAACACTTTGTTGGGTGGAGCTTTAGGTGGTGGCATCGTAGAGTGGCCAATGTCTATCGAACGTGCTAGATGTGCTCCTGCTAAGAAGAATTATAGACCAATATGTCATAAAAAAAACAAGTACGTGCTGACGAAGTACCAGGAGAGAAATGTCGTTCATCGTTGCCTGAAAAGTGGTCGTCGCGTTGGTCATGCTGAAAAGCATAACCAGGAACTCATAGTGGCCGTCATGGGTTCGGAAAGTAGTCTTGGCGACGTCGGCCAACCGAACGTGAATTTTATGGTTGCCGACACGGAGGTCTAGCTTGGTGAAGACAGTCGTACCGTGGAGCTCATCCAAAAGCCCCTGAATCACCGAAATCGGGTACTTGTCTGGGTCAACGGCTTTGTTGAGCTCCCGATAGTCCACGCAGAAATGCCAACTGTCGTCTTTTTTTTTCTGACTAAGAGGACTGGGCTGGAAAAGGGGATGGCACTGGGCCGAATGAGGCCCCCATCAACATGTCACGTACCAGCCTCTCAATCTCGTCCTTTTGTATGTTCCTGTAGCGGTATGGTCAGACCGAGACTGCTGACACGCTGGGCTGAAGAGGTATGTCATGATCTGCAGCTGAGCCGTTGGTAACCCGGATGGTGCAGTAAAGAGATCCGCAAACTCAGATAGGAGGGTATGAAGGTCCGGATGTGGTGCTGAAGCCGGTAGCGCGACGTCTGAAATGGGCCAGAGCCAAGCCAAAAATTCAACGTTCACAGTCCGCTGAATCGCGCAGACGAAGACGGGGGAGCGATGTAGCGCGGCGTCTCCCACAAGGAAGCACTCCCGGCCGTCTTGGAGGAAATGCATCGTCATAGTCCCCCAGTTGACTCACACGTCACCCAACGTGCAGAGCCACGCAACTCCCAAAATGGCGTCGATCTAGCCAAGGCCGAAGACGTAGAAGTTCGTCTTCGCCGAGTAAGGGCTCACGAAATGCGAGATGACCAGACAATTACCCTGGATCGAGCGGCGACGACCATCACCCAAACTAACAGTGAAATCTGGAGAAGGTTTCGTTGGAAGACACAGTTACTAGGCCAGATGAGATGAAAGGAAATTATGACTCGCCCCGCTGTCCACCATTATGACAATGCGGCGGTCGCCCAACTGTCCTGCCAGCTTCATGATTTGGGGGCCTAAAATGCCGCCCACAGAAAAGCATGAAAGCTCTAAATGGTGAAGGCCTGCATCAGCGGAGGCCTCTGTGGTGTCCTCCGTCGTGATATCGAGGTATTCAAAATCCGCCAAAGTAATCTCTGGATCGAATTCACCGATAATAACATGACACTCCTTTACCGCGCAGACATGGGTAGGGGAATAGGCCTGACGGCAGCAAAAACACAGCACTTTGCGGTGGAGGTCGTCGAACTTGCGGTTGGAGAACCATTGGGACGGGGTTGAACGGCCTAGCCTTGCGTACAGAGGGGTCGATGGACTTGGGGCTCCGGGGTAGCTGTCCTCCATGGTCGGCCACCTGGCAGATCCCCGCCTGGAATCGACAGGGGTCGAGGGGACAAATCTGCTTCCACAAGGCGTGCCACATCGAGGGCCTCGGAAACCGTCCGAGGGTGATGGGTGTGGAGCCGGGACCGTACATTGAGTCAAAGGCCCTGCATGAAGAAACCAAGATAGTGATCTGGTGGCAGGCCCGGAACATGAGTGACGAGAGCCACAAACTCATCAATGTAGTCATCAAGCGCACCGGATTGTTGTACCCCACACAGTCTTTCGATGGTGGAGCCATAATAACGGCTGTCGTAGCAACAAATCATTTTCTTCTTGAGTTTCGACCAGGAGATGGTCAGGTTGGTCTGTCGTAGCCACCAAGCCCAGTGGTGGGCGGAGCCGTCGAGTCCCATGACGGCGGTAGAGACCTTGTTCTACTCGGGTGTGTGGTGGAGATCAAAGTATTGATCTGCCTTGGCGATCAACCCAATCGGGTCTACACCAACGAAGGTGGGAAGGTTTAAGGCCAGGGCCTGGCGGCCGAGGGGAAGAGGGGATGCGGTATCCCCGATGTGCGAAAGTGGTTCCACCCCCAGGATTGACGTGGCGGTGGCCGGGCACGAGGTTCCGTTGGCGAAAAAGGCAGATGGAGGTTGTAACACATCTAGTTTTGAGTGGATGGCGAGCAAGGAGGCATTCAAGGAGGCCACAATGGACTCCTGGGTGCTGAAACGATGTAGGAGGGCCTCATTGGCATCCTCCGATGGGGCCTCGACGGTGGAACGGGTGTTCGGCGCCATGGACACGAAAGGAAGGGCGTCAGCGGCGGTGCGACGCAGGGTGGACGGGCGCGGAAGGCACGACGCGAGAGCGGTGGTGTGGATGATGCAGTTGTGTACTAGGCTTGTGCAGGAAGGAACAGTGCGACAGATGCGGCGCCGGAGGTGCGGGATGCGGACGGGCGGCGCAGCCTGGAGCCCTGTGCGGAACGCAAATGGGTAGCGCGTTGGTGTGGAACGCGAATGGGGGCGCGACCTGGAGCGACGCTGGGTGGTACGAAGGATGGGGCTAGTTCGTCGGCGGCTAACGACGGGTCAGACTAGTTTGATAGGATCCCGGGAAGGAGGCGAGGAGTTCGGTCTGCTGGGAGAGAGTAGAATGGGAGAGAGAGGGGGGAATTAAGGTAAGAGAGGAGAGGAGGAAAAAACACAATTCATCCAAGATATCAAAAATGGGTATAAGCACTACCCCTTATAGTAGCGGGGTGCGAACAATGACGCGAATTATCCGCCCGAAAAATAAATGCTTAAAGGAAGTACAATTGCTGAAATAAAAACCATAAATGCGGAAATAAATGAGATATGATAACAGGTAGGCCGCGATCTGTTCCCCGGGCTCGATGGGGCCCTCCGGGATACGCGCCCGGCGCGTGTAGACTCGCCATGTGGGATCGGCATTGTGCAACTCAGTAACATAATATTTGTTTGGCATGAGAACGATTATGACCACCCCCAAGAAAAGAATCTAGTTTTGAACATAAAAGTAGATAAATTCCTTTGGTGAGGCCGAGGCCGGGCGTTCATGAACGATGGTTCATAATCACCACGTTCATGACCGCCACCACCGTGCCAAACAATGCCGAAATGATCTGGAAGAATAGATTATCACCTTTAGTAACCACCAAAGAAACTCAGTAAGAACTAAGAACCAATGGAAGTTATATTCATAAAGCCAACACACATCATAGTTGGGATAAGGCTGATCGTGAGGTGCTAAGTACATCAACCACAATTTATAGCATAGTAAACAAAGCGACTGTCCACAACTTCTTTGTTGCAATGCATACCAATATATGGAGGCAATGATATATACATGATTATATGAGTAGGCATGATCTTGGTGGCTAAGTTATCAATGTCTCTGGGGTTGTAATCATTTCTTTAAATGTAGTTGTTTTTACTGAAAATAGATGAAAACATTGTAATTGGACTAATTAATCTTCCTTGAGATTTTATATTTAATTACAATAATGGGGCTTAAATCAGTCAAGTAGAAATTTTACCACCGTTTGAAAGAAATTGTAATAAAATTTTGCAAGCACATGACTGATCTTTACAGAACCAAGTTGGTTTATCTTATTTGTTACATGCCGGACCAATGAAGAAAAAAAATTTTGGTACCTTCAATAAAATACTGAAGTTAAAGAGGATGCTAGACCAATGAAGAAAAAATATTTTGATACATTTGTATAAGAACAAATGAGATATACAAAATTGTGTTAAATACAGAAGAATTAAATTAACGAGTCATATCATGAAATTTTGAGAACGAGTAATAGAATGAAAAGTAAGGCGAGTGAGTTGCATATGTTGTTTATCGATTTTGAGAAAACTTATGATAGGGTTTCAAAAGAGATCTTATGGAGAGTCATAGAAAAGAAAGATATAAATGTATCATGCATTGACATGATCAAAGATATGTATACAAATTTAGTGGCGAGTGTGAGGACATCTGGAGGATTAACATAGGAGATATCACTGCTGGCTTACACCAAGGTTCAGCTTTAAGCCCTTATCTCTATACCCTTATCTTAGATGAGCTCACCAGAAATATCCAAAAAGCAATACCTTGGTGTTTATTGTTTGCGGATGATATCGTTTTGGTCGATGAGACGCGCGAGGGTGTAAATGTGAAATTTAAATCTTGGCGGGACACTTTAGAAAAGAAGGGTTTAAAGTTGATCGGGGCAAAGACGGAGTATATGGAGCTTAAATTTAGCAGTGCAAGGACGGATGACTTCGTTATTAAGTTGGGTGATCAAAATATTTCCCGTAGTGAGTGCTTTAAATATCTGATACCACTTGAAAGTCTTTAGTGTCAACTAAGTCCACCTATGGGGGGGGAATAGGTCTCGTGCTGTCTTTTACGGAATTTAAATAACCTGCACAAATAACAAACACAACACAGAAAAACACACAAGCAATTATAGTGGTTCCCCGAATTGGGTACGTCCACTCTCCCCCTTCGACCTATCTCCCACCAAGGGACGACTCGGTCACTTCACCAAACGGATTGAAATCCAATCCTCACACTACGGAAGGCACCCTTCCAACCGAAGGAGTCACTACTCCTCCACCACGGGTTGCACCCAACCCTTACAACTAGGAATCAATATTCCTTTACAACAAAACAAAATTAGAATGTAAAAGAAATACAAACTACACTTGTGGAGAACCCGATGTCCCTCTTCGTTCGTTGAAGCATTCTTGATGAAGACGAAGAGTCCACGGCCGGAGCACTCTCTTGGAGAGGATCTTCCCAAGATCGGCGGCGGCAAGTGAATGCGGCGGCGATGCTTTGTAGATCCAAACTTCTTGACGAAGCAAGCAAGTTCTACCAACGATCTCAATCGGATCGGTCGTCTCAATCGATTCGGAATGAAGAGCTAACTTCGTTCAACAAATCGAGAGACAAGGGATCTCGAGAGAGAAGAATTAGACGCTATACTTAGCCTTGGTCCTGTCGCTGGACGATCAAAGAGGATGTAAGATTTGCGGCGGCGACAACTTGTGAGCAGCGACGGCGACGGAAGGATTTCCGCGATCGGCTAGGTCATGCTCGACGGCTTTGATTTCTCGTGAATGATTACTCTTGATATTCAAAATACGCGAGTATATATACTGTAGAACAACCATAAATGACCGTTGTGGGGCCCACAAGAAGAAGCCCTAGTTCCGGTCAAAACAGCGTAACCCGTCATGGTTCGATCCAGCGAGCAGAGCAAATTTGTCTAAGGAAAATTCGGCGAGAATCATTGGTGATTCTCGACGAAGTCGGCGGGAATCACTTGTGATTCCCGCCGAATTTGCCTTGGCAGGATTCCAGTTGAAACTCTCATCATCCGGAGGGAATCGGCGGGAAAGCAAAGTCATTCTCGACAAATCGGCGGGAGTGCAACGTCATTCTCGACGAATCGGCGAGAGTCAGTCGTCGATTCTGCCTTAGCAGAATTCTTGAAGGAGGACAGTCAGCCAGATGAAATCGGCGGGAGTCACAGACTGATTTTTGACGATTCGGCGAGAATCACTAGTGATTCCCGTCGAATCGGCGAGAATCACTTAGTGATTCCCGTCGAATTTGACTTAGACGATTTTCCTCTTCCTTCCCATGAACTTGGTCTTTGACCCATCTTTGCTCCTCTTATGCTCTTGATCTATCTCGACCCTGTACTTGAAAATAAGTACACTCCAATAGAGAGAGCACACATGAGTCAACGCACTGATCTGCTCAACGAGGAATTACGTTGCGCAGACCCGTGTATATTGACCCACTGCACCCTGACATTGGTGTGTACTTAGCATGGAATAGCTGCAAGCACAACTTGAAGAAATATCGTCAAATACATTGTCAATTCAACTTAGCTTGTTCAGGGGCTTTTTCAAATCAGGTACATCGTGGATACAATACCCAACAATCTCCCCCTATTTGAAGAAGCCTAAACCCTACAAGCTAAGGTGAATAAGACAGCTGGGAATGAAAAACATAAAATGAACAATCTGTTGAGAATGAAATTCATTACCATTCATTACCATTTTCCTTAGAGCATACTTAGCATTCTTAGCCTTTGGCAGCCACTTTAGTACCTTAGCACCTTAGCCTTAGCCGAGAGGGTAATCTCCCCCTTTTCGGCTTCTATAAAATTGGGACTTCACTTGGAGCCACATGCTCCCCCTCAGCTCTTGCATCCGTGCTCGAGCTTGAGTTCCTTGTTGATGCTCCCCCTTGATCCAAGAGCCTGGAGCCTTACAGTCTTCAATCTTCATAGTTCAGCATGCCGAGTTCAGTTTTGAAGAGACTGAACTTGGCCTCGTCTAGGGGCTTCGTGAAGATATCTGCAACCTGCTTATCCGTGGGGACATAGCAGAGAGATATATCTTTGTTTTCCACATGCTCCCGAATGAAGTGATAGCGCACTTCAATATGCTTTGCTCTGCTGTGCGACACAAGATTGTTCACAATAGCTATTACGCTCGAGGAGTCGCAATACATCGGAACTTCGCTGAACTGCAAGTCATAATCTTTGAGCTAATTTCTGATCCATAGAAGTTGTGCGCAACAGCTGCCTGCTGAGATGTACTCAGATTTAGCCGTAGAGGTTGCGACATAATTCTGCTTTTTACTGTTCCATGAAATAAGCCTTCTTCCGAGGAATTGGCACGTCCTGAAAGTGCTTCTCCTATCATCCCTGCTTCCTACAAAGTCAGCATCTAAAAAGCCTATCAGCTCGACATCATTGTTTCTTGGGTACCATAAGCCAATATTTGGTGTACCTTTAAGGTATCTAAGAATTCGCTTTGCAGCGACATAATGAGATTCCTTAGTGTTCACCTGATATCTGGCACAAACGTATGTGGAAAACATAATATCCGGTCTACTAGCAGTAAGGTAGAGCAGGGATCCAATTATGCTTCTGTATTTTTCATCAAAAGGTTTCCCTTTCTCATCCTTATTCAGAGACACAGTGGATCCCATTGGAGTCCTCATAGAGGTTGCATTCTCCATTCCGAATTTCTTGAGGAGTTCATTTGTGAACTTCGTCTGAGAGATGAAAATTCCATCCTCAGACTGTTTCACTTGAAGTCCCAAGAAATACTTTAGCTCTCCCATGCTGCTCATTTCAAACTTTCCTTGCATAAGTTTAGAAAACTTTTTGCAAAGATTGTTGTCCGTTGAGCCGAATATTATGTCATCGACATAGATTTGCACCAGCAAGATATTGCCTTTGACTTCCCTAAGAAACAATGTCTTATCTATTTTTCCTCTCGAGAACTTGTTCTCAAGAAGAAAACTAGACAGAGTCTCATACCAAGCTCGAGGAGCTTGTTTTAAGCCATATAATGCTTTATTAAGAAAATAAACATGATTAGGAAATGTAGGATTAACAAAACCTGGGGGTTGCGCGACATATACTTCCTCTTTCAAATTTCCATTTAGGAACGCAGATTTCACGTCCATCTGATAGACAGTGAATCCTTTGTGAGAAGCATACGCCAGGAACAATCTGATCGCCTCGAGTCTTGCAACTAGTGCAAAGGTTTGGTCGAAGTCAATCCCCTCCTCCTTTCTGTAACCTTGAGCCACCAGCCTGGCCTTGTTCTTTATGATGACACCGTGTTCATCCAGTTTGTTTCTGAAGATCCACTTGGTGTCGATCATATTCTGGTTCTTTGGTTTGGGAACAAGCGTCTAGACGTTGCATCGTTCGAATTGATGCAGTTCATCTTGCATGGCCAATATCCATGACGTATCTTTGTTCGCTTCGTCGAACTTCTTTGGCTCAACCTGTGACAGAAAACAAAGGTGCAAAATCTCGTCAATTGTACCTCTCCGAGTTCTGACACCGTCACGAGGATCTCCTATGATCTTATCTCTGGGATGATCCCTCACGTGTTGGAGCTCTAGGACTCTAGCATCTGGAGCTCTAACAGCTTCTTGGGCTCCTCCCTCTTCTGGGAGGATTTCTTCATCCTGACCGTCATCATCTCCGGTTGACGTTGAGGTGGAGACCTTGACGTACTTGGGAGTTACATCTTTAGTGGTCTCACCGAGACTTAGCTGTTCAAGTCGTGCACCTGCATCTTCAAGAATGTCACTGGAAGAATTTCTATGAAGCAAGCTTCCTTCATCAAAAACAACATTAATGGACTCCTCTACCACTAGGGTTTTCTTATTGAAGATCCTATATGCCTGACTATGGCTACTATAGCCCATGAATATGCGTTCGAAGAATTTTTCACCAAATTTAGTACGTGGGTACTTCCCGTTATTGAGTACATAACATCTGCAGCCAAAAATCCTTAAATAGGATATGGTCGGTTTCCTGCCTTTTAGTAGCTCATAAGGCGTCTTACGATGATTCTTGTTGATCAATGCTCGGTTCTGTACATGACAAGCCGTATTGACAGCCTCTTCCCAAAAGTACTCTGGAAGAGAGGCGTCATTCAACATTATCGTACATGCTTCAATGAGCGTTCTATTTCTCCTCTCCGCAACTCTGTTTTGCTAAGAAGTACGCGGGGATGAAAACTCATGAAAGATACCATGTTCTTCACAAAATTCTGTCATAGCACCAGACTCGAATTCTGTTCCATGGTCACTTCTGATTTTGACCATGGAGCAGTTAAGTTCGTTCTGGATTTGCTTGACAAAATTAGTGAAGATGTCAAACGTATCTGACTTTCGTTTCAAAAAGAACACCCACGTAAACCGAGAGTGATAATCAACAATCACTAGCGTATATGATTTGCCTCCTAAGCTATGAACTTACACTGGACCGAACAAGTCCATATGCATAAGATAGAGACATCTGGAAGAGTCTTTGTCTGCAATGCCCTTAAAGGTAGCCTGAGTCTGTTTGCCCTTCTGGCATGCAGGACAGGGGCTATCTTTGATGCACTTAATAGTAGGGGCATCCCTTACTAAATTCTTAGAAAATAACATATAAATAGTCTTAAAAATTAATATGTGCTAATCTCTTGTGCCATTGTTCACAAAGAGATGCACTACCTTTTGCTACTAGGCACACGAGGGTAGAAGAGTCTAAGTTAAGAAAATCTAAGCAAAAGATATTTCTGCTCCTAATACCAGTTAATATCATCTCCGAAGAGGCACACGATATTATCAAGCACTTATCCTTGCAGAACTTAACGTCATATCCTTTATCACACAACTGACTTACACTGATCAGGTTATGATTTAACCCTTCAACATATGCCACGTCGGTGATAGAGATTATATCGTTGGAAATCATACCGTAACCTTTGGTGATTCCTCGATCTGATCCCCCAAAGATGACTTTGGGTCCATTTTCGACTGGAGAGTAATCATGCAGCAGGCTTCTTGTCCTAGTCATATGCCGGGAACATCCACTGTCCAAGTACCAGATTGGCATTTTGTTGGCCTTTGGACATACCTGCAAAATAGAATTAATTTCCCTTAGGAACCCAATCGAACTTGGGTCCTAGATTCCTTGTTAGCACACTCCCCCTCGGGTGGTTAACCCTACGAGTGGTCGGCCTCGCATTGCTAACATGAGGAGTCTCGTTAAATCTTGGATTAAACCAGCAATCCACGGCAAAGTGACCAACTTTGCCACAGCACCAACAGTCAAACCTGTTGTACTGCTTTCTAGGCTCCATCTTCACCCTTGGAATGGTGGGTCCAGCCGGGGCCTTGGATCTGGAGGTGGAGGCATCATGATGACAGCAGTCACACGATTTCTTCACTTCCTGTTCCTTCAGTATAATAGGCTTGGCCTTTGGTGCCTGCTTCCTATTATGGCCGCTAGAGAAGTGGCCATAATTCTCCACTTGGATTTCCTCATAAGGTGCCTTGAAGACACTCTCACCGTAGTTGCGGGGGAAGGCCCAACCATCATACCAGCTCTTGGGCTTTCAACCGAGGGCCAGAAAAAGTGGCCATAGGTTGACTCAAAGTCCTGCTCATTGCAAGGAAAGCTAGGCTTTCTGAATAAAACAGGATCGAGTGGAGCCTTTCCCTTTTCTACAGCAGAGGCGTTCTTAGCAGCCTTATTTTTCCTCTGCTTTCTGTTTCTCCTGGATGATTTACCAGGCACACCCACATGCCCTAAGCCAGCCCCCTTAGCCTGAGCAGAGAATTCATCAACCAGAGGAAGAACGGTCTTAGGCATGAAGAAGCTATTGACAATCTTCCTTTCTACCGCAAGCTATTCTTCCAACTTGTTTATTTCTTCCTGTTTTAGGTCAAGGAGCCTTAGAGACTCTGAGTGCTCAGAATTCAGGCCCAGGTGTTCCTGTTGGAGAGAGATCAAACTAGTGATCTCTTCTCTTAGAGACACACCCTCAGCCTTAAGGAATTTGACTTCCTTTTTTTGAGCCCTCAACCTCTTGTGGCATTCCTCAAAGGTATTGAGCAGAAGCTCATACTTTTTGAGGAGCTCAGCTTCACGGGCAGATGGGCTGTCCTCGAGATCATCATCATGAGACTCAGAGTCAGAGTCAGAGAGGGGGGGTGCAATCTTTTACCTTCCCAGTAAATGGGGGGCATTCTCCTTCTGAGTCAGAGCGACCCATTAGCCCGAAGTAGGCTTCCTCATCATCAATGGTGTCTGAAGAATCAGATTCACTCAGTGTCTTCAGCTTCTTAGCAATGAAGCTCCTCTCCTTCTTTTTATCTCTCGAGTTCCTGTGCTCCTCTCCTTTCCCCTTATCTCTCTTGCCTTGGTGGCAGTCAGCGATGACGTGACCTGGCTTATTGCATCCAAAGCAAATAATGTCATTAGAGCGATGTTTGTTCTGTTTGGATTCATACCTTTCAGAAGAATAATTCTTCTTCTGATGTCTAGAGGAGGAGCCGTCTCTCTTTCTTTGATTCTTCAACTTGAGGAACTTCTTGAACTCCCGAGTGATGAGGGAGAAGTCTTCTTCAGATAGATCTGAGACGGAAGAGCATGGCTCAGAGTCTTCTTCCTCATCCATTTTCCGAGAATGGGACGAGGCTGCACCCTTGCCTTTTCTTGAGTGATTGGCTTTTAGGGCCACAATCTTCTCTCTGGCAGCAGCTTTATCGGCTTCTTCTTCAGCTTTTCTTGTGTTCAACTGAAGCTCATAGGACAGAAGTTTCCCAAACAGAATCTGGGGATCAGTTTCTGCCAGCCTGCCAAATTCTCTGATGGCGCAGATCTTGGTGTCTCATTCCTTAGTAAGGGATCTAAGGAATTTGTCATTTAGTTCACCATCGGTGAACACTCTGCCATAGCCCTTCAGGGCATTGACGATCTTCAGGAAGTTCTCGAATGTCACTCTGATTTCTTCCTTGGTGTACAACCCCATAGCCGGTCGAGCGGGACCCTCCCCAAATATCGGCCTATGGGCATGCTATAGGCGACGAGTTGGTGCGACTCCGTTCGAAGACGTGCAGGTGCATGTTCGTGCGTGCGGAGATTTCATGCGCATCAGCTTTTTAATATATATGTTATAATATATATAGATAAGATAGAGATAATGGATAGGGAGGAGGAGAAGCAGGGAGGGCTCGGGTACAGACAGAGGCGGGGAAAAAAGAAAAAGAGTCGCTAGGGCTTTTCGATCCGGCCGCCTGGTGCAACCTGACGCCGCCCCTCCCCTCTCTCCCAGCCTTCTGGAGCAAACCGACGCCAGCGCCTCCCCCCTCTCTCTGCGCTGGCAAGCACAAGGCAAGTGCTACCCGAGCCTCCCCCACCTCTCTCAGTCCAGGCCGCCGCCTGGAGCAACCCGACCGCCTCCTCCCTCTTCCTGTCTGGGCCGCCGCAAGGAAGGGCACGATCGCCCCTTCCTCCTCCTTGCTTCTCTCGATCCAGGCCTCCGCCGGCTTCATGGCCCGTGCCCCCTTTTTCCTGCTCCTCTAGTCCAGGCCTCCACCAATAGGAGGAGCCCGAGCCGCCTCCATTTCTCCAATCCAGGCCGCCGGCAAGTGCAGCCCGCCCCTTCTATTCTTCTTGTTCAGGCCTCCGCCTGGAAGCACAGCCCGGCTCATCCCTCTTCCTCTCGTCGCCGCCACCAAGGGTAAGTCCAGCCGCCTGGAGCAAGGCACGGGTCGGCCTTATACAGTCAAAGCTGACCACCTGGAGGCGGGATCGACCTCATGCGACCATGCTTGGCTTCCTGGAGCTAGGTCGATCGGGATCTTCTCTCCCAGCGCCGGCCGGAGATCGAATCGTCCATCAAGCCAGAAATGGAGATTTCCTCTCGCCTCCAAGCAAAGGGCTCGACCACCACCAAAAAATATGGAGCGGGGAATTTTTTATTTCTCCCCCACCGCCGGCAAGAGTTTCGGCCACCAAAAATACTCAGCAAGGGTTCAACCCTTGAGAGGAAGGGCTCGGTCTGGAGTGGAGATCGACAACCGTCGCAGCTACCGGCACCGCCGCCAAACACGCGCCAAGGGTAACGAAATTTCTACTTGGGCAGGTGAAGCCCTTAATTTTCATATCTGCATGGAAGCACCTTTCCACCGACGAGTGGGGGAAGGATGCTCTCTGATGGGTTGACGTGTACGTCCCCACAGTTAATTGCATTAGCACCCGGAAGCATGAATACGGGTTTAGGCATGCTGTGTGAAGCCCATCTGGATGTGTAAGCCGGATTGGTGATGTTCTGGGGTTCCCGAAGAAAACCCTGTGGAAGTTGTTTATTATTTGCTCTTGGGAGATAAGCATCACCGCCCCGAGGCAGAGGTGGAGCCGGTATTTACTTTGCCATCGCTTAGCGGGACGTTGGCGTACAGGTGTTGCAGTACCAAGCGGGGAATAGCAGGCTTAAGCCCCCAGTTTGTGCCGGCCCAAGAAGGCCTATTTCTGCTTATGTTGCCGGCCTGCGTGCCGAAGTATGGAATTCATATTACTGTAATTATTTAAATGCATGTGATGCTCTGTGTATGTGATCTATCCTTTTCGTCTTAGGCGGGCGGTATATTCGTGAACCGCTCGCCCCATGGGGATCCCGAGGTAAGATTACCGGGAAGCCCCTAAAGGTCAATTAATGGCCTTTTAGAACAACGTAGTTATGTTTTTAGCGGCCCAATTGGGGTTGCGTAGAGTAGGGCTGCTAGGCGGTATTACGCCAATAAAAAGGTGGGCGGGGAACATTTTACATAGACCCGAGGTGGCACCTCTAGTTAAGAAGGAGTGGATCTTGAGATCCTCCTTAGATGTTCCGGTCGGCCAAGAGAGCCCTCCGAAGGTGCCTTAGCTCAGCCCTTGGCTTGGGAGGGTAAGAATTTGTTAGTTTTCCGGGTATGCAGTAGGACCTCCACGCTGAGACCTTGGGTCTGTCCCTTGTGTTCCTAGTCTTGTGCCTAGATCG
The DNA here is from genome assembly GCA_039513925.1 of Platanthera zijinensis. Classification (NCBI taxonomy): domain Eukaryota; kingdom Viridiplantae; phylum Streptophyta; class Magnoliopsida; order Asparagales; family Orchidaceae; genus Platanthera; species Platanthera zijinensis. The sequence continues at coordinate 77,320,084 of CM077084.1, forward strand.
TTCGCTTGAGGGTAGTAGGTGCGCGGTCACCCCTTCCCCAAGGGTCGAACTCAACAGAGACCGATTTTTCGATTTCAACACTTTGGACCTTGCCTGAAGGTCACATACTTCTGGTTCAGAAGGGATCTTCGATCATCCCTTACTTCATCAGTGCTTTCCATCAGGATGATCAGACAGTGCCATATGTCCTTGGCAGTCCTGCAGTTGTAGAAAATCTGCATCATGGAGTCATCGACGGCGCTTACCAGAATGTTCTGAGCTTTCTTGTCAAGTACGACAAGCACCATCTCATCCTTATCCATTTCGGAAAGTTTCTTGGGCACTTGCTTGGTTGGATCAATGGTGGAGGCCTTAGTGGGGATATAAGGTCCCTCCTCAACTATCATGAAGAGTCGGGGGTCGACTGCTTCCATGTAGTACCTGATCCTTTCCTTCCAGATAGGAAAGTTCAGCTTGGTGCACACTAGGATCTTCCCTGAATACTTGAGTCCTTCCATTTCAGAGATCTTCTTTCTTTTTGACACTATACACGGGATCTTACTCAAGGTGTTAACCTTATTGACGAGTAACCTCCCTCTGATACCACTTGAAAGTCTTTAGTGTCAACTAAGTCCACCTATGGGGGGGGGGGGAATAGGTCTCGTGCAGTCTTTTATGGAATTTAAATAACCTGCACAAATAACAACCATAGCACAGAAAAACACACAAGCAATTATAGTGGTTCCCCGAATTGGGTACGTCCACTCTCCCCCTTCGACCTATCTCCCACCAAGGGACGACTCGGTCACTTCACCAAACGGATTGAAATCCAATCCTCACACTACGGAAGGCACCCTTCCAACCGAAGGAGTCACTACTCCTCCACCACGGGTTGCACCCAACCCTTACAACTAGGAATCAATATTCCTTTACAACAAAACAAAATTAGAATGTACAAGAAATACAAACTACACTTGTGGAGAACCCGATGTCCCTCTTCGTTCGTTGAAGCGTTCTTGATGAAGACGAAGAGTCCACGACCGGAGCACTCTCTTGGAGAGGATCTTCCCAAGATCGGTGGCGGCAAGTGAATGCGGCGACGATGCTTTGTAGATCCAAACTTCTTGACGAAGCAAGTAAGGTCTACCAACGATCTCAATCGGATCGGTCGTCTCAATCGATTCGGAATGAAGAGCTCACTTCGTTCAACAAATCGAGAGACAAGGGATCTCGAGAGAGAAGCATGAGACGCTATACTTAGCCTCGGTCCTGTCGTCGGACGATCAAAGAGGATCTAAGATCTGCGGCGGCGACAACTTGAGAGCAGCGACGGCGACGGAAGGATTTACGCGATCGGATAGGTCATGCTCGACGGCTTTGATTTCTCGTGAATGATTACTGTTGATGTTCAAAATACGCGAGTATATATACTGTAGAACAACCATAAATGACCGTTGTGGGGCCCACAAGAAGAAGCCCTAGTTTCGGTCAAAACAGCGTAACCCGTCATGGTTCGGTCCAGCGAGCAGAGCAAATTTGCCTAAGGCAAATTCGGCGAGAATCATTGGTGATTCTCGACGAAGTCGGCGGGAATCACTTGTGATTCCCGTCGAATTTGCCTTGGCAATATTCCAGTTGAAACTCTCGTCATCCGGAGGGAATCGGCGGGAAAGCAAAGTCATTCTCGACAAATCGGCGGGAGTGCAACGTCATTCTCGACGAATCAGCGAGAGTCAGTCGTCGATTCTGCCTTAGCAGAATTCTTGAAGGAGGACAGTCAGCCAGATGAAATCGGCGGGAGTCATAGACTGATTCTCGACGATTCGGTGAGAATCACTAATGATTCCCGTCGAATCGGCAAGAATCACTTAGTGATTCCCGTCGAATTTGACTTAGACGATTTTCCTCTTTCTTCCCATGAACTTGGTCTTTGACCCATCTTTGCTCCTCTTCTGCTCTTGATCTATCTCGACCCTGTACTTGAAAATAAGTACACTCCAATAGAGAGAGCACACATGAGTCAACACACTGATCTGCTCAACGAGGAATTACGTTGCGCAGACCCGTGTATATTGACCCACTGCACCCTAACATTGGTGTGTACTTAGCATGGAATAGTTGCAAGCACAACTTGAAAAAATATCGTCAAATACATTGTCAATTCAACTTATCTTGTTCAGGGGCTTCTTCAAATCAGGTACATCGTGGATACAATACCCAACAATCTTAGATGAATAGTTCAAAAAGATGGCGATTTTGATAAAGATGTGATACATAAAAATCCAAGCAGGTTGGTTGAAGTGGAGAGGCGCATCATGGATCTTATGTGATTGTAAATTATCATTAAAACTTAAAGGCAAGTTTTATCGTACTGCAATTATACCAGCGATGCACTATTGTTCTGAGTGTTGGGCAGTGAATTGTGCATGAGCGAAAATGGGAGTTGCAGAGATGAAAATTCTTAGGTGGATGTGTGGACACACGAGATTGGATAAAATTAGGAATGAATATGAGAGGACTTAGCGCTACCAACTGCACCAAAAGACCGGCCTAAAGGTCAAAGGCGCATACTAATCTTTATATCAAGATTTTTGACCGGGGACAGGGCAGCCAGTTAAGCCATTACCGCATAGCGCCGCAACGCGGGGGCGATTCCGGACCGCAGCCCCAACAATCCCCCCCCCCCCGGGAAACGACCCCGGGGTTTCGAACCCGTACCCCGCATCTCCACCAATTGAGAGGACTTAGCGCTACCAACTGCACCAAAAGACCGGCCTAAAGATCAAAGGCGCATACTAATCTTTATATGAAGATTTTTGACCGGGGACGGGGCAGCCAGTTAAGCCATTACCGCATAGCGCCGCAACGCGGGGGCGATTCCGGACCGCAGCCCCAACAGAATATATCAGAGATAAGACATAAGTGGCACCAATTGTAGAGAAGTTTCGAGAAGCTCGGCTAAGTTGGTTTAGACATGTACAAAGGAGACCATTAGAGGCACCCGTTTGGCATTGTGAGAGTTTAGTCACTAGGCTTGTTAAATGGGGGAGGGGTAGACCAATAAAGATTTGGAATGAAACTATAAGGAAATACATGACATACTTAGGTATTAGTGAGATTTTAACTAAAGATAGGGCACAATGGCGACAAAGGATCCATATAGCTGACCGCACTATAGTGGGATAAAGGCTTGAGTGTTGTTGTTGTTGTTGCATGCCTACTTTCTTTAGCTCTAATTTAATGATCTACCGTGATACTTTCTCCCTAAAATATATATTTTTATTATCCTTAAAATCCTTGATTTTTTGATTTTTAGGTTAGATTCCCTTGATACATATGCTGTTTTCTTATAACTATTATGTGATTATTTCTTCATGCACTGGCACTATAATACTATTTATTTGATATAAAATTCATCTTATGATTCCATGACATGCTAACATTTCATTTTTCCCTCATAATTTTATGGCCTCTCTTTTATGGCTGCCAGCTGATGCAAGGTCTCTTGTTCAAAAAGGAAGAAATGAAGCAGCGGTATTTCGTTTCAAGTGGGGATATGAGATGCCTGTTGATGTGCTTACTAAATGGTGAAGCATCTGCTCCTTAAAGGAATTTTAGCTGTGGTTAAGTATTGGCTTAGTCATTTTGTAAATATTTACTGCATTCTTACATTTTTTTAACTATGCTTATTTTGGAGTAAATATTTTCTACCCATGATAGTTTAGGTTTACCCCTTTTCTCGTTCCAGTCTTTAGAAACTTTTTTCTACTAGTATAATAAATACATTTCCCTTCTGTTGAAACCACTCGAATATCTTTTCACTTGCCTTAGTCACTCCAATTTTTAGCTCTTCTATGACCGTTCCTCAATTTATCTTCATAGTTTTTCCACACATCCATCACAACCTTCACTTTTCAACTATACTCAACTTAATTTTTCGTTAATGTTTTAATTGTCCAGCTGTTAACTCAACACAACTTAATCAGACTAACCACACTTGTACACAATTTATCTTAAAGTCTACATGACATCCTCTTGTGATATTTTTCTTTTGAAACATTTTTTCCATCTTATCCATCCATCTTTAACTCTAAAAGTTTTATCCTTACCTATATTCTCATTCCTGTATAATAGATCTTAGATACTTAAAATTATCTTATATACATATCATCATATCTTCTAATTGCAGTGATTGATAATTGGTAACTCTTTGTTCTATTAATTCTAGTTCCTTTTTAAGAAGTTTCATTATTGTAATATTGTTCCGCTTATTAGACATGTTACCTATTAGGCCTGTCATATGTAATAGCATACGACAAGACACCTTAATTTTACTGCCCTTTGTAAGCGTTTGCATAACAAACGCACGATGACATTGATTTGATATGGATCCTTGAGGCAATCTGACTATAATTGAGGACCGTATAATCACTCAACTACTTCTAACACAAATCCAATTTTTCGCATATGCCTCTTGCAAAATGCAGGGTAAGGTTTGCCTATATTTCACCTTTGTGGTGGGACCCTTCCCCGGACCCTCACTGCACAGGGATGCTTCGTGCACCGGACTGCACTTTACATGTTTACCAATTTCATCATACCTTTGAAGCATACTTTTCCCTTAGTTCACATAAATTTATTTCTTCTGGTACTAGATCTTGTCTTCTCAAGATAAATAAAAATCATGTGATGATCATTTTAGCGCTCTCTATATTTTTCATTAAATATCAACAAAAAATCCATTTCCAAATAGATCTATCTGACATGAAACAAAATTGGTTCTTTGATGCTAACATATTTTTTTCAAGTCCATGTTCCATTACTCTGTACCATAGCTTTTCTTCATTGTAAGAAACACAAGTTCAATTCCTCTTTGGCTAAAGTAATCTTTTGCAATATCTTTGTTCTTAAATATTGGCACCAAACTATTTATTTTCTAATCATTTATCGTTCTCTTGATTTTTCCAATTTCATAGAAATTTATTTGAACCAATCCACTCCAATTTGTCCCACAAATTTGTAAATCTCAATTAGGATCTCATATGTACTGAAAGTTTACATTTGTTGTTTACTATTTTTAATTGCTAAAATTGTATTAAAATAGTCTAAGAGTTAGATCTAAGTTAGATTTAGAAGAATTATGGTTGTTTTTCCTCAATTTTTTGTATAAAAGTTGTTATCAAGTTGGTTCCCATCATGGTCTCTCTGAAATTCTCAAAAAAGTTCAAGGGGAATTGTGTAATCCAATGAGCACTTGATTCGATTATGGAGTAATTAACACTTGATTCGATTATGGAGGGGAGACAACAAAGTATGTGGAAGAGAAATGGTGGATCCTACTTTGTAGGATAACTTGATTGAAAATATGTAGTTGAATGATCAAACATGAGGTCAAGTTGGAGAATCTGAGTTGAATGATTAAATTTGAAACAAAGTTGGAGGATCCACGATGATGACTAAAATTGAAGCCAGCCGGAGATACCGAGGTGAATGATTGAGTCTGGAGCAGTCCTTCTTATTGAATTCTTTAGATGCTCCTAATGGGTGGTGATATGATCCTATTTTCACAACATGCAAAAGAGTTCCCTAGATAAAATTAGATAGCAAGAAATAGGACTAGCCATGAGTCTACTTTCTTATTGCATCATAGTACCCGAGATATTACCCATAATAATAGCCATTTTCGGTTCATTTTATCCCATAATAACATGAATCTCTGGATTTTATCTTTTTTCCTGAGGTGACCTGTGAGATACTTCTCAAGTGGCCATTCATTCCAGAGCTCACTTAATTGTAGAGTTTTTAAAAGAACTGTACCGATTGTTCTAAAAAGATGTTTCTGGCCTTTTTAAGTGCAAATGATTACATAAGCACAATTACTTTTCTCGAATTTTGATGTGAGATTCAGTTCTTTCTTGCACCTCTTTTCATCCAAAGTTTATCATCATAGAAGTTTGACATGAGTTATTTTTGTTTGGGCTTCATTGTACCAAAGACACTCTCCACCCTTGTCTGATCACTATCATCAAATTTAGAATGTTACATGCTCACAAATTTCTGCTTAGTTTGTTCCCACAAATCGTTCGGGGGGAGTTCTGTCTTTGATATCATTTTTAATAACCTTGCCCACAATATTTGAGGTGTTTGTTTTGGTTTTATCTATATCATAGTAAGCTGAAATTCTTGGTGAATTTTCCCTACCTATATCTTACTTAATTGTGTAGTTCTTAATAGAATTCTACCATTTGCTTTGAAAAGGTGTCTTTGATATTTGAGAGTTCAACTTGTTACTTATGCCAATAATTTTCATCCAATTTCGATGTAATATTCAATCTATTTTGCACTTCCTTTCAGTTAGAAATATGTCATTTTAGAAGTCTGTTAGGAGTTGACTTTGTGATGCAGGATGAATCTATTGGTTGTGAATTTATGATGCCCTAACCCTAAATGCAACACACGTGAGCATGCAATGAATGTAATTAGCCAACGACGAACCCTAAAATGAAAATGCAAATGAATACAATAACACAATCCAATGGACTAACAAAGGATAACCCTAACGCGATGCACATGCGATGACTCGATCATGCAAGTATATTCTGACATGCAATTAATTTTAAAAAAGCTCGAGCAAGCATCACAATTAATTACAAATATTGCAATGAATGTAATCAGACAACAATTATAAGATAATTGAGAGTGCGCTGAAATTGAAATGCAAAATGAATAATTCTTGCACTTCAATAAAAAGATACAAAAATCAAAATAATTCAACAAGCCAAACATTACTAATAATACAAGTTATCCATACAATGCGGAGAAATGAACACTAGAATGTAAAAGCTTACCAAATGATGGATGACGGTTGAGGTGGTGGCTGTCTGGATGGGAAACAAGGGCCGGTTGGACTGGATCTGACTGTGGGGAGTAGGATCGGGGCTGCGGAAGAGTGGATACGGGTGTTTGGAAGCAGATCCAGACCGTGAGGGGTAGATCGAGTAGGAGGGTTGTTGATGGCTCCACGGAAGATCGAAGGAGGCTGCAGACGGGCAGGGATACAAGGGAGGGTCGTGGCCATAGAGGGGAATGTTCCCGGTACAGGAAAATAAAGGTTTACAGGGGGTCCGATGGTAGCAGGAGGCAGATCGGGTCGAAGGGGGCTGAAGGTGGCTCCACGGAAGAGGGAAGGAGGCTGTGGGTGACCAGAGACGACATGGATGCAAGGGAGGGTGGCGACTATAGCATGGGAGCGGCGGTTGTGCAAGAAAATTGTCGTAGATGCGGCAGGAGACGTGTCTGTCGGCGGGAACAATGACGGCGGTGGAGTCTGGACTTAGGCGTTGACATCTGAGGGGATGACTGCGGCGGTGGAGGCTCCTGACGTCGGCATCGGGAGGGGGAGGCATCACGCTGTGAACACCTCCAAAGACTGGGCGATTTCTTCACAAAAACCTAATTCCTCGATAAAAAGCTTTAAGCGGATGCTAAGTATAAAATGGGGGGGGGGGGTGAATGAATTAGGTTAAGATTATTCGATGGCTACGATTGCCGACAAATAAGTTAACCTAACTCTCATAATACAAGTCAGAATAATAAAAATAAAATACATAACAATATGAAAAATCGAGCCGGCCGCGATCACATTCTCCGATTGTTTATTCAATGGCCCAAAGTCATCGATCTCCATCAATCTCCCAAGCTCAGAAACATTCATCTCCGGTGAATAGAGACTATATGCTCCTATAACAAGCTAGGAAGACTCTCTGTCGCTCAAGGTAGGAAGTGTCTCTACATAAGGTCATCATACTGCTGAAGTAGCAATGGTTTCCAAGTAGTAAGCAAGGCGCCACAAGGGTGAAGGGTAGGGATATAATGGTAGTGGATGGAGGTGTAGTGGATGTCGGGGGGTATATGAGAGGCTATATTGATGGTGGAGACTGAAGTTAGAAGAGAAGGCTAAAGGTCCAAAATTACGTTACTCCTGTCTAGAGCTAAATCCTCAGCATTGAGAACTGATGAGCACCCGTATTCCCAGTAATTTTAAGCTCGAAAAATTTGACTCAGACTCTCTTTTGGCAATGTATGGACCTGTTCTCCTAGCATTTAAACTAATAGTTGTTCCCAATGGGAACCTCTCAAATAATATACAAATCATCGCCCAAATACCTTCTCTGAGTATTCGTTTTCTCATGTGTTTACCGGCACATGTTTTAAAATGTTCATCATTTAATATAACTTTACGTCAGAATATGACATGCAAACCATGCAACAGATGCCAATGAAAAATGACAAACTCAACAGACTTACTAAATGCAGATTATACATGACAGTGAGAGTTCCTAAAAATAGGTGGTTTATCTAGCGGTTCCTTTAGTGGGGTGTAGAAACAATCGTCGAGTATATGGTGAACACCCAAATACCTAATGGAGACATCAGAAGAGAGATATAATATCGTGGAAGGACAAATATCTCTCAAGAGGTATGAATCATCAGGGGGCTCACCGGGTGGTCGATAGAAAATTTCAGCATGGAAGGAATCTTCTGAAGGAGTGTCGAAGATAGCGACATAAGGATGTAAATCAGGTGACTCACCTGGTGATACGTATGTAAATTCATCGTGAATGTGATGATCTAAGATGATGTGTGAGATAAGGACACAAGGGTGTAATCGAGGTCATTTGAACGTATCCTAAAAGAAATAACAACTCAAGTGGCCCTCCGAAAGTCTCAATGGGACGCTCATCAAGGAGTTTACTCATAGCAGGATGATCTTTGAGATGCATGTCATCGATAATAGTAGTGTCCACGTCCTCGAGAGGGGAAGAAACAACTACTACAAAGTCGACACTATGCTCTCGACTCTCACTCAGGATATGACTCACCGCGATAATATAGGGAGGCTCAAGTGAACATGCATGCAAGGGCGAGTCAATGATGAGATCAGGGGTAGGAAAGGAACACATCACGATAGGTACACTAAATTGCTCAGGCTCGCTCTAAGTAGGGGTCATATGTGATGAATCAAAATGACTTAGTACCTTACCGGGGTGAGATAAAGCAATCTCAGACACTATTTTTATCGAGTCTGCCGGGCTTAGAATAGCCAAAGCGGTAGCCTCAGAGTTGAAGGGACCCATACTAGAGTGGTCAAGCTGGTCATCCACTCGACTACATGATGCAGGATGACGCGTAGGGTTTGCGCGTCTGTCGGCTTTTTTCCTAAATGCATGCGATGCTTAATGAATTTTTTACAAAGATTAGAGCGGGCGTTGCATTTACTTAAGAAATCACGCAACTTGGATTTTTGAAAAGCACAGAATTACGTTTTCATTTCAAAAATTAAATTACTTGAAAAATGGTTCAAATTTAAATCTCAGGAAGGAAGTTCGCAATTTTTGTTTCGTTCCCCTTGTCGTAGCAAAACAAAAATCGTGAACTCCAAATACGTTTCCGTTTGAAATTTTCGACGTAGCGTTTGCTGACAAAATCCGGGCGAAAACCCAACAATAAATCTATTTTCCTACTAGAAAATATGTAGGCGCACATAAAGGAAGAGAAAAAAACAATTACCCACGGAAAGAGGCTTCTTTCCGTATTCAAAGTTGATGGTGATCACGCGAGAAACTCCTCGTCATCTTTGATCTCCCGCTCCGAGGTCGGCCTCTATCGCACACGGGCACCACGGAGAAATTTTCACTCACTCTCACACGAAAGTGGTTCCATGGAATCTCAAACACTTATCAGTGTAAGGAAGCCACAAACTAAAATTCACTCGCTCTCACACAAGTGGCTCCACGAAATCTCAATCACTCAAGGTGAAACAACGGAATCTTAAGCAAGAATTCACTAACTCTAAATTCAATCTCCTAACTCACAGCTGCAAGACTTACAGACTGGGAGCAAATAACAACACATCTCCAATCATTCATTAACCTTTAACCTGGAATTCACAAATCGGATATAGTTTTCAGAAGGGAGTCCAAACAACACTCACTCTCATTTCATCTCCTAAAGAAAACTACATCAAACCCCTCTCCAACGAGAATCAAATCAAACACACAAACAATTATTTTTTCATTCATTAATACCCTAACTAACGTCACTGTTCAACAACAACAAGGGAGTAATCTGACTCAAACAAGTCACAGCTTTCACTAATTTTCCTACAACAACACTCACTGTTCTTCCTCTTCAAACGGTCAATAGAAATGGAAGCAACTGAACTTCACTGTTCATATCCTCCCTATCATCGGAGGGCAGACACACAATAAATTAATTTCAATGTTTCAACATTCACCCCTAACCGAAATTACAGCAAGATTCCAAACTCAGAACAAGCATCTACAGGGATCACCAAAATCAGAAACAAAAAACTAAAACCTAATATCACCGGCCGGCGAAGCCCCCGGGGGCCGGGCAAAGCCCGCTAGGGGCGGGCGAAGCCCGCCGGGGCCCGCCGGGAGTGGGCGAACTGTGGCGCGTGTCCATCGGGCCGTAGGCCCGTGCCTGTCACTCGTATATATATAAAGATTTATAAGTATATATATATATATGTATATTTTTACAACAATTAAAAAATTACAAATACACAACACAATTTTTTTTGAAAAATATAAAAAGTGCATAAATAAACAAATGAAATGCAAAATTTGCAGCATCGGGCACATTTGCGGCGTCAGGCACATTTGCGGAGTTCAGTTCGGGACTAGTCTCCACCACTACCTCTAGTGGATCTCAAGGACTGCTCATAATGAAGCGCAAGATGGAATGTCTGCTCGTGAGACTCGGAGTAATGATAGGTCAACTTAGCACGTATCTCAATCGAAATCCAGACCGAAATCGGGAAGCGATCATAGCTGGTTCCTCTCGAATGTCGCTCCTCACTCCTAACTCATCAAAATGATCCCTATACTCGTGAAGGAAGCAGATCCATGCTGAAGAGAAAATAAATGCTCGAGGAGGTAACTCCGATAGGAAGCAGGTAAATACCTCTGACATAAAATATGTTTCATCTCCACCCAACTAGTGATGCGGTGAAGACGTTCTCGCTCATAGGTCCTTTAAATGCTAAGCCAATATGCCCTCACATGATCTAACAATCTAAGTTTTGCAATTTTTACGCGTTGTTCACCGAATAACTCAAAATGATCGAGGTAATATTCCATGTCCACGAGCCAGTAACTAAATGACTCGTGGCTCGATGAGTCGTCAAAAGAAGGGGCAACAGTACAAAACTGACCCTTGAGATCTCCCTCATGCCGATCCTCATAATAATTATCCCTAAGGTAATGTAGTCATGTTGAAGGATTAACACGATCCGCTCTAGTGTAGGGATATGAACAACGACAATCAACATATCGATCGTCTAGCATAGTGGGATCGTGTCGGTGAATCAACACAATATCCAAAAGTGGCGTGCTGCGATCGAGGATAATCATCGTAACAAGAGGATCACCCTGGGGGGTCTCTGTGAGAGCGGGTGTAAACGGGCTCGGGATCCCCAAATAGAGGAGAGGAATAACGGTGATACCTAGCCATGAAGGAACCTATAGAATCTACTACTGCGTATTAAACTAAAGCCCTAACCTGGACTCTGATACCAATTTGACGCAAAACGAATCTATAAGTTATGAACTTATGATGCCTTATCTCTAAATGCAACACACGTGATCATGCGATGAACGTAATTGGCCGACGACGAACCATAAAATGAAGATGCAAATGAATACAAACACACAATCTAATGGACTAACAAAAGATAACCCTAACGTGATGCACATGCGATGACTCGATCATGCAAGTATATTCCAACTCACAATTAATTAAATAAATTCATTTTCAAAAAAGCTCGAGCAGTGTCACAATTAATTACAAATATTGCAATGAAGGTATGCAGACAACAATTACAAGATAATTGGGTATGCGTTGAAATTGAAATGTAAAACGAATAATTCTTGCACGTCAATAAAGAGATACAGAAATCAAATTAATCCAACAAGTCAGGCATTACTAATTATACAAGTTATCTAGACAATGCGTAGAAATGAACACTAGAACGTAAAAGCTTACCAAATGATGGATGTCGGTGGAGGTGGTGGCTGTCTGGAAGGGAAATAAGGTCTGGTTGAATTGGGTCTGACTGTGGGGAGCAGGATTGGGCTTGCAGAAGAGTGGATCTGGGGGTTTGGAAGCGGATTCGGATTGTGAGGGGTAGATCTGGTAGGAGAGCTGCTGGTGGCTCCACGAAAGAGGAAAGCCGGCTGCGGGTGGCTGGCGGCAGCAGGGATACAAGGGAGGGCAGGAGTTGTAGCAGCTGAGTGTTGGCGGTGCAGAAAAACAAAGGTTCAGAGGGGGTACGCCGGTAGCAGGAGGCAGATCGGGACGAAGGTGCTGAAGGTGGCTCCACGGAAAAGGGAAGGAGACTGTGAGTGACCGACGACATAATAAATACAAGGGAGGGCGACAACTATAGCAGGGGAGCCGCGGCGGTGCAAGAAAACAACTATAGGTGCGGCAGGAGACGTGCCTGTCAGCGGGAACAGCGGAGACGATGGAGTTTGGACTCGAGTGTAGTCGACACTTGAGGGGACGACTACGGCTGTGGAGGCTCCCGACATCGGCACCGGGAGGGGGGGGGGGCATCGGCACATCCAAAGACCGAGCGGTTTCTTCACAAAAACCTAATTCCTCGATAAAAAGCTTCAGGCGATTGCTAAGGAGTATAAAAGGGTGGGTGAAAGAATTTAGTTAAGATTATTAGACGGCTGCGATCGCCCAACGAATAAATTAACCTAACTCTCAAAATACAAGTCAGAAAAATAAAAAAAAATACATATAAATTATGAAAAATCGAGCCGGTAGCGATCACGGTCTCCAATCGTCTTTTGGATGACCCAAAGTCATCAATCTCCGTCACTTTGTCTAGGCTTCATCGCCACAGTACATGCCTGGCCCTTGTCGGATTCAAGATGTTCCATCTTGATCTACACTTTTGGAGATAATTTATTGTGATTAAATCGATAATCGATATTATGTTGGGTGTGATCATTGCTCGAGTTTTGTAATGGGATTTTAGAGTCAGAGGAGGATGGAAGAAGGCTCGTCAGCCTCTTGCTGACAACACTTTGCGAGGTTTGCTCTTGAGTGTAATCGATCACCTTTAACGACTAGTAGGATGCCACAGTAGCTGCCCCTTGCAAATCTATAGGCCAAACAATTTAGAGATAATTCGACCTCGTGATCTAAAGCGGGCTAACAATAGGAAATGAGCCTCTGTTGCTTCAACTTCCATTGCAACCATCGATAAAAGGGAGCAAGGGCTTGATTCCTCGACATGGGACAATTGGACTATTTCTATCGGTTGCCAACTAGAAACCATTGCGATGCTGTGCTATTATTGGATAGTGAGAAGCTCCTGCGGATCAAAGGGTTACACATCCGTAAAGCAAGAGGATATCTGATAATGGGCGGGTATGGTCAATGTCAATGGATGGTTGAATGGTGCCCTAACAATCAGTAGGGGCGTATAAGGCTTTAAAGGTGGGATCTCTGACAGAGGCATCAAAGGTTGTCAACTCTATCATTTGTAGTTTGTAAAACTGTCAAACCAAACTTGCTTTGGAGCTCTCTTCCTGAGCTTTGGAGCTCTCTTCCTGACCTGTGCCGTCAGATGAAAGGTTGCGAGCGTGACTTCACTCCAATGCTGGGATTTGAGATGGCCCATGAGTTGGCAGATCATTTTTTTTAGTATTTCCCTGTTTATAGAAGAAAAATGCCTACTATTGTGTGGTCTTTCTGCTGATCCGGAGCGCTATTCCGCCGCCCTGTTTATATGTGATCGGAAAATAAATGTTGTTCGATGGCCATGGAGACTTGTCCATTGCGCTTCGCCCCGCTAACCTGCACTGATGGGGCAACTGGGAGCGGTCCCTTACGATTCTCAAGTGGACAGGGCTCTTCTTGTTGATGAACAAGATGTTTAGGTTTGGTGTTCTTCTACCCCCATGCTCCTGTCTAGGAGGCTTCTGCTTCGGCCCAAGCGAAGGGGAAGAATTCTCCTTCTTCCTTGATCGCCGTGTGCTCACTTTTACACGCTGGCTTGTTCTTATTACTCTTATCTTACCTCGCTTCGCTCCTTCTTGCAGTTAGTGTGCAATCTCAGATGGTTCTTCCTGGGAATGATTGTTACATTGACTTGAATGATGCATACCTCTTCCTTCAGGAGAAGCTTCGAGGCGCGAAACATTCTTTTTTGTATTTGAAGGGGAGACGGGAGCCCGACTTATCTCTCTTTCGGCAGGTTGAGTCAGACCTGAAGACTGAGGTGGCGCGGCTTCAGGGGGACCTCCTGGATAAGAAGTCCTTGGCGGAGAATGCATTAGGGGACATTGCGCGCCTAGAGTCTGAGGTGGGGGTGTATTTCTTCAGAAGAGTGGATTTTTGAGCTGAAGGCGGCATGGGTGACAAGGTACAAGATTTTGATTGCCTTCAAACAGGATCATTGTTTATTGTCTGAGGAGATTCATGAGGAAGTCTGGATGAGGGAGGTTGAGCCCAAGATTTGTGATATTTGGGAGGTGGCATTCCATCGTGGGATGGCGAAGACCCTCCGGATGTTATCTCGCAAGCATGAGTGTGATGTCTTTAACCTCGATTCCAAAGACCTTTTAGAGGACGGGTGTATTGAGTTTGATGAGGAGTAGACTCCAGCTTTGTAGCTTTTACTTTATTTGTATTTACTTATATTCGATGCGTATCCATGATTAAGTTTTGTACCCTTACTTTGACTATTACAGCTTTCCGTGCTTTTACTTCTCCTCTGAGTGATTGTTTTACTGTGGTTTTGGCTCATTCAGAAAAGCTTGTATTATTGGCTCTGCTATCTTCGTGTGGGTGACTTTGATGTGTTCGTGCACCTTTAAGGCTGATCCTTGGAGGGCGAGTCCTAGACAATGTCGAGGTATATTGCTAGGGTGAAGGGTGGATGTTTCTAACTGGATAATGTTGTTAAGCTTGCGCGATGGTTGAAGGACAAGACCCGGATAGCTCCACAACCCACTACCTGGGTGAAGGGCAAACACTTCTAACCAGATAGTGCGAAGTTGGGTTTACTGGTCTGAGGGATGTTGTTGAGTAGCTGGCAGTGAAGGGCGGACCTTCGAGCCAAGGCGACCGTAAGGGAGGCAGGCCCTGGCGGTGTCGCGACCTCTACAGGAGAAGGGCAGACCATCGATTGCTAGTAGTGGGAGGCCACAGGGACGTGGTCCCGGAGAAGGGGTGAAGGGCAGACCTTCGAACCGGTTGCGAGCGCGAGGGGGGCAGGCCTTAACGACACCGCGACCTACTGTGGAGAGAAGTGCGGACATTTGATCGTCAGCAGTGGGAGGCCACTGGAATGTGGTCCCAGTGAGGCAATGAAGGGCAGTCCTTTGAACCGGTGGTGAGCGAGGGGGCTGGCCCTAGCGACGACGCGACCTGCTGCGAAGAGAAGGGAAGACCTTCGATTGTCGACAGTGGGAGGCCGCTGGGACGTGGTCTCGGTGAGGCGGTGATGGGTAGAACTTCAAACTAGTGGAGAGTGAGTGGTACAGGCCCTGGTGATGTTGTGACCTACTATGGAGAGAAGGGCAGACATTCAATCGTCGGCAGTAGGAGGTCACTGGGAAGAACTCCCGGTGAAGCGGTGATGGGCATACCTTCAAATCGGTGGCGAGTGAGGGGGCAGGCCCTGGCGATGCCGCGACCAACTGCGGAGAGAAGGGCAGACCATCGATCTTCGGTAGTGGGACGCCGTTTGGGCATGATCCCTGTGAGGCGGTGAAGGTAAGACCTTTGAACCGGTGGAGAGCAAGGGGGTAGGCCCTAACGACATCGCTATCTACTGTGGAGAGAAGGACAGACTTTCGATTGTCAGCCGTGGGAGGCCAAAGGGAAGTGGTCCCGAAGAGATGGCAGGGGTGAACCCTGGCGTTTGTGTTGGGTACATTGGAAAATGTGTACCTGATTTGGAGAAGCCTCACTTAGCTCAATGATATACATCAAGGTGTATTTGATGTTATTTTGAGTTTATATGTGCAGGTTAAGTATTGGCTAAAATACAGCAAAAGTTTCTAAGTCCATGTGTCGACACTTAAGTAAGTCTGTGTCGACACTTTGAAAAGCGGTGTCGACACCTGAAGCAACTGTGTCGATACACAGAATTTTTTGTCGACATCGACTGTGTCGACACCGGGAGGCAGTGTCGAAACACAAAAATATTAGTCGACATCGACTGTATCGACACCGGGAGGCAGTGTCGACACACATAAATATTAGTCGACATCAAATGTGTTGACACCGGGAGGCAGTGTCGACACACAGGAGTATTAGTCGACATCAACTGTGTCGATACATGGAGGCAGTGTCAACACACAAATTCTGAGACTATATTAACTGTGTCGACACACAGGACTTGTGTCGACACTCAGCAGAGTTTCAACATTGTTGATTGCTGTGTAGTGAAGAAGTGTCTATATCGACACATAGAGACAGTGTCGACACATTCTACAGATGCAGTGTCAAGAAGCTGTGTCGACACCAAAGGAGTTATGTCGACATCACCAAAGCTTGTGTCGACACTTTATCTACTCGTGTCGGCCCATAATGGCAATCTGTTTCGACGCTTTGCTGACAAAGACAAAGGTTCAAGAACTGACTGGAGACCTGACAGCTGTGCATTCCAACAAGTTTACTAAAGCTGTCAGACATGTCAGAAGTTGGTTAGAAACCGGATCAGCCGATTACCATGGATGAAGTCTATATATATAGATGGATTTTGTCAAATCAAAGAGATGAACAACAACAACAGGCACAACTATTGAAGTATTGATCATTGATCAAGAAAGTGCACGTCACTCTGAAGAAGATTTTCGTGAGAAGATCTAAGGAGAATTCAAGCAAGAATTCTGAAGAAACTTCATAAGTTCTGAAGAGTGAGAGAGATCTTCAGCTGCTGAAGTAAAGGAGGAGACATTTACAAGTCTCCTAAGAAGCAGATCTTGAACCAGTCTGCTAAGAAGGATTCAGATTCATTTCTGGATTCTAAGAAGGAAGATGGCAGTCAGTCGACTTCAAAGGAGATCAACCCTACTGAGTTCAGATTTAAGAAGTTTTGAAGAAAGCGAAGAACAGGTTGATTTCAGCCATCAGTTTTATCAAGAAGCTGATCAAGAATCCTCTTATCCTTTCTCTCTCAATAAGGGTAAGAGTCCATCAAAAATACTCATCAAATTTTATAGGATCTTTTCATAGATCTGAGTTGTAAGCGTATATTACAAATGCTGAGTGTAGGAGATATAGATCTCTGAGTGGTAGGGCTTTTGAGCCTGTGTATAGGAGAAATTTTTCTCTGAATTGTAGGCCTTGTGGCAAGGCTGAGGTAGGGCTGTTAGCCAGAGTTGTAGGAACCTTATAGGGTTCTGAGTTGTAGGAACCTTTCAGGGTTCTGAGCTGTAAGATCTGTGGATCTGAGAAGAAGGAAGAAGTTAGGCTGAATCTAGCACACTGCTAGATATGTGAAGGGGGAAAGTGGACGTACCCAGACCTTGGGGAACCACTATAAACCTGTGTGCAATCTGTGATGTGTGTATGATTGTGATTTCTGTGTCGTGATTGTTGTAGAATAGTTAGGTTCTAATTTAAGATCTGAAAAATATTCTGCCTTAAGTAAAAAAGGAAAAGAACCTATTCACCCCCCTCTAGGTGTTTGGGTTATCTTGAAATTAATTCTATCAAGTGGTATCAGAGGGAGGTTACTCAAAGAAGGACTTAACAGTCTGAGTTAGATCCCTAAGGCAGAATCAAGAATCAAGAAAATGGGTTCTGGAGAAAATCATAAGGAACTAGGTTCTATGAAATTACCCATATGCAGGAAAGAGATTTTTGGAATATGGAAAGAAAGGGTCAGGCTTTTCATGGAGGCTTCTGATCCAAGGATTTACATTACTGTAATGGAAGGTCCTTATGTTCCAATGAAGGTGTCAGTTCTAGATGCAAATCAAAGAACTCCCAAAGATTTTTCTGAGATGACAAAGGATGAGATCATCCTGTCAACTATGGATAAAAGAGCTCAGAATATCATAGTAAGTGCCATAGATGATTCAACCTTTCAAAATTTGATTCACTGCAAGACCTCCAAGGAAATGTGGGACACTTTGATAGTCTATATGGAGGGTTCTGAAGAAGTCAGACAAGATAGAAAATCTATGCTGAACCAGGAATATGAGAGTTTCAGACAAGAAAAGTCAGATGGTATAACTGAGTGTTATAAGAAGTTTTATAGAATTGTAAAAGAGCTGATGTCCTATGAAAGGATCTTCAGTACATATGAACTGAATGATAAATTTCTAAGATCCTTGACAAAGGATTGGGACACTAAGATTTGTTCCATTAGAGAAGTGGCCAAACTTGCAGATATCTCTCCTCCAACTTTGTTTGGAAAATTGCTTTCATATGAGATGCAGCTGATGGCTAGGAAAGAGGAAGAGAAAAGTGTTAAAGGGGAGCATAAAGAAAAGTCTGTGGCCTTCAAGGTGGAAGCCACTAGGAAGAATAGGAGGATGTCTCTATCACCTCCTGAGATAGTTGCTGAAATTGCTTCAGATAATTCAGACAACTAAAGTTCAGACAGCAGTGACTCAGATAAAGACTTTGCTGCCTTCACAAGGAAGTTTCAGAGATTCCTGAAGAAGAAGCAATGGAAGTCAAGGCCCTCCACATCTCAGCCTGTGGATGACTATTATCAAAAGAGGAAGTCATCAAGGAAGGACAGAAGCAGGTCTAAGCCTAGCAAATCTACAATATCAAAGATATTTTGCTACTGCTATAATAGGCCTGGACATGTTGTGGCTGAATGTTCAGATAAAAGAAAGGAGTCTGCTGATAAAAGAAAGACTCAACAAAAGAGCAAGAAGGAGAAATCCTTTGTTGCTAAGAAGGAGAAAAGCTTGACAGACCAATCAACTTCAGAGTCTGAATCTGAAGCTGAGGCATACATTGGTCTTTATGCAGCTGATGAAGAAGATGAGTTTATGCAATTGCTGAACTCTATCTATGAACAAGAATACCATCAGTGCATGGGACTGATGGCTGTATCAGAAGAAGACAAGTGCCAGGATCAGCCTGGTCCTAGCAGGATACAATGTTTATCTAGTAATTCAGATTGTAGTACTGGCATAGAGTCAACTACATCTGCATCAAGTGATGTGGATGGATCTGAGTCTGAAGGAGATATTCATTAGCTGATAGATGAATATGGGGACTTATTGCAGGCACTAAAGAAAAGCAAATACCTGGCCAAAACTCAGGCTAAGGAAATTACAGATCTTAAGATGGTTGCATCTGGTTTAGAGAAAGAGTTGGATCAAAAAATGAATGAGGTTGCCAAACTGAAAACTATAACTGTTATTCAGATGGGTACAATCACATACAAAAATGATCTAATTAAAAGTCTGGAAGTCAGACTTCAAAAGGATAAAGATTTGGTGGCTAGTTATTCCAAGCCAAAATCAGTTTTACCCTTAATAGATGAGTTTGTGGCTCAAAAGGGTAAGGCTGGAATAGGCTTTAAAGGTAACACCAGGGCTATCCAATTCAAGAGAAAGGGCAAAGCCTCAGTCCAGCCACTGAATTTTAAAGTCCCTGTAGTTTTTATAAAGGTACAAGTGCCTTCTAACAAGTATGATCTTGAGAATACTCATGGTCATAGAAAGACTGAAGTTTTGAATGACAAGGGTGCTTATGTCAATAAGGCAACCCATGTTCATAAACCCCATGTTTGTGAGAAACTAGTGGGTGTAGCTGCAGCAGTACCAGCACAATACAAAAGATTTGTTGTCAACCAGACTGTCAAGAATGTATCTAAAAATAGATACAACAAGTATGAATGCTGGTGTTGTGGTAAGACAGGTCATTATGCCATAGATTGCTGGCACAATACTAGTGTCAGGAAGAACAACAGTCTACCTATTAGAAGAGCTGCAGGTAGATTTGTTGAGTATGAAGCTAACTTGAACCAAGGACCCAAGACTTACTTGGGTTCTAAGGGAAGGTAATTCTTTATTGCAGGTGAGTCCAAGTTACCATGCCCCTATATGGTACTTGGACAGTGGATGTTCCAGGCACATGACTGGAATAAAGGGATTGTTGAAGGAGTATTTACCTATCTTAAATGGGCCTAAAGTAATCTTTGGTGGCTCTGAAAAAGGAATCATCAAAGGATTTGGTAACATTTCTAGTAACCAGATTACTATCACTTAAGTGGCCTATGTGAAGGGTTTGAAACACAACCTTATAAGCATAAGTCAGCTGAGTGATTTAGGATATGACATTTCATTTGTTAAGAATGGATGTCATATCAAAAGATCAAGTGATCAAAAGATCATTTTGACAGGATATAGAAAGAGGAATGTGTATTGTCTTAATTTTGAGTGTGAGAACAAAGGTTCTCCTATTTGTCTTGTAGCTGATGAGAGAGCCTCTCATTGTATCAAATGGCACAAGAGGCTGGCCCATCTTAACTACAAAATAATTGGCCAACTCTTTAGCAAAGAGCTTGTAAGGAATGGTCCAAATGTTAAGTGTATAAAGGATGGGATATGCTCAGCTTGTCAAAAAGGCAAGCAGACAAAATCCTCCTTTCATAGCCTTGAAAACAAGGATTCAGTGAGGTGTCTATACCTCTTACATATGGATCTTTTTGGTCCTATGCCAGTTCATAGTCTAGGTAGGAAGGTCTATACTTTTGTGGTGGTAGATGACTTTTCTAGATATTCCTGGGTGTTCTTTCTAAGATAAAAATCAGAAACCCTAAGTATTTTATATAGTTTTGTCAAGCAAATTCAGAATGAACTTGACAGTATAGTGGTCAAAATCAAAAGTGACCATGACACTGAATTTCAATCTGAAAGTATGACAAGACTGTGTGAAGAATTTGGGATTTTTCAAGAATTCTTCTCCCCTAGAACACCACAGCAAAATGGTATTGCTGAAAGGAAGAATAAAACATTGATTGAGGCTGGTAGAACTCTATTGAGTGACACTTCTCTCCCAGAATATTTCTGGGTTGAGGCAGTAAACACTTCATGTCATGTGATCAACAGGGCTTCTATCACCAAGTGCCACAAAAAGACTCCCTATGAGATCATGAAAGGTAGAAAACCAAATTTATCCTATTTTAGGATCTTTGGTAACAAGGGCTATATCCTTAACAATGGCAAGTCTTATCAGAATAAGTTTGCTGCCAAATCCCAAGATGGGATATTTGTCTGGTACACCAACAATAGTAAGGCTTATAGGGTCTACAACTTGATTACACAGGTTGTAGAAGAATCTGTACATGTTGTATTTGATGAAACTAGATTGATCAACAGTGAGTTGCCTTGTAGTTCATGCAGTCCAACAGGTATAAATGAGAGAATGGACAAGCTTTCCATTGCAGAAGATTCAACTGCAGATCAAGAAATTGAAAATGGTGGCTACTGTCTAGGGGGAGTACAGGACTCTCTAGAAGATGAAGAAAACCAAGAGGTGCAACACATTGAAGAAATTGGATTAATGTCATGCAAGAGGAGCTAAATCAGTTCAGAAGGTGCAAGGTCTGAGAGTTAGTTCCTAAACCAAAAGACCACAATATCATTGGAACAAAGTGGATCTTTAGGAACAAATTGGATGAGAGTGGAATTATTGTGAAGAACAAAGCAAGACTTGTTGCAAAAGGGTACATGTAGGAAGAGGGAATAGACTTTGATCAAACCTTTGCCCCAGTAGCAAGATTGGAAGCCATTAGAATGTTCCTTGCCTATGCAGCATATCAAGGATTCAAGGTATTCCAAATGGATGTAAAATCAGCATTCCTGAATGGAAATTTAAAAGAAGAAGTCTATGTAGAGCAGCCTTCGGGTTTTGTAGATTCTCTCAAACTTGATTATGTTTATAGACTTAGGAAAGCTTTGTATGGGTTAAAGCAAGCCCCAAGGGCTTGGTATGAAACCCTGTCTACTTTCCTTATTGAGAACAAATTCTCAAGAGGGAAAATAGACAAAACTCTGTTCCTAAGGGAGTCCAAAGGAAAGATAATCTTAGTTCAGATTTATGTAGATGACATAATTTTTGGATCTACTGAAAACAACCTTTGTAAGAAGTTTGCTAAACTTATGCAATGGAAGTTTGAGATGAGTAGTATGGGGGAACTTAAGTTCTTCTTGGGACTCCAAGTAAGACAGACTGATGATGGCTTGTCTATATCCCAGTCTAAGTTCACCAAGGAGTTAATTAAGAAGTATGGTATGGAATCATCCTCCATCATGAGAACTCCTATGGGAACAAGTATGCTTATATGCAAAGATGATGCAGGTAAACCTGTAGATGAGTCTTTGTATAGAGGAATAATTGACTCTCTTCTATATCTAACTGCTAGTAGACCAGAGATTATGTATGCAACATGTGTCTGTGATAGGTACCAATCATGTCCTAAAGAATCTCATTACACTACAGTAAAAAGGATTTTGAGATACCTAAAGGGCACACCTAATCTAGGCCTTTGGTACCCTAGGAATGGAGATTTTCTACTGACAGGCTATTCAGATGCAGACTTTGCAGGTTACAAAGAAGATAGAAAAAGCACAACATGCACCTGTCAATTTTTGGGAGGAAGATTGGTTTCTTGGAGTAGTAAGAAGCAGACTAGTGTGGCAATTTCCACAGCTGAGTCTGAATATGTGATAGCAGGAAGTTGCTGTGCACAGCTATTGTGGATTCAGCACCAGCTAGAAGACTATGATATTCAGGTAAGTAGAACACCTTTGTTTTGTGATTCTACTAGTGCTATTTCTATTGCTAATAATCCTATTTCACATAGTAGGACTAAGCATATAGAAATAAGATACCATTTTCTTAGAGAACATGTAGAGAAAGAGGACATCTCACTAAAATTTGTCAAAACAGATTATCAAATTGCAGATGTATTTACTAAGCCTTTAAATGAAACTAAATTCAATAAATTAAAAATTGAATTAGGAATGTTGAACATAGACTAGTTTAACAAATTTGGCTAAGTAAATCTGTGTCGACACATTCAGAGAAGTGTTGTCGACACTTCAGTAAATCTGTGTCGACACATCCAGAGAAGTGGTGTCGACACTTCAGTTAGTGGTGTCGACACAACCAGCGTAATGGTGACGACACTTCCAGAAATTGTGTCGGCACTTGCAATAAGAGTCGACACAGAATTTCTGATGAACTACTAAGTATGTCTAGTGTCGACATATCATCAATTGGTGTCGACACATAGTAGTCAACGCCGTTGTCGAGACAATTGAAGTATGTGTCGACACTTTTAGACATTTTTGTCCGCCTTTTGACCTTCTTTGGTTAGAAGGGTATAAATAGGACAAGAACATATTCTGTCGACACGCTCTCCAGATTTTCGAGACTAAACCCTTGTGTCGACGAACTCTCTTCTCTCAATTCAAGTTTTCTCTCCATTCCAATGGCGCCAAAGATTGAAGATATTGTTAACGAAGGGTATGAGGTGGTTCGTCATGCCTTTAATGATGCGGAATCAGAGATTAAAGGAGTCATTACACTGTTTGCTGAAAGTGGTTTGAAGTTTCTGATATCCGAACCTACCAAGATTTGGAAGAAGGAGGTTTTTGAGTTCTATACTGCAGCAACAGTAGACTCGACTAGATTTAAGATTAAGTCACCAGTTCATGGAGCAAGAGTCAAACTATCCTTGAAAAGTTTAAGAAAAATTCTTCATCTTCCAAGAACTCAGGATGAAGAAGAGGTACCAATATCAAGAACAAGGGAGGCACTACAATGGTGTGGATTGGATCCCACCATGAAGATTGGATCAGCAATAAACAGGAAAGGGATGAATCTACAAGGTAAATTTCTATCTGAAGTGATTAGAAAAGTGGTTCTGTGTAAGCTAGGGGGACATAATAGGATTTCAGCCTATATG
Source organism: Platanthera zijinensis (assembly GCA_039513925.1). Lineage (NCBI taxonomy): Eukaryota > Viridiplantae > Streptophyta > Magnoliopsida > Asparagales > Orchidaceae > Platanthera > Platanthera zijinensis. The sequence continues at coordinate 77,344,064 of CM077084.1, forward strand.
TTCAGCCTCATGACAAGGATAATCTTCACAATCAACACAGATTGGTCTGTAGTACTTCTTGAGAAGATTAAGGAAAGCATCAAGAAGCCTAATTTGGCTAGAATAATGAGTCTATACTTGGCTGGAGCCATTCCAAGAGTAATGAACCAGATTCCTTGTTCTAAAATCAATCATATGAGAAGAATGGACATCAGGATCATCTCAAGATGGGATAGAGTCCTAACAAAGGACTTACCAGATTTAGAAAGACAGGAAATTGCTGAGAAATCTGCTGAACAGGACCTTACTGAGACTGCACAAGTGCAGAAGGAAACAATTAGTGCACAAGTGTAGAGGGAGCTACAAGTACAGGACCTGACTGAGAATGCACAAGTGCAGGGGGAGACAGTTTCTACACAGGTTCAAGGGGAAGAGAGTATTCACTTGGCAAGAGCAATGGATTCACAATCTATTCTTGAGACACCTCATGTCAACAGTCCAGTACTAGATGTGATCATGGAGGATACATCTATAGTTGCTGATGCTCCTGAGACAGTTGTATCACCAAATCACACTCAACAAGAGCTCACTCTGGAAGAATTGTTTCCTGACATAGAAGGAGCAACAGTTGAGGGGGAGCAGGTTAACATTGAGGGGGTGCAACATAGGACTGAAAAGGAGTTACCTCCAAGTCCTAAAGAAAGAGTTAATATTGCCAGTACTTCTGCTTCAGAGGATAAGGAGATTGAAAGTATCAAGAAAAGAAAACTGATAGTTTTCAAGAGGAGAAGCCAGAGCTATAAGAAGGCTTTGCAAGCTACTACTTCCCAACCAGCCCCAGAGACTAATTACAGCTCATTAATGGTAGCTTTGCAAGTTAAATTGGATGAGCAGAGAATGGCTCTTGAAAAGTATGTAGATGAAAGCCATAAGTCACTTCAATCTGAACTGGCTCAGGATATCAAATCCATCAGATTTGAAGTTAATCTTCATAAGAAAGAGATGACAGATTGTTTCCATAAGGGGGCAATGCTGTAGTATTTCTGACCAACCAACAAGCAGAAGTTAAGAAACAAGTGGATGAGATTGCTGTCAAACAAGGCTATGTCCTTGAAAATCAGATAAGAATGAATGACAATCTGACTGAATCTCACAATAAGATAGTCACTGAAGTGAAGAAAACAGTTATTGCAATGACTGAAGCAAGGGCTAAGGAGAAAGAGGAATTTGATCAGAAGTTACAGGAAGCCTTGGATTCCTTTAAGACAGCTATTACTACTTCTCAGAAAACAATTTCTGATCAGCTTCTAAAGTTAAAATCATTTTTTAAAGATGGTGTCAATTTTCTTGATGGCCAAATAAGATTTCAAAAAGATGACTTAAGAGATCACATTGTAAGAGAAGCCATAAAGGGGGAGAGAGTGTTAGTCAATGCTGGCTCAGAACATGCAAAATGGATATCTAATAGCATTAGAGCCACTCTGGGCTATCCACCCCTTTGTGATGATGACAATGTTGCAGAATCTGGTGTACAACCTGTTTATGCTGGAGGTAATCAACCTGAAGTTGCTCAGATCATTTACCCTCCAGCAGATTTTGATATGATTCAACAACAGGTTCAGACAATGTACAGTCCTCCACAGGATGTTGAAAATGTCATTATAGAGAAAGTTGAAATGCCAGAAGCTGCCTTGAAAGCTCAGCAGGAAGCTCAACTTTCAAAGAAAAGATTCAGAGAACAGGCTGAGTTAAAGCCTGATTTTGAGCAGATGAGCCCCACTTCAAGAAATATAATTTTGACTGCCTGGAAAGCCGTGAAAGATCAAGTTCATGAAAGGGGCAAGTGGTATAATGAACAGGAATGGCAGAAGTATGAGGCAAGACAAGAAGCCATTGTGCAGCATAGAAGAAAGGCTAAGATTGGGAAGCTATCTCCTAATGCTCAGGAGCCTAGCAAGTACTTTCCTAAGCCTTTCTATTATTTTGAAAGGCAAAGGATTAAGGCTGAAGTTCAGAAAAAGGCAGAGTTGAAAGGAAAAAAACCTATTTGTTGGAACACCCTATTACTAATTTGGGTAAGGATCACTATGCTTGTCCTAGGAATCCCAGTTGACCTAGTTGTATAGTTGAAAAGGTCAACATTAGAATGAGTCTAGGACTTAGAACTTAGGTTTGGAGCTGCCCCCAGGACCATTCCAAGATCAAGGTTGAAGAGCTTAGTCTAAGGCAATTTGCGTCGAGCTCAGGTCGACGAATCGTCGAACTCCGTTCGACGCTCTCTGAGCTCATCTTCAATAAAACGTCGAACTCCGGTCGACGATCTTCGAGCTCAGATCGACTATCTGCTTTTGTCTAGCTTCTGCTGAGTCGTCGAACTCCCCTCGACTATCGTCGAGCTCAGATCGACGTTTTCTGTCTGCTTGTCCATTTAATCTCTGAGCTCAGTTCGACGATCGTAGAGCTCAGATCGACGTTTTTTTTGGAGAGATCGACGCTTCCAGGAATTCAAATGATGTTGTTCTTTGGAATGTTTTTGAATATTATCAGCATTTATGTCAGAAGATCTCCCAGCCGTTTGTCTTTATTTCTGGAGCAAGTTTCAAGGAATTATTCAGAGAATGTTTGCTGGACTTTCCTCTAGAAGACAAGACTATTTTTGGAAGACTTTTATGACTCCCAACGGCTAATTTTGGACAAGGAATTGTCAGAAAATTTTAATTCTTTTCTTCTGTGTTATCAAGATACACAGAGATTGACAAGAAAAAAAAGAGTGAACACACAGAATAGAGAATACTGATAGCAGAAGAACAACAGAAGAACTGTAACTCCAAAAATCTTCTTGCTGACTGAAAAGTGTTCACAATCTCATCTCAGAACTCCAGACACCTTACCTTCAGCCTTCTTGCTGAAACCATCCTGTGCTGGAGATCAAAGTTCTGAAGACCTATCACCCTAGAGCAAAGCTTCTTTTCCTGAACCTTTCTACATCTCAGGGGGAGCTTTGACATCATCAATCCACTTGTGCTTCTCTCATTTGATTGAGAACAGAGAAGACACCCTTCACTCTTATTTTTCTTTTCCTGCTGTAAAAGGGTTCTTGAACTCCCTTCAAAAGTTCTGTCTGGTTCTGAGAGCCTTGTCAAAACTCAGTGGTGGCAAGACACCTTATCAAAAAAATCTAGTTTTGGTTTTTGGGCACCTTATCAAAAGCTCATTGGTGTCAGGACACCTGATCAACTCATCCTGAGTGGATTCCCACCAAGGGTGGTAGAAGAGTGGATGTACCCAGGTTTTTGGGGAACCACTATAATTCCTTGTGTCTTCTAGTTTGTTTGTGTGATTTGTTTGCTGTGTGTTGTGCTTTTTACTTCTTAGTTTTTAACTTCTTACTAGCACTCTACACTATATCATAAATTGAATTTTATATGTGCTGTTTATTTCAACTGTGAAAAATTATTTTAAAATACTCTATTCACCCCCCCTCTAGAGTTGAGATAGATCTTAGCCTCACTTTCAATTGGTATCAGAGGGAGGTTGGTTGCTCATACAGGCTAACACCTGAACCAAAAGATCCTTGATAAGATCAATCTCTTAAGGGGATTATTTTCTCTTCATCTACCTTTTTATTTAAAGACATGGCACAGAACAAAGATTATGCAAGCACCAGACCACCAGTGTGCAACCTCTCTAAGTTTGCACTCTGGAAGGCAAGGATTAGGTTATACATGAATTATATTGATGAAGACATTTTCAATTCTGTCTTGACAGTTTGTCCAACTCCACCAGCAAGCTCAAGTACAAATGCAGTTCCACCTCCTTCTGGAACAGATGCAGATATAAAGAAGTGGAAGACTGCAGATGCTAAGGCTATGAACATCTTAGCCCAAACAATGTCTGATGAAATCTTTCAGAAGGTAGCTGAATGCCACTCAGCCAAAGAAATCTGGGACAAACTCTCTGAAATTGTCTCAGGATCTGCTGATGAAAGGAAAGATAGAAGATCTCATCTGATAAGCCAATATGAGAACTTCAAAAAGGGAGAAGCTGAATCAGTGGCTGACATGTACAATAGACTAAGTCTAATTGTCAATGAGCTAAAAACCCTAGACAAAGAAATCTCACTGACTGAGCTGAATGACAAAATCCTGATGTGCTTCCCCAGCACTTGGGATTCAAGAATCTGGCCAATCAAGGATGCCAGAAGTTTAAATGAGATTACTACTGAAGCTCTCCTAGGCAAGCTCAAATCCTATGAGCTGCTCATTAAAAATAGAGAAGAAGAACAAAAGGCTGTCTCTCCAGCTACAAGGAAAGAAAAGACCATAGCCTTCAAAGCTGAAGAAGAGGAGCCTGAAGATAAAGCTACAAGAAATGATGAGCTCATAAGTCTACTAGCCAAAATATTCTACAAGATGGCCAGAAAAGACTTCAGAAAGAGACCATACAAGGGTCATGATAAACCAAGGTATGATAAATCAAACAACAATAAAGAAATTATATGCTTTAGTTGCAGGAAACCAGGCCACATTGTGCCTGACTGTCCAGAAAACAAGAATAAGGACAAGAAGGAAAGAAGAAAAAGAAGAAAAGAAAAGGATTACAAGAAGAATAGCTCAGACAAAGCCTCCTCCAACAAGAACAAACATACAAGGAAGGGCTTTGTTGCTGAGACATGGAGTGAGACTGAAGAGGAATCTGAAGCCTCATCCAGCTCCAGTGATGATGAGGATGATGCAGATGAAAAAGAATTTTGCATGATGGCTATCAATGCATCACAGCAAAACTCTGATGAAGAATCAGATTCAGATTCAGAAAGTCAACCAGATGAGGATCAGGTAATCAACTCTTTTGATTTTAATTCTGAGGACTTCAAAGATGAATTTAAGACACTGTGTCTAGATCTATTAAAATCTGAGAAGGAGATAATCTTTCTCAGGAATCAATTATCTGAGCATAGTGTCCTAAACTCAAAGAACCTCAAACTCTCTGAGGAGTTAGAATGCTGTAGGGAGGAGATAGCTTCACTGAAAAATGAACTATCAAAGGCCAAAAAGTTTGAAGAATCCCTAAATGGGAGAAGTATCAGACTGATGGACATCACAAGCACAGTGAACTCTAGATTTAATAGCACACTGGGCTTGGGTGCTTCATCCAGCCAACCTATAATTTTGACAACTCCAATCAAGTTTGTCTCTGACAAAGGAAAGGGAGTAATAGAGGTACCCAGGAAGAATGCAGATCTGTCAGAGAAGAACTCAGTTCAACAGATGGCATCGAGCAGAGCTCGACGATCGTCGAACAAAGCTTGACGATCTAACTATAGATCGTCGACCTCAGCTCGACGATATCCAAACTCTGAACCTTAGCATAATCGATCTTCGAACGGAGATCGACGATCTGACCCAAGATCGTCGACCTCAGTTCGACGATCGTCGAATAGAGTTCAGGCTTGTGAACACTCCTTCAATGACACATTCAGATTCAATCCTAGAAGCTCCACATCCCAAGGCTTTAATCCCTATACTGAATGGATAGTACCTCCTAGGAGATACCATCCTGAAGGTTATAAGGATCAACCTGGGATGTCCTTTATTTCAGAATTCAAGGGATATCAACCTAGGCCCAAGGTTAACTGGGTCAAAAACAAATAAGCTGTTTTTGTGTAGGTGAAGACCTATCCAGCATCAAACCATCAATGGTATCTGGATAGTGGGTGCTCAAAGCACATGACAGGGGACAAGGACAACTTCACTTCCTTCAAAGCCAAGCTTGGACCCAAAGTAATTTTTGGAGACTCAAGCTTTGGAACTACAAAAGGATATGGTGCAGTCAAAATTGGCCCAGTCACATTCAAGAAGGTGGCATATGTTGAAGGACTCAAGCACAACTTGATAAGTATCAGTCAACTGTGTGATGAAGGATATCAAGTGACCTTCAACAAAGCCATATGCAAAGTCAAGTCAGTGGACAACACAACTGTGTTGACAGGTAACAGAAGAGGTAACATTTACTTAGTGGATTTTCATTCACCAGTGGTAGATATTTGCCTGTTTAATTCCATTTCAAAATCTAATGTTTTATGGCATAAGAGACTAGGGCATATTAACCTTAGAACCATTGCTAAGCTATCTAAAGACAACCTTGTTAAAGGACTACCTTCTGGTCCCTACAAGAAGGAAGGACTTTGCAAGGCTTGTCAATTAGGCAAGCAAACTAAAAGTAGTTTTAAATCAATTAATAAGAGTGATTCACCTAGGATTTTGTACCTATTGCACATGGATCTTTTTGGACCCATATCTGTGCAAAGCCTAGGAGGGAAGTCCTATACTTTAGTGGTTGTAGATTACTTCTCAAGATTCACTTGGGTATTCTTTCTGAGGAAGAAGTCTGATAACTTCAAGTGTTTGACAGATTTTCTCAAATGCATTCAGATTGAGTTCAACACTCACATTGCCCTGATCAGAAGTGATCATGGGACAGAGTTTGATTCTCTTCTCATGCAAGAGTTCTGTCAGAGTGAAGGGATCAGGCACACTTTCTCAGCTCCTAGAACTCCTCAACAAAATGGGGTAGCTGAAAGGAAAAATAGAACACTCATTGAATCTGCAACTACATTATTGGCAGATGCTCAATTACCTCTGTCCTTTTGGGCTGAGGCAGTGAACACCTCCAACTATGTGTTGAATAGAAGCCTGATACACAAGCTGAAGGGCAAGACTCCTTATGAATTGCTCAAAGGGAAGAAACCTAAAATAGGCTATTTCAAGGTTTTTGGTTGCACTTGTTTTATTCATAATAATGACAAGAAATATCTAGCAAAATTCCAAGCTAAAGCTGATGAAGGAGTGTTTCTGGGATACTCCATGATTAGTAAGGCCTATAGGGTTTATAATAAATCTTCCTGTAAAATTGAAGAATCTGTTCATATTATTTTTGATGAAGCTAACATGTCTTTCAAGGAGAAGAATGCTTCTACCATAGAACCTCTGCAGGTACATTCTCTAGCTGAAGACTTGAACAAACTGCAAGTTGCTGAAAAGAATGAGAGCAGTTATGATGAAGAAGAAGTTCAACATCTTGAAGAAAATCATCCTGAAGAGCCAGTTGCTGCTCCACTAGAGGAGACAACAACACAGGCTGGTGAACAATCAACACTCCCTGTTGACTTAGTAATAACAAGAGATCATCCAATCACCCAGGTAATTGGAGAAATCTCAGCTGGTGTGCAAACTAGAAGTCAGGTCAACCAAAACCTGATGCACACTTGCTTCCTATCTCAAATTGAGCCTCAATCCATTCAAGATGCAGAGCAAGATCCACACTGGATCATTGCAATGCAAGAGGAGTTGCATCAATTTGAAAGGAACAAGGTTTGGAAACTAGTGCCTAAGCCAAAGGATCATCCCATTGTTGGAACAAAGTGGGTATTCAGGAACAAGCTGGATGATCAAGGATTTATAGTCAGAAACAAGGCAGGGCTAGTTGCTCAAGGGTACTCTCAACAAGAAGGAATAGACTATGATCAGACATTTGCACCAGTTGCAAGGCTGGAAGCCATCAGGATATTCCTAGCCTATGCTGCTCACAAAGGTTTCAAAGTGTATCAAATGGATGTAAAAAGTGCATTTCTCAATGGGGACATCAAAGAGGAAGTCTATGTTAGACAACCTCCAGGTTTTATCTCTCTAACTCACCCTGATTATGTTTACAAATTGCATAAAGCATTATATGGTCTCAAGCAAGCCCCTAGAGCATGGTATGAGACCCTAGCATGCTTTCTTCTGGAAAATGATTTTGTTAGGGGGAGAGTAGACCAAACTCTTTTTATTAGAACCCATAAATCCCATACCCTGCTAGTGCAAATTTATGTAGATGACATTATTTTTGGTTCTACTGATTCAAAATTGTGCAAAAAGTTTTCCAAGCTTATGCACTCTAAATTTGAAATGAGTAGCATGGGTGAGCTGTCCTTCTTCTTAGGACTGCAAGTCAAGCAACATGCTGAAGGCATATTTATTTCTCAAACCAAGTATGCAAAAGAGCTGGTTAAGAAATTTGGTATGTCTGATGCATCATGTATGAAAACACCCATGCCCTCAAATGCTGTAGTAGATGCTGATGAACATGGGAAACCTGTTGATCAGACAACATATAGAGCAATAATTGGCTCTTTATTGTACCTTACAGCTAGTAGGCCTGATATAATGTTTGCCACATGTATTTGTGCTAGATTCCAAGTTAGCCCTAGAGAGTCACATTTAATCTTAGTTAAGAGAATTCTTAGGTATGTTAAAAGTTGTCCAAATCTAGGTCTCTGGTATCCAAAAGATTCAGCATTTGATTTAACTGGATTCTCATATGCTGATTATGCTGGATGCAGAATAGACAGGAAAAGCACCAGTGGAACATGTCAGTTCCTTGGTGACAGACTTGTCTCCTGGTTCTGTAAGAAGCAAACATCTGTGTCAACCTCAACTGCTGAAGCTGAGTATATGGCTGCAGGCAGTTGCTGTTCACAAATATTGTGGATACAGAATCAGCTCTTAGACTATGGCTACAACTTAGAGAAGTCTAAAATTTTCTGTGACAATACTAGTACTATCTCTATAGCACAAAATCCAGTCCTCCATAGTAGGACAAAACACATAGAAATTAGGCATCATTTTCTAAGAGATAATGTAGAGAAAAATAAAATTGAACTTCAATATATTCCTACTGATTTGCAAAGGGGAGATATTTTCACCAAACCTTTGGATGAAAAGAAACACAGTTTCTTCCTAAATCAGTTAGGCATGTTAGATGGAGGAAGCCTTAATTAAATTACAAGATTTTGAAAAGCTAAAACAGACCAAGACTAGGTCAAAAAATTTCCTCTCTTTTTGTGTCTGTAGAATAAGTTCTGTCTCTGAACTGAGCTCGACGTTTTCCCAGAAAACGTCGAACGGAGATCGACGGTTCTTGAGGCGTCGATCTGAGTTCAGCGCCGCCGTTGAATCTAGGCTTTCCTTCTGTCTGATCCTTGGTCGTCGAGCGGAGCTCGACGCTCTCAATAACATCGAACGGAGTTCGACGCTATTGGCATCTTTTCATTTACCTCTGTAGCCCAAATCGTCGAGTTGAGTTCGAGGCTTCTTCGAACTGAGCTCCACGATTTTCATTTTTCGCGTCGAACCCTAATATAAAATCCTTCTTTCAGCCGTCGTTCTCCCTTTGCGCTTTCATACTCTGCAACTCTCTTTCTTTTCCCACCAAGTTCTCTACGCTTGGTCGTTTTTGGTTTTCTGTTGCAGGTGAATATGGCTGAATCTAGTGCTGCTATTGCTAAGATGAAGTTCGATACAGGCTTTGACATCGACATAAACTCCTTCGACGGAAGCGACCAGCGCTTCAAGGACATCCTAAATTTATTCCGAGAACAACAGCTGACTCCAATAATGACTACAAGGATGAAGATCGCCTCAGAAGAAATTAAAGAGTGGTGTTTTACCGCAACAGACGAGACTGAGAATTCTGTTGTCGGCACCATTAAGGGGACTCAGGTATTTCTATCCCCGGCTCTTTTAACAGAAGTCTTTCAACTTTGTACTGGAGAAGACTCCATTGAACTGTCTAGAGAGGAGTTTGACACCATGCTGGATAGGATGGGTCACAATGCAGTCAACCCTAATAAGCTACTGAAGAAAAATCTGGCTATAGAATTTCAATTCCTGGCTGATGTAGTTGGGAAGGTGCTGTTGGCCAAGCATTCAGCCCATGACACCATTTCCAGATATCAGTTCTGCCTGATGGGAGCCTTATTAGATAAGAAACACCTGGACTAGGGCTCCATCTTCTTCACTCTGATTAAGAAGAAGATCAACAAGAATGCAGTTAGTTATGGGAGAATCTTAGGGGTCTTTCTGCACAACAGGTGCCCTGACCTATTAACCTCCTCTGGCATGTTTATCAATGCATCCAAGAGGCTTTCCTGTGCCCTCTTCAGTAAATGGGACAGGCAGATCATAAACCCCTCCAGGGCTGCTGCAACACTTCATTCAGGCACAAGGACTATTTCAGTCACTCCTCCAGCAGAAGAGCTGCCTGCTTCCTCCCCTCCTCCAGCCATATCCACCCAAGTCGTCACCTCCTCACCACCAGTCTCCACCTTAATCATCTCATCCCCAATTACCATTTCCTCACCTATGCCATCCCCTCCTCTATCCACCTCAGAGGAATTCCATCCTCTCTTTTCCTATTCAACCTTCACCCTACCATCCTTCTCACTTACAGATGATTCCTTCATGGATGATTCACCCTCTACTCCTCCTGAGCCACCCTCAACTTCCTCCTTTCAACAAATGCTCCATGACATTCTCTCTCAACCCTCCTTCACACTATCTCTTACTTCCCCTATCTCCACCTCAACCTCCTCTATCTCCATTATTCCATCTTCTGAACCATCCATTCCCTCTCCACATTTCTACACATTTTCAGTTTCAGCCACCATCCCTCCATCCACCTTTGCCTCTACCTCTGCTCAAGCCCCACTTGAGCATGTGGATCTTCCTAGCTTGGCAGACAGGCTGTATGAGTTGCTAGCTCCCAAGCTGACATCTCTACTGGAGTCTTCCCTGGCTCCACTCCTGAAGCAAGTACAGGAACTGTCTACCAAGCTTGCCTCCTTTTCCTCCTCCCTGGCTATCACATCTTCTGTGTGTCATGATTCACCTCTCTCTGAACCAAGGCAGGGGGAGATGCCTTATGAAGAAGTGGATGTGCCAGCTGCTGATATTATGTCTGCTCCAGCTCCAGCTCTTGGATGTGCTTTTGCACTGAATCTGCAGAGGCTGCTATCTATATTTGATACAGTCCATTTCAGCTATCTGCCTGCAACTCCTGCTGAAGATTTGTCTAAGGCCATTGTGCCTGTATCTACCTGTGATCCCAGCCATATTGATTCCTACATCAAGTCCTGGAAGGCTGTGGATATCTCTGATGCTGCTACTAAGGCCACTGTGCCTCCTTCTGTTGAAACTGCTGCTACTGCTGACATAGAAATGATTCCAGCAACTGATGCTGATGAAATTGCTGCTCCTGCTCCAGTGTCTGCTCCTGTTTCTGCCTGCTCTGCTGTTGCTCTCTCTCCTCCTGCTCCTGCTGTTTCTGCAAAACTCAAAGCTCAAGAAGAGCTTATCAGAAGAATTGATGATCTGTATGATCAACATCAAAGTTCTGAGAGTGACCAATACAGGACTGATTCTGATGATTCTGCTAGAACTATTGCCAAGAAGAGAAAAGCCAGAAGTAAAGCAATGATGTTAGTCCCTCCTGCCAAAGCCAAAGACTCCAATGATATTCCATACTACATCCTGCATGACTGCCCCATCTCTGAGCCTTGGATGCAATATTCCAAAAATCAACTGAAAGCTATGAAGAAGAAGAGGAAGCTTGACAAATATGAAAAAGGATCTTCTCAATATCAGTCTCCTCCTCCTCCTCCTCTAGATTCTGGCTCAGGTTCAGCCCCTCAAGCTCCAGTCTCCAGACACAGTTCTTCCCAGTATTATCAAAGATCATATCAAAGGGGACAACATCAAAGAGGATATCAACCCAGAAGGGATAATTACAGAGGAAATCAAAGAGGACAAAGATCCTATCAAAGGGAAGGACAAGGTCACCCTGACCCTTCTTCAGGTCCTTTTCCTTACAAGCTGAAAGACACAACTATCTCCAGGACTCCTTCTATTGTTTCTGAAATCATCAACAGATATGAATCTCCTATTCCTTTTGAAGATCCTGAGAACAACCCTGTATCCTGGACAGCCAGAATGAAAGAATTGGCTGCCCTTGATCAAATAAAAAAGGCCAGAGAACAAGGCAAGGATACTTCAAACATAACTACCTTATCAGAGCAGAGAAAGAAAGAACTGGAAAGATATGCATCAAGGAAATTTTTCAATCCAGAAGACTATATGAAGCTGCACCCTGAGGCTGTTGTTCCAAGGCCCAAATCTCAAACTTCTCTAGGTGCAGAGGATGACAGAAGGTCAAAGAAAGAAAGTCAGAATCCAAATAGAGAAATTTTATTTAAAAAGGGGTCTGAAAGGAAGTGAACTGTGTAAGCTAAACATTTCATCCACCTTTGGATATCTGCTGATGTTTATCTGTGATCTGCTTTACTGCTATATATCTTCTCTGCATTCTGTATTAGCTTATGTTTTGTTGTATGCTTTTTATTTCCTGATTGTCTATAAATAGTAATCCTAACCCAAATAGGGGGAGATTGTTGGAACACCCTATTACTAATTTGGGTAAGGATCACTATGCTTGTCCTAGGAATCCCAGTTGACCTAGTTGTATAGTTGAAAAGGTCAACATTAGAATGAGTCTAGGACTTAGAACTTAGGTTTGGAGCTGCCCCCAGGACCATTCCAAGATCAAGGTTGAAGAGCTTAGTCTAAGGCAATTTACATCGAGCTCAGGTCGACGAATCGTCGAACTCTGTTCGACGCTCTCTGAGCTCATCTTCAATAAAACGTCGAACTCCGGTCGACGATCTTCGAGCTCAGATCGACTATCTGCTTTTGTCTAGCTTCTGCTGAGTCGTCGAACTCCCCTCGACTATCGTCGAGCTCAGATCGACGTTTTCTGTCTGCTTGTCCATTTAATCTCTGAGCTCAGTTCGACGATCGTAGAGCTCAGATCGACGTTTTTTTTGGAGAGATCGACGCTTCCAGGAATTCAAATGATGCTGTTCTTTGGAATGTTTTTGAATATTATCAGCATTTATGTCAGAAGATCTCCCAGCCGTTTGTCTTTATTTCTGGAGCAAGTTTCAAGGAATTATTCAGAGAATGTTTGCTGGACTTTCCTCTAGAAGACAAGACTATTTTTGGAAGACTTTTATGACTCCCAACGGCTAATTTTGGACAAGGAATTGTCAGAAAATTTTAATTCTTTTCTTCTGTGTTATCAAGATACACAGAGATTGACAAGAAAAAAAAGAGTGAACACACAGAATAGAGAATACTGATAGCAGAAGAACAATAGAAGAACTGTAACTCCAAAAATCTTCTTGCTGACTGAAAAGTGTTCACAATCTCATCTCAGAACTCCAGACACCTTACCTTCAGCCTTCTTGCTGAAACCATCCTGTGCTGGAGATCAAAGTTCTGAAGACCTATCACCCTAGAGCAAAGCTTCTTTTCCTGAACCTTTCTACATCTCAGGGGGAGCTTTGACAACATCAATCCACTTGTGCTTCTCTCATTTGATTGAGAACAGAGAAGACACCCTTCACTCTTATTTTTCTTTTCCTGCTGTAAAAGGGTTCTTGAACTCCCTTCAAAAGTTCTGTCTGGTTCTGAGAGCCTTGTCAAAACTCAGTGGTGGCAAGACACCTTATCAAAAAAATCTAGTTTTGGTTTTTGGGCACCTTATCAAAAGCTCATTGGTGTCAGGACACCTGATCAACTCATCCTGAGTGGATTCCTACCAAGGGTGGTAGAAGAGTGGATGTACCCAGGTTTTTGGGGAACCACTATAATTCCTTGTGTCTTCTGGTTTGTTTGTGTAATTTGTTTGTTGTGTGCTGTGCTTTTTACTTCTTAGTTTTTAACTTCTTACTAGCACTCTACACTATATCATAAATTGAATTTTATATATGCTGTTTATTTCAACTGTGAAAAATTATTTTAAAATACTCTATTCACCCCCCCTCTAGAGTTGAGATAGATCTTAGCCTCACTTTCACTATTGATGATGTAGAACCTCCTACGCAATCTCAGATTAAGCCAGGAAAAGGCATAGTCATTAGGGAGCCTGATCAGCCTTAGAATAGATTTACTAAATTTTGCAAGAACAATGTAACTTTTTTTTAAAAAAGAAATCTATGTAATCAGTTGTTAAAAAACTTCTTGTTAATATAAACTAAACAATGTTTCATGTTCATTCAAGTTGCATTCTTATTCTGTGATGTGATTTTGATATATATTTTGTTTATAAGTTGCCCTGTCATATAAATGCTTATATACATCATAGTGTTTGTTTATTATAAGTGGTGTATATCATTGACTAAAGGGTTATAACTTCTCCAAATAGGGCGAGATTATTGGATACATTGGAAAATGTGTACCTGATTTGGAGAAGCCTCACTTAGCTCAATGATATACATCAAGGTGTATTTGATGTTATTTTGAGTTTATATGTGCAGGTTAAGTATTGGCTAAAATACAAAAAAAGTTTCTAAGTCCATGTGTCGACACTTAAGTAAGTCTGTGTCGACACTTAAGTAAGTCTGTGTCGACACTTGGAAAAGCGGTGTCGACACCTGAAGTAACTGTGTCGACACACAGAATTTTTTTGTCGACATCGACTGTGTCGACACCGGGAGGCAGTGTCGACACATAGAAATATTAGTCGACATCGACTGTGTCGACACCGGGAGGCAGTGTTGACACACAGAAATATTAGTCGACATCAACTGTGTCGACACCGGGAGGACGTGTCGACACACAGGAGTATTAGTCGACATCAACTATGTCGACACATGGAGGCAGTGTCGACACACAAATTCTGAGACTATATCAACTGTGTCGACGCACAGGACTTGTGTCGACACTCAGCAGAGTTTCAACATTGTTGATTGCTGTGTAGTGAAGAAGTGTCTATGTCGACACATAGAGGCAGTGTCGACACATTCTACAGATGCAGTGTCAAGAAGCTGTGTCGACACCAAAGGAGTTATGTCAACATCACCAAAGCTTGTGTCGATACTTTATATACTCTTGTCGACACATAATGGCAATCTATCTCGACGCTTTGCTGACAATGATAAAGGTTCAAGAACTGACTGGAGACCTGACAGCTGTGCATTCCAACAAGTTTACTGAAGCTGTCAGACTTGTCAGAAGTTGGTTAGAAACCAGATCAGCCGGTTACCATGGATGAAGTCTATATATATAGATGGATTCTGTTAAATCAAAGATATGAACAACAACAACAACATGCACAACTATTGAAGTATTGATCATTGATCAAGAAAGTGCACGTCACTCTGAAAAAGATTTTCGTGAGAAGATCTAAGGAGAATTCAAGCAAGAATTCTGAAGAAACTTCATAAGTTCTGAAGAGTGAGAGAGATCTTCAGGTGTTGAAGTAAAGGAGGAGACATTTACAAGTCTCCTAAGAAGCAGATCTTGAACCAGTCTGCTAAGAAGGATTCAGATTCATTTCTGGATTCTAAGAAGGAAGCTGGCAGTCAGTCGACTTCAAAGGAGATCAACCCTACTGAGTTCAGATTCAAGAAGCTTTGAAGAAAGCTAAGAACAGGTTGATTTCAGCCATCAGTTTTATCAAGAAGCTGATCAAGAATCCTCTTATCCTTTTTCTCTCAACAAGGGTAAGAGTCCATCAAAAATACTCATCAAATTTTATAGGATCTTTTCATAGATCTGAGTTGTAAGCCTATATTATAAAGGCTGAGTGTAGGAGATATAGATCTCTTAGTGGTAGGGATTTTGAGCCTGTGTGTAGGAGAAATTTTTCTCTGAGTTGTAGGCCTTGTGGCAAGGCTGAGATAGGGCTGTTAGCCTGAGTTGTAGGAACCTTATAGGGTTCTGAGTTATAGGAACCTTTCAGGATTATGAGCTGTAAGATCTGTGGATCTGAGAAGAAGGAAGAAGTTAGGCCGAATCTAGCACACTGCTAGATAGCTGAAGGGGGAAAGTGGATGTATCCAGACGTTGGGGAACCACTATAAACCTGTGTGCAATCTGTGATGTGTGTATGATTGTGATTTCTGTGTTGTGATTGTTGTAGAATAGTTAGATTCTAATTTAAGATCTGAAAAATATTCTGCCTTAAGTTAAAAAGGAAAAGAACCTATTTGTTGGGTACATTGGAAAATGTGTACCTGATTTGGAGAAGCCTCACTTAGCTCAATGATATACATCAAGGTGTATTTGATGTTATTTTGAGTTTATATGTGCAGGTTAAGAATGTGCTAGAATGCAGGAAAAATATTCTAAGTCCATATGTCGACACCTGAAGAAGCTGTGTCGACACTCCAGTAAGATTGTGTCGACACTTGGAAATGGCTATGTCGACACCTCAGTGAATTTGTGTCGACACCAGGAGGCAGTGTCGACACACAGAATATTATAGTCTACATCAACTGTGTCTACACTGGGAGGCTGTGTCGACACACAGAAGCAGAGTCGACATCAATTGTGTCGACACATGGAGGCAGTGTCGACACACAAATTCTGTGTCTACAACAACTGTGTCGACACACAGGACTTATGTCGACACACAGCTGAGTCTAGACCAAGTTGATTGCTGATAAATGGTGAAGTGTTTGTGTCGACATAAATAATCAGTGTCGACACATTCTCAAGTTGCAGTGTCAAGAAGATGTGTCGACATCAAGATAGTTATGTCGACACTACCAAAGTCTATGTCGACACTTAAGTCACTTGTGTCGACACATATTGACAGATGGTATCGACACATATTGATAGATGGTATTGACACTTTTTGGCAGACAGACTCGACGCTTTGCTGACAGAGTCAAAGGCTCAAGAACTGTTTGAAGACTTGACAGCTGTGAGTTACAACAGGTTTACAGAAGCTGTCAGACTTGTCAGAAGTTAGATATAAACCGGATCAGCCGGTTACCATGGATGAAGTCTATAAATAGATGGATTCAGAAGAAGAAAAAGATAACATAGAAAAGGAAGAAGTATTGTCACCACTAAAACAATTAGAGATTTATCTCTGATCAAGAAAGTACAAGTAACAAAGAAGAAGATCTTCGTGAGAAGATCTATGAAGATGATCTGAAGTAGTTTTCTATTCAGATTCTGTCTAAGTTGAATTCAATCAGAATTCAGAAGTATCTTCAAGAAGGTTTGGATAGAGATGGCTATTTGAAGATAAGCAGGAGACAATCACAGGTCTCTCAAGGAGCAGATGCTGAACTAATCTGTCAAGAAGATTCAGATCTATTTCTGGAGTCTAAGAAGGAAGCTGCTAGTCAGTGATATTCAAAGGAAATCAACCCAACTAAGTTCAGATTCAAGAAGCTTTGAAGAAAGCTAAGATCAAGTTGATTTCAGCCATCAGCCTCTTCAAGAAGCTGATCAATAAAGTCCTTATCCCTTCTCTCTCAACAGGGGTAAGAGATTACAAAAATTCCTTATCAAATTCTATAGGATCTATTCATAGATATGAGTTGTAATCCTATTTTATAAAGGCTGAGTGTAGGAGATTTATTCTCTGAGGTAGAGCTGTTTATGCCTGAGTTATAGGAGAAGGTATTCTCTGAGTTGTAGGCCTTGTGGCAAGGCTGAGGTAGGGCTTGTTAGCCTGAGTTGTAGGAATCCTTCTGGATTCTGAGCTGTAGGATCTGAGGATCTGAGTTAAAGGAAGAAGTTAGGCCGACTCTAACATACTGCTAGATAGGTGAAGGGGGAAAGTGGATGTACCCAGACCTTGGGGAACCACTATAAATCTGTGTGCAATCTGTGATGTGTGTATGTTTGTGATTGTTGTGCTGTGTTAGCTATAAGAAATATCTGATTTATACAAAGAACTGTAGTTATATTTTGCCTTAAGTTAAAACAAGAATTAGAACCTATTCACCCCCCTCTAGGTGTTTAGGTAGTCTTGAAAGTAAAACTATCAAGTGGTATCAGAGGGAGGTTGCTCAAAGAAGGACTTAACAGTCTGAGTTAGATCCCAAAGGCAGAATCAAGAATCAAGAAAATGGGTTTTGGAGAGAATCACAAGGAATTAAGGTCAATGAAATTACCCATCTACAGGAAAGAGATTTTTGGAATCTGGAAAGAAATAGTTAGATTGTTTATGGAGGCCTCTGACCCAAGGATATATATCACAGTAAAAGAAGGTCCATATATCCCAATGAATGTGTCTGTTCTAGATGCAAATTAGAGAACTCCTAAAGATTTTTCTGAAATGACCAAGGATGAGATTATATTGGCAACTATGGATAAAAGAGCTCAGAACATCATAGTGAGTGTCATAGATGATTCTACTTTCCAAAATTTGATTCACTGCAAAACCTCCAAGGAAATATGGGACACTTTGATTGTCTACATGGAGGGTTCTGAAGAAGTTAGACAAGACTGAAAGTCTATACTCAATCAAGAATATGAGAGTTTCAGACAAGGGAAGTCTGATAGCATATCTGAATGCTACAAGAAATTCTATAGGATAGTGAATGAGCTGATGTCCTATGGAAGGGTCTTCAGTACTTATGAGCTGAATGACAAATTTCTAAGATCCTTGACAAAGGATTGAGATACCAAGATTTGTGTCATTAGAGAAGTAGCCAAACTAGCAGACATTTCTCCTCCAACCTTATTTGGAAAGTTGCTATCATATGAAATGCAACTAATGGCCAGGAAGGAGGAAGAAAGAAATGCAAAAGGAGAGCATAGAGAAAAGTCAGTGGCCTTCAAGGTTGAAGCCACTAGAAAGAGCAGGAGGATGTCTCCATCACCTCCTAAGGAAGTTGCTGAAGTTATCTCAGAAAATTCAGACAATCAGAACTCAGATAGCAGTGATTCAGATGCAGATTTTGCTACCTTTACAAGGCAGTTTCAGAGATTCTTGAAGAAGAAGCAGTGGAAGTCAAGGCCCTCTACATCACAGCCAGTTGATGATTACTATCAAAAGAGAAAATCATCAAGAAAGGAAAGGAGCAGGTCTAAGCCCAGCAAAGCTACAACATCAAAAATTGTTTGCTATTGCTGCAATAGTCCTGGGCATGTGGTGGCTGAGTGTCCAGAAAAGAGGAAGGAGTCAGCAGACAAGAAGAAGACTCAACAAAAGGGCAAGAAGGAGAAATCCTTTGTTGCTAAGAAGGAGAAGAGTCTTACAGATCAATCCTCCTCAGAGTCAGAATCTAAAGCTGAAGCATACATTGGACTGTATGCAGCTAGTGAAGAAGAGGAGTTTAAGCAATTACTGGACTCCATCAATGAACAAGTAGACTATTAGTGCATGGGACTGATGGCTGAATCAGAAGACAACAAGTGCCAGGATCAGCCTGGTCCCAGTAAGGTACAAAGTAATTCTAGAATTTCTGATTACAGCACTGGTTCAGTGTCAGATTCATCTTCATCAAGTGATGAGGATGGATAAGAATCTGAAGGAGATATTCATAAGTTGATAGATGAATATGGGGACTTATTGCAGGCACTTAAGAAAAGCAAAAACCTGGCCAAAACTCAGGCTAAGGAGATTGAAGATCTTAAGATGACTGCATCTGGTTTAGAGAAAGAATTGGATCAACAAATGAATGAGGTTGCCAAGCTGAAAACTATTACTGTTATTCAGATGGGCACAATCACATATAAAAATGATCTAATTAAAGGTCTGGAAGTCAGACTTCAAGTAGAGAAAGATTTGGTGGTTAGTTACTCTAAGCGAAAATCAGTCTTACCCTTAATAGATGAGTTTGTGGCTCAAAAGGGTAAGGCTGGAATAGGCTATAAAGGTAATACCAGGGCTGCCCATTTCAAGAGAAAGGGCAAAGCCTCTGTTCAGCCATTGAATTTTAAAGTCCCTGTAGTTTTTAGAAAGGTGCATGAGCCTTCTAACAAGTATGACTTTGAGAATACTCAAGGTCATAATAAGACTGAAGTTTTGAATGACAAGGGTGTTTATGTCAATAAGTCAGCCCATGTTCATAAACCCCATGGTTATAATAAACCAGTGGGTGTAGCTGCAGTAGCACCAGCACAGAACAGAAATTCTTCTGTCAAAAATGTATCTAGACCTAGATACAACAAGTATGAATGCTGGTGCTGTGGCAAGACAGGCCATTTTGCCTTAGACTGCTGGCATAACTTAAGTGTCAAGAAGAACAACAGTCTACCAGTTAGAAGAGCTGCTGGTAGTTTTGATATGAATGGTGCTAACTTGAACCAAGGACCCAAGACTTACTTAGGTTCTAAGGGAAAGTAATTCTGTATTGCAGGAAAGTCCAAGTTGCCATACCCCTATATGGTACTTGGACAGTGGATGTTCCAGGCACATGACTGGAACAAAGGGGCTACTGAAGGAGTACACACCTATCAAAGATGGGCCTAAAGTAATCTTTTGTGGATCTGAAAGAGGAATCATCAAAGGATTTGGTAACATCTCTTCCAACCAAATTATCATCACTCAAGTGGCTTATGTAAAAGGTTTGAAACACAACCTAATAAGCATAAGTCAGCTGAGTGATCTAGGATATGACATTTCATTTGTTAAGAATGGATGTCATATCAAAAGGTCAAGTGATCAAAAGATCATTTTGACAGGATATAGAAAGAGAAATGTTTATTATCTTGATTTTGGTTGTGAGAACAAAGGTTCTCCTATTTGTCTTGTAGCTAATGAGAAAGCATCTCATTGTGTCAAATGGCACAAGAGGCTGGCTCATCTTAACTACAAAACAATTGACCAACTCTTTAGCAAAGAGTTAGTGAGGAATGGTCCTCAAGTTAAGTGTATAAAGGAAGGGATATGTTCAGCTTGTCAAAAGGGCAAGCAGACAAAATCTTCCTTTCATAGCCTTGAAAACAAGGATTCAGTCAGGTGTCTATACCTACTACATATAGATTTATTTGGTCCTATGCCAGTTCATAGTCTAGGTAGGAAGGTCTACACTTTTGTGGTTATAGATGACTATTCTAGATATTCCTGGGTGTTCTTTCTGAGGCAGAAATCTGAAACCCCAAATGTTTTACATAGTTTTGTCAAACAAATTTAGAATGAACTGAACAGTACAGTGGTCAAAATCAGAAGTGACCATGGCACTGAATTTCAATCTGAAAGTATGACAAAATTATATGAAGAATTTGGAATTTTCCAAAAATTCTCCTCACCTAAAACACCACAGCAAAATAGTATTGCTGAAAGAAAGAATAGGACATTGATTGAGGCTGGTAGAACTCTATTGAGTGACACTTCTCTCCAAGAATATTTCTGGGCTGAGGCAGTAAACACTGCATCTCATGTACTCAACAGAGCTTCTATCACTAAGTGCCACAAAAGGACTCCCTATGAGATTATGAAAGGTAAAAAACCAAATTTATCCTATTTTAGGATCTTTGGTTGCAAGTGTTATATCCTTAACAATGGCAAGTCTTATTTAACTAAGTTTGCTGCCAAATCCCAAGATGGGATATTTGTTGGGTACAGCAACAATAGTAAGGCTTATAGGGTCTACAACTTGATTACTCATGTTGTAGAAGAATCTGTACATGTTGTATTTGATGAAACAAGATTAATCAACAGTGAGTTGCCTTGTAGTTCATACAGTCCAACAGGTATAAGCAATAGAATGGACAAGCTTTCCATTGCAGAAGGCACAACTACAGATGAAGGATTGGAAAATGATGGCTACTGTCTAGGGGGAGTACAAGACTCTCTAGAAGCTGATGACAACAAAGAGGTGCAGCATAATGAAGAAACTGGAGGTGTTCAGCCAGAAGGAATTTTACCTCCAGCTGTAAGACATCTAAAGGATCATCCAGCAAATCATATAATTGGTGATCCAAGATATGGAGTGCAAACTAGAAGTAGAAATCTGAATACAGTCCTACACTCAAGTTTTCTATCTCAACTGGAGCTAAAGAAATTTGAAGAAGCTATCCAAGACCAACACTGGATTAATGCTATGCAAGAGG
The DNA here is from genome assembly GCA_039513925.1 of Platanthera zijinensis. Lineage (NCBI taxonomy): Eukaryota > Viridiplantae > Streptophyta > Magnoliopsida > Asparagales > Orchidaceae > Platanthera > Platanthera zijinensis. Next base: position 77,365,723 of record CM077084.1, read on the forward strand.
AGCTTAATCAGTTTAGAAAATGCAAGGTCTGTGAGTTGGTTCCTAAACCAAAAGACCACAACATCATTGGTACAAAGTCGATTTTTAGGAACAAGTTGGATGAGAATGGAGTTATTGTGAAGAACAAAGCAAGATTGGTTATAAAAGGATACATGCAGGAAGAGGGAATAGACTTTGATCAAACATTTTCTCCAGTAGTAAGACTGGAAGCAATCAGAATGTTCCTTGCTTATACAGCATATCAAGGCTTCAAAGTATACCAAATTGATGTGAAATCAGCATTCCTGAATGATGATCTAAAAGAAGAAGTCTATGTAGAGCAGCCTTCAGGTTTTGTAGATTCTCTTAAACCTGGTTATGTCTATAGACTTAGGAAAGCATTGTATGGGTTAAAGCAAGCCCCAAGGGCTTGGTATGAAACTCTGTCTACTTTCTTTATTGAGAACAAATTCTCAAGAGGTAAAATAGACAAAACTCTATTCCTAAGGGAATCTAAAGGGAAGATAATCTTAGTTCAGATCTATGTAGATGACATAATTTTAGGGTCTACAGAGAACAACCTTTGCAAGAAGTTTGCCAAACTTATGTAAGGGAAGTTTGAAATGAGCAGTATGGGGGAACTTAAGTTCTTCTTGGGACTCCAAGTAAGATAGTCTGAAGATGGCTTGTCCATATCCCAGTCTAAGTTCACCAAGGAGTTAATTAAGAAGTATGGTATGGAATCATCCTCCACCATGAGAACTCTTATGGGAACAAGTATGCCTACATGCAAAGATGATGCAGGTAAACCTGTAGATGAGTCTTTGTATAGAGGAATAATTGGCTCTCTATTATATCTCACTACTAGTAGACCAGACATTATGTATGCAACATGTGTCTGTGCTAGGTACCAAGTATGCCCTAAAGAATCACATTATACTGCAGTCAAGAGGATTATGAGATATCTAAAGGGCACACCTAATCTAGGCCTTTGGTACCCTAGGAATGGAGATTTTCTACTGACAGGTTATTCAGATGCAAATTTTGCTGGCTGTAGAGAAGATAGAAAAAGTACTGCAGGTACATGCCAATTCTTGGGAGGAAGATTGATATCCTGGAGCAGTAAGAAGCAGACTAGCGTGGCAATATCCACAGCTGAGTCTGAATATGTTGCAGCTGGAAGTTGCTGTGCACAACTATTGTGGATTCAGCATCAGCTAAGGGACTATAGTATTCAAGTAAGTAGAATACCTTTATTGTGTGATTCTAAAAGTGCTATTTCTATTGCAAACAATCATGTTTCACATAGTAGGACTAAGCACATAGAGATAAAATACCATTTTCTTAGAGAACATGTAGAAAAAGGAGACATCTCATTAGAATTTGTTAAAACTGATTATCAAATTACAGATGTATTTACTAAGCCTCTGGATGAAACTAAATTCAATAAATTTAAAATTGAATTAGGAATGCTGACTATAGGTTAGTTTACCAAAAAAATGGCTAAGTAGTGGTGTCGACACATTAAGTGATAGTGTGTCGACACAGAGGAATTGTGTCGACAATTCAGGAAAATGGTGTCGACACAGAGTAAAGGTGTCGACATATCAGGGATATTATGTCGACATATTCAGGAAAATTTATGTCAACACAACCAGAGAAGTGGTGTCGACTCATTCAGAATTTGTGTCGACACAAAGAATCGGTGTCGACACAGAATTTCTGTTCTTTGACAACTTAAGTCAAGTATCGACACATCATCAATTGGTGTCGACACAAAGTAGTCCATATTGATGTCGATACATTAGAAGTATGTGTCGACACATTTCGACTGTGTCGACACAATTTGACAGTTTTTGCCCGCCTTTTGACCTTCTTTGCTTAGAAAGGGTATAAATAGGTCAAACACATATTCTATCGACACGCTCACCAGGGTTTCGAGACAAAAGCCTTGTGTCGACAATATCTCTTCTCTCTTTCCAAGCTTTCTCTTCGTTCCAATGGCGCCCAAGATTGAAGATGCAATCAATGAGGGATATGAGTTGGTTCGACATGCGTTCGACGATGCAGATACGGAGATCAAGCAAGTCATTTCTCTTCTCACAGACAATGGATCAGACTATCTTGTCTCTGAACCTACGAAAATATGGAAGAAAGAAGTCCTTGAGTTCTATACCGATGCATCCGTGGATTCAACCGGATTAAAGATCAAATCAACCGTCCATGGAGAATGAGTCAAGCTAACTCAGAAAAGATTGAGCAAAATTCTACATCTTCCTAGGGTCCAAGATGAGGAAGAGGTTCCAGCCTCAAAAATAAGGGAAACGCTTCAATGGTGTGGATTGGATCCAACCATAAAGATAGGATCTGCCATCAACAGGAAGGGCATGAATCCTCAGGGGAAATTCCTATCTGAAATAATAGGAAAAGTGATCTTATGCAAACCAGGTGGCCATAATAGGATATCTGCCTATATGTTCAGCCTGATGAGTAGGGTGATCTTTAAGATTCAAACAAATTGGTCTGCTGTACTATTTGATAAAAGTAAAGAAGGAATCAAGAAGCCAAACTTGGCTAGGATCATGAGTCTGTACCTGGCTGGAATGATTCCAGAGGTAATGCAACAGATTCCTGGATCAAAGATAAACCACATGAGTAGAATGGACATGAGGTTATTCTCAAGATGGGATAGAGTTCTTTCTAAAGAAATGCCTGATGTGGACAGGCAAGAGCATGGTCCTGAAGATGCACAGGTCCAGGAAGATAATATATCTGCATAGGTGCAGGGGGAGCCAGTTATTGCACAAGTGCAGGGGGAGCTAGAAAGTACATAAGTCCAGCACAATGCTGAGAATGCACAGTTGCAGGGGGAGCCAGAGTCTGAACAGATACAAGATTAAGAAAGACTCATTTTATCAGAGGACATTGTTCCTCAAACTGATCTTGATATTTCTGGTGTTGTTGCTGCTGCTGAGAAAGTATAATCTCCTGCTCTCACACAACAAGAATTTACTATTGAAGAGCTGTTTCCTGATATTGGAGGAGAAACAGATAAAATGGAGACCCTAAGGGTTGAGGGGGAGCAGGTTGATATAGAGGAAGAGTAATATGTAGCTGAAAAAGAAATTTCTTCCACTCCTCATGAGAGGGTTAATATTGATAGTTCTTCAGAATCTGAGCAAGAAGAAGTTAGGGAGGCAAAGAAAAGAAAACTTATGGTTTTCAAAAGGAGAAGTCAAAGCTATAAGCAGGATTTACAAGCTACTTCTTTTCATCCAGCACCTGCAATTGATTACAATAAACTTCTGGTGGATTTACAAATCAAAATGGATGAGCAGAGATTGCTTCTTGAAAAATATGTGGATGAAATCCAAAAGGCTCTTCAATTTGATCTGGCACAAGAGATAAAATCTATAAGATTTGAAGTTAATCAGAATAAAAGAGAGATGACAGATTGCTTCCACAAGAGAGGCAATGCTGTGGTATTTCTTGCCAAGCAACAAGAAGGAATAAAGAAGCAAGTGGATGAGATGGCTGTTAAACAAGGCTATGTCCTTGAGAATCAAATAAGAATGAATGACAATCTGACTGAATCACATAATGTGATAGTCACTGAGTTAAAAAACACTGTTGTTGCAATGACTGAAGCAAGGAATAAGGAAAAAGAAGAATATGATCGGAAGCTACAAGCTGCCCTAGATACAGTTAAAACTGTCATCTCTTCATCTGAGAAGTTAATTAGTGACAAGCTTCAAAATCTAAAGCCATTCTTTAAAGATGGAATCAACTATCTGGATGGACAAATCAGATTTCAGAAAGATGACTTAAGAGAGCATGTGGCTAGAGAAGTCATAAAGGGGGAGAGGGTGTTAGTCTATGTTGGGTCTGATCATGCCAAATGGGTAACTAACAGCATTAGAGCCACTCTTGGATATCCACCCTTGTGTGATGATTATAATATGGCTGAGTCAGGGGTGCAACCAATTCTACTTGATGGTAATCAACCTGACGTTGCCCAAGTTATTTACCCTCCTGCAAATGTTGAGATGATACATGAACAGGTTCAGTCAATGTACAGCCCTCCACAACCAATTACAAATGTGATTATTGAAAAGGTTGATATGCCAGATACTGTTATCAAAGCTCAGCAAGATGCTCTATTATCAAAGAAAAGATTCAGAGAGCAAGCAGAACTAAAGCCAGACTTTGAGCAATGGAGCCCCACTTCAAGGAATCTCATTTTAAATGCATGGAAGGCTGTAAAATATCAAGTACATGAAAGGGGTAAATGGTACTATGAGCAAGAATGGCAAAAGTATGAAGCCAGACAAGAAGCCATAATTCAACACAGGAGAAAGGCTAAGATGGGGAAGGTACCTCCTGATACTCAGGAACCTAGCAAGTATTTCCCCAAGCCCTTTCATTATTTTGAAAGACAAAGGATCAAGGCTGAAGCACAAAAGAAAGTTAATTTGAAAGGCAAGAAGCCCATGGAAGACACAGAACCTCCTGCTGAGGCTCAGATAATATCTGGAAAAGGGATAGTCATCAAGGAGCCTGCCCAGCCTTAGTCTTATCTTTACTAGTTTTTGTTTAAGAATTATGTAATTGTTAGTTTGTTAGAAAAATCAATGTAAACATTTTGTAACAAATTTTTTGAGTTGATATACAAAACATTGTTCTGTGATCATTTACTTTTACATCTTTATTCTGTGATGTAACTATCATATGTGCTTTTTTTTATATAGTACCCTGTCATATAATGCTTATATACATCATCATGTTTATTTTCTAAGTGGTATATATCATTGGCTAAAGGGTTATGACTTCTCCAAATAGGGGAGATTGTTGGGTACATTGGAAAATGTGTACTTGATTTGGAGAAGCCTCACTTAGCTCAATGATATACATCAAGGTGTATTTGATGTTATTTTGAGTTTATATGTGCAGGTTAAGAATGTGCTAGAATGCAGGAAAAATATTCTAAGTCCATATGTCGACACCTGAGGAAGCTGTGTCGACACTCCAGTAAGATTGTGTCGACACTTGGAAATGGCTGTGTCGACACCTCAGTGAATTTGTGTCGACACTGGGAGGCAGTGTCGACACACAGAAGATTATAGTCGACATCAACTGTGTCGACACTGGGAGGCTATGTCGACACACAGAAGCAGAGTCGACATCAATTGTGTCGATACATGGAGGCAGTGTCGACACACAAATTCTGTGTCTACAACAACTGTGTCGACACACAGGACTTGTGTCGACACACAGCTGAGTCTAGACTAAGTTGATTGCTGATAAATGGTGAAGTGTTTGCGTCGACACAAATAATCAGTGTCGACACATTCTCAAGTTGCAGTGTCAAGAAGCTGTGTCGACATTAAGACAGTTATGTCGACACCACCAAAGTCTGTGTCGACACTTAAGTCACTTGTGTCAACACATATTAACAGATGGTCTCGACACATATTGACAGATGGTCTCGACACTTTTTGGCAGACAGACTCGACGCTTTGCTGACAGAGTCAAAGACTCAAGAACTGCTTGAAGACTTGACAGTTGTGAGTTACAACAGGTTTACAGAAGCTGTCAGACTTATCAGAAGTTAGTTATAAACTGGATCAGCCGGTTATCATGGATGAAGTCTATAAATAGATGGATTCAGAAGAAGAAAAAGATAACATAGAAAAGGAAGAAGTATTGTCACCACTAACACAATTAGAGATTTATCTCTGATCAAGAAAGTACAAGTAACAAAGAAGAAGATCTTCGTGAGAAGATCTATGAAGACGATCTGAAGTAGTTTTCTATTCAGATTCTGTCTAAGTTGAATTCAATCAGAATTCAGAAGTATCTTCAAGAAGGTTTGGATAGAGAGAGATCCAGCTATTTGAAGACAAGCAGGAGACAATCACAGGTCTCTCAAGGAGCAGATGCTGAACTAATCTATCAAGAAGATTCAGATCTATTTCTGGAGTCTAAGAAGGAAGCTGCTAGTTAGTGATATTCAAAGGAAATCAACCCAATTAAGTTCAGATTCAAGAAGCTTTGAAGAAAGCTAAGATCAAGTTGATTTCAGCCATCAGCCTCTTCAAGAAGCTGATCAAGAAAGTCCTTATCCCTTCTCTCTCAACAGGGGTAAGATATTACAAAAATTCCTTATCAAATTCTGTAGGATCTATTCATAGATCTGAGTTGTAAGCCTATTTTATAAAGGTTGAGTGTAAGAGATTTATTCTCTGAGGTAGGGCTGTTTATGCCTGAGTTGTAGGAGAAGGTATTCTCTGAGTTATAGGCCTTGTGGCAAGGCTGAGGTAGGGCTTGTTAGCCTGAGTTGTAGGAATCCTTCTGGATTCTGAGCTGTAGGATCTGAGGATCTGAGTTAAATGAAGAAGTTAGTCCGACTCTAGTATACTGCTAGATAGGTGAAGGGGGAAAGTGGATGTACCCAGACCTTGGGGAACCACTATAAATCTGTGTGTAATCTGTGATGTGTGTATGTTTGTGATTGCTGTGTTGTGTTAGCTATAAGAAATATCTGATTTATACAAAGAACTGTAGTTATATTCTGCCTTAAGTTAAAACAAGAATTAGAACCTATTCACCCCCCCTCTAGGTGTTTAGGTAGTCTTGAAAGTAAAACTAATCACTATTCACCCCCCCCCCTCTAGGTGTTTGGGTTATCTTGAAATTAATTCTATCAGTTTGTTTCTACCCATAATGTAAGAAAAGGACAAGCCTTCGATTAGTGGCAGTGGGAAGTTTGTGGGGATAGTCTCTAAGGTTTCACTGAGGGGCAGACCTTGGATGTGTCCTTATAAGAGCAATGTTAGAAACAGTCATAACATTTAACAATTATAAGAAATAAAATAGTTCGTGCGCGAGTACAGACTCGCGACTTTATAAAGTTAGCTGTCAATTGCTTAAAAGAACATATGTTTGTTGATGTTCAGAAAACATAGCATAATTGGATGTTGGTGCCCTCTTCCAGTTCTGGGGGTTTCTTCTAGGCCCCTCCTCAGTCGCTTGATCATCCCCAGGCGTATCACAGAGCTGCTCCTTGTCTGGGGCGCACCTGATGCAAGTAACATGTCCGAGCTGCCTGTTGGTTCCTTTACGCAACTCCAATCCTTGCCAGCGTTGTGAACTTCATAGTGAGATGTAGAATTGAAGGGATTTCCCCGAACTTGGTCTGGAGCAGGCGACCGAAAATTGCATTGTATGGTGATTCTGTCTCCACGACCACGAATTGAACCTGGTGAGTCGCTTGCTTCGGGAATTCCCCTAAGGTAACCAAGAGTGTTATTGTTCCCTCAACCAGTACTAGTCCCCCATTGAAGCCATAGATCGGGCCTTTCGCCGGCTGGAGCCTTTCCTTTGGGATGTGCATTCCTCAAAGTGCTGATATGAACAATACGTTGACAAAGCATCCATTATCTAACAATATCCGCTTGACGTGAAAGCTTGGGTCACCGATTTCGGCCGTTATAACTAGCGGGTCCTGGTGCGGTATCAGTAGTCCCTCGAGATCCTCATCACCAAAACTGATCTTCTCCTTCGCTGGAGTGCTTTTCCCAGGCCCGCCCTACGCAATCGAGTTTATTGTGGTGAATGGAGATCCCGCTATGGTCTTGACCGTCCCCATAACTTGTCTGTCCCCCATGCTTTCTGTTTTGTGGGCGGCTGCTCCCTTCTTTATTGGGTCAGTTGGCCTCTTGCCTGGTCATAAAGGAACCTTCCAAGGAACCCCTATCAAATGAGCCGCTCGATCTCATCCTTTATCCTTACACACTCTTTCGTGGAATGCCCTGTCCCCTTGTGGAATTCATAGTATTTTAATTGATCCATCTTTTCAACGGGTATTTATCATGACATCCGTAGTGCTGGGTCATCTTGGATTGCATAAAGTATATTTTACACGCGAAGTGTTGAGCAGTGTGTACTCCTGATACCGTATGGAGGGTATGTCCTCATGACGTTCCTATTTGTGGGGGTTGCCCTTGCACTGCTCTTGACGCCTTGGGGTGGTTCTTCTCTCTTCCTCTTAACACTTCCTTCGAACTGTCGTCGATGAGCCTCGTCACCTCATTAACTGTGATCTGGGCTTCGACCCAATGCATAAGGTTCGGGTAACTGGGTACCATATCCCTCATTAATGCGGAGTAAAACCCTCCAGGTCAGAGCCCCACAAGGAAGACTCCGCGTAGGAGTTTAAGGTTCACCACTGGGATCTATCTAGCTTCTGTAGTGAATCGGCGGAAGAATTCCTTAAGGGTTCTCCCTCATTCTGGAGGATTTAGGAGAGATGGGAGGGATCCATTGTAATACAACGGCTATCAATGAATTGGTCCAGGAAATGCTGGGTGAGCTGAGCGAAGTTTCGGACGATTTCCTCTATGAGCTAGTGGTACCAAGGGATGCAAACGAGTTGAGCTCGAGTCGAGCTTGGCAAAATTACCAAGCTCGAGCAAATCATTTTGAGAATCATTTTGAGCTCAAGTTTGAGCTCCAGCTCGTTGAGCTCATTTTGTCCTTGCTCGAGCAAAAATTAAGAAATGAGCAGCATGGGTGAGCAACATGGATTGAGCCAAACTTATGCAAAGGAAGTTTGAGATAAGCAACATGGGTGAGCTAAAATTCTTCTTGGGACTCCAAGTAAGACAGACTGATCATGGCTTGTCCATATCCCAGTCTAAGTTCACAAGTGAGTTAATTAAGAAATATGGTATGGAGAATGCCTCCACCATGAGAAATCAATGGGGTCAAGTATGCCTATAGGCAAAGATGAGGCAGAGAAACCTGTTGATGAGTCTTTGTATAGAGGGATAATCAGCTCCCTTCTATACTTGACTGCTAGTAGGTCTGACATCATGTTTTCTACATGTGTTTGTGCTAGGTATCAGGCATGTCCTAAAGAATCTCATTATTCTGCTGCAAAGAGAACTTTAAGGTATCTTAAGAGGACACCAGATCTTGGTATATAGTACCCTAGGAATAGAGATTTTGAGCTAACTGAATTTTCAGATGCAGATTTTGCAGGCTGCAAGGAAGACAGGAAAAGTACCACTAGTACATGTCAATTCCTAGGTGGAAGACTAGAGCAGCAAGAAGTAGACTAGTGTTTTTATCTCCATTATAGAGTCAGAGTACATTGTAGCAGGTAGCTGCTGTGCTCAATTATTATGGATACAGCATCAGCTAGAAGACTATGACATTAAGATAAGTAGAACTCCTCTATATTGTGATTCTACTAGTGCAATTTCTATTACTAGGAATCCTGTTTCATATAGCAGGACTAAGTACATAGAAATAAAGTATCATTTTATTAGGGAGCACGTTGAGAAAGAAGACATTTGCCTAGAGTTTGTCTCCACTGACAAGCAAGTGGCTGATATCTTCACTAAGTCACTAGATGAAGCCAAATTCAACACCTTCAAAATTGATTTGGGTATGTTGAACTTAGAATAGCTTCAGATACTCTCTAAGGTATTATGTTTTGTACAGGTTTGTTCTTTTTGAAGGTGCTACAGACCTTGTGGAGAACAAGATGAGAGCAGATGCTTCTTATAAAGAGGTATCAGCAGCTGCGGGACAAGAGACTTTCAAATGGTATTTTCAAGTGGTGTAGAGACTTTCAGTAATACTGAATTTCAAGTGGTATCAAGTGGTATCAAGACAGCCATTTATAAGGGGCAAGTTGGCAGATGCACTCCTGGATTCCTCTACATCAGCTAGGGGGAGAACATAAGGGGAGAGACAGTCGTGTTGCTCTTTCCTAACTATCTGAAGAGGTCAAAAGGGGGAGAGATGAGATTGATCAAGCTCAAAGGGGAGAGATAGAAGATGACTCTCTGAAAAGATCAAGCTCCTTCATGACAGAAACACAAGGGGAGAAAGTCATGGGGAGAAAAGGTTGATCAAGCAAGAAAAGGTCAAGCTGAGAGGTAATCCTCTTAAGGAAACTCACCCTGCAACAATCCAGGGGGAGTGGGTAAAGGGATTAGGTAAAATTCAAGCTCACTAAATTTAATATAAGTTTTATTGCTTATGTAATGTGTATCTCATTGACTAAGGAAATTGATCAATGGTTTTGACATCTTCAAATATGGGGAGATTGTTGAGTCCATTGATCCCAATGACTCTGATTTGATGATGTCAAACATGTCAATAAGATAGACATAATTGTATTTGATGCATGTTTAAGTTCATGCATACAAGTTAGTCTTTGTCATAATGATTGGACAGCTTGTTCAAGAGACAATGACTGGTGGACTCAAGGTGATAGGCTAGAAAGTCAGAAAAATGCCTAAGTCCAAAAACGTTGAGTGAAGTAAGCTCAATCAACGCTATTCAGTAAATAGTGCTAAGAGAAGGCATACAGAAAGCTAAAGAATATATTCTAAGGGAAAAAGCGTTGAGTGAGGGATATACACTCAACGCTCTCAACGCCATCTAGCAAGAGCTGAAGAAATTTCTAAGTCTAGAATCGCTGAGACTACCATTCATCGAGCTGAGCTTAACTTTCATCAAACGCAATTCAGATTTTGTCGAATGGAATTCAGAATCGTCGAACCTAGTTTTTTAGTTGTAATAAGAAGATTTCGTAGAACACAACTTTTTAGCTGTAAGGAGAAGATTTCGTCAAATTCAACTTTCAAATTTCGTTGAACACAACTTTCTCCTGTAAGAAGAAATCAGCTATCTGAATTTCGTCGAGCGGAGTTCAGATTTCGTCGAACTCAGCTTTCACCTGAAGGAAGAACACAGCTGAGAGAATTCGTCGATCTCAACTTCACTATTTCGTCAAGCCAAGCTCAGGTTTCGTCGAACTGAGTTCAGATTTCGTCGAACGCAGAATTTCAGAAATGTTAGTTGATTTTGGCTAAGTCTAGAAGGATGCTGACTCAACAAAGTCAACAAAGTTCAGATTCGATACAAATCGGCATTAATGTCGCCATCAGTCTACAGTGGATCTTAAGTTAATTAAGCTGAGGTTTTAACCACCGTTAAAACTGAGACACGTGTCGATCACCTCGTTATTTTGACAGGATTATAAATAGAAGAAGTGATCAAGATTTGATGAAGTTGAAGTTTTTTGAATTAAGTTTTCTGATTAATTTTCTGAGAAAACGAGAAGCGGAGTTGTCATCTTCATCCGCCATTACTACAGAAGCTAAGAACTTCAAGTTCAAATCAGAAGGGCTTTTGAATAAGCTGTTGTGATCATCATCTGCTACATCAAGTTTAGAGTAATTCTCTGAGGAAGACGAATTAGCCTAGGCGTGCCCTAGCTGAAGTTATCTTTTCTATCCAAGCCGAGCCAGAATCTAAAGATCAATTCGCTGGATCAAAGAAGAAGAAGAAGGAAAGGCTGATAACTGCTCAGTCCAGATCGGGAGACATTCCTGAAGGAGATGCAGATTGATCTGCTAGTCGATTCCAGAACAATTCGGTCTACAAATTCAAGATTGATGTATCATCTTGTTGCTGGGAAGACAAAGTTAGGGCTGGAATCTGCTTAGTCCAGGTAGACAGACAGATACTTTCCTCTGTTGTCTGTAATTCAATTTTACTGATTAATTATGTATATGATTCATTTTGAATCCGAGTGGTAAGGCTAAGGCCTAAGGTGTAAGCCTGCTGTTATAAAGGCTGAGGTAGGGTAGGGATTGGCTGAGTTGTAAGCCTGGTTATAAAGGCTGAGGTAGGGCAGGATTGCTTGAGCTGTAGGAGTCTAGATTCACTCTGAGGTAGAGTTCTTGGGAAGAACATGAGCTGTAGGATCTTGGAGATCTGAGTGATAAGGCTTGCGCCTGAGTTGTAGGAGCCAGTTGGGCTCTGAGCTGTAAGATATGAGGATCTGAGAAAGTGAAATGAAGTTTGGTTGAATCTAACTTATTGTTGGATAGGCGATGGGGGAAGTGGATGTACCCATCAATTGGGAAACCACTATAAATCACTGTGTATTGTGCTGTGTGTGCTGTGATTGTTGTGATTGTTGTGTGTGATATGATTGCTATGTTCAGATAATCTATAAGCTGTCAAGAATTTTTAAATTGGACCTATTCACCCCCCTCTAAGTGTTTATTTGTTCTTGAAATCAAGACTTTCATGCGCGTTGTAGATGAGAAGGATTGTGGTGAAATGATTCACATGCTCCAGGTGATCCTTAGTCTCGTAATACGACTCAATGCTTGGGAGCTTAAATCCCAATGAGACTGGGTATGCCAACACTTCTGATGCTAGTGGTGATCCATTTCTTGTTGGGCGGTGGACTCGCGCTGTTCGATGGCCCATCTGGCCAAATTATTTCTCGAAGCTGAATTCTTCCTCGAACATTCTCTTATCTCTTCTCGAGTCATTCCTCTTGCTACGTCTTCGGGGGCTCCCATCCGTTGGCACTAGTGAAGTGGGACGATTTTTGCGGCCCTAGCCTAGTGTACGGGATGCTCAGTGCTAGCTTCTAGTGAGGGTTCAGAATCCTCCTCTTCCTGAGCTTGTTGTGATGGTGCATTCTCTGGGGCTGGTACTCTTATAGGTGCCTGGGCGGTTTTCATGCCTCTGAGGACCACGTGCACTTCCGCATGACACTCCTTTATGCGCTCAAACCCTCTGACGAGGGCAGTATACGGTGTGACGATGACATCCTCTTGCTGCGACGCGCTGACAAGGGAATGAGACTTGTCGGGATTTGCGTGCTCTTGATGGGATGATCCTCGAGTCATTCGTGTGCTCCGCCTGGCCATAGCTTCCTCTCTCTTACGCGGCAGTGCAGGAGTGCTTATCCTTCGTGTCTCCTTGGAGCTTCTGGGAATTGCGTTCCTATAGACGATGCCAATCTGTTGGGGTTCGCGTGTCGCTCTTGGTAGACTGGGCCTTCTGAATTTTCCTAGCCCGTAGAGCGGTCGAGCGTACCAACAGTTAAAAATTCACAGTGTGTTGAGTCAGGGGCTTGATGACGTGGAAAACACACAATCGGGGTGAAAAACCACGCGGTCGGTTTGGTGTCGGCCTAACTTCCACTATCACGGAGTTTTTAGGAGAAGAGCAAGGGCGATAGGCCGCGCCTTGTTACACTTGATGAGATGGGGAGAATAGACATCCAGTGCCGCTCGTAACCATTCTGTTCTCGAGGCCTTCAATTGATCGCTTCTTGTGGGAGTGGACGTCGCTTTTTGCCTTATGAGTTATCTTCACTTGGTGGTGGGGATGGCTCCGAGCATCAAGTGTTTGTCTTGCTTTTTCTACGAACTCGTCTTGTCTTTGCGACCGTGACGGCGCCTTGCAGGAGAGAACCCGGGCGAGAAATTATGCAGAGGGAAAGAGAGGAGAAAGAAGGAGTGAAGTCAGAGTGTTCCGAGAGAGACCGTTTTTAAGTGAAAACCGGCCTATTTATAGGATTTTAAGAGGGGTGGTCCGATAATTTCGCTTAAATATTTTTGGACAGGCCAATTGAATTGCTCGAAACTAAGTACGTGAATCGTCACCCCTGGGCCAAAGGAGAGCCTGCCCGCCAAAACTGGCGGTCCGTCGATGACAGGGGGTGGGGTGTGGCCTCCACCCCTGTGTCCGACGAGTGGCCAAGGGGCCGCCCCGGCGAGGCCGCCCCTCATGGGGGCCGGCCACGACAAGGTCGCCCTAGAACGGGCGGCCTATGCCGGTCGTGGCGAGGCCGCCCGAGTATGGGCGACCTTGGCTGGCGCTGATGAGGGTCAGCTGCGGTGATGCCGCCCTGGGTCGGGCAGCCTCGGCCGGCCCTCGCGGGGACCGGCCGCAACGAGGCCACCAGGATCCGGGCGCCCCCGGCTGGCCCTTGTAAGGGAGGACTACGGAGGGCCTCCCAGGGCCGGCCCTAATGGGTGCCGGCCGCGGCGAAGCTGCCCGGGAACGAGCGGCCTTGGCCAGCCCTTGCGGGGGCCGGCCGCGCGGGCTTGGGCGGTCCTGGCCGACCCCTGCGGAGGTTGGCCGCGGCGAGGCCGCCCGAGGAGGGGCGGCCTTGGTCGGCCCATGCGGGGGCCGGCCACAGCGAAGTCGCCCGGGAATGGGCGGTCGAGGAGAGGGCGTAGACGGTGGTGCCGCCGATCGGAGTTGGGTGCATCACGTCTGGGATCCGGCGCGCAGTGATTGCCGCGGAGATCGGGCACGCTGATCGCGCGTGCGGTGGTTATGCGTGTGACCTCCCATGACGCTAGTGAGGGGGAGAGGGTAAACCGGCTAAGTGCAGTCCTATTTTCCTATAAATTGGGGCTAATCCTATCAAAAATAGATACAGAAGTGAAGAACTTATGAGATTGGCCCGAGGTAACAAAAGCAGACGGCAATGTCGGGCTTTCAGTTGTGTGGCTGCGGAGTCAAGCCAGCATTACAAATCGGTATTACATAACTTTTAATATTTGCCTTTCTATTAAAGAATAAATTTAAGAAAAATAGATGCAGTATTACAATTAAATTTTATGTAGTGATTTTTAGTTTTTTACTAGAATTTCTTTATCAATCTATTTGGATTGAAATAAATATGAAATAAATTTGCAATAAATTATTGTTAAACATGAATTTATATCATTCATTTAAGCTTTTTCAACAACAACAAAAACCATGCATATATAACCAAACAGACCCAGCATAATGCCAAGCAAATTCTCCAGGCCATTCATTGATGGGGCCCACCAACAGAGATGCGCATTGTTTATTTGAGTGGTAGCCTCTGGAGAGCGACATGCAACTATACGAGTTGTGGTAATGGAGCTGTGAAAATGAAGAGGAGTTGCGTTGACGTTGAAGGAATAGAGGTTTACAGAACAGCTATTTTGCGTTGTGGCATTTTTTTCTACCAAAAGTGAAGAAGAAGAAGAAGGATGAAACAAACATAGGCTCTGTTTGGCAGAGCGGCGGTACAACTGTATGTAGCTATTTTTGCTGTCGCTCCGCCAAATCAAAATTTGGTGTGGGCGGTGGCAAGAAGCTACCGCCCGCGGCAGGCAGCGGCAGCACTGCAGCCACTTTCGCGTTATTTTATAAAAATAAAAAAAAAATTTAAAAGTTTTATATTTATAATGAATATATATTTAAAATTTTAAATGATTATATATATACATAAAATGGAAATTAAAATAATATTTAATTATAAAAAGGGAAATTTAAAAAAGTTTATTGATTGCGGGTCATTCGAGTCGTCCGTAAATCGGGCAAAAACGAATTGTCCTAGCACTGTAAAATGTTTATTTATGTATTAATGTTTTAATTAATATATATTAATATTTTATTATTAATGTTGATGGTCGACCGGCTTGAAAATCGGATCGCCGTAACCCCGAGTTGGACCATGTTTGATTTGAAAGTCTCTAGGGAGAGCCTCATCACTTAATAAATAAAACTTATATTAATTTATAATTAAAACATTTTAACATTTTAATTTTTTTAATAATTAATTATGTTTTAATGTTTAATAATTTTTGTTGTGGGTCACTCGAGGCGCTCGTAAATCAGGCAAAAATGAATCGTCCTAGCTCGTGAGCGAGTCGAGCACGCATACACGTGTTCTGACGTCCGTTTGAAAATCTTCAGCTCGTATGAACATATTTTGGGGAATCCCATCAATATTAATATATTTACTTTATAATTAAATAAAATAAATGCCGAGCAAATTATTTTTTTATTTTTAGGTTTAGTAAATTCTCCGGATTGTTTAATTATTATTATCACTGTTTAATTCTGCATCACTGTTTTACACAGCACTGCAAATACAGTTTTCTAAACAGTTTCATAATTTTTTCCACCACTGCAAAACAGTTGATTCATGCACCATTGTTTTCCATCATTGCTTCCTGCACCGCCACAACTTAGCCAAACATGCTCATAGTCTAGGTGGGATGAGGATCATATTTTTTTTATAATTATATATTTATTTATTTATTTATAAGATTTAAAATGTGATCTCTATGATATTATTATTGAACTTTTTTATATTAGGATTTAGGACCCAGGGGATCACAAATACAATGTTATCCAAATATAAAATATTTTATTTTATAAGATTAATTTTTTATTGTATAAAATCATTTTTTATCATATGCAATCACTTAGCTCTTCTTCCCTCTCTCCCACACACAAAATAAAAAAATGAAGGGAGGAATATAATCATGCTTCATAGTTCACATTAATATTTTTGTTCTGTTCATTTTCAAATAATTTGATCATCATTTATCATCTAAATATCTATACTATTAAATAAAGGACTTAAAGTGTGAACAGGTCATATGTGTCATTTAGTGTCATCGACGAACAACCGACTCCATATCTCCTGTCCCAGAAAAAATAGGTGAGAGAAACTCACCTAAAAATTTTTTCCCGTACCTAGACGAGAAGCAAGAAGCGTGCAGCTGGGAGGGACAAAAAAATTTTAGGTAATTTCCTCACACCTATTTCTAGGTGTAGAAGTAAATACTGATCGTTGATCTGATAATCTACGGTTCATACGGTATTAAATACGGACCGTTGATCAGTATTTGGATAAATTATGCTGTTTCTGCAGGAAATCAACGGCCAATATTTACTCTTGCACTTATTTCTAAAAGAGAGTAATACACACAATATTTTTTCCTAGGTTAGGTACGACAACAATTCGTGATTGCCAAGCTCCAAATCCAACTCTGCCGAAGATTTAGGGTTAGGTAAGAACAACTCTTGCAGGCTCTTATTTTTGAAGTAGTTATTGATTCCGCAAAGATCTAGGTACTTAATTTTGATGAATGGCTCGACTCTGGGATGTTCACGCACTTGCATCTTCTCAGCTTTTGGGAGCTCTACCCATTCCTCTACCCTTAGCTTCCCTTAGGGGCTTAGGACAGCCCTTCACTCTCTGATCCTCCACTCTCAAGGGATGCCGGATTCAGTGGGCTCTTTTCTTTTCTTTCAGGATCAAAAACCGCTTCGCCTTCTTATTGATTCCAACTCATTGACGCCATTTTGATCGCTACCGAAGCAAGCCATTGATTTCATCCACACAAAAATACGCAGCTCACACATTTCTTCAGCACAAAAAACTAAATTAAGCTCACAATTTCAGTTCAATCTTATTCCTATGCAACTGCATGAATTGTCTTTTTTTTGTGAATTTCGTTAATATAAATTCATCGTAGCGACACATACTTCCTAAATTTATAACACTTATCATAGAGATTGACGGTCAACCGACGGTGACGTTAGTGGGATCGAGGAGATGGGTAACTGTAAAAATTTGTGATTCGCGGAAAACGGAAAACTAGGCGCAAAAACACTCAACCAATCCGAGCCCAAATAAACCAAAAGCCAAGAGAAGAGCAAGAATCTTGTACTATCATTCAATCTTTACAAAGCGAGGTATATATGGTGAGACATGATTCGTCAATGTATCCGATGGAAGCAGAAAAAATTACAAGGCGAAGAACAAGCCGCGCGGTCTCAAGGAGAAGCCGCCGACCCTGCCGAGCTGCCTAGGGAGTCCGCTGAAGCCGCCTAGTCGCAAGACCGCAACCAAGCCGCGCGGACAACCCGTTATTCCAATGCTGAAAAGAACTCTGTCCGCTGAACTGCAAGCCACCTGACCGCGCAGTCGCCTAGCCGCCAGATCTCGCGAACTGCTGCTGCCGAACTGAACAAGTCGCCAGACCGGACAGCTTATTGAACTGGAAAACAAGTTGCAGAAAAGAAGACCGCATGGTCGCAAGCCGCGACATGCTACTAACCGCTGGTTGCAAACCGCAGAGTCCGCACTGTCCCTAACCGAAGTCAGAATTAAGTCCCTGGCTTCTCAGCGCTGCCCGCACAACCTGCACAGCACAAACCGGTTAAGCACTTCAAACCGCGCTGATAGAAAACCCTATCCGCTGCAACTGCCCAAGTCCACTTACTATTCACTTGGTGTATCTGTTAATGTGACAGTGAGTCCTATTTATAGGCGCGGAGAGGAGTGTAATCACAGCCATAGTTGATAGGATAACCACCCTATCTCGCGGCGAGCACCAAGTGTATCTGTATAGCAACGGATACACAACCAGACTGCCGCGACTAGGCTAGTCAGTCAGTCCGCCAAGGTCGCACCACCAAGGACGGATATCAAGCCAAACCGCCTTGTCGCCAAGGCAATGCCAGACTTGATTGTCATAGAGTCGGACTCTGTTGAATTTTCACAAGATGCTCAGCAAGATAGCCCAAACGTCAAATCAATATCTTTGGAACTACTCAGATCACAACTTGTTCACGCGAAAAACAGGAAGAATACTCAGGCAACCAAGTACATTGACAGAAACAAGCAGATCAAAATCTTATTAATCTTCTTTACAAGGCGAGGTATACGTGACGAGACATGATTTCGTCAGTATATGAAAAAACCAAAAATTACAGCAATTCGGGCAGACAAAAACTCTGAGACCGCCGAGGCCGCCTGCCTGCACAGACCGCCCGAACTGAACTGAAGCCGAACTGAACACGGAGTCTGCCGAGACCGCGAGGTCGCACGGACACGCCGTTATTCGCAGAGCTGCCTGTTGTTGCTGAACTGAGGAACAGACCGCCTACCCGCCGAGACCGCGAGGTCGCGTGAACAGGTTATTGAACTGGGAAGGTTGATGCAGAAACTGAAAACCGCTGAAAGCAGTCCGCTAACTTACTGAGCCTGACCGAGGTCAAAACCAAACTCCTGGTTTCACAGAACTAGCCGCGTCACCTGCACACAGCAACCGGTTAAGAAAACAACCCGTGCAGATAACAAAAACGAGTCAGCAGCCTAAACCCAAGTCCAACTTACTGTTCACTATGTTATCCAAAAAACAAGCCAGGGGGATCCTATTTATAGGCGAGGTAAGGAGTGTGATCACCGCCCTAAGAGATAGGCTAACCGCCCCTTGATCGCAGCTAGCTCGCCAGTCCGCCAGGAGAGAGGACACAGTAACTATCCGCACGCTCAAGTCCATGACCACAAGCATACCCGCCTGGTCACAGCGGACTATATGGAAACCCTAGACTCCACAAAAGGCAAGTCCAAACACAAGCTCGCGCGAGCTCGGCGAACACCAATACAATCCGCCAGCTCCAAGGCCAGATTGCAACCAGATTGCGGCTTACCGCAACTCCAGAACAAAAGCTAATCGCGCGGATACAAGCCACAGTCCGCACAAACCGTGAACAATAACCCGCACACCTCAGCCAACCATTGCCAGAATCAACCAGTCCGCGCAGTCCGCGCAACGACCGGGAAGACAGCCAACACTAGTCTGCCGAACTCCAGTCCGCGCGGATAGTTCTCCCAGACCGCCCAGTCCGCCCGGACTGCCCGATCACTACTTTCACTTCACAAATTTCAACACTCCCCCTTGAAGTGAGAAGTAGAGATCAAGCCCAGTAAACCCCGAAGTCGCTAGAAAGGCCCCTTCGACAGCGGCTTGGTGAAGATGTCTGCAAGGTTGTCCTTACTCCGAACATGCCCGGCCACTAGAGATCCCTCCAACACCTTCTCCCGAATGAAATGGTGCTCGATCTCAATGTGCTTGGTCCTCGCATGACAAACAGGATTGTTCACCAGCTTGAGAGCACTCTCATTGTCACCTCGGAGTAGAGTGGGACCTTACACTTCCTTATGGACGTCCTCTACTAGCCTTCTTAGCCAAATGGCTTCTCGAGCTGTCAAGGCCGAAGCCTTGTACTCTGCTTCCGTAGTAGAGACGGACACCGAATCCTGCTTCTTGCTCCACCACGAGATGCCCGCTGATCCATAAGTGAACACATAACCAGAAGTTGACCTTCGGTCATCCGAATCACCACCATAATCAGCATCCGTGTAGCCCAGCAAAGAGAAGCTCGAGTCCCTCCTATAAAGGAGTCCCATATCAGAAGTCGTCATCACATACTTCAGGATACTCTTTGCTGCCGTCAGATGAGACTTCCTTGGCTCCGCCATAAACCGACTTACTCGGCCAACAGCATAAGCAATGTCTGGCCTTGTAATCGTCAGGTAGATCAAACTCCCCACCAGAGCTCGGAACACCAGGGGATCAGGAAGAATTCTTCCCTCATCTCGCCGAAGCTTTAAGCTAGAATCCAACGGAGTAGAGCAACTCTTTCCATTTTTCATGCTGAATCGTCTCACAATCCGATCCGCATAACCTTTCTGGGAAACAAGAATCCCGCTCTCCTTCCTCTCTACTTCGAGACCGAGAAAGTGATGAAGCTCCCCCAAGTCTTTCATCTCGAAGCGAATAGCAAGCTCAGACCTGAGTCTAGCAACCTCCTCTTCCGAATTTTCTGTGATGATCATATCATCAACATACAACAGAACCAGGACCTGAAGCTCTCCCTTCTTCTTGATGAACAAGCTCGAGTCTGAGTTGGAGGCAAGATAGCCACAGAATTGAAGATATTCTGCAATCTTCCCATACCATGCCCTCGGAGCCTGCTTCAACCCATAAAGGGCCTTCCTGAGCTTGCAGACGTAGTCCGGATGTTCTTCAGAAATATAACCGAGTGGTTGATCCATGAAGATGTCTTTATTTATCTCCCCGTAAAGAAAAGCGTTCTTTACATCCAGCTGCCACATCTTCCAGCCCTGGCAGGCCGCCAAAGCTATCACCACTCGTACTGAAGTCATCTTTGCCAACGGACTAAACGTCTCTTCATAGTCCTCGCCATACTGTTGAGAAAATCCTCGAGCAACAAGGTGAGTCTTGTACCGCTCGATGCTTCCATCCGCCTTCTTCTTCAGCTTATAGACCCACTTGCAAGTAACAGGAGTAACGCCATCCACCTTGGGCACCAAGTCCCAAGTCTCATTCTTCTTGAGGGCAGCTATCTCCTCATCCATGACATTGTCCCACTCCTTCACTCCAGTGGCCTCTTCAAACTTTGAAGGCTCTCGCTCATCCAGAGGGCCTGTAAAGAAACGGGAGACAAAACTCATTGTATTCCCATCACAATACCGAGCCGGAGGCTTGATGGTCCTCTTTGATCTCCTAAGAGGCTGCTTCTCATTGTTCACCACCTCCACTACTTCTTCAGGATCAACTCCTTTTTCAAGCAAACATGGAGCAGTGCTCCCCCTACTTCCTGAACCAGAAGCCTCTTCCCGTGAACAAGAAGTAACAGGAGCCGTTGGTGAAATAGCTAACTCCTCTTGAAGAACTTCAGTAACCACCTCCTGCCCTTCAACAACCTTGCCCTCCGGTAGCTCAACTGAGCTTCCTCCATATGAAGTCAGTTCGTCAAAGACAACGTCTCTTGACACAACGAACTTCTTCGTCGCAGGATCCATGCACCTCCATCCCTTCTTCCGCTCATTATAGCCAACAAAGACAAGCTTCCTTGCCTTTGCATCAAACTTGGTCCTCAGAGCATCCGGGACATGCACGTAACAAGTTGAACCAAACACCCGAAGGTGTTCAACACTTGACTTCTCCTTCAGTAACATCTCGAAGGGAGACTTCATGTTGATCGGACTGAGGGGCATCCGATTGATGACGTAAGCTGCACAAGACATTCCCTCTGCCCAAAAGGACCTTGGGATATTCTTGGCATGAAGCCAACATTTGCAAGTCTCCGTCAGATGACGGATCTTCCTTTCTACAACTCCATTTTGTTGTGGAGTATGAGCACAAGTAAGCTCTCTCTGGATCCCGTACTTCCTGTAAAAAACAGAAAACTCGGAGGAGACAAACTCTCCGCCGTTATCAATTCTAAATTTTTTCATCCGCAGGTTAAGCCGGCCCTCCACCAGCTCCTTGAACTCCACAAACAAATGGAAAGCTTCAGACTTCTCCTTCAATAAATACACCCAAGTGTATCTTGAGTAGTCATCAATCAAGACTAGCATGTACCTACTCCCGCCAAGGCTAGCAGTAACAGTAGGTCGCATCAGATCACCATGGATAACCTCCAATGGTGCTTTGCTTCTCGTTTGTGACTTATCAAATGGAAGACGGTGAGACTTGCCATACTGACATCCAGCACAAACGTGACCATCACCGAAGGATGGTAGCTTAGGCAAGCCTCTCACCAGGCTCCTATTTGCCATAGCTTTCAGCTTATCCATCCCTACGTGCCTCAGCCTCTCATGCCACATAGCATCGCTATCGTTGGCCCTCATGCGATCAACATAGGAGCTTGTTGATAAAAAAAATAAGTCCTTCACTCTCCTTCCAACGTGAGCAACATCATCCTTAACCGCTGATACGTTGCGGAGAAACTTCACCTCTGTTCTATCAAACAGAACCTGGTAACCTGCATCTACTGCGTTGGTAACCGAGAAGAGATTTTTTTTCAGTATGTGATAGATGAAGGATTTGTGTTTTGAAAGTTGTCTTTAGTTTTATTAAGTTCATGTTTTGATGAATGTTTGAACTCATTCTGTCCCTAGATCATATGGTGATGCTTCATGATAGCTCAGGAAGATGCCCTTGGTCTTGAGCTGGAGAACACTTGAGTTCCATCACATGATCTTTGTTTTATATGCTCGCGATCCTGGTAGTCAAAGAGGGACATTGACCACCACCTTGGATTGTCATGTGAATTAAAGTACATTGTAGTTCTACAAATGTTGATAATAGTTATCGCTTAATCACATGAGTATGTATGCGTATGGTTTCATGCATATTGAGATTGGCTTATCTTAAGTTGTAACATTAAAATGGAGTGTGTTAAGTGTCATTAGTGTTTACAACGTGTCTAGTGATTTGGAGATATAAGATATGTAGATTAAGCACGTCGGTGTGAACAATGTGATTATAGTTGAAGACTATCTTCTGATGGTGATAAATACTATGATTCGTTGTTCATACTTGCGCGTAAGAGATGTATATATCGAAATATCGTTTTTCCCCAAACTTATTTGGGTTATGATATAGTCGGGCCCCTTGGCAAAACAAGTTTGTAAAGCATGCATTATAACTAATGTAGTTATAAAGACACACTTGATTATGAGACCAAGAAAGACAAATATAGTGCGAGAATGACACGGTCCCATTTCGCGCAATATTTATGATATCGTGTGACAAAGGTAGACACTGTCCATGTAGTTCAGTTACCTCTTGTAACGTGTTGTTGTGGCGACTACAATGCCTTGATAAAGGCTCTTATAGTCGATAATATAAATTGTTGTATTATCGCCGTGACGACATGTTTCCTCTGTGAGGTTACACCAAATGAACGGGAACAACCACGTTTCACCATATTAGACTAAGTTAGATAATATGGTGACACGCCTTACTTGGACAAGTGTTTCTGTGCATTTATTAAAAGAGAATTATGACGAGGCGAGTCGTCGTAATTATTTAATGGAGGAGCACAGTAACTGGGTTTTGTATAACCCCATTCTTAACGGGCCTGATCTGGAAATTTTGTATGTTTGTATAAGATATATATATATATATTTTGTATATATATGTTATGCTCTCATGTGTTATATATACATATTTTTATAGCATATATGTATATCTTTATTTATATTAAGTTATATATATATTTTATATAGAGTTATATAAGGGCACGGTGAAATAAGAGAAAAAAAAGGAGAGCAGTTTTCATCGGCTAGGGTTCTGCCGATCTTGACGGCGCCTGATCGTGACCCCGGTCTCCCGTCGAGGCTTGTCTCTCCTCCCATTTCTCTCTAGCCGGCGTTCCCTGCTTCTCCCGTTAAGGCTGCCGTCGGTCGGCTCCTGTGAGTTCGCAAACGGCGAATAGTTGAGGAGCAGCCTTCTGTGCCTTTCCAGATCACGTTCAAGCTAAGTGCATCGGCTAGGGAAAGAAATTTTCCTTGGAGATCTTCCTCTAGCCGGCTTGTTAAGTTTCCTTCGCTCCTCTCAACGCCGGCGACTAGTGTGGTTCGGCCACTTGGAGTCCTCGGTTCTCTTGATGGAGTTGGTTTAAGCGTGTGCCCCTTTCTTCTATCAACGGACTTGGGCCGCTGTTCGGGTTCAAGGTGAACCAAGAGACGAGGCGATCGGCCTCATTGTTGCGTTAGAACGGACATTAATCTCTTCGACATGCCTCCTCTTCCGCCTAGGGTTTTTGTTCCCTAGAGGTACACTTCTAACCCTTTTGCAATGGTTAGGTGTGATGAGTTAGGCTTTCGTTTGTTCGCTAGTAGGGCGTTCGCCTTGGATATCCGATCCCGTGCTTTGTATGGTTGGGTATAATTTTTTTTTTAAAATTCCGCCACGCCATATCACGTGAAATCCTACAATAGACACTCCTTAATGTGAGCGGACCCTAATCACTACCTACGGACACTACACCTTCCTTCTCTACAGTATGAACAGTATTGTCAGCAGTGATGATGGCTTCGTTACCTGAGTAAGACTGCAGCGAGGAAAACTTCGACTTATCTCCGGTGAGATGATGACCACACCCGGAGTCCACAATCCAGTCGTCCTCGAAGTCAACGGTGGACAAAGCACGGACACAAGTGCCCGTCATGAATGCTCCATCCCAACCAGCTTCCTCATGGCTAGAGGAAGCTTCCTCCTTGCCTGCAGTATGCCCAGGATGCAGCTTGACTTTGCAGTCACGCTTGAAGTGACCCGGCTGATGACGCCTGTAGCACTTCAAGTTCTTCTTCCAATCCTTCTTTGGAGCAAAGCTCCCCTCTTGCTGATTATAAGTTGAAGGTTCATCTCCAGCCGCAGTCTTCTTCTTCTTCCCTTACCATATCTTCTTCTTCTTCTTCTCAGTGAACAGAGCTTCACTTCCTCCTTCAGAGACAGTTACCCCAGCCATCTGTCTAGCTAAGCTCTCCTACGACGCAAGCAAGTTCTCCAGCTCCAGAAGAGAAGGTTAAGTCGCCCAGCCTTGAACAGAAGTGACGAAGGCCACATACTCCTTCTGTAGACCGTGGATTATGTGCCTCTTCAGCTTAGCCTCGGATATCGGCTCATCAGGATCAAGTGCTGAAATCTCAGCACATAAGCTCATCATCTTCAAGAAGAATCTAGAGACAGAAAGATCTCCTTGAGTTGCCTTAGCCAACTCATTTTCCAAGAACTGTAGCCTAGCTACATTCTTCCTGTTGAACAACCCATCAAGGGAAGTCCAAATCTCAGCAGCAGATTCACATCCTAAGATATGATCGAAGAGCTCAGGTGACACCGCCCGCTTGAGAGCAAATTCAGCCTTGGCATTTGTCTTCCTCCACACTCTCACCTGCTCGGCAGTTCCAAAAGCAGCTGTAATCTCTACCTGGTCATCACCACCGACGACCTCCCACAACTCCTCGCTCAGAAGATAGCTCTTCATGCACGACTTCCACTTCTTAAAGTTAGTCGGCGTTAAAAGCTTTATTCCAAGACCTCTTGCAAAACCTCCGTCCATTGCACTATCCTGGTTAACCTTTCAGAAGCACAGAGTAACAACATAACTTGTTGATCACTGATGACTAGTTTTAGTCATCGTTTTTGGTATAGTTTAATATGCAAAATTTCTTGTTTAATTATATGTTTTTAGTATATTTATGCTTATTTTGTTTTATTTCTTATTTAATGTCTTTTCTATTTCTATTTTATGTTTTATATGTTATGTCATGTTTGTATGTTAGTTTTATGGTTCGTGTTTTGTTATAATTTGTTATGTTATTTATGTTTAGTTTTATGGTTTATATTTTATGTTTTATAACATGTTATTTATGTTTTAACAACTATTTTATGTTATGTTCATGTTTGTATGTTATGTTATTTTATAATATTTCTTATTTATGTTTTGTTATAATATGTTATTTATAATATGTTTTGTTATAATTATAATATGTTATTTAGTATAATATCATATGTTATAATATGTTATATATTTAACAATAGAATTAATGATTTGTTTTGTCTTGTTACTTGTAGGTTCAAGCTCTCCAACACACATGCAAGCCAATCAACAACTTGGAGTAGCACTTGTCCAATCAAACATGCTACCCGAGCCCTCTACAAGCCTATGGAGCAGCCCACCAATCAACTACAAGCAGCCCATGCAGCCTACCCGAGCACACCATCACAAGACCAAGTGCAGCCCGGCCTTCTACAAGCAGCCCACATGATGTGGCCGGCCACTTTCCTCCCCTTTCATTCATGCATGCATCTTTCTCCACCTCATTCACTCTCTCTCCCCATTATTATTAATTTCTCCATATTTAATATATTTCATTCATGCATTTTCTTCATGCATGTGGCCGGCCACTCACATCTCTCTCCCTCCACATTAATTTTCCCATACATGCACCTTGCCACCTTCCTCTCCCTCTCTCTCCATTATTTAAATGTATTTCATGCATGAACCTTTTCTCCAAGCACATGGCTGGCCACCTATTTAATTTTTTACTCTACATTCACCCCTTCTTCCCCTCTCTCTCATGCTCATTTATTTCTCATTCATCTCCCCCTTTATATTTTATATTTTCCATGTCATTCCCTTTATTACATACATGAATCATCCCACTCTCTCTCCCTTCATTTAAAATAAAATGCATGAACCTCCTCCCATTAAAGTGGCCGGCCACCCCTCTTCATTCTCATCTAGAAGCTTCCCTCCTCTCCTATAAAAGGAACCCCTTCCCCTCTTTTTTGTGTTAAGTAGTTTTAGTTTAAGATAATTTTGGCAAGTAGAGAGTAGAGTTTTAGTTCTTTCCTTCTTCCTTCATTGTTGTATTAGTCTTTGTTTTAGTGCAATATTATCTTGTCTTGTTCTTATCTTGTACCTCTTTTATTTATATTAATGCAAATGAAATTTCTTTTCTCTTATTCTCAACTCCTTTCTATCATGCGTAGCTAACTTTATTTTGTGCCCGATCACGAGGATCTTTGCGATAAAATAATGCACCTTTATTTCTATGTTTGCAATTGTATTCTTCTATTTTTGATTCTTCCTTGAATTTTCTCGTATCGACTCCGTATTCCGGTATACGGTAGTAGGCATCCGATCTCATATTCGAGTGGCCGAGAGGCTCGTGAATGTGAAAGATCACTCAAGGAAGGAAGGAGTTGAACGCACCCCTAGAGATAGGATGACGTAAATCCTCCGTATTGGAGTCAAATCCAATAGTGCGGGTCACTTCGATAATGCGACTTTAGGCCATTTTGACTTGTAAAGAGATTTCGGTCAAAACGTCTACAAGTTAGGGGATTTAATGCTCTAGCGAGATTACTTCCTAATATCGGATCCGTCACGGTCTTAATAGATTTACAATTGTTAAACTAAATTATTTCGTTATTTTATTTCAAAGTGAATCGTCGATCGCGCACTCTTTTCTCGTAATAGTTTATTTCTCTCTTTAACTTAGTTTATTTCTAATTTTTAATCTCATTAATCGTTCAGTATGATAATAGAATCGTTGTGAGTAATAGTACTTGCATGCCCCGAGTTTTTATACGACCTTGATATTTTTCATATCCTATGCTATATTTCGATAGGTACACTTGCCTTAATCGAGTATAGATTGGAGAATACGATTTTCTCTATCAATCACCACTCAAGAAACTGAACCTCCCTCTGATACTATGTTGAATTTTCACAAGATGCACAGCAAGATAGCCCAAACGCCAAATCAATATCTTTGAAACTACCCAGATCACAACTTGTTCACGCGGAAAACAGGAAGAATACTCAGGAGACCAAGTGCATTGACAAAAACAAGCAGATCAAAATCTTATTAATCTTCTTTACAAGGCGAGGTATACGTGGCGAGACATGATTTCGCCAGTAGATGAAAAAACCAGAAATTACAACAATTCGGGCGGACAGAAACTCTGAGACTGCCGAGGCCGCCTGCCTACAAGGACCGCCCGAACTAAACTGAAGCCGAACTGAACACGAAGTTCGCCGAGACCGCGAGGTCGCACAGACACGCCGTTATTCGCAGAGCTGCCTGCTGCTGCCAAAACTGAGGAACAGACCGCCTACCCGCCGAGACCGCGAGGTCGCGCGGACAGGTTATTGAACTGGGAAGGTTGATGCAGAAACTGATAACCGCTGAAAGCAGTCCGCTAACTTACTGAGCCTGACCGAGGTCAAAACCAAACTCCTGGTTTCACAGAGCTAGCCGCGTCACCTGCACACAGCAATCGGTTAAGAAAACAACCTGCGCGGGTAACAAAAATGAGTCCGCAGCCTTAACCCAAGTCCAACTTACTGTTCACTCTGTTATCCAAAAAACAAACCGGGGGGATCCTATTTATAGGCGAGGTGAGGAGTGTGATCACCGCTCTAAGACATAGGCTAACCGCCCCTTGATTGCAGCTAGCTTGTCAGTCCGCCAGGATAGAGGACACAATAAATATCCGCATGCTCAAGTCCACAACCACAGGCATTGTCACAACCCGCATTTTCTCCTAGGAAAAAAGATTATCAGAGTAGGAGAAAACACGTGTCATGATGCCACGTCGAGCAGGGGATAACTGCCGACGCTCAGGCAAACCACTATCAACTATACTTTATGAAAATTCATGAGTTATATGATTAGAAATAAATAGTTATATTTTTAGAGGCCGTATCCCTCGGCTCAGTGGATCATCTAGTCCACAATTTAAAAATTATACTTATACGTTGCGAAAAATACTTTATTCATGTTTGACATCCTAAAAGAGTGCATAAGTTTCCCCAGAGGGCAACTTATACTATGCAGGACCCTACATTTAATTTATACTATATATAGGAAAACGATCTTTTTACGTTATTTGGAAAATAGTGTTGAGTTTTATAAAACATGCTGATCATGAGATATACTTATAATAGTATTTTTAGGTTTAAAAGTAACTAGCAAGCTAGCATAAATCATCCCAAGAGCAAGTAGACTATCTCCAAAAAAAAAGTAGCAGCAAAAAGATAACATATCTAGTATCAAGGTAAAACTACCAGTGGGTGCTGTTAAAGTAGGCGGTCTGGCGGTCTGAATATGACGGTCTGGAGACCGCGCGGTCTAGCGGTCTGGGGCTGACGGGCTAAATATCCAGTTGGTGGCTGCTATGGTTCGGCGGTCTTGCGGGTTGTCGCCAGCGACTTGTATATCTGGCGGTCTAGCGGTCTGGCGGTCTGGCAGTCTTGCGGTCTCCTACGGCATCTTCTTCTGGTCTGTCCGGGCGGTTAGCCTGTTATCTAACCGCGCGGATTGTGCGGTCTGTACATGTCAAACCGTCCAGTCTTTGTACATTTATTTAGTCCCACATTGTTAGTTTGTACTCTCCTCTATCTCCTCCATTCTATAAAAGGGAGGCCATACCTTTGTAAATGATATCTTTTTGGATAATAAAAATTTCAATTATTCAAGCTTCCGGCCTGTTTTTCTAGTCGTTCTTCTCTATTTTCACATGGTATCAGAGGACTCGATCTCTGGCTCATGATTCTGTGTTCCTTCCTAGCCGTGCGACCTGCTTCTTCTTCTCGCGGCCTGTCTTGTTTGCCTGCGCCCTGTCTGCGCGGCCTGTTTCTCTTTGTCTGCTTGCGATCTGTTCTTGTCGCAGCCTTCCTTCTTCTCTTTCTTATCGCCCCGGCCTGTTTGCCGGATTTCTCTTTCTCTCCCGTTCGTGCGGTCTGTCTTCCAACCGCCCGACCTCTTACCCTTTGTTTTGGCTCTGCGGCTTGGTCGTGGCTTCTCTAGCCGCTGGTGTCTGACATCGTGACCGCTGCAGTTTTTCCCTTCTCTCTTAACCGCCCGGCTTGATTCCTAACCGTCCGGTTTCGGTCTTCTTCTATGGATATCTCTGACAATTCCACTGCCACCACTCCTACAGCCACTCCGGCTCCGCCTTCTATCCCTACTCCTTCCGGAAATCTGGGCACTGTTTCCAAGCTCGTTGGCTCCAACTATCCGGATTGGAGCGTCTCTTTCACTTTCCTCCTTCGTTCTCAGCGCAAACGTCATCATCTTACCGATGATCCGCCTCCTCCTAATTCTCCTCTCTTTGACGAATGGGATGCGAGTGATGCGCTTGTCCGCACATGGCTGGCTAATAGCCTCTCTGATGAGTGCCTTCCCGTCATCCGTCATAATGAGACGGTAAAGGCCGCGTGGCTTCATCTGGCTGCTCTTTACTCCAAGGGGACGCAGACCTCCCGGATTTATACTCTTTATGCAGATCTCTTCGCCCGTTCGTCCATGACTCCCGCTGCAGCCTATCAGCAAGTTCAGGCTCTTGGCGCTGAGATCCTCCAGAATCGCCCCTTCTCTGCGGACTTGGCTCAGCAACACAAACACTTCCAGGAACTCCTGATTGTTTGTTATCTTCTGCGACTTCCCGAGTCTTTTGATCTCATCCGCCAGCAGATCTTGGGTGAAGCTGAGTCTCCCACCTTGGATGCCACCGCCGCTCGCGTAGCCGCCGTTACTTCTCTGCTCCAGCGCCCTCTATTATCCTCCCCTCCTCCGCAGGACTCTTATGCTCAGTACACTCAGCGCGGCAGCAATAGTGGCCGCAGCCACTCTGGGGCGCGCGGTCCGTCCAGGTTCCTCTGTTCTCACTATGGTCGTACCGGTCATACCATTGACCGATGTTGGCAGAAACATCCTCATCTGCGCCCATCTGGTGATACTTCGACCTCCCCGAACCCCTCCTCTCGGTCGTCTGCTTCGGTGGCGACGACCTCAGGTAGTGCTCATGTCGCTATCCAAGGTAAATGGTTGATTGATTCTGATGCTACAAATCATATGACAGGCAATCCTCAATGTTTTTCGCTTCTCGAAACGCATGATCGGTTGCCTCCTGTCCTTGTTGCGGATGGTTCTCCTTCCCCGGTTCGTGGGACAGGCATGGTTCAAGTCACCCCATCGCTGCGCTTGGTGGACACTCTCTATGTCCCGAAGTTTCCTTGCAACCTTCTATCTGTTACTACTTTATGCAAGCAACTTCAGTGCTCTGTTGTATTCACTCCTACTTCTTGTTGCTTTCAGGACCCGAGAACCCAACGGACGATTGCTACTGGGACTGAGAGCGGCGGCCTCTACTTCCTCGACAACGTTTCCGCTCTGTCCGCTTTCACTTCCTCATCTACTGATCTGCTTCAATGGCATCTTCGCCTTGGACATCCTCCTGCTCGCATTCTTCGACAGCTTCTGCCCCACTTACCGCCAACCAGTCCTCCGCTCAACTGTGACGCCTGCCAACTTGGCAAACATCACCGCTCCTCCTTCCTGCCCAAGCATGCTCGCAGTTCCTCTAGCCCGTTTGATCTCATCCATTCTGATGTATGGGGTTCGGCTCCTACTCCAACCATTGGTCGGGGTAGTTTGTATTTTGTAACTTTTATTGATGACTTTTCTCATTGTACCTGGGTGTATCTGTTACGAGATCGCTCTGAACTCTTCTCTGTTTAGGAATGCTTTTATAATATGATTAAAACTCAGTTTCATGTCTCTATTAAATGTCTTCGCTCTGATAATGCTAAAGAATATCTTAGTCGTGATTTTTCATCTTTCTGTATGCAACATGGTCTTATTCATCAGACCACCTGTGTTTACACCTCCCAGCAGAATGGGGTGGCGGAACATAAAAACCGTCATCTCCTCGATGTCGCTCGCACTCTCCTAACGCAGATGCATGTGCCTCGCTCTTATTGGGGCTATGCTGTTCTCCTCGCCTGTTATCTCATCAATCGTATTCCTTCTACTATTCTTCAGGGTAAGACTCCCTTCTCCATTCTCTACCCCGGCAAGGATCCTTTTCCCCTCCCTCTTCGAATCTTTGGCTGTACAGCCTTTGTGCATGCCCCGTCTGCTACCCGTGACAAACTTTCTCCCCGTGCCACCAAATGTGTCTTTTTGGGCTACTCGGTCACTCAGAAAGGCTACTGTTGCTTTGACCCCGTTCTGCGCAAACAGTTTGTTTCTGCAGATGTCACCTTCTTCGAAAATGCAGCCTACTTCTCCTCTCCACCCCTTCTTCCTCCTATTCCTGACTCCTCACCCTCCCTGTCTGTTCCCTCTCAGCCTATCCACGTTTCTCCACCCCCCTCCTCATCCCCTCCTCCGTCTATTCCTCTCCCCTCTCTTCCCCCCCGTCTCCGGAACCGTCTCTCTCTAGTCCCGGGCCAGCTTTCTCCGCTACGGACGCTCCGGTCCCTGAAGCCCCCGACGACCTGGATCTCCCCATTGCTCTTCGCAAAGGGGTGCGGGCGTGCACTCAACACCCGCTTGCGGCAGTTGTGTCCTATGATCGGCTTACTTCATCTCGCCGGCATTTTGCTTTAGCTATTTCAGCTACTACTACTCCCCGTACCTACCAGGAGGCCCTTGTGATTCCTCATTGGAAGTCTGCCATGGATGAGGAAATCGCTACTCTTACTGAACGAGGCACCTGGACCCTTGTTTCTCCTCCAGTGGGTACTGATGTGGTTGGCTGTCGATGGGTGTTTGTTGTAAAGTTTCGCCCAGACGGGACTGTGGACCGCTACAAAGCCCGACTGGTGGCCAAAGGCTTCACTCAGACTTATGGGGTTGACTACTTTGATACTTTCTCCCCGGTTGCTCGTCTCAGCACCATCCGGGTTATTCTCTCTGTGGCTGTCAACCGCAATTGGACTATCTCCCAGCTTGATGCCAAGAATGCCTTTCTTTATGGGGATCTTCATGAGGACGTTTACATGGAGCAACCTCCGGGGTATGTTGCTCAGGGGGAGACCCGTGTATGCAAGCTAAAGAAGGCTATCTATGGCCTCAAGCAGAGCCCTCGGGCATGGTTCGACAAGTTCAGCAGCATTGTGGCTGCTGTTGGCTTTACAAGAAGTACGACTGATCATTCCCTGTTTATTCGCAAAACCGCATCGGGCCTTGTAGTTTTGGCGGTTTATGTTGACGACATTCTTCTTACCGGTGATGATCAAGTTGGGGTGGACTTGACAAAGAAGCACCTCCGTCAACATCTTGTCACAAAGGATATGGGCTCCCCGAAATACTTTTTGGGGATAGAGATCTGTCGGAAGCCCGACTCTCTGGTTCTCTCCCAACGGAAGTATGCACTTGATCTTCTACGGGATGCAGGATTGACCGGTGCCAAACCGGCACGGTATCCCATGGCTACTGGAGAAGACAAAACGTGGACAGATGACTCTCCTCTTATATCTGATGCCACAAAGTATAGACGTCTGGTGGGTAAACTCATTTATCTCACGGTGACCAGACCTGACATTGCCTATGCTGTTGGCAAGGTAAGTCAGTTCATGCAAGCTCCCAAGGAATGTCATCTTCAGTCTGCCTTGAAGATATTAGAGTATGTTAAAGCAGCACCGGGCAAAGGACTACTCTTTCAGAAGAATGGTCATTTGAGAGTTGAAGCCTACTCAGATTCTAGCTATGCTGATGATAAAGATGACCGCAAATCTACATCTGGTTTCTGCACATTTGTTGGAGGTAATCTTGTGAGCTGGAAGAGCAAGAAGCAGTCTGTAGTTTCAAGGTCTAGTGCTGAAGCTGAATATCGGAGCATGGCGTCCACCACTTGCGAACTAAAATGGTTGCGGGCTCTCATGCTTGATCTAGGAGAGGTCTACGACTATCCTCTTCCTATGTTCTGTGACAACAAGGCCGCTATATATATATCCAAAAATCCGGTCTTCCATGAGAGAACCAAACATATTGAAGTCGACTGCCATTTCATCCGGGAAGAAATCTTGAAGAAACAGATTTGCACTCCGTTCGTCACCTCCGACAAAGAGTTGGCAGATATCTTTACCAAGCCTGTGTCTACTTCATTCTTCCACATTTGTGACAAGCTGGGCATGATCGATATCTATGCTCCAGCTTGAGGGGGAGTGTTAAAGTAGGCGGTCTGGCGGTCTGAATATGACAGTCTGGAGACCGCGCGGTCTAGCGGTCTGGGGCTGACGGGCTAAATATCCAGTTGGTGGCTGCTATGGTTCGGCGGTCTTGCGGGTTGTCGCCAGCGACTTGTATATCTGGCGGTCTGGCGGTCTGGCAGTCTTGCGGTCTCCTACGGCATCTTCTTCTGGTCTGTCCGGGCGGTTAGCCTGTTATCTAACCGCGCGGACTGTGCGGTCTGTACATGTCAAACCGCCCAGTCTTTGTACATTTATTTAGTCCCACATTGTTAGTTTGTACTCTCCTCTATCTCCTCCATTCTATAAAAGGGAGGCCATACCTTTGTAAATGATATCTTTTTGGATAATAAAAATTTCAATTATTCAAGCTTCCGGCCTGTTTTTCTAGTCGTTCTTCTCTATTTTCACAGGTGCCAACAAACTGACACGAACCCACTGGCAAGTATCTATGTCTATAAGAAAGAAGTACAAAACTACCTCACAAGACCAAAGAACTGATCTCCACAGTACGAGAGACCACCAGCAACAGCACCGCACCACTAGCCGCCTAATCGGCTACTAACCAGAACCTGAGGCATTCAAAGAAGAAAAGAATACTTCAGCAAGCTAAACAAGTAAGCTGTACGGAAATGTTAGGTTATAAGGTAAGCAAGAAGAGTAAGTAAACCGAAAACAAACACCACTGTCCAAGGCAAGACAAAAAGAAAAGCACTAAGTGCGAGGAAACAGCAACAACCCTGCCCAAAAATAAATCCTGCAGAGTTTACCAGGCTACCATGAGCCCAAACGTTGCAAATTTACAAATGAAGAAACGTCTAACACCCTAAGCTGTGAGAGATGGTAGTAGCAAAAACAACGCGAATCCGAGTTGGAGGCAAACTCAGTCCCCCAACCATCATTTCCAAGAAACAAAGCTCAAGAGTCTACATGTGAAAGCACTAGGGACCTCCCACCCCCTTGCCCAGCCCGTACCTGGAGCAAGATAAAAGAAAAGGGTGGACACGGCTAAATTACACAACACCACCCCCATTAAGAGCTTCAAACCACCACTACTAACCACGACCCACGATTCGGCCTTTGAAAAAACATAGCCGACAAGGAACCTCAAAACCAAAGGAAATTCACTCGGGAGAGAATATCAAGGTAAGGGAAAAGCGTTGAGATGACTCAATACGGCATGGAGTTGAGTGAGCCCCACTCACTCAACGCCTAAACAGACGGTGGAGTTGAGTGAGCTAACCTCACTCAACGCCAAAACATCTATGGCGTTGAGTGAGGTTCATTCACTCAACGCCTTCTGCAATACTGGCTGTGGCGTTTAGTGAGCTAACCTCACTCAATGCCAAAACAGCTATGGCGTTGAGTGAGGTCCACTCCCTCAACGCCTTCAGCAGAACAGGCTGTGGCGTTGAGTGAGCTAACCTCACTCAACGCCAAAACAGCTATGACATTGAG
The DNA here is from genome assembly GCA_039513925.1 of Platanthera zijinensis. NCBI lineage: Eukaryota > Viridiplantae > Streptophyta > Magnoliopsida > Asparagales > Orchidaceae > Platanthera > Platanthera zijinensis. The sequence goes on from CM077084.1 coordinate 77,400,922, forward strand.
TGAGGTCTACTCCCTCAATGCCTCAGCAAAACAGGTTGTGGCGTTGAGTGAGCTAACCTCACTCAACGCCAAAACAGCTACGGCGTTGAGTGAGGTCCACTCCCTCAACGCCTTAGCACTTAGCCGCGAAAACCAACTGTGGCGTTGAATGAGTCCACCTCTCTCAACGCCAAAACAGCATTGGCGTTGAGTGAGGTCGACTAACTAACTGCCAAAGTACTTAGCCGCAAAATCAAACTGCGGCGTTGAGTGAGTCCACCTCTCTCAATGCCAAAACAGCTTTGGTGTTGAGTGAGGTCGATTCACTCAACGCCAAAGTACTTAACCGCGAAAATACACTGCGGCGTTGAGTGTGTCCACCGCTCTCAACGACAAAACAGCTTTGGCGTTGTGTGAGGTCGATTCACTTAACGCCAAAGTACTTAGCCGTGGAAACAGGCCAAGCAGAGCTGGCGTTTAGTGTACGCACCACACTCAACGCCAAATCCAAGCAGACCCGGCGTTGAGTGTGTGCACCACACTCAATGCCAAATCCATGCAGAGCCGGCGTTGAGTGTGTGCACCACACTCAACGCCAAATCCAAGCAGACCCGACGTTGAGTGTGTGCACCACACTAAATGCCAAATCCAAGCAGACCTGGCGTGGAGTGTGTGCACCACACTCAACGCCAAATCAGAGCAGACCTGGCGTTGAGTGTGTGCATCACACTCAACGCCAAATCCAAGCAGACCCGGCGTTGAGTGTGTGCACCACACTCAACGCCAAATCCTGAAATCTCCACTGCTTGAACCAGCAATCACTTCTCTACTCCCAACCCGAGAACAAGCTAACTTAACAGCAGGAAAGGAAAAAAATTAATAGCAAGGCTGATTTCGGAAAATAAAATCTATACAGGAAACTATCTACAGGCTTAGGCAAAACTTGGTTATAATCAAAAGGAAATTGGACCTTTTAGCAAGAGAAATTTGGAAAACCATTAACAGTAAGGAACAAAATGAAAAAGAAAAAACTACATGGCAAGGGCAAGAGCACCACTTGCCTCGATTTCCAGCGAAGCTTGGTCGGCCTCCCTACTCTCACTCGGCACAAGCAGCAACGACACCTAAAGCAGAAATCTGAAGCTTTAATGGCGGAAACGGACAACCCAAGGATTTCGAGACCCCTAGAAATACCACGAAAACTGAATTTCTTACCGTAGGAATGAAGGTCTAGGCGAGAGCAATCCAAATCTGCTTTCGAAATCGAATTCCGTCCACAAACGCTCCCGGAATCGGCATCCGAAGGTAGCGGTTTCGGCGGTTTCTCCGCTTCTTTTCACGAACAGGCGCAGACTGGTTTGGTTTTTTCGGGAAGATGAACAGGAGCGGTTTTACTTACTTTTTTTTTTCTAAATCTAACTATCCTATATATAACACCCGATTAAACTTAATTAGCTATTAATTAAATAATGCTAAAACATGGCAAAACCGCCAAGCACCCGCACCTTTCTAACATAATAAATATTATAATATTTATTAAATAGTATTATTTTTTTTTCAAAAAAATACAAAACGACGCGAAAACCGAACATCTTCGGAATTCGACGAAATTCGCACCATAGCTAAATATCTACGCTACGAACACAACGACGAAGTCGAAATTAACTTTCGACGAACAGAACTCGAGTTAAACCCACCCAAAGCCAAAACACAAGCATCCCCCGAGAGGCCATACCGGGTCACCCAAAACGACCCGGCTTGCTAGGGAGATCTTGCCAATAGACTACAAAATAGGCCACTGAGTTCTAAGGAGTTAAGACCGCACTCCACATATGACACAAGCCAAGAAAATGCGTCGACGTAACGCCAAGCAAGAAATAAATAATCGCAGAAAAATCGGGGGCGTTACAGTCACTCCCTCTAAAAGAAAGTTTCGTCCCGAAACTTTACGCACAACACTTCTACTATAGAAGGAAAAGAAATAACAAGCCAAATATTACAAGAAGAAAACATACCCATCCAATCAGGGGAATAGTTGAGGGTGAGCCTCCCTCATAGCCGACTCTAACTCCCAAGTCGCGCTTTCCAAATCCTGATTCTTCCATAGAACCTTGACCATTGGGATGGACTTCCTTCACAGCACCCGATCTTGAGTATCCAAAATGCGGACCGACACTTCAACAAAAGAGAGATTAGGCTCCAACTGTGGCACAACATCCAAGACTTGCCCACTACTGCGCACACACTTCCGCAATTGGCTCACATGAAATACATTATGAAAACCTGAGAAGTTTGCTGGCAAATCCAACCTATACGCTGACATGCCAATCCGTTCAACGATCTTAAACGGGCCCACATACCTCGGGTCCAATTTCCGGTTCTTACCGAACCTCTTAACTCCAACCATCGGAGAAACCTTAAGAAACACAAGGTCCCCTACAGAAAACTCCAAGTCCGACCTAAGCCGATTGGCGTTCTTTTCATATCTCTCCTGAGCTATACGAAGCTTTTCTCGGATAAGCTTCACTGCGATTTCCATCTCCTCGAGCGCATCTAGACCCAACAAGGGTCTCTCACCTGCCTCAGCCCAAAACAGGGGAGTTCTGCAGCGCCTCCCATACAAAGCTTCGAACGGAGCCATTTGCAAACTTTCTTGATAACTGTTATTGTATGCAAACTCCATAAGTCGCAATCGCTTATCCCACGCTCCACCGTGGTCTAGAATGTAGCATCTGATCATATCCTAAACTATCTGGTTCACCCGCTCTGTCTGCTCATTGGTCTGTGGGTGGTAAGCAGTAGAATACCTCAGATCTGTACCCAAACCCTCCTGCAGACTCTGCCAAAAACGAGAAGTAAACTGGGAGTCTCGATCATAAATGATTCTAACAGGCACACCGTGCAATCTGATGACCTCATTCAAGTACAACTCTGCTATCTTCTTCATCGGATAGTCAATCTTATACGGCACGAAGTGAGCACACTTCGTCAGTCTATCCACTATGACCCAAACAGAATCAAATTCCCTTGGAGATTTCGGTAAGTCTGTGATGAAGTCCATAGAAATACTTTCCCACTTCCAAGTCGGGATCTCTAATGGAGTCAACTTGCCACCAGGCCTTCCGTGATCGACCTTTACACGCTTGCAAGTGTGGCACTCAGCAACAAATCAGGCTATATCACTCTTCATCCCATACCACCAGGCAATCTGCTTCAAATCACGGTACATCTTTGTAGATCCCGGATGGTAGGCAACACTGGATCCATGAGCCTCTCTGCATACCATACCCCTGATGTCTCCAACAACAGGGATGCAAAATCTGCCGTGGTACTTCAAAGTACCCGCATCATCGATAGAAAAATCCGGCAACTCCCCTCTCTCAGTCCTTAGGTATAAGTGCAGAAGGTCCGGATCATCCTTCTGGTGCAACCTAGTAAGGGAAATCCAAGACGACTCTGCCATTGCCAAACTACTCTGCATGTCACAGCATCCTACTGAGATATCCATAAGGAGAAACTCTTCCACTAAACGATCGGCGGAGAGATTAAAGATCTTCCCCATCTTCCGGCTCAGGGCGTCGGCCACCACATTGGCCTTGCCTGGATGATACTGGATCTCTACGTCATAATCGGCCACATACTCTAGCCACCGCCGCTGGCGCAGATTCAACTCCTTTTGCGTGAACACGTACTTCAGGCTCTTGTGATCAGTGAAGATCTTGCACTGAGCCCCATAAAGTAGATGCCTCCACAGCTTCAACGCATAAATCACCGCTTCAAACTCAAGGTCATGCGTAGGGTAATTCCTCTCATGAGTCTTCAATTACCTTGACTCATACGCAATCACTTTTCCAACCTGCATCAACACGCAACCCAGACCAACATGCGAAGCATCCACGTACACATCATACTCCACACCCTCAGTAGGTAGGGTTAGAACGGGAGAAGTGTGTAGCACCCCCCCCCCCAACCTTTTGCCCGGGTCGGGCCGGAGGGGTACTACTGGTCCAAGACGCCCACCCAGTGTTCACAGGGGAAACGATCCACCCTGTCCAAGCACTAGATGGCCGCCTTGGTTGGCTCGAATCATAACATTCACAACCCATTAGAATATAGCGGAAGCAATAACAGGAACCCATTGCAGATTTATATATTACATATCAGAATCACAGCGGTTCTAGGGCCGAAGCCTAAGTACTTATATAAGCCCATAGGCTATACATGTGCTACATATAATCCTCATATACTCTCTCTCTACGCTGCTCGGCGGAACTCACGTCTCTAAACTCTGGGGACGGCGGGGGTGCATCTGCTCGAGTAGACCTAGCTGCTGGCGTAATCTCCTGCGGCAGCAGGTCACTACGGTGCTCCACCTCCTATGAATGGTTAATCAAATAACCGTTAGTCACAGAGCTAAGTAGAAACAAATCTCCTCCCCGGGTCCACATCCCAGGGATGAGCACGCACCCACCCAGCAGAAGTAAATAGCCGAAGCAAGAGAGGGTTAGCACAATATTCCATATAGGAACAGCTAGGAGCAAATATAAAAAAGTGCAGTATAACCGGACAAAGCAGCAATAGTATAAAACGGTTATAACCATGCTCTACTAGCTCATCAGCACAACAGGTTTCCATATCCTGAATTCTATCGCAGGCATTCACAGCCGTGCACATACCGCAGGCATTCACAGCCGCGCACATACCGCAGGCATTCACAGCCGCGCACACAAACCCTATGTCGACATAGTTTGGACCGCTTCTGTTCCAGCAGGGTAGCGAGCCCCGCGGGCCTCACCGATGTGGCCGTCGGTGACAGTGGCCAGTCCTGCCACTTCTGGGGGTGATCGTACCGCACAACCCCAGGCCCTAACGTACAACCTTGTGTACTCTTGGATGTGAGCGACATCCAGCGAATCATTTTGGCCGACCAGCGGAGGAAAACCCGACGGGGAATAAAACGGCCGGTCACCCGTGGTACCCATCTCCCTGTCGCCTTGAGTCGTCAACCTTCCCGCACCGGTACAAACGGTCTGCGGAAGGGACTGACCCACCACTATTCCACCGCAAGCAATTTACAAACAATCAATCAACGCAAACATAATACACACCGGGTCTACGTCGGCCTGCCCTACTAGGCTTAAACTTCGGGCGGCGACGCTTAGCTCTACTTTCGTCAAGGAGCATGGGAGCGCATTATTTGGAGCTAGACCTGGAGGAATACCTCAACTCCGGTTATCCCCAACTAAGGCTCAACCTTAAAAAGGAGACTGCTTGTCAGAGCAGGACCCGGGATTATAATAGTAAATTGCAATGAGGATAAATGCGGTGTTATGCTGCTTATTTAAAGTGTTGTAATGAAATATGACCAGTATAAAACTGGAGTAGTACAGAATTGAAAATACTTGACCAGTACGAGACTGGAGTATAACTGAATTGAAAATACTTGACCAGTACGAGACTGGAGTATAACTGAATTGAAAATACTTGACCAGTACGAGACTAGAGTATAACTGAATTGGAAGTACTTGACCAGTACGAGACTGGAGTATAACTGAGTTGGAAGTACTTGACCAGTACGAGACTGGAGTTTAACTGAATTGAAAGTACTGAACTAAAAAGAATAAAAGAACAGGACCAGTGCAAGACTGGAATAATCATAAAGAAAATGGTTAGTAGTCCAATCACTCCATCCAGGAGGCTTCAGTTCCATCTCCGTTCCCAGGAGAGATTTTCAGTTCCATCTCCATTCTCAGGAGGCACATTCAGTTCTATTTCAGTTCTTAATAAGGCTTCATTGGATTACACCCAATATTAGGATCCGTTTAGAATTTGGTTGCGCCTTATTAATCACGGCTTAATCATATCAGGGGCTTATCAATAGTTGCACCCTCATTAGTTATCGAGAATAATTCGCATAGCACTACCCGTACTCTCGCTCCCGAGCGTACCCAAATCACCCGAGAGGCGAGGCGCTCGACGGTTTCTCGGAATCTCGGAGCATACGGAGTTCGGTCACTTGCCTCGGCCACTCTCGTTGATACGACAATTTTATTATTCTTTTTAGTGAGGATAGTCACGCGCTCCAATTTTCATTTTCGAGAAAAACGAGCGTAATAATTGCTAAGCGCGACCCTAGGCTCCAAATTTTAGGAAAAATATCAAACTTATCACCATGACCCCAAATTTTGATACAACCCTTAATATAGCCTAAAAAGAGCCTAGTAATTTTTTTGTAATTTTTCAAAGTGTTTTGGGCCTTTAATTTGGCCAAATAAATTTTATTTAGGCTTTTAAAAATACCAAATCAACTCCAAAAATTCTCAAAATTTTTGTGGAGACTGACCTCATTGAAGGGAACAATTTTCATGTTCAAAACTTTTTCATGAGGGCTCTATCTTAGCCACTAAAAAAATCAAATCCCTTATTATATTATAATAAGTATTATAATAATATAATTTATAAAATAAAACTACTGTTTATCTTCTCCTTACTCCCGCTGGAACCAACCCTGCCGCCCTTACGCGTCTTCCCAGCCGTCGGCCGGCCACCGGCCGGCCGTGGCTCCACCACCGGCCGTCTGCCCGGTGGTGGGCGCTCCCTCCGGCGGTGGTCCGGCGGCCTGCCGCCGCCGGCCATCGCCGGAGCCTTTTTTTTTAAAAACGGGAGGGGAGGGGGTGATGGCGGCGGCGCTCCGGCCGCCGGAGCTCGTATGCACCACGTCAGAAATGGGGAGGGGGAGGAAGAGAAGGTTTCACCTGAGTTTGGCGGGCTCGGGAGGGGCCGGCTTGGTCGGACATGGCTAAAGGTGGTGGAGGAGGGGGAGGAGCTCCTTGGCTTGCCTTTTTCTGGCCACCAGAGCTCCGGCAGAGGGGGAGAAGGGGGAGAGGCTGCTCTGAGAGCTGTGAGGGAAAGAGAGGGGGGTTGGGTGGCTTTTATAGGGAGGGGGAGGGGGAGCTCCCTCCCTTTGGGTGGTGTGGGACTAATCCCTCCTTAGGGAGGGATTAATCCCACCCTCCAGCTGTCCTTGGACAGCTCGAGGTATCTCATTTTCCCCCATGTGGGGAAAATGAATGAGGCCCTAAATGGGCTTGGGCCTTTTGGGAAGAGAGGGGAAAGGAGGAGAAGAGGGGTGGGGTGGGCCTCCACCTATCCTAGGCTTCAATGCTGGTTAGGGGGGCCCAAGGAGAGTGAGGAGGGCATGAGTCATCCTCCTTTGGAGAGGAGGTGGGCTCCTCATTTGGGAAAAAAATCCAAAAAGTGGATTTTTAAGAGGGTTTGACTAAGTCAACCCTAGGGTGGGTCCCCCTTTCTGGTCAAAGTCAATGTGGGTCCAAGTCATCGGGGTCGGGTCAAGGTTCAGGTGTCGTGTCATAATTGGTGTGTGCACGCTTTTCGGTGCACGACTATGCTTGATTTGACCACGGGTTGACCAATTATCGTTGAAATTGATCGGGATGACTTCCGTTGACTTCGTATTGACTATACGAGTCCGACGCCACTGACCGGGGTCGAATCGGAGTTCGTTTGGCGAAAGTCCGATATTTGTGCGTCGCAGCGTGCTAAAACGGTCAAAACCCCCATAATCATCGTTAGGCTTCGAATCGCGGCGCAACAAGTTCCGATGCGTTCGTATCAACTATACGAAGTCATGGGAATTGACAGAACTCAAATCGAAGTTCTCTATGGCAATATCCAAAAATCTCATTTTCGCGACGTTCTGCGAGGAATGGCCAAATCCACTATATGACCTCTGGGTTCAATTGAACGAGTTCTGATGCGCTCGTATTGACTATACGAGGCCACAGGAACTGACGGAACTCAATTCGGAGTCCTCTAGCTCTATTTCCTACCTTGGGTTACCCCTCACCGGGTCATGGGTAGGGTCCGGGCCACTTTTATTGGGCCCACTAGGGTTCTGGTGGCCAAATAAAAGTCGGGATGTTACAATCCAATAAAAATAAAAGGATTTTCGTCCCCGAAAATTTGCTTGAAGTAAGGGGAAAAAGTAACATACCTGGGGAAATAGCTCTGGGTGCTTTTCTCGGAGGAGTGCTTCAGGTTCCCACGTGAACTCTTCTCGTCCACAGTTTGACCATAGCACCTTAACCATCGGAATGGTTTTGTTGCGTAGTGTCTTGACCTTATAATCCACTACTCTGACGGGTTCGAGCCGAACAGATCTATCTGACTGTAGCTGCACCGGTAGAGTAGGAAGGTACTGCTCTAGTTGCCGGAGGACTCGTCTCAAGGAAGAGACATGAAACACATCATGAAGGTTCCCCAACTCTGGGGGCAAGGCTAAACGATAGGCGACGGGGCCAACACGCTCTATCACCTGATAGGGGCCCAAGAAGCGGGGGTCTAACTTTTTCTGCTTCCTCAACCGGGAGACACCATGCATGGGCTTTATTTTCAAGAACACCATTTCCCCCACGCTAAACTCCACCAGTCGGTGCCGCGCATCATAGTACTTAGCCTGCCGGCTCTGCGCTTCCCGCATCCGCTCCTGGATCAGCCGTATCGCTGCCGTAGTATCATCGATGTAAGCCACTCCCAAGGCTTCCGGGTCCTCTTCCTGAGCCCAAGTCAACGGGGTTCGGCAACGTCTTCCATACAATGCCTCGTATGGAGCCATCTTAATACTAGCCTGGTAGCTGTTATTATAAGAAAATTCGACCAACGGCAATAACTGCTCCCATGGCTCATTGTGCTCTACTATGCACAATCGAAGTAGATCCTCCATTGTCAGGTTCGTCCTCTCCGTCTGTCCATCTGTCTGCGGGTGGAAGGCGGTGCTGAAGGCCAACTTGGTTCCCAAATACGCCTGCACCCGCCTCCACTCCTTAGATGTGAAACGCCCGTCACGATCTGACACGATGGACTTTGGTACTCCGTGGAATCGTACCACTTGCTCTAAGAACATCCTGGCCAGGATATCTACTCCGTCACCCTGTCAGTTTGGAATGAACCGCACTACCTTGGTGAGTCGATCTACGACCACCCATATTGAGTCATTCCCAGCGCGGGATCGAGGTAGGCCGTGGACGAAGTCCATGGAGATGTCTTCGAACTTCCACTCTGGTATCGGCAGGGGCTGTAATAGGCCTCCTGGACTGCGGCATTCGGCCTTAACCTTCTTACAGGTCTGACACCGGGCTACGAAGTCGGTGACATCTCTTTTCATTCCTGGCCAGTAAATGGTCCTGCACAAGTCCACGTACATCTTAACTACGCCAGGGTGAATCGAGTACCTGGACTGATGGGCCTCTTGCAAAATTTCTTCACGAATCCCTCCGGTAGCGAAAACAAATATACGATGCTTGAATTGCAGAATCCCCTCATGCAGTTTATAGTCCTCCTGTGCCCCTCCTTGCAGAGATCGGACGATCGGCATCACTTCTGGATCGATCTTCTGGGCTTCTCGTATAAGATCCCAGATGTCGCATTGGATTTCCATCCAATACAGCTGCGAGTAGTACTCTTCCGGATCTCTTCAGGCAACCAGGGTAATCTCCATGTCTATCAGAGACTGGAAAAGTTCTTTAGGGATCTGCTCCATCCAACTCCCGGCTATTGCAGGCTGGCGGCTCAAGGCATTAGCGACTCTGTTAGCCTTCCCGGGGTGATATTGGAGAGCGAAGTCGTAATCGCATAAGAATTCCAGCCATCGGCGCTGCCGGAGGTTCAGCTCTTTCTGCGTGAAGATATACTTGAGGCTCTTGTGGTCGGAGAAGATCTCACATCTTACCCCGTACAAATAATGCCTCCAAATTTTGAGGGCGAAGACGACGGCGCCCAACTCTAAATCATGTGCTGCGTAATTCAATTCGTGCGGCTTTTGTTGTCGAGATGCATAGGCCACTACCTTACCATACTGCATTAGAACAGCTCCCAATCCCTTCAGGGAGGCATCAGTGTAGATCTGGAATCCCTCAGTCCCTGTGGGGATCGTAAGGATTGGTGCGGAAGTTAGCCGCTTCTTCAGCTCGACAAACGCAGCCTCGCACTCCGGCGTCCATCGGAATATGACGTCCTTTTTGGTGAGAGCAGTTAGGGGTAGGGCAATCTTGGAAAAACCCTCGACAAACTTCCTGTAGTATCCGGCAAGACCGAGGAAACTCCGGATATCCGCAGCCGTCCTGAGTGGCGGCCAATTTTGTACTGCCTGGACCTTGGCTTGGTCTACTGCCACTCCTTCCTTGTTTATCGTGTGGCCTAAGAATCCAACTTCTTCTAGCCAAAATTCGCATTTACTAAATTTGGCGAAGAGAGAGTGCTCCCGGAGTTTTAGTAGCACCATCTGCAAGTGTCGAGTATGGTCCATCTTGGTCTTCGAGTAGATTAGGATGTCGTCTATGAAGACGATGACAAAGTGATCCAAGAAAGGTTCGAAGACTCTATTCATCAGGGCCATGAAGGCGGAAGGCGCGTTGGTGAGCCCGAAGGGCATTACTAGGAATTCATAAAGACCATAACGAGAGCTGAAGGCAGTCTTGGGAATGTCTTCCTCTCGGACTCGGAGCTGGTAATAGCTGGATCTCAGGTCCATCTTGGAAAATACGGACGCACCTTGCAACTGATCGAACAGTTCGTCGATCCTAGGGAGGGGGTAGGTATTGCGTACAGTCAGCTTATTCAGCTCCCTGTAGTCGATGTACAGTCGCAAAGTCCCATCTTTCTTTTTGACGAAAAGTACCGGGGCTCCCCAGGGTGAGGAACTAGGGCGGACGAATCCAGCATCTATTAGTTCCTGTAGCTGGATCTTTAGTTCAGTCAGCTCCCTTGGGGCCATCCGGTAGGGGGCTCGTGATACTGGCCGTGCTCCGGACACGAGCTCGATCTGAAAGTCGACCTCTCGCTGGGGTGGCAATCCCGGGAGGGACTCAGGGAAAATATCGGGAAAGTCGCGGACTACCGGGACCTTGGCGAGCACCTGGGATTTGTCTTCCATCTCGAAGTAGATAAGGTATACTTCATCCTTCTGTCGGACGGATTTAACCATCTGCGTAGAAGTCAGGATAATACACGAGACAGAGGGCACACCTGTCAACGTGACGGTCTGGCCATTCGGGTTCCGTAGCCGGACTTCTCGTGTGGAACAGTTTATCTGAGCTTGGTGCTCGGCTAAACAGTCCATTCCCAAAATTATGTCGAATCCAGTTATGGCTAGGATGGTTGCGTAGATTTCGAACTCCACTTCTCCCAGCACAGCCTGGAACGAGCACTTTTCGGTAGAAGTCATATCCGACCCGTCCGATAAACGGATTCGTATAGATAGTCCGGTCGAACGAACAACATTTCCTTTCGTTGCGATGAATTCGTGGGAGACGAAAGAATGAGTTGCTCCCGTGTCGAAGAGGGTTTTGGCGGGAAGTCCATCTACCAACAAGATTCCTGACGACATGAGAATATATATATATATATATATCAATTATCTAATACAGAGGATATAAGTACACATAAGTAATATGCAACATCAGTAGTCAGATCTGATATCTCTCTATCGCCTATGATATATACCTATGACTACGTCAGGGGCTGGTCCGTGCTGCAGGTCTAGTGCATAGGCCTCCTGGGGCGCTGCTCGGCCCTGCTGGCCTCTCCTGCCAGCTCTGCCTCTGCGACCTCTCTGACTATGCCCTCGTGCCGGCTGTCCACCCTGAACAGCTCCCAATCCGGGTCTCCCCGTCGCCTGAGGGCAAAAGGCCCTCATATGTCCTGGCTGATGACATAAGAAGCAGTTCCCTGCGAAGGGAACATCTCGTCGGGCCACTAGTGGGGGCTACGGTGCTGGAGCTGGTCTGAAGTCTGGCTGTGCAGTTGGGGGTGCTGGTGGGTGCCTATAAGGCTGCCTGCGGCGTCGCTGCCTGCGCTCTCTATCCTTTCTATGGGGAGCGACTCCTCCATATCGCCTCTGGTCTCGAGGGAGCTCTTCCTGACCTCTGCGCCGCTGAGCCACTGTCTGCTGATCCAACTCTAAGGCTGCCGCATGGGTAGCTATGGTGTGGAAGGTGGCCTGAGAGAGCATAATCAGGGCCTGCCTCAGGTTGTCTCGTAGTCCTCGATAGAACCTAGAAGCTCTATCCCTGTCGGAGGCGGCCAGGTTCCCGGCGAAGCGTGCCAGGTGAATGAACTCTCTCTCTCATACTCTGCCACAGTGCGGTTGCCCTGTCGGATGAGTAGGAACCTCTCTTGCAGCGCGGCTCGGTCTGCATCTGTGATAAAGAACTCTAGTAGAGCTATGGAGAACTCTCCCCAAAGGACCGTGCTCATCGGTCGACCTCGAAAGGTAGAGCGACTAGCTGCTCTCCACCAATCCCTCGCATATCCCTCCAAGAGGGTCACAACTAAAGAGACTGCTGCCACAGCTGGGCACATCATCCCTACCAACAACTCCACCACTCGCTCCACCCACTCCTCAACCTGAATGGTCGTCTCTGTACCCCTGAACGGGGGAGGCCTGAGTCCTCGGAAAGTCGTTAGCAGATCGGTGGGTGCGGTCATCTCTCGCGGTGGCTGTGCTAGGGCATCCCGGAACGTCGCTAGTATAGCCGTCAGCGTCTGCCCCATATCCGTCTCGGCAAATGGTATAGCCGCGGGGGCGACCGGGTCTGGTGGTGGGGTAGCTGGAACATATCCCCTAGACGAGGATCCCCCGTTACTGTCCTCTGGTATCTGGAGAAGTAACAGGAAAGAGTGTCAATATTTTGCAAAAGTAGTGGCAATTTGCAAAAATGACAGACAAAGTGGAAACAACGGTGTATGGGCATACTATCGTACAGTCTAGAATCCCTAAGCCTCTACACTAGGGTCCACCAGGCTTCCGCTGCAAGGTTCGTCCCGAACCTAAAACGAAGCGAGGGACGAAGGGATCCTGAGACTGCTCCACAAGGAAGAATCGTGATCGCTCTGATCCATTTGTAGCACCCTCCCCCAAACCTTTTGCCCGGGTCGGGCCGGAGGGGTACTACTGGTCCAAGACGCCCACCCAGTGTTCGCAGGGGAAACGATCCACCCTGTCCAAGCACTAGATGGCCGCCTTGGCTGGCTCGAATCATAACATTCACAACCCATCAGAATATAGCGGAAGCATTAACAGGAACCCATTGCAGATTTATATATTACATATCAGAATCACAGCGGTTCTAGGGCCGAAGCCTAAGTACTTATATAAGCCCATAGGCTATACATGTGCTACATATAATCCTCATATACTCTCTCTCTCTACGCTGCTCGGCGGAACTCACGTCTCTAAACTCTGGGGATGGCGGGGGTGCAACTGCTCGAGTAGACCTAGCTGCTGGCGTAATCTCCTGCGGTAGCGGGTCACTACGGTGCTCCACCTCCTGTGAATGGTTAATCAAATAACCATTAGTCACAGAGCTAAGTACAAACAAATCTCCTCCCCGGGTCCACATCCTAGGGACGAGCACGCACCCACCCAGCAGAAGTAAATAGCCGAAGCAAGAGAGGGTTAGCACAATATTCCATATAGGAACAGCTAGGAGCAAATATAAAAAAGTGCAGTATAACCAGACAAAGCAGCAATAGTATAAAACGGTTATAACCATGCTCTACTAGCTCATCAGCACACCAGATTTCCATATCCTGAATTCTATCACAGGCATTCACAGCCGCGCACATACCGCAGGCATTCACAACCGCGCACATACCGCAGGCATTCACAGCCGCGCACACAAACCCTATGTTGACATAGTTTGGACCGCTTCCGTTCCAGCAGGGTAGCGAGCCCCGCGGGCCTCACCGATGTGGCTGTTGGTGACAGTGGCCAGTCCTGCCACTTCTGGGGGTGATCGTACCGTACAACCCCAGGCCCTAACGTACAACCTTGTGTACTTTTGGATGTGAGCGACATCCAGCGAATCATTTTGGCCGTCCAGCAGAGGAAAACCCGATGGGGAATAAAACGGCCGGTCACCCGTGGTACCCATCTCCCTGTCGTCTTGAGTCTTCAACCTTCCCGCACCGGTACGAACGGTCTGCGGAAGGGACTGACCCGCCACTATTCCACCGCAAGCAATTTACAAACAATCAATCAGCGCAAACATAATACACACCGGGTCTACGTTGGCCTGCCCTACTAGGCTTAAACTTCGGGCGGCGGCGCTTAGCTCTACTTTCGTCAAGGAGCGTGGGAGCGCATTATTTGGAGCTAGACCTGGAGGAATACCTCAACTCCGGTTATCCCCAACTAAGGCTCAATCTTAAAAAGGAGACTGCTTGTCAGAGCAGGACTCGGGATTATAATAGTAAATTGCAATGTGGATAAATGCGGTGTTTATGCTGCTTATTTAAAGTGTTGTAATAAAATATGACCAGTACAAAACTGGAGTAGTACAGAATTGAAAGTACTTGACCAGTACGAGACTGGAGTATAACTGAATTGAAAGTACTTGACCAGTACGAGACTGGAGTAGAACTGAAAAGAATAAAGGAACAGGACCAGTGCAAGACTGAAATAATCATAAAGAAAATGGTTAGTAGTCCAATCACTCCATCCAGGAGGCTTCAGTCTCATCTCCGTTCTCAGGAGAGATTTTTCAGTTCCATCTCCATCAAGGAGGCACATTCAGTTCTATTTCAATTTTTAATAAGACTTCATTGGGTTGCACCCATTATTAAGATCCGATTAGAATCTGGTTGCGCCTTATTAATCATGGCGTAATCAGATCATGGGCTTATCAGTAGTTGCACCCTCATTAGTTATCGAGAATAATTTGCATCGCACTACTCGTACTCTCACTTTCCGAGCGTGCTCAGATCACCCGAGAGGCGAGGCGATCGACGGTTTTACGAAGTCTCGGAGCACACGGAGTTCGGTCACTTGCCTCGGCCACTCTCGCTGATATAACAATTTTATTATTCTTTTTAGTGAGGATAGTCGCGCGCTCCAATTTTCATTTTCGAAGAAAATGAGCTTAATATTTACCGAGCGCGACCCTAGGCTTTAAGAATTTTAAGGAAAATATCAAAACTTAACCTTGTGATCCCAAATTTTGATACAACTCTTAAGAGAGACTAAAATGAGCCTAGTAATTTTTTTGTAATTTTCCAAAGTGTTTTGGGTCTTTAATTTGTCTCAATAAACTTTATTTGGGCTTTTAAAAATACCAAATCAACTCCAAAAATTCTCAAAATTTTTGTGGAGACTGACCTCATTGAAGGGAACAATTTTCATGTTCAAAACTTTTTAATGAGGGCTCTATCTTAGCCTCTAAAAAAATCAAATCCCTTATTATATTATAATATTATAATAAATATTATAATAATATAATTTATAAAATAAAACTATTGTTTATCTTCTCCTTACTCCCGCTGGAACCAACCCCGCCGCCCTTACGGGTCTTCCCAGTCGCCGGCCGGCCGTGGCTCCACCACCGGCCGACTGCCCGGTGGTGGGCGCTCCCTCCGGCGGTGGTTCGGCGGCATGCCGCCGCCGGCCATCGCCGGAGCCATTTTTTTAAAAAACGGGAGGGGAGGGGGTGACGGCGGCGGCGCTCCGGCCGCCGGAGCTCGCATGCACCACGTCAGAAATGGGGAGGGGGAGGAAGAGAAGGTTCCACCTGAGTTTGGCGGGCTCGGGAGGGGCCGGCTTGGTCGGACATGGCTCAAGGTGGTGGAGGAGGGGGAGGAGCTCCTTGGCTTGCTTTTTTTCCGGCCACCAAAGCTCCGGCAGAGGGGGGAGAAGGGGGAGAGGCTGCTCTGAGAGCTGTGAGGGAAAGAGAGGGGGGTTGGGTGGCTTTTATAGGGAGTGAGAGCTCCCTCCCTTTGGGTGGTGTGGGACTAATCCCTCCTTAGGGAGGGATTAATCCCACCTTCCAGCTGTCCTTGGACAGCTGGAAGTATCTCATTTTCCCCCATGTGGGGAAAATGAATGAGGCCCTAAATGGGCTTGGGCCTTTTGGGAAGAGAGGGGAAAAGGAGGAGAAGAGGTGTGGGGTGGGCCTCCACCTATCCTAGGCTTCAATGCTGGTTGGGGGGCCCAAGGAGAGTGAGGAGGGCATGAGTCATCCTCCTTTGGAGAGGAGGTGGGCTCCTCATTTGGGAAAAAAAATCCAAAAAGTGGATTTTTAAGAGGGTTTGACTAAGTCAACCCTAGGGTGGGTCCCCCTTGCTGGTCAAAGTCAATGTGGGTCCAAGTCATCGGGTTCGGGTCCAGGTTCGGGTGTCGTGTCATAATTGGTGTGTGCACGCTTTTCGGTGCACGACTATGCTTGATTTGACCACGGGTTGACCAATTATCGTCGAAATTGATCGGGATGACTTCCGTTGACTTCGTATTGACTATACGAGTCCGACGCCACTGACCGGGGTCGAATCGGAGTTCGTTTGGCGAAAGTCCGATATTTGCGCGTCGCAGCGTGCTAAAACGGTCAAAACGCCCATAATCATCGTTAGGCTTCGAATCGCGGCGCAACGAGTTCCGATGCGTTCGTATCAACTATACGAAGTCATGGGAATTGACAGAACTCAAATCGGAGTTCTCTATATCAATATCCAAAAATCTCATTTTCGCAACGTTCTGCGAGGAATGGCCAAATCCACTATATGACCTCTGAGTTCAATTGAACGAGTTCTGATGCGCTCGTATTGACTATACGAGGCCACAGGAACTGACGGAACTCAATTCGGAGTCCTCTAGCTCTATTTCCTACCTTGGGTTACCCCTCACCGGGTCATGGGTAGGGTCCGAGCCACTTTTATTGGGCCCACTAGGGTTCTGGCGGCCCAATAAAAGTCGGGATGTTACAATCCAATAAAAATAAAAGGATTTTCGTCCCCGAAAATTTGCTTGAAGTAGGGGGAAAAAGTAACATACCTGGGGAAAGAGCTCTAGGTGCTTTTCTCAGAGGAGTGCTTCAGGTTCCCACGTGAACTCTTCTCGTCCACAGTTTGACCATAGCACCTTAACCATCGGAATGGTTTTGTTGCGTAGTGTCTTGACCTTATAATCCACTACTCTGACGGGTTTGAGCCGGACAAATCTATCTGACTGTAGCGGCACCGGTGGAGTAGGAAGGTACTGCTCTAGTTGCCGGAGGACTCGTCTCAAGGAAGAGACATGAAACACATCATGAAGGTTCCCCAACTCTGGGGGCAAGGTTAAACGATAGGCGATGGGGCCAACACGCTCTATCACCTGATAGGGGCCCAAGAAGCGGGGGTCTAACTTTTTCTGCTTCCTCAACCGGGAGACACCATGCATGGGCTTTATTTTCAAGAACACCATTCCCCCCACGCTAAACTCCACCGGTCGGTGCCGCGCATCATAGTGTTTAGCCTGCCGGCTCTGCGCTTCCCGCATCCGCTCCTGGATCAGCCGTATCACTGCCGTAGTATCATCGATGTAAGCCACTCCCAAGGCTTCCGGGTCCTCTTCCTGAGCCCAAGTCAACGGGGTTCGGCAACGTCTTCCATACAATGCCTCGTATGGAGCCATCTTAATACTAGCCTGGTAGCTGTTATTGTAAGAAAATTCGACCAACGGCAACAGCTGCTCCCATGGCTCATTGTGCTCTACTATGCATAATCGAAGTAGATCCTCCATTGTCCGGTTCGTCCTCTCCGTCTGTCCGTCTGTCTGCGGGTGGAAGGTAGTGCTAAAGGCCAACTTGGTTCCCAAATACGCCTGCACCCGCCTCCACTCCTTAGATGTGAAACGCCCGTCACGATCTGACACGATGGACTTTGGTACTCCGTGGAATCGTACTACTTGCTCTAGGAATATCCTGGCCAGGATATCTACTCCGTCATCGTGTCGGTTTGGAATGAACCGCGCTACCTTGGTGAGTCGATCTACGACCACCCATATTGAGTCATTCCCAGCGCGGGATCGAGGTAGGCCGTGGACGAAGTCTATGGAGATGTCTTCGAACTTCCACTCTGGTATCGGCAGGGGCTGTAATAGGCCTCCTAGACTGCGGCATTCGGCCTTAACCTTCTGACAGGTCTGACACCGGGCTACGAAGTCGGTGACATCTCTTTTCATTCCAGGCCAGTAAATGGTCCTGCGCAAGTCCACGTACATCTTAACTACGCCAGGGTGAATCGAGTACCTGGACTGATGGGCCTCTTGCAAAATTTCTTCACGAATCCCTCCGGTAGCGGGAACAAATATGCGATGCTTGAATTGCAGAATCCCGTCATGCAGTTTATAGTCCTCCTGTGCCCCTCCTTGCAGAGATCGGACGATCGGCATCACTTCTGGATCGATCTTCTGGGCTTCTCGTATCCGGTCCTGGATGTCGCATTGGATTTCTATCCAATACAGCTGCGTGTAGTACTCTTCCGGATATCTTCGGGCAACCAGGGTAATCTCCATGTCTATCAGAGACTGGAAAAGTTCTTTAGGGATCTGCTCCATCCAACTCCCGGCTATTGCAGGCTGGCGGCTCAAGGCATCAGCGACTCCGTTAGCCTTCCCGGGGTGATATTGGAGAGCGAAGTCGTAATCGCATAAGAATTCCAGCCATCGGCGCTGCCGGAGGTTCAGCTCTTTCTGCGTGAAGATATACTTGAGGCTCTTGTGGTCGGAGAAGATCTCACATCTTACCCCGTACAAGTAATGCCTCCAAATTTTGAGGGCGAAGACGACGGCGCCCAACTCTAAATCGTGTGCTGCATAATTCAATTCGTGCGACTTTAGTTGTCGAGATGCATAGGCCACTACCTTACCATACTGCATTAGAACAGCTCCCAATCCCTTCAGGGAGGCATCAGTGTAGATCTGGAATCCCTCGGTCCCTGTGGGGATCGTAAGGATTGGCGCGGAAGTCAGCCGCTTCTTCAGCTCGGCAAACGCAGCCTCGCACTCCGGCGTCCATCGGAATATGACGTCCTTTTTGGTGAGAGCAGTTAGGGGTAGGGCAATCTTGGAAAAACCCTCGACAAACTTCCTGTAGTATCCGGCAAGACCGAGGAAACTCCGGATATCCGCAGCCGTCCTGAGTGGCGGCCAATTTTGTACTGCCTGGACCTTGGCTTGGTCTACTGCCACTCCTTCCTTGTTTATCGTGTGGCCTAAGAATCCAACTTCTTCTAGCCAAAATTCGCATTTACTAAATTTGGCGAAGAGAGAGTGCTCCCGGAGTTTTAGTAGCACCATCTGCAAGTGTCGAGTATGGTCCATCTTGGTCTTCGAGTAGATTAGGATGTCGTCTATGAAGACGATGACAAAGTGATCCAAGAAAGGTTCGAAGACTCTATTCATCAGGTCCATGAAGGCGGAAGGCGCGTTGGTGAGCCCGTAGGGTATTACTAGGAATTCATAAAGACCATAACGAGAGCTGAAGGCAGTCTTGGGAATGTCTTCCTCTCGGACTCGGAGCTGGTAATAGCCGGATCTCAGGTCCATCTTGGAAAATACGAACGCACCTTGCAACTGATCGAACAAATCGTCGATCCTAGGGAGGGGGTAGGTATTGCGTACAGTCAGCTTATTCAGCTCCCTATAGTCGATGCACAGTCGCAAAGTCCCATCTTTATTTTTGACAAAAAGTACCGGGGCTCCCCAGGGCGAGGAACTAGGGCGGACGAATCTAGCATCTATTAGTTCCTGTAGCTGGATCTTTAGTTCAGTCAGCTCCCTTGGGGCCATCCGGTAGGGGGCTCGTGATACTGGCCGTGCTCCGGACACGAGCTCGATCTGAAAGTCGACCTCTCGCTGGGGTGGCAATCCTGGGAGGGACTCAGGGAAAATATCGGGAAAGTCGCGGACTACCGGGACCTTGGCGAGCACTTGGGATTTGTCTTCCATCTCGAAGTAGATAAGGTATACTTCATCCTTCTGTCGGACGGATTTCACCATCTGCGTAGAAGTCAGGATAATACGCGAGACAGAGGGCACACCTGTCAACGTGACGGTCTGGCCATTCGGGTTCCATAGCCTGACTTCTCGCGTGGAATAGTTTATCTGAGCTTGGTGCTCAGCTAGCCAGTCTATTCCCAAAATTATGTCGAATCCAGTTATGGCTAGGATGGTTGCGTAGATTTCGAACTCCACTTCTCTCAGCACAGCCTGGAACGAGCACTTTTCGGTAGAAGTCATATCCGACCCGTCCGGTAAACGGATTCGTATAGACAGTCCGGTCGAACGAACAACATTTCCTTTCGTTGCGATGAATTCGTGGGAGACGAAAGAATGAGTTGCTCCCGTGTCGAAGAGGGTTTTGGCAGGAAGTCTTTCTACCAACAAGATTCCTGACGATATGAGAAAATATATATATATATATATATCAATTATCTAATACAGAGGATATAAGTACACATAAGTAATATGCAACATCAGTAGTCAGATCTGATATCTCTCTATCGCCTAAGATATATACCTATGACTACGTCAGGGGCTGGTCCGTGCTGCAGGTCTAGTGCATAGGCCTCCTGGGGCGCTGCTCGGCCCTGCTGGCCTCTCCTGCCAGCTCTGCCTCTGCGACCTCTCTGACCATGCCCTCATGTCGGCTGTCCACCCTGAACAGCTCCCAATCCGGGTCTCCCCATCTCTTAAGGGCAAAAGGCCCTCATATGTCCTGGATGATGACATAAGAAGCAGTTCCCTGCGAAGGGAACATCTCGTCGGGCCACTAGTGGGGGCTGCGGTGCTGGAGCTGGTCTGAAGTCTGGCTGTGCAGCTGGGGGTGCTGGGGGTGCTGGTGGGTGCCTATAAGGCTGCCTGCGGCATCGCTGCCTGCGTTCTCTATCCTGTCTATGGGGAGCGACTCCTCCATATCGCCTCTGGTCTCGAGGGAGCTCTTCCTGACCTCTGCGCCGCTGAGCCACTGTCTGCTGGTCCAACTCTAAGGCTGCCGCATGGGTAGCTATGGTGTGGAAGGTGGCCTGAGAGAGCATAATCAGGGCCTGCCTCAGGTCGTCTTGTAGTCCTCGATAGAACCGAGAAGCTCTATCCCTGTCGGAGGTGGACAGGTTCCTGGCGAAGCGTGCCAGGTGTATGAACTCTCTCTCATACTCTGCCACAGTGTGGTTGCCCTGTCGGATGAGTAGGAACCTCTCTTGCACCGCGGCTCGGTCTACATCTGTGATAAAGAAATCTAGTAGAGCTTTGGAGAACTCTCCCCAAAGGACCGTGCCCATCGGTCGACCTCGAAAGGTAGAGCGACTAGCTGCTCTCCACCAATCCCTCGCATATCCTTCCAAGAGGGTCACAACCAAAGAGACTGCTGCCACAGCTGGGCACATCATCCCTACCAACAACTCCTCCACTCGCTCCACCCACTCCTCAAACTGAATGGCCGTCTCTGTACCCCTAAACGGGGGAGGCCTGAGTCCTCGGAAAGTAGTCAGCAGATCGGTGGGTGCGGTCATCTCTCGCGGTGGCTGTGCTAGGGCATCCCGGAACGTCGCTAGTATAGCCGTCACCGTCTGCTCCATATCCGTCTCGGCAAACGGTATAGCCGCGGGGGCGACCGGGTCTGGTGGTGGGGTAGCTGGAACATATCCCCTAGACGAGGATCCCCCGTTACTGTCCTCCAGTATCTGGAGAAGTAACAGGAAAGAGTGTCAGTATTTTGCAAAAGTAGTGGCAATTTGCAAAAACGACAGACAAAGCGGAAACAATGGTGTATGGGCATACTATCGTACAGTCTAGAATCCCTAAGCCTCTACACTAGGGTCCACCAGGCTTCCGCTGCAAGGTTCGTCCCGAACCTAAAACGAAGCGAGGGACGAAGGGATCCTGAGACTTCTCCACAAGGAAGAATCGTGATCGCTCTGATCCATTTGTAGCACCCCCCCCCCCCAACCTTTTGCCCGGGTCGGGCCGGAGGGGTACTACTGGTCCAAGACGCCCACCCAGTGTTCACAGGGGAAATGATCCACCCTGTCCAAGCACTAGATGGCCGCCTTGGCTGGCTCGAATCATAACATTCACAACCCATCAGAATATAGCGGAAGCATTAACAGGAACCCATTGCAGATTTATATATTACATATCAGAATCACAGCGGTTCTAGGGCCGAAGCCTAAGTACTTATATAAGCCCATAGACTATACATGTGCTACATTTAATCCTCATATACTCTCTCTCTCTACGCTGCTCGGCGGAACTCACGTCTCTAAACTCTGGGGACGGCGGGGGTGCATCTGCTCGAGTAGACCTAGCTGCTGGCGTAATCTCCTGCGGCAGCGGGTCACTACGGTGCTCCACCTCCTGTGAATGGTTAATCAAATAACCGTTAGTCACAGAGCTAAGTAGAAACAAATCTCCTCCCCGGGTCCACATCCTGGGGACGAGCACGCACCCACCCAGCATAAGTAAATAACCGAAGCAAGAGAGGGTTAGCACAATATTCCATATAGGAACAGCTAGGAGCAAATATAAAAAAGTGCAGTATAACCGGACAAAGAAGCAATAGTATAAAACGGTTATAACCATGCTCTACTAGCTCATCAGCACAACAGGTTTCCATATCCTGAATTCTATCGCAGGCATTCACAGCCGCGCACATACCGCAGGCATTCACAGCCGCACACATACCGCAGGCATTCACAGTCGCGCACACAAACCCTATGTCGACATAGTTTGGACCGCTTCCGTTCCAGCAGGGTAGCGAGCCCCGCGAGCCTCACCGATGTGGCCGTCGGTGACAGTGGCCAGTCCTGCTACTTCTGGGGGTGATCGTACCGCACAACCCTAGGCCCTAACGTACAACCTTGTGTACTCTTGGATGTGAGCGACATCCAACGAATCATTTTGGCCGACAAGCGGAGGAAAACCCGACGGGGAATAAAACGGTCGGTCACCCGTGGTACCCTTCTCCCTGTCGCCTTGAGTCGTCAACCTTCCCGCACCGGTACGAACGGTCTGCGGAAGGGACTGACCCGCCACTATTCCACCGCAAGCAATTTACAAATAATCAATCAACGCAAACATAATACACACCAGGTCTACGTCGGCCTGCCCTACTAGGCTTAAACTTCGGGCGGTGGCGCTTAGCTCTACTTTCGTCAAGGAGCGTGGGAGCGCATTATTTGGAGCTAGACCTGGAGGAATACCTCAACTCCGGTTATCCCCAACTAAGGCTCAACCTTAAAAAGGAGACTGCTTATCAGAGCAGGACCAGGGATTATAATAGTAAATTGCAATAAGGATAAATGCGGTGTTTATGCTGCTTATTTAAAGTGTTGTAATGAAATATGACCAGTACAAAACTGGAGTAGTACAGAATTGAAAGTACTTGATCAGTACGAGACTGGAGTATAACTGAATTGAAAATACTTGACCAGTACGAGACTGGAGTATAACTGAATTAAAAATACTTGACCAGTACGAGACTGGAGTATAACTGAATTGGAAGTACTTGACCAGTACGAGACTGGAGTTTAACTGAATTGAAAGTACTGAACTGAAAAGAATAAAAGAACAGGACCAGTGCAAGATTGGAATAATCATAAAGAAAATGGTTAGTAGTCCAATCACTCCATCCAGAAGACTTCAGTTCCATCTCCGTTCTCAGGAGAGATTTTCAGTTCCATCTCCGTTCTCAAGAGACACATTCAGTTCTATTTCAGTTCTTAATAAGGCTTCATTGGATTACACCCATTATTAGGATCCGTTTAGAATTTGGTTGCGCCTTATTAATCACAACTTAATCGGATTAGAGGCTTATCAGGAGTTACACCCTCATTATTTATCGAGAATAATTTGCATCGCACTACTCGTACTCTCACTTTCCGAGCGTGCCCAGATCACCCGAGAGGCGAGGCGCTCGACAGTTTTACGAAGTCTCGGAGCACACGGAGTTCGGTCACTTGCCTCGGTCACTCTCGCTGATATAACAATTTTATTATTCTTTTTAGTGAGGATAGTCGCGCGCTCCAATTTTCATTTTCGAAGAAAATGAGGGTAATATTTACCGAGCTCGACCCTAGTCTTTAAGAATTTTAAGAAAAATATCAAAACTTAACCTTGTGATCCCAAATTTTGATACAACTCTTAAGAGAGACTAAAATGAGCCTAGTAATTTTTTTGTAATTTTCCAAAATGTTTTGGGCCTTTAATTTGTCTCAATAAACTTTATTTGGGCTTTTAAAAATACTAAATTAACTCTAAAAATTCTCAAAATTTTTGTAAAGACTGCCCTTATCAAGGGAAATAATTTTTATGTTCAAAACTTTTTCATGAAGGCCTGATTTTAGCCCCTGAAAAATAAAAACCCATTATTATTATATTATAATATTATAATAATATAAATTATAAAACATAAAATAAAAAGACTGTTCATCGTCATTCTCCCCCATTTGTAGCACCCCCCCAACCTTTGCCCGGGTCGGGCCGGAGGGGTGCTACTGGCCCAAGACGCCCACTCAGTGCTCACAGGGGAAACGATCCACCCTGTCCAAGCACTAGATGGCCGCCTTGGTTGGCTCGAATCATAACATTCACAACCCATCAGAATATAGCGGAAGCATTAACAGGAACCCATTGCAGATTTATATATCACATATCAGAATCACAGCAGTTTTAGGGCCGAAGCCTAAGTACTTATATAAGCACATAGGCTATACATGTGCTACATATAATCCTCATATACTCTCTCTCTACGCTGCTTGGCGGAACTCACGTCTCTAAACTCTGGGGACGGCGGGGGTGCATCTGCTCGAGTAGACCTAGCTGCTGGCATAATCTCCTGCGGCAGCGGGTCACTACGGTGCTCCACCTCCTGTGAATGGTTAATCAAATAACCGTTAGTCACAGAGCTAAATAGAAACAAATCTCCTCCCCGGGTCCACATCCTAGGGACGAGCACGCACCCACCCAGCAGAAGTAAATAGCCGAAGCAAGAGAGGGTTAGCACAATATTCCATATAGGAACATCTAGGAGCAAATATAAAAAAGTGCAGTATAACCGGACAAAGCAACAATAGTATAAAACGGTTATAACCATGCTCTACTAGCTCATCAGCACAACAGGTTTCCATATCCTGAATTCTATCGCAGGCATTCACAGCCGCACACATACCGCAGGCATTCACAGCCGCGCACATACCGCAGACATTCACAGCCGCGCACACAAACCCTATGTCGACATAGTTTGGACCGCTTCTGTTCCAGCAGGGTAGCGAGCCCCGCGGGCCTCACCGATGTGGTCGTCGGTGACAGTGGCCAGTCCTGCCACTTCTAGGGGTGATCGTACCGCACATCCCCAGGCCCTAACGTACAACCTTGTGTACTCTTGGATGTGAGCGACATCCAGCGAATCATTTTGGCCGACCAGCGGAGGAAAACCCGACGGGGAATAAAACGGTCGGTCACCCGTGGTACCCATCTCCCTGTCGCCTTGAGTCGTCAACCTTCCCGCACCGGTACGAACGGTCTGCGGAAGGGACTGACCCGCTACTATTCCACCGCAAGCAATTTACAAACAATCAATCAACACAAACATAATACACACCGGGTCTACGTCGGCCTGACATACTAGGCTTAAACTTCGGGCGGCGACGCTTAGCTCTACTTTCGTCAAGGAGCGTGAGAGCGCATTATTTGGAGCTAGACCTGGAGGAATACCTCAACTCCGGTTATCCCCAACTATGGCCCAACCTTAATAACGACTGCTCGTCAGAGCAGGACCCGTGATTATAATAGTAAATTGCAATGAAGACAAGTGCGGTGATTATGCTGCTTATTTAAAGTGCTGGAAAGAAACGTGACCAGTACGAAACTGGAGTAGTACTGAATAAAAAGTACTTGACCAGTACGAGACTGGAGTAGAGCTAATTAAAAGTACTTGACCAGTACGAGACTGGAGTATAATTGAATTTAAAGTACTTGACCAGTACGAGACTGGAGTAGAGCTGAATTAAAAGTACTTGACCAGTACGAGACTGGAGTATAACTGAATTGAAAGTACTTTACCAGTACGAGACTGGAGTATAACTGAATTGAAAGTACTCGACCAGTACGAGACTAGAGTAGAACTGAATTGAAAGTACTCGACCAGTACGAGACTGGAGTATAACTGAATTGAAAGTACTTGACCAGTACGAGACTGGAGTATAACTGAATTGAAAGTACTTGACCAGTACGAGACTGGAGTAGAACTGAAAAGAATAAAGGAACAGGACCAGTGCAAGACTGAAATAATCATAAAGAAAATGGTTAGTAGTCCAATCACTCCATCCAGGAGGCTTCAGTCTCATCTCCGTTCTCAGGAGAGATTTTTCAGTTCCATCTCCATCAAGGAGGCACATTCAGTTCTATTTCAATTTTTAATAAGACTTCATTGGGTTGCACCCATTATTAAGATCCGATTAGAATCTGGTTGCGCCTTATTAATCATGGCGTAATCAGATCATGGGCTTATCAGTAGTTGCACCCTCATTAGTTATCGAGAATAATTTACATCGCACTACTCGTACTCTCACTTTCCGAGCGTGCTCAGATCACCCGAGAGGCGAGGCGATCGACGGTTTTACGAAGTCTCGGAGCACACGGAGTTCGGTCACTTGCCTCGGCCACTCTCGCTGATATAACAATTTTATTATTCTTTTTAGTGAGGATAGTCGCGCGCTCCAATTTTCATTTTCGAAGAAAATGAGCATAATATTTACCGAGCGCGACCCTAGGCTTTAAGAATTTTAAGGAAAATATCAAAACTTAACCTTGTGATCCCAAATTTTGATACAACTCTTAAGAGAGACTAAAATGAGCCTAGTAATTTTTTTGTAATTTTCCAAAGTGTTTTGGGTCTTTAATTTGTCTCAATAAACTTTATTTGGGCTTTTAAAAATACCAAATCAACTCCAAAAATTCTCAAAATTTTTGTGGAGACTGACCTCATTGAAGGGAACAATTTTCATGTTCAAAACTTTTTCATGAGGGCTCTATCTTAGCCTCTAAAAAAAATCAAATCCCTTATTATATTATAATATTATAATAAATATTATAATAATATAATTTATAAAATAAAACTATTGTTTATCTTCTCCTTACTCCCGCTGGAACCAACCCCGCCGCCCTTACGGGTCTTCCCAGCCACCGGCCGGCCACCGGCTGGCCGTGGCTCCACCACCGGCCGACTGCCCGGTGGTGGGCGCTCCCTCCTGCGGTGGTCCGGCGGCCTGCCGCCGCCGGCCATCGCTGGAGCCATTTTTTTTAAAAAACGGGAGGGGAGGGGGTGACGGCGGCGGCGCTCCGGCCGCCGAAGCTCGCATGCACCACGTCAGAAATGGGGAGGGGGAGGAAGAGAAGGTTCCACCTGAGTTTGGCGGGCTCGGGAGGGGCTGGCTTGGTCGGACATGGCTCAAGATGGTGGAGGAGGGGGAGGAGCTCCTTGGCTTGCCTTTTTTCCGGCCACCAGAGCTCCGGCAGAGGGGGGAGAAGGGGGAGAGGCTGCTCTGAGAGCTGTGAGGGAAAGAGAGGGGGGTTGGGTGGCTTTTATAGGGAGGGGGAGGGGGAGCTCCCTCCCTTTGGGTGGTGTGGGACTAATCCCTCCTTAGGGAGGGATTAATCCCACCCTCCAACTGTCCTTGGACAGCTGGAGGTATCTCATTTTCCCCCATGTGGGGAAAATGAATGATGCCCTAAATGGGCTTGGGCCTTTTGTGTAACACCCCAAAAAGACCCCGAAAAGACTCAAAATGGTTTTGAGGTGCAGGTCAGTTTACACGGCCTGGGACACGGGCGTGTCCCAGGGCGTGTCGGGGGTACACGGCCTGGGACACGGGCGTGTCCCAGGGCGTGTCACGCAAATAAAATGCGTTTTGAGTCAGAAGATTACACGGCCTTGAACCAAGCCTTGAACACGGGCGTGTCAGGTTGGACACGGGCGTGTCTGATGCCGTGTTCCGACCCGTGTACTGCTTGCAGCTCGATGAGGCGGGGGTGACACGGGCGTGTCTCAGGAATGACACGGGCATGTCAGGTTCGACACGGGCATGTCGATTCCCGTGTTCTGGTAAATCTCAGTCGGTACGAATACCGCGTGTGCCGCTTAAGGGTACACGGCCTGTGACACGGGAGTGTCACAGGCCGTGTCAGCCAAAAATTGAGTTTTTGGGCAAATCGTGGCCGTTCAGATTTCTCTCTTTTGATCCAAGGGCTCAGGTGATTTCCTGGCTGGATATAAGCCGTAGAGGCTGATGAAGAAAGCCATTCTTCATTTGCTTAAGGAAGAGAGAAAGAGAGAGGAGGAAGAAGAAGGAGGAGGAGATCAAGCCACCGGCGGAGTTCCCGTGGTCCGATTCATGATCCGAAGCCGGCGTTGTGAAGGCAAGGCTGCTGCAGTTCTTTCTCACTGGCTAGTTTGCAATGGCTCCCAAGAGATCGACAAGGGTAACGATCTCCCTTCTTGGACATGTGAAGTCCTTCTTTTCTGCATTGCATAGGGAAAACCCTTCCCCGCGAGTGTGCGGTGGGTTGTGGTGTCCCTTGGGATAGATATGTGAAGTCCCCCTTGTTAGAGGCCGGAATTGGAGTACGGCTCTAGGCATGCTGTGTGAAGCCCATCTGGACATGGTCTGGATTGGTGATGCTTGTTTGCATATCGGAGAAGGCTCCGTGATTATGGCTTGTGTTGCCTTGTGCCTACCTGTTGCTTGGTGCAGCAGGAAGTACTGGATGATGTCCAGGAAATGAAGAGGGTTGGATGCAACTCTTGTGGCCGTGCGTTGCCACTTTATGAGCGGTTGAGCCGTTGGGCTGCAACTCGATGAAAAGGCAGATTGCCGAACAGGAAAGGTGAAACCGACCCGCGCCTATAAATAGCCATGGATACTTCCGTATTCGAGGTGGCACGGCGACTTGAGCAACGGGGGGTGGCTGATCCGTACCTGCGTTAGGTCCGTCCGACTTGGAAGCCTGGTTATGGTTTTGTTGGAGCGCCTAATGAGAGTCTTAGGCCCGCGCGCCGTAAAGACTAGAATGCTCAAATACCGTGTAGACGGTGGTGTTGACCCTGGTATTCCGGTACACCAAGAATGTGCCCTGAGTGCACGGACTGTCGGGCCGTGTGGCCGATAGTTGTGATGGCTTGAATGTGCCTGCGCGCACATAGTTGCTATATGATGATGTCATGCTTTGCAGGGAAAGAATGCTAATGCCCCGTGAGAGGTCTAAGTTGTTAGCCTAAATCACCTAGAGGGGGGGGGGTGAATAGGTGAAATGCGTGTCAAATGCAGAATTAAAAATTTAACAAAGCGCACATCAAGCAATCACAGAAGACAAGAGATTTATACTGGTTCCCCAATCTTGGGTACGTCCACTTTCCTCACCGATCTAGCAAATCACTAGACTCGGCTACTCCACTATCTCGGATTGAAAACAATCCTACACCTCGGAACCACGTTCCTACAAAACTCGATCCAACTGGATCTACAAAGCTCGGAAGAAAGATCTTCCTACAAATCTCGGAGAAAAACTCCTACAAAGAAATTTTGGTTTGAGAATAAAAAATCAAAACAATAATCTCAGATCTGGATCTTTGACAGTCTTCTTCTTTAGGAACTTCGGCTTGATCAGAAAAGGTTGAAGATGACTTGAGAGAGATCCACAAATCTGAAAACTAGAACCACCTCGATCGAGAAGATAGATCTGGAATCTTTGAGGCTCGGCGAGATCGAGTGATTCACTTTTGTCTGGATCACTGGAGAAACAGTCGTTGAAGACGGAGATCGGGGCGATCCAAAGCTTTTTCCGCGAACAACAATGGCGGCGGCGGCGTGAGAATTAGGGTTCACGGAATTTTCTTTTTCTTGAAAAGAATATCTCTGTAATCTTGTTAATTAGTCAATTCTGAAATGACCTATTTATTGGTGGACTCCAACGGTCATAATCTTAATTAAGGATGACACGTGGACCAATCAGAAATGACGGATTCAAAATACTTAAGGTGAATTCGAACTTAAAAAAAATTCTGGAATAGAGAACTGCTATACTCGAGTAAGAGAAGATATACTCGAGTATGGGAATTCAGATACTCGAGTGATAGAGAGGAGTATACTCGAGTATGAGAAGAGAAATTTACTTGAGTGCAAAACAAACTACTCGAGTATCAGAAAAGATATACTCGAGTATCAGAACGATATACTCGAGTATCAGAAAGATATACTCGAGTGAAAGAAAGATATACTCGAGTGAAAGGGGAATTACTCGAGTATCAGAATATGTATCCGGGAAACATTCACTTACTCGAGTATCAAAGTCAATTACTCGAGTATGGAAATACTTACTCGAGTATTAAAATCAACTACTCGAGTATCGAATAATTTACTCGAGTATATAAAAAATCAATTACTCGAGTATAGAAATACTTACTCGAGTATTAAAAGAAACTACTCGAGTATAACTACTTGAACTTGCAGAGAAGGGAAGAAATGGATCTACTCGAGTATGATACAAGATTTACTCGAGTGATTAAGTTACTTACTCGAGTATGAAAAGAGCTACTCGAGTATGACTACTTAACTACTCGAGTATAGATATATCTACACGAGTATTCAGACCCTACTCGAGTAAGTCTAACTGATTACTCGAGTATGTCTCACTAACTACTCGAGTATAACTAACTAGCTACTCGAGTATTAAGTCTGATACTCGAGTATAAGAGAGGGGTGACTCGAGTATTTTGGACTTAGAAAAAATTTCTGAGGAAATTAGCTCCAATGCTTCTGTCCATCAATCCAAGTGCATGAATGAGAAGTGTATCCCAATAGAGAGGCTATACATGGGCCAACACTTTGGATCACACAATGAGGGATTACATTGCATAGTCCTGTGTTTGATGACCCATTATAGACTGACATTGGTCTACACTTGGCAATTAGGACCTGCACACATACAACTCAAATACCACATCAAATACATCTTAATTCATCTTAGTTCAAGGTCTGACTTCCTACAAATCTGAGGTATTGTGGAGACAAACCCCAACAATCTCCCCCTATTTGTAGATGTCAGCACTCTCTATACTAAGGTGAATTACTTAAGAGTAAAAGAACAACATGCATATAACAGGAGAATGAACTAAACTAAAGCAGGGTAAATAAAACATTGCCATAATCAGAATTAAATATATATATATATAGAAATGTTTTAAGCACAGAAACAAAAGTCCAATTCCACATTCTCAGTTCAACTCAAGATGGGGCATCCTTGTGCATCCTTTCTCTTTTCAGCTCTTGCCTCTCTAGGTAGCTGAAAGGCTTTGGAAAGTAAGTCCTGGGCCTAGGAGGAGCAGCTGGGTTGTTGTGCCCCCAATTTCTGTCATGTAGCCTGATCTTTATCTGAGATGCTTCATAGGCTTTCCACTCTGAATAACTGTAGTAATTATCTCTGTTCTCCCCAAGATCAGTCACTAACCTTAAAGTATCAAGAATCAGAGACTTAGAGGTAGGACTCCACACTTCAGCATGAACAATAGGTGGTCTACCTTCAGGAGCTGGCTCTTTCCTGGGTGCAGAACGGCTGGCAGAAGCGCCGTCACCATATTTTCTTTTCTTCTTAGAAGGACCTTGAGAAATGGAAGGAAAATCATCTTGCCATGCTTCAGTATAGGATAGGGGAGGCTCAGTCACATCACCCTCAGGTCTGGGTGAGAAGACTGGCACACCTCCTTGAAAGGTTTCTTGAGCTGAGACATCTGCTGGAGGCTGTTCTGCAAGAGGATCTAGATGCTGAGGTATTATGGTAGGGTCCAGTTGAAACTCAGGAAAGTTTTGATTATGCAGCCAGACAGCAGTGTCATAGGTATAGAATTTGACAGACTGAAGCTGGGAAAGAATGGATTCTTTCAATCCTTTTACTAGTTCACTTACAGCATCTTGAGATTGGGTAGCTAGTTGTTTAACCTGGACTTCAGCTTGTTCAGAAAGTTTTTCAACTTGTTCTTTTACAATCTTCTCCCCCTTGCTGATATCTATGTTTAGCTGGGCAATTGCTTCATCTCTGAAGGTGCTCACTTCATTACATACTTTCACAACATTAGTGTCAGCTCTCTCATCTAGCTTGAGCTGATTGTGAGCTACTGTCTCTGCCTGGTTCCTTAGCTCACCTATGCTTGTGATGGTGTGATCTATGGCTTTGCCTCCAATCTTGAACAACTGCTTGAGAGTGTCAGTGTTTGCTTGAATTTCAGCAAATCCTCTGCTCATCTCCTTTTCAAGAGCAGAGACCTTGGAGGTGACTGACTGCAGAGAGGCATCAAAGTAATCTCTCTGTTCTTTGAGCATAAGCTCAATCTTGCTAACTAGATCTGAAGAGGAAAAGGAGGATGGGGCTGAGGTTGATGCAGGGACTGGGGGAGCAGGAGCAGCCCAAGGGGGGATCTCTTCCACAATTACTGAGCTCACAGCTCTCTTGGTTGGAATTATCTCTATGGAATCACAAGGTCAGAGAAGGAGGGGAGAGAGAAATCAAGTGTCCTCAGAGGAGGGTCAACAGGTTCTGGGGAATCCTCCTCGTCATCGGACAGGATGATATCATCATGAAGATCTGTGGCATCCAGAGGGGAGTGAGCTGGAGACGGAATGGAAGACTTGGCAGGAGACTGTACTGGAGTCTGAGCTGGGAACTGCACAGGAGATGGAACTGGAGACTGAATGGGAGACTTGGCAGGAGACTTGGCAGCTGAATCATTCTGAAAAAGAGGAGCATCTGAGCTGAGCTCATCAATAAGACTGTTAATATCTTCAGCTGTAGACAGTAAAGCTGCTGGAGTAGGAGAAACTGGAGGAGTAGCAACTCTGACTTCTTCTTGTGCTGGAATCACTGATTCAGAAGAAACTTGATGCTGAGAAAGAGAAGAGGCAGGCTCCCCCTTAACTAAAGCACCAGAGGTAGCAATAGTTTGATGTAGAGGAGGAGATGGAATCCTGTCTTCAGGTAAACTGTTTCCTTGTTGTAGTTCTGAGATGGCATCAGCCTTTGAAGCTTGGGCAGAGTTCAGGATCTTGAGGTCATACCTCTGAATGGAAGAGATAGAAACTTTCTTCATGTGGTGAAGAGGAGTCCCTTTAGATAAGTCAAACACTGTAGGATTGATCTCATGGAGGAGGAGGGAGATAATCCTAGCAAAACTAGGATGTTTGACGCTTTCTCGGATCTTATCCAGTATCATCATTTCGAACTGGAATTTCTTCCTGCAGACAATAGCTTGCATAACGTCGAATAGATTTTGGGAGATGTCTCTTATGGAGTATGTCTTGTACCATAGGATTTTGGCGATGATGTCAACGAGAAACTTCCCTTCTGAATTGAACAAGGATCGATTCAGGGTTTCACCTCCACCTTCAGGATCTCGACCGCAGAACAGAGAGGTGCGGTCGGCATCTGCCTTGTCTAGGTCATCTTCTTCGTCGACGACTGGCATCCGGAGCAGAGTGGCGACTGAAGTTTTATCCAACCGAATTTCAACTCCCTTTACCTTGGATTTCAGAACTGTGCCGTTGTGTCTAATCTTCAGATTTCTGTAGAATTCTTCAACCTCAGGAAGCAGGAGACGGCAAGGTTCTTGAAGAACGAAGGACAACCCGGCCGTGTCCAGGAGAATCAGTAAGTTCTTGAAGTCATCAGAAATCTCTTCAATACCATCTGTTACTAGTTCAGAGCCGATTCCAATCTTGGAGGAGGGAGGAGCCATCGGCGATTCTGCAATGCGAAGGAAACAAGAACGAGGACGACGAAGCACTGCAACTGCTCTGGGAGACGAAGAGACAGAAATCTTGCGGCGACAGAAGAGGAAGAACAGGGTTCGGGAATACGAGAAGTCGGCGGCTACTCGAGTGAATGAGAAGTGGAAAGGACTTTTTCGATTTGAATATATATATAAATAATCCTAATTAGGTTTAAAAAGGATTAAGTATAATGACATACCTGAACGAGGCGGCAATTGCTTGGTGCGGATAGAGAATATGAAAATCCGAAAAAAAATTCCGAGTACTCGAGTAGAGGATGACAGCATACACGAGTATGAGGTTTAGTATACTCGAGTAGGTCACAACATACACGAGTAATCAAGAATTCATACTCGAGTATGTAAAGAGCATACACGAGTATTAAGTCCTTGACGAATTTTCATACTCGAGTATCAGAAGTACATACACGAGTATCTTTTGGAGTACTCGAGTATATGAAACTTTTTACTCGAGTATTAGCCGTTTACCCGTGTAAGTGTAACGATGCTCGAGTTTCTAATACTTGAAGGAATTTCCCTGGTAGATGTCTATTTCCACTGAAAAACTGTACCTCTGAGCAGCTAACACTACTGAAATCTTCTTGATCTTGAGAGTCCATCACTGGTCTTCTTTGTTGAGCAGTCCAAGCTCAGTTTTGAAGAACGAGAACTTGGACTCATCCAGCGGCTTGGTGAAAATATCTGCAACTTGCCTGTCTGTGGAGACATACTGTAGATCTATGTCTCCATTCTCCATATGCTCCCGGATGAAATGATAGCGAAGCTCTATGTGCTTGGTCCGGCTGTGGGAGACTGGGTTGTTGGCTATTGCTATGGCGCTGGAAGAGTCATAGAACAGGGGAATGTTCTGGAACTGCATGTTGTAGTCTTCAAACTGATTCTTGATCCATAAGAGCTGTGCACAACAGCTGCCTGCAGAGATGTACTCTGATTCAGCCGTTGAGATGGCTACACAGTTCTGCTTCTTACTGCTCCAGGAAATAAGTCTCCTTCCGAGGAATTGGCAAGTCCCGGAGGTACTTTTCCTGTCGTCTTTGCTGCCTGCAAAATCTGCATCTGAAAAACCAATTAGTTCACTATCATTACTTCTTGGGTACCATAAGCCAAGATTTGGTGTGCCTTTGAGGTATCTCAGGATTCGCTTTGCAGCGATGTAGTGAGATTCCTTAGAGTTCACCTGAAATCTAGCACAAACACATGTTGAGAACATTATATCTGGTCTACTCGCAGTAAGGTAGAGCAAGGACCCAATTATGCTTCTGTACTTGGTTTCATCAAAAGGTTTCCCTTTCTCATCCTTGTCCAGAGACATAGCTGAGGCCATTGGAGTCCTCATAGAGGTTGCATTCTCCATTCCGAATTTCTTAAGTAGCTCTTTGGTGAACTTGGTCTGTGAGATGAAAATTCCATCCTCAGATTGTTTCACTTGAAGCCCTAAGAAATACTTCAGCTCTCCCATACTGCTCATTTCAAACTTCCCTTGCATAAGTTTAGAGAACTTTTTGCAAAGGCTGTTATCTGTAGAGCCAAAAATAATGTCTTCTACATAGATTTGCACTAGCAGAATCTTGCCTTTTATTTCCCTAAGAAATAATGTCTTGTCTATCTTTCCTCTTGTGAACTTGTTTTCAAGAAGAAAGGTAGACAGCGTCTCATACCAAGCCCGAGGGGCTTGCTTAAGACCATATAGTGCTTTTTGCAATAAGTAAACATAGTTAGGAAAGGTTGGATCAACAAAACCTGGGGGTTGCTCTACGTACACTTCTTCCTTAATGTCACCATTCAGGAAGGTGGACTTTACGTCCATCTGATAGACGGTAAAGCCCTTAAGTGCAGCGTAGGCAAGAAATAACCTGATCGCTTCCAGTCTTGCTACTGGAGCATAAGTCTGGTCGAAGTCGATTCCTTCTTCTTGACGATATCCCTTGGCGACAAGTCTGGCCTTATTCTTTACGATTATCCCATCTTCATCCATCTTGTTCCGGTAGACCCATTTTGTCCCAATGACATTCTTACCTTTGGGTCTAGGAACAAGTGTCCAAACCTTGCATCGTTTGAACTGATTCAATTCTTCTTCCATGGCTAGAATCCAGGATGCGTCGGAGTTGGCTTCCTCAAATTTCTTTGGTTCAACCTGTGAGAGAAAACTTAAGTGTAAATTCTCGTTAGTTGTACCTCGACGAGTTCTGACGCCATCCCGAGGATCTCCTATTATTTGGTCAACAGGATGATCCTTCAAGTGTCGGAACTCTAAAGTCCTTGCATCTGGGATCTCTTCAGCCACTGGAGTTGCATCTTCAGCTGGGATGTCTTCTTCATCTTGATCATCCTCCTCTCCAATGGTGGTTGTAGAGGGGACCTTGATGAATGTCTCATCTTTATCTTCACTAGGTTCATCCAAGCTAAGTTCTTTCAACTTTGTACCTGCATCTACAATAGGCACACTAGACGAGTTGCTTTGCAACAGACTCGTCTCATCAAATACAAGATGTATCGACTCTTCCACCATTAGAGTTTTTCTATTGAATACTCTATAAGCCTTACTATGGCTACTATATCCTACAAAAGTACCTTCAAAGCTTTTCTCGCTAAACTTGGTAGAGTGATACTTCCCGTTGTTAAGCACGAAGCATTTACAGCCAAAGATTCTAAAGTATGAAATGGTTGGTTGCCTGCCTTTTAGAAGTTCGTAAGGAGTCTTATCATGGTTCTTGTTGATGAGTGCTCGATTTTGCACGTGACAAGCGGTGTTGACGGCTTCAGCCCAGAAATACTCCGGAAGTGAGGCATCACTCAACATGGTCCGACAAGCCTCTATGAGTGTTCTGTTCCTTCTCTCAGCTACTCCATTTTGCTGTGGAGTGCGAGGCGAGGAAAACTCATGAAAGATACCTTGACTTTCACAAAATTCTATCATGGCTCCAGATTTGAATTCCGTTCCATTGTCACTTCTGATTCTGACTACAGAATAGTTGTATTCATTCTGGATTTGCCTCACAAAATTAGTGAAAATATCGAAGGTATCTGACTTGTGTTTCAGAAAGAACACCCACGCAAAGCGCGAGTAATCATCCACAATAACCAACGTATATTCCTTACCTCCCAAACTTCTAACCTGCAGTGGACCAAACAAGTCCATATGGAGAAGCTGCAAACTTCTATTGGAATCCTTGCCTATTATGCTTTTAAACGAACTTCTTGTTTGCTTGCCTTTGATACAAGCGTGACAAGGACTGTCCGTAACGCACTTGACATTAGGTGCATCACGCACTAAGTTTTGAGAGAATAATTTATTAATAGTTTTGAAATTAATATGTGCTAGTCTCTTGTGCCATTGGTCAGCAAGAGATGCACTACTTTTTGCTAACAAACACACTGGTGTCGAAGAGTCTATACAGATAAAATTTAAACGGAAAATATTTCTGCTTCGAGTGCCTGATAAAATAGTTTCCATATTGTTAACCGACTTTATCAAACACTTGTCAGCATGAAATTCAACTACGCATCCTTTGTCGCATAGTTGGCTTATGCTGATGAGATTGTGTTCCAATCCTTCAACATATGCTACATTCGAAAAGGATACGCTACCATTAGAAATCATACCAAAGCCTTTAGTGATTCCTCGATCTGAACCTCCAAAGATGACCTTTGGTCCGTTGCAGACTGAGGTGTAATTCTGTAGTAGGCTCCTTGTCCCGGTCATATGCCGAGAGCATCCACTGTCCAAGTACCAGATTGGCGTTTTGGTGGCCTTTGGACATACCTGCAATTACAATCATTTAGCCTTAGGAACCCAAACAAGTTTGGGTCCTTGGTCACGAGTTAGAATACTCCCCCTGCGAGTATTAGCCTCATGAGTGGTCACTCTCACGTTGCTAACTTTAGGGGTTGCAGCATTTTCAGGATTGAACCAACAATCACTGGCAAAATGACCAATTCTGCCACAGCACCAACAGTTGAACCTGTTGTATCTTTGCCTTGTGTGGTCCTGCTTGACTTTCTGGAATGAAGGTCCAGCAGGAGCTTTACTCTTGGAGGAGGAGGCTTCATGATGATGGCAGTTACATGAGGTCTTCTCCTTCATAGGCTTTTCTACAATGGGCTTTACTTTTGGTGTCTTTTTGAAATTATGACCATGAGCATAAGGTCCATAGCTTTGAAGCTGAATCTCCTCATAAGGTGCCTTGAAGACACTCTCGCCAAAGTTATGAGGACGAGTCCAACCTTGGTATCTTGACTTAGGCTTCTCAGGGATCGGCCTAGAAAAGTGTCCGTAGGTGGACTCATAATCGAGTTCGTTCGTGGGAAAGATAACTTTCTTGAACACAACAGGTTCCAAGGGAGCTTTCCCTTTTTCTTCAGCTAGAGCCTTCCGGGAAGCCTTATTCTTTCTCTTGGCCTTGTTTCTCCTAGAGGATTTACTAGAAGAGACAATGTGGCCTAAACCAGCACCCTTGGCCTTAGCAGAGAATTCAGCAACGATTGGAAGAACTGTCTTAGGCTTGGAGAAACTCTCAACAAGCTTCTTTTCAGCCTCGAGTTGTCGTTCCAATTCTTTGATGATTTCCTCTTTACGGTCGATATGCTTGAGAGCTTTATTGTATCCCTCCATAGCTGCATTGAGGTTCTCTTGAAGAGAGTTAGTCTTATCGACTTCTTCTCTCAAGCTGCTCTCACTAGCTCGTAGAGTATTTATCTCTTTGGCTTGAGTTTTCATTAATCTACGACATTTTTCGTAGGCGGTGAGTAACTCCTTATACTGACCCATGAGCTCAGATTCATCTTCAGAGGAATATCCCTCTTGCTCATTGTCATCATCAGAATCAGAGAGAGGAGTGTGAGATTTTACCTCCCCGGTAAACTGGGGGACTTGTTCATCATCTGAGTGAGCCATGAGCCCAAAGTAAGCTTCCTCTTCTTCACTCGACTCAGATGAGTCAGAGTCGCTGAGAGTTTTGCTCTTCTTGGCTACTAAGCTTTTCTCTTTCCTGTTCTTATGGTGTGAGGATTTCTTTTCCTCTCTTCTTCCACCCTCTTTCTTTTTGTGAGGGCAATCGGCGATGACGTGACCTGGCTTATTGCAACAATAACAAATGATGTCAGTTGAGATCTGTTTGTTCTGTTTAAAATTATACCTGTCATGGCTGCTTGAGCCTTTCTTCCGATGATCACCGTCATGTCGTGATCTTCTATATGAGGCATCCTTGCCTCTCCATTGCTTCTTCTTGTTCAAGAACTTCTTGAACTGCCTTGAGAGTAGGGAGAACTCTCCATCAGATAGTTCTGAGCCAGATGAGCTAGGTTCAGATGATTCTTCTTCATCAGCCTCAGGAACTGGGGCAGGAGAGCTAGCCTTTATCTTCCTTGAGCTATCTGCCTTTAGAGCGACAGATTTCTCCTTGGATGCAGACCTGCTTGTCTCTTCTTCAGCTTTTCTTGAGTTGATTTGCAGCTCGTAAGACATAAGCTTTCCGAACAGATTCTGCGGGTCCGTCTCAGCTAACCTTCCAAACTCCCGAATGGCACATACCTTATTGTCCCATTCCTTGGTTAGGGATCTTAAGAATTTGTCATTGAGTTCCCCGTTGGTAAAGACTCGACCATAAACTCTTAGGCCGTTTACAGTCTTGAAAAAGTTCTCGAACGTGTCAGCTATGGCTTCCTTATGACCCTGCCTGAAGGCTTCATATTTCTGGTTCAGTAGGGATCTACGATCATCCCTCACTTCCTCTGTACCTTCCATTAGAGTCACTAGGGATTGCCACATCTCCTTGGCAGATTGGCAATGAATCAGATTTTGCAGCATTGAGTCATCGACTGCACTTGCTATGATATTCTTTGCTTTCTTGTCCAGAGAGACAAGTGCAATCTCATCCTTGTCTAGATCCATCAATTTCTTTGGTACCTTTTTGGTTGGATCTATTGTTGATGCGGTCATAGGAACATGAGGACCTTCTTCAACAATCATGAAGATCCGAGGGTCTACAGCTTCCATGAAGAATTTGACCCTTTCCTTCCACATAGGAAAGTTGTTCTTGGTGCAGATAGGGAGCTTGGCAAAATCCTTAGTCTTACTCATGCTTGATACTCAACTTAGAAGGATACGATCAAGGTGTTAACCTTATAACGATCAACCTTCCTCTGATACCAATTGAGAGGTCTAAGTTGTTAGCCTAAATCACCTAGAGGGGGGTGAATAGGTGAAATGCGTGTCAAATGCGGAATTAAAAATTTAACACAGCGCACATCAAGCAATCACAGAAGACAAGAGATTTATAGTGGTTCCCCAATCTTGGGTACGTCCACTTTCCTCACCGATCTAGCAAATCACTAGACTCGGCTACTCCACTATCTCGGATTGAAAACAATCCTACACCTCGGAACCACGTTCCTACAAAACTCGATCCAACTGGATCTACAAAGCTCGGAAGAAAGATCTTCCTACAAATCTCGGAGAAAAACTCCTACAAAGAAATTTTGGTTTGAGAATAAAAAATCAAAACAATAATCTCAGATCTGGATCTTTGACAGTCTTCTTCTTTAGGAACTTCGGCTTGATCAGAAAAGGTTGAAGATGACTTGAGAGAGATCCACAAATCTGAAAACTAGAACCACCTCGATCGAGAAGATAGATCTGGAATCTTTGAGGCTCGGCGAGATCGAGTGATTCACTTTTGTCTGGATCGCTGGAGAAACAGTCGTTGAAGACGGAGATCGGGGCGATCCAAAGCTTTTTCCGCGAACAACAATGGCGGCGGCGGCGTGAGAATTAGGGTTCACGGAATTTTCTTTTTCTTGAAAAGAATATCTCTGTAATCTTGTTAATTAGTCAATTCTGAAATGACCTATTTATAGGTGGACTCCAACGGTCATAATCTTAATTAAGGATGACACGTGGACCAATCAGAAATGACGGATTCAAAATACTTAAGGTGAATTCGAACTTAGAAAAATTCTGGAATAGAGAACTGCTATACTCGAGTAAGAGAAGATATACTCGAGTATGGGAATTCAGATACTCGAGTGATAGAGAGGAGTATACTCGAGTATGAGAAGAGAAATTTACTTGAGTGCAAAACAAACTACTCGAGTATCAGAAAAGATATACTCGAGTATCAGAACGATATACTCGAGTATCAGAAAGATATACTCGAGTGAAAGAAAGATATACTCGAGTGAAAGGGGAATTACTCGAGTATCAGAATATGTATCCGGGAAACATTCACTTACTCGAGTATCAAAGTCAATTACTCGAGTATGGAAATACTTACTCGAGTATTAAAATCAACTACTCGAGTATCGAATAATTTACTCGAGTATATAAAAAATCAATTACTCGAGTATAGAAATACTTACTCGAGTATTAAAAGAAACTACTCGAGTATAACTACTTGAACTTGCAGAGAAGGGAAGAAATGGATCTACTCGAGTATGATACAAGATTTACTCGAGTGATTAAGTTACTTACTCGAGTATGAAAAGAGCTACTCGAGTATGACTACTTAACTACTCGAGTATAGATATATCTACACGAGTATTCAGACCCTACTCGAGTAAGTCTAACTGATTACTCGAGTATGTCTCACTAACTACTCGAGTATAACTAACTAGCTACTCGAGTATTAAGTCTGATACTCGAGTATAAGAGAGGGGTTACTCGAGTATTTTGGACTTAGAAAAAATTTCTGAGGAAATTAGCTCCAATGCTTCTGTCCATCAATCCAAGTGCATGAATGAGAAGTGTATCCCAATAGAGAGGCTATACATGGGCCAACACTTTGGATCACACAATGAGGGATTACATTGCATAGTCCTGTGTTTGATGACCCATTATAGACTGACATTGGTCTACACTTGGCAATTAGGACCTGCACACATACAACTCAAATACCACATCAAATACATCTTAATTCATCTTAGTTCAAGGTCTGACTTCCTACAAATCTGAGGTATTGTGGAGACAAACCCCAATACCCCGAGAAAGGGGTAGGATTGTTATAATTGGGTTAGCTGAATGCTGAACGTTGCATTGTTTGCCACCGGTTGGGTGGATTGTTCCCATGCAGGTGCTGGAGAGCCAAGTGGTAAGTGAAGGGCTGAAGCCCTACTGCTGTTGCTGCTGCTGCTGCGGCGAGCCCTTGACGGCTAAGCGAATGTTTTTGCTTATTTTCTTTTACTCATGTATGGCCGGCCTGCGCGCCGAGGTTTGTAAACCATACGGTGTGAAAAGAGGAACTGTAAGGCCTTAAGGCCAAACTCTATATATTTGTGTACATTCCGTGGTTATATATAAAGTGGTTTATATATTGGACATTCCTGGTTAGAGTTCAAATTATAACTTAAAGCTTCCGTTAGAATGCTCTGAGTTAGGATTCGTGGTTGGTTTGGTATTATCCTGTGACCTCACCATCTGTTTGTGGCATATAGTGTGGGGCCCCGGCCGGACCTTCTACTATACGTCATTTAACGGATGGGGTCGTTACATTTTGGTATCAGATTCGTTCGGTCTTCCTCTATCGAATTCGTGGACGAATTCTTTTATGGGGTGGCGAGCACGTGTTTATGCGCCCTGCTATAACACTAATGAACTCTGGAATGTCCACTAAGGAATGTACAAAATCTTGTTTGAGGAATCTGCGCGTTCCTTTTTGTGTTGTTTTGCTTGCATACGTTCGCTAATGTGTGTCTTGTCCACCTATAGGTGACGCATAATGGTGCTGGGCAGTCTGAGCCCCAGCGCTCTGATGAGAGTGCGGCACCAGCTGAGGTGCCCACACCTCCTCCATCTGCGGAAACTGTTCACTTAGTTGATGAGGCTCTATTTGCCATGATTCAGCCGACCGGGCAAGCGCAGCCGGCAGTCGAGCCAGTTCGTGTTATTGTAAGACCCGAGCCGGTTGAGGCTGTAGATCCATGAGCAGCTGACCGACAATTGAAGCAATTCATGAGC
Source organism: Platanthera zijinensis (assembly GCA_039513925.1). NCBI lineage: Eukaryota > Viridiplantae > Streptophyta > Magnoliopsida > Asparagales > Orchidaceae > Platanthera > Platanthera zijinensis. The sequence goes on from CM077084.1 coordinate 77,443,513, forward strand.
TTCAGTCCTCCTACGTTTACGGGAATGGGATTCCCAACGCAGGCAGAAGATTGGTTATCGCGTGTCAAGAGGATAATGCCAGCGATCAGGGCGGAGGAAACTCTAAAGGTCACCTTGGCCACCTTCATGCTTGAAGGAGAGGCGCGGTTGTGGTGGGACGAGCTTGAGGTACACCATTTGGCGGGCAGGCAATTAACGCAAGTGTCGATTGAGGAGTTCTCTCGGATATTTCTGGCGAAACATGTCCCAGCGGCGCAACGCATTGCTATGGAAAATGAGTTCCAACGGTTAAAGCAAGGGGAAGATAGCGTGGATATATACTTGCATGAGTTTACCAGGTTGGGACGGTATGCGGGCACAATCTTCGCGGATGACCAAAGGAAAACGAATCGGTTCTATGAAGGATTGCGGGATGAGTTGCGATTCCTGCTGTCGAGTTCAGTGAACCAAGGGTTTCAGGCGTTGGTTGATACTGAGTGTGCGTTGGAGAAGGACATGCAGCGGGTGCAAGGGAACAAAGGCTTGGTTGTGTCAAAGCCAGAGGTTCAAGCACCTCGCCCGAGCAAATCGTTTTACCAGAAGAAAGGGGGCAAGAGGTCCAAGCCGTCTGGGCAAGTGACTACGACCGTTGTGTCGGGGGTGACATCAAGGCCGGATTCTCGTACATGCTATAACTGTGGCCGGGTGGGGCATATCGCTTGTGACTGTCGGGTAGTTCAGCCCAAAGGAGAAAAGAAGACGGGTGCGTCGTATGCTGAGAAGGGCAAAGCGGTGGTTGATTCCTCTATGTCTCAGGCACAGCCCCGAATCTATCAGCTTGGCCAGCAGGAAGCGATTAAGAAAAGTGACGTCGTCACAGGTACGAGTTGATTTAGCTTACTTGCTTATGTGCTATTGTTTTGGTTATGTATAGCTTGTGCATGGTGTGTGTGCTGCAGGCTTTGTCCTGATTTGGAATAATTTGGCGAGAGCCCTGTTTGATACGGGTGCTTCGCATTCTTTCCTGTCTGAGGATTTCGTATCTCGCATTGGGGTACCGAGTCATGTGACGGTGGATAGTACAAGGGTGCTATTGCCGAATGGCTGTGTGATGCTTGCGAATAGGGCTTGCGATGTGGATGTTCAAATAGGAAGTCGGGATTTCAGTTTGAGTGCAGCGGTGCTACCGTTATCGGAGTTTGATGTGATCTTTGGTATGGAATGGCTCTCGGAGCAGCGTGCCTTTATTGATTGCAACTCCAAGGAGATTACACTGGGCCAGAATACCGGACTTGTGACGAAGTTCGCTGGTATGCGAGGAGTTGGCGGGACTCTGTTGTCTGCACTCCAAGTCGTCAATGCTGTTCGGAAGGGCGCGGAGTTATTCTTCACGCTAATTCAGGCTGTTGAGCCAAAGGCCAGTGTCGGTGAAGTTCTGGTTGTGTCAGAGTTTGCCGATGTGTTTCCTAAAGATCTTCCTGGGTTACCACCCCAGCGGGAGATTGACTTCTCTATTGAGTTGGTGCCAGGTGCGAAACCTGTGGCCCGCTCACCATATCGCATTGCGCCAAAAGAGATGGCTGAGTTGAAAGTCCAATTGCAAGAGTTGTTGGAGCAGGGATATATACGCCCAAGTATGTCACCTTGGAGCGCGCCTGTTCTATTTGTGAAAAAGAAAGACGGTAGCTTACGGTTATGTATTGACTATCGCGAATTGAATAAGCTGATGGAGAAAAACAAATATCCGATTCCACGAATTGATGACCTCTTTGATCAGCTGGCAGGATCAACGGTCTATTCCAAGTTGGATTTGAAATCGGGATATTATCAGCTGAGGATTAGGGAAGGTGACATTCCCAAGACGGCGTTTGGAACACGCTACGGTCATTATGAGTTCACGGTAATGCCGTTTGGCCTATGTAATGTGCCTTCGGTATTTATGGACCTAATGCATCGAACGTTCTGAGAGTACTTGGATTTGTTCGTTATTGTGTTTATCGATGACATCTTAGTATGCTCTCAGTCGGAAGAGGATCATGCAAACCATTTGCGGTTGGTCTTGCATACCCTGCGGAGGAATAAGCTTTATGCCAAGTTCTCAAAGTGTGAGTTCTGGCTCTCTTCAGTAGCCTTTTTAGGCCATGTGGTAAGTGGAGAAGGTATCGCGGTGGATCCGTTGAAGATAAGTGCCATCCGAGATTTGCCAGTGATGTCTTCAGTGGCCGAGGTCAGGAGCTTCCTTGGACTTGCGGGCTACTATAGACGGTTTGTGGAAAACTTCTCACGGATTGCTTTACCTCTGACCACGCTGACGAGAAAAGATCAAAAGTTCATTTGGATGCCGGAGTGCGCACGAGCTTTTGAAGAATTGAAGAGTCGTTTGACCACGGCGCCTGTGTTGACATCGCCATGTGGTACCGATGGGTATGAGATCTATAGTGATGCTTCCGGGAGCGGCTTAAGCTGCGTTCTTCTGCAGTTTGGTAAAGTGATTGCTTATGGCTCGCGCCAGTTGAAAGTGCATGAGCGGAATTACCCCGTCCATGATTTGGAGTTGGCGGCGGTAATCTTTGCGCTCAAGTTGTGGCGGCACTATCTATATGGCGTGAAAGTGGATATCTATACAGATCATAAAAGCCTAAAGTATTTGTTGGATCAGAAAGATCTGAATATGCGACAACGAAGATGGATGGAGTTCCTTGGGGACTACACCTTCGAGATTTACTATACTCCCGGGAAGGGAAATGTGGTCGCTGATGCTTTGAGTCGGAAGACTCCGGTACGGGCAAGCTGGTTGCAGAGGCATGATCAGCGTTTAATCCAGGAATTGGAAGCATTGGAGATATCTTGTGTTGACAAAGGTTCGTCGACCGATGCATGCTTGAACTGGACGGAGGTTCAATATGACCTTACGATCAGAGTTCGGCGAGCAACAGAGCTTGATGAAAGCCTCCAGCGCTATGCAAAAGATGGGCCGGATGACCAATTCTCTTGGGATAACGGTTTGTTACGACGAAATGGTCGAGTGTGCGTCCCAAGTGTGGGTAAATTGAGGGAAGAGTTGATGTACGAAGCTCACTTTGCAAAGTACTCAGTTCACCCAGGGAGCACAAAGATGTACAGAGATCTGAAAAAGCTGTTCTGGTGGCCCGGATTAAAGAAAGATGTCGCACGTTATGTGGCTGAATGCAATACCTGTGCGTTGGTGAAAGCAGAATGCCAGAAGCCTGGCGGTTTCCTGAAGTCGTTACCTATTCCGGAGTGGAAGTTTGATGACATTTCGATGGATTTCGTGCACGGGTTGCCGAGATCTCAACGCGGTCATGATTCAATCTGGGTGATTGTGGACCGGTTGACAAAAGTGGCGCACTTCCTTCCGAACAGAAGAGAAGATTCAGTGGAAACCTTGGCCAAGCTTTATGTGGAGCAGGTTGTTCGACTGCACGGTGTTCCCCGGAGCATCGTTAGTGACCGTGATGGGCGGTTCACATCGAATGATTGGCGGCTCGTTCATCAAATGTTGGGTACAAAGTTAGCGTTTAGTACGACCTTTCATCCCCAAACGGATGGCCAGATTGAACGAACCAACAGGACGATGGAGGATATGCTCCGCATGTGCGCACTAGACTTTGGTAAGAGATGGGAAGATTATATATTTCTTGTCGAATTTGCCTATAATAATAGCTACCAAGCGAGTATTGGTATGGCGTCATTTGAGGCTTTATATGGTCGGAAATGCCGTACACCGTTAGCTTGGGCAGAAGCAGGCGAATCTAAGCTGAGTGGGAAAAAGGAAGTCGAAGAAGCTACCTCGCTCATACGCTCTATTCGGGAGAGGCTATTGATAGCCCAAGATCGTCAAGCAAAGTACTATAATGCCAAACACCGGAACGTGGAGTTCGCGGTGGGTGATTGGGTATATTTGAAGATCAAACCCTTCAAAGGCGTGTCCAGGATTCGGTGTTTGAAAAAGCTAAGTCCGAGGTATCTTGGTCCGTTTGAGGTGGTGGAGCGAGTTGGGGAAGCTGCTTATCGACTAGCACTTTCAGCAGACTTGGGTGGATTACATGATGTATTTCACATCTCAGTCCTTCGTAAGGCGGTGAAGGATCCAGCTCAAGTAGTGGAGAATGATCGGGTACCGGTCGAGTATGGGCTAACGACGAGGGTTAGACCCATTCGGATCGAGGATCGAGCCGAGAAAGAGTTGCGGAACAAAGTGATCGGGATGGTCAAGGTCCGATGGGACAATTGTGGCCGTGAAGAGCGAACATGGGAGCGAGAGCAGACCATGCAAGCTGAATTTCCCGAGCTATTTGTATAAACTGTAGACCGTGTACTTTTGTTATATCAGAATTCTCAAGTTAACGTATTGTTGGTTCTTGTTTCCTTACCATGCAAATTTCGGGACGAAATTTTGTTAAGGGGGGGGGAGGATTGTAACACCCCAAAAAGACCCCGAAAAGACTCAAAATGGTTTTGAGGTGCAGGTCAGTTTACACGGCCTGGGACACGGGCGTGTCCCAGGGCGTGTCGGGGGTACACGGCCTGGGACACGGGCGTGTCCCAGGGCGTGTCACGTAAATAAAATGCGTTTTGAGTCAGAAGATTACACGGCCTTGAACCAAGCCTTGAACACGGGCATGTCAGGTTGGACACGGGCGTGTCCGATGCCGTGTTCCGACCCGTGTACTGCTTGCAGCTCGATGAGGCGGGGGTGACACGGGCATGTCTCAGGAATGACACGGGCGTGTCAGGTTCGACACGGGCATGTCGATTCCCGTGTTCTGGTAAATCTCAGTCGGTACGAATACCGCGTGTGCCGCTTAAGGGTACACGGCCTGTGACACGGGCGTGTCACAGGCCGTGTCAGCCAAAAATTGAGTTTTTGGGCAAATCGTGGCCGTTCAGATTTCTCTCTTTTGATCCAAGGGCTCAGGTGATTTCCTGGCTGGATATAAGCCGTAGAGGCTGATGAAGAAAGCCATTCTTCATTTGCTTAAGGAAGAGAGAAAGAGAGAGGAGGAAGAAGAAGGAGGAGGAGATCAAGCCACCGGCGGAGTTCCCGTGGTCCGATTCGTGATCCGAAGCCGGCGTTGTGAAGGCAAGGCTGCTGCGGTTCTTTCTCACCGGCTAGTTTGCAATGGCTCCCAAGAGATCGACAAGGGTAACGATCTCCCTTCTTGGACATGTGAAGTCCTTCTTTTCTGCATTGCATAGGGAAAACCCTTCCCCGCGAGTGTGCAGTGGGTTGTGGTGTCCCTTGAGGTAGATATGTGAAGTCCCCCTTGTTAGAGGCCGGAATTAGAGTACGGCTCTAGGCATGCTGTGTGAAGCCCATCTGGACATGGTCTGGATTGGTGATGCTTGTTTGCATATCGGAGAAGGCTCCGTGATTATGGCTTGTGTTGCCTTGTGCCTACCTGTTGCTTGGTGCAGCAGGAAGTACTGGATGATGTCCAGGAAATGAAGAGGGTTGGATGCAACTCTTGTGGCCGTGCGTTGCCACTTTATGAGCGGTTGAGCCGTTGGGCTGCAACTCGATGAAAAGGCAGATTGCCGAACAGGAAAGGTGAAACCGACCCACGCCTATAAATAGCCATGGATACTTCCGTATTCGAGGTGGCACGGCGACTTGAGCAATGGGGGGTGGCTGATCCGTACCTGCGTTAGGTCCGTCCGACTTGGAAGCCTGGTTATGGGTTTTGTTGGAGCGCCTAATGAGAGTCTTAGGCCCGCACGCCGGAAAGACTAGAATGCTCAAATACCGTGTAGACGGTGGTGTTGACCCTGGTATTCCGGTACACCAAGAATGTGCCCTGAGTGCACGGACTGTCGGGCCGTGTGGCCGATAGTTGTGATGGCTTGAATGTGCCTGCGCGCACATAGTTGCTATATGATGATGCCATGCTTTGCAGGGAAAGAATGCTAATGCCCCGAGAAAGGGGTAGGATTGTTATAATTGGGTCAGCTGAATGCTGACCGTTGCATTGTTTGCCACCGATTGGGTGGATTGTTCCCATGCAGGTGCTGGAGAGCCAAGTGGTAAGTGAAGGGCTGAAGCCCTACTGCTGTTGCTGCTGCTGCTGCGGCGAGCCCTTGAAGGCTAAGCGAATGTTTTTGCTTATTTTCTTTTACTCATGTATGGCCGGCCTGCGCGCCGAGGTTTGTAAACCATACGGTGTGAAAAGAGGAACTGTAAGGCCTTAAGGCCAAACTCTATGTATTTGTGTACATTCCGTGGTTATATATAAAGTGGTTTATATATTGGACATTCCTGGTTAGAGTTCAAATTATAACTTAAAGCTTCCGCTAGAATGCTCTGAGTTAGGATTCGTGGTTGGTTTGGTATTATCCTGTGACCTCACCGTCTGTTTGTAGCATATAGTGTGGGGCCCCGGCCGGACCTTCTACTATACGTCATTTAACGGATGGGGTCGTTACATTTTGGGAAGAGAGGGGAAAAGGAGGATAAGAGCGGTGGGGTGGGCCTCCACCTATCCTAGGCTTCAATGCTGGTTGGGGGGCCCAAGGAGAGTGAGGAGGGCATGAGTCATCCTCCTTTGGAGAGGAGGTGGGCTCCTCATTTGGGAAAAAAAAAATCCAAAAAGTGGATTTTTAAGAGGGTTTGACTAAGTCAACCCTAGGGTGGGTCCCCCTTGCTGGTCAAAGTCAATGTGGGTCCAAGACATCGGGGTCGGGTCAAGGTTCGGGTGTCGTGTCATAATTGGTGTGCGCACGCTTTTCGGTGCACGACTATGCTTGATTTGACCACGGGTTGACCAATTATCGTCGAAATTGATCGGGATGACTTCCGTTGACTTCGTATTGACTATATGAGTCCGACGCCACTGACCGGGGTCAAATCGGAGTTCGTTTGGCGAAAGTCCGATATTTGCGCGTCGCAGCGTGCTAAAACGGTCAAAACGCCCATAATCATCGTTAGGCTTCGAATCGCGGCGCAACGAGTTCCGATGCGTTTGTATCAACTATAAGAAGTCATGGGAATTGACAGAACTCAAATCGGAGTTCTCTATGTCAATATCCAAAAATCTCATTTTCGCGACGTTCTGCGAGGAATGTCCAAATCCACTATATGACCTCTGGGTTCAATTGAACGAGTTCTGATGCGCTCGTATTGACTATACGAGGCCACAGGAACTGACGGAACTCAATTCGGAGTCCTCTAGCTCTATTTCCTACCTTGGGTTACCACTCACCGGGTCATGGGTAGGGTCCGGGCCACTTTTATTGGGCCCACTAGGGTTCTGGTGGCCCAATAAAAGTCGGGATGTTACAATCCAATAAAAATAAAAGGATTTTCGTCCCCGAAAATTTGCTTGAAGTAGGGGGAAAAAGTAACATACCTGGGGAAAGAGCTCTGGGTGCTTTTCTCGGAGGAGTGCTTCAGGTTCCCACGTGAACTCTTCTCGTCCACAGTTTGACCATATCACCTTAACCATCGGAATGATTTTGTTGCGTAGTGTCTTGACCTTATAATCCACTACTCTGACGGGTTCGAGCCAGACAGATCTATCTGATTGTAGCTGCACCGGTGGAGTAGGAAGGTACTGCTCTAGTTGCCGGAGGACTCATCTTAAGGAAGAGACATGAAACACATCATGAAGATTCCCCAACTCTGGGGGCAAGGCTAAACGATAGGCGACGGGGCCAACACGCTCTATCACCTGATAGGGGCCCAAGAAGCGGGGATCTAACTTTTTCTGCTTCCTCAACCTGGAGACACCATGCATGGGCTTTATTTTCAAGAACACCATTTCCCCCACGCTAAACTCCACCGGTCGGTGCCGCGCATCATAGTACTTATCCTGCCGGCTCTGCGCTTCCCGCATCCGCTCCTGGATCAGCCGTATCGCTGCCGTAGTATCATCGATGTAAGCCACTCCCAAGGCTTCCGGGTCCTCTTCCTGAGCCCAAGTCAACGGGGTTCGGCAACGTCTTCCATACAATGCCTCGTTTGGAGCCATCTTAAAACTAGCCTGGTAGTTGTTATTGTAAGAAAATTCGACCAACGGCAACAGCTGCTCCCATGGCTCATTGTGCTCTACTATGCACAATCGAAGTAGATCCTCCTTTGTCCGGTTCGTCCTCTCCGTCTGTCCGTCTGTCTGCGGGTGGAAGGCGGTGTTGAAGGCCAACTTGGTTCCCAAATACGCCTGCACCCGCCTCCACTCCTTAGATGTGAAACGCCCGTCACGATCTGACACGATGGACTTTGGTACTCCGTGGAATCGTACCACTTGCTCTAGGAACATCCTGGCCAGGATATCTACTCCGTCACCCTGTCGGCTTGGAATGAACCGCGCTACCTTGGTGAGTCGATCTACGACCACCCATATTGAGTCATTCCCAGCGCGGGATCGAGGTAGGCCGTGGACGAAGTCCATGGAGATGTCTTCGAACTTCCACTCTGGTATCGGCAGGGGCTGTAATAGGCCTCCTGGACTGCGGCATTCGGCCTTAACCTTCTGACAGGTCTGACACCGGGCTACGAAGTCGGTGACATCTCTTTTCATTCCAGGCCAGTAAATGGTCCTGCGCAAGTCCACGTACATCTTAACTACGCCAGGGTGAATTGAGTACCTGGACTGATGGGCCTCTTGCAAAATTTCTTCACGAATCCCTCCGGTAGCGGGAACAAATATGCGATGCTTGAATTGCAGAATCCCGTCATGCAGTTTATAGTCCTCATGTGCCCCTCCTTGCAGAGATCGGACGATCGGCATCACTTCTGGATCGATCTTCTGGGCTTCTCGTATCCGGTCCCGGATGTCGCATTGGATTTCCATCCAATACAGCTGCGAGTAGTACTCTTCCGGATCTCTTCGGGCAACCAGGGTAATCTCCATATCTATCAGAGACTGGAAAAGTTCTTTAGGGATCTGCTCCATCCAACTCCCGGCTATTGCAGGCTGGCGGCTCAAGGCATCAGCTTCGAAGCCTAACAATGATTATGGGCGTTTTGACCGTTTTAGCACGCTGCGACGCGCAAATATCGGACTTTCGCCAAACGAACTCCGATTCGACCCCGGTCAGTGGCGTCGGACTCGTATAGTCAATACCAAGTCAACGGAAGTCATCCCGATCAATTTCGACGATAATTGGTCAACCCGTGGTCAAATCAAGCATAGTCGTGCACCGAAAAGCGTGCGCACACCAATTATGACACGACACCCGAACCTTGACCCGACCCCGATATCTTGGACCCACATTGACTTTGACCAGTAAGGGGGACCCACCCTAGGGTTGACTTAGTCAAACCCTCTTAAAAATCTACTTTTTGGATTTTTTTTTCCCAAATGAGGAGCCCACCTCCTCTCCAAAGGAGGATGACTCATGCCCTCCTCACTCTCCTTGGGCCCCCCAACCAGCATTGAAGCCTAGGATAGGTGGAGGCCCACCCCACCCCTCTTCTCCTCCTTTTCCCCTCTCTTCCCAAAAGGCCCAAGCCCATTTAGGGCCTCATTCATTTTCACCACATGGGGGAAAATGAGATACCTCCAGCTGTCCATGGATAGCTGGAGGGTGGGATTAATCCCTCCCTAAGGAGGGATTAGTCCCACACCACCCAAAGGGAGGGAGCTCCCCCTCCCCCTCCCTATAAAAGCCACCCAACCCCTCTCTCTTTCCCTCACAGCTCTCAGAGCAGCCTCTCCCCCTTCTCCCCCCTCTGCCGGAGCTCTGGTGGCCGGAAAAAGGCAAGCCAAGGAGCTCCTCCCCCTCCTCCACCACCTTGAGCCATGTCCGACCAAGCCGGCCTCTCCCGAGCCCGCCAAACTCAGGTGGAACCTTCTCTTCCTCCCCCTCCCCATTTCTGACGTGGTGCATGCGAGCTCCGGCGGCCGGAGCGTCGCCGCCGTCACCCCCTCCCCTCCCGTTTTTTTAAAAAAATGGCTCCGGCGATGGCCGGCGGCGGCAGGCCGCCGGACCACCGCCGGAGGGAGCGCCCACCACCGGGCAGTCGGCCGGTGGTGGAGCCACGGCCGGCCGGTGGCCGGCCGGTGGCCGGCCGGCGGCTGGGAAGACCCGTAAGGGCGGCGGGGTTGGTTCCAGCGGGAGTAAGGAGAAGATAAACAGTAGTTTTATTTTATAAATTATATTATTATAATATTTATTATAATATTATAATATAATAAGGGATTTGATTTTTTTAGAGGCTAAGATATAGCCCTCATGAAAAAGTTTTGAACATGAAAATTGTTCCCTTCAATGAGGTCAGTCTCCACAAAAATTTTGAGAATTTTTGGAGTTGATTTGGTATTTTTAAAAGCCCAAATAAAGTTTATTGAGACAAATTAAAGGCCCAAAACACTTTGGAAAATTACAAAAAAATTACTAGGCTCATTTTAGTCTCTCTTAAGAGTTGTATCAAAATTTGGGATCACAAGGTTAAGTTTTGATATTTTTCTTAAAATTCTTAAAGCCTAAAGTCGCGCTCGGTAAATATTACGCTCATTTTCTTCGAAAATGAAAATTGGAGCGCGTGACTATCCTCACTAAAAAGAATAATAAAATTGTTATATCTGCGAGAGTGGCCGAGGCAAGTGACCGAACTCCGTGTGCTCCGAGACTTCGTAAAACCGTCGATCGCCTCGCCTCTCGGGTGATCTGGGTACGCTCGGGAGCGAGAGTACGAGTAGTGCTATGCGAATTATTCTCGATAACTAATGAGGGTGCAACTACTGATAAGTCCCTGATCTGATTAAGCCGTGATTAATAAGGCGCAACCAGATTCTAATCGGATCTTCATAATGGGTGCAACCCAATGAAGTCTTATTAAAAACTGAAATAGAACTGAATGTGCCTCCTGGATGGAGATGGAACTGAAAAATCTCTCCTGAGAACGGAGATGAGACTGAAGCCTCCTGGATGGAGTGATTGGACTACTAACCATTTTCTTTATGATTATTCTAGTCCTGCACTGGTCCTGTTCCTTTATTCTTTTCAGTTCTACTCCAGTCTCGTACTGGTCAAGTACTTTCAATTCAGTTCTACTCCAGTCTCGTACTGGTCAAGTACTTTCAATTCAGTTATACTCCAGTCTCGTACTGGTCAAGTACTTTCAATTCAGTTCTACTCTAGTCTCGTACTGGTCAAGTACTTTCAATTCAGTTATACTCCAGTCTCGTACTGCTCAAGTACTTTCAATTCAGTTATACTCCAGTCTCGTACTGGTCAAGTACTTTTAATTCAGCTCTACTCCAGTCTCGTACTGGTCAAGTACTTTAAATTCAGTTATACTCCAGTCTCGTACTGGTCAAGTACTTTTAATTAGCTCTACTCCAGTCTCGTACTGGTCAAGTACTTTTTATTCAGTACTACTCCAGTTTCGTACTGGTCACGTTTCTTTCCAGAACTTTAAATAAGCAGCATAATCACCGCACTTGTCTTCATTGTAATTTACTATTATAATCACGGGTCCTGCTCTGACGAGCAGTCGTTATTAAGGTTGAGCCATAGTTGGGGATAACCGGAGTTGAGATATTCCTCCAGGTCTAGCCTCAAATAATGCGCCCACCCAGTGCTCACAGGGGAAACGATCCACCCTGTCCAAGCACTAGATGGCCGCCTTGGTTGGCTCGAATCATAACATTCACAACCCATCAGAATATAGCGGAAGCATTAACAGGAACCCATTGCAGATTTATATATCACATATCAGAATCACAGCGGTTCTAGGGCCGAAGCCTAAGTACTTATATAAGTCCATAGGCTATACATGTGCTACATATAATCCTCATATACTCTCTCTCTACGCTGCTCGGCGGAACTCACGTCTCTAAACTCTGGGGACGGCGGGGGTGCATCTGCTCGAGTAGACCTAGCTGCTGGCGTAATCTCCTGCGGCAGCGGGTCACTACGGTGCTCCACCTCCTGTGAATGGTTAATCAAATAACTGTTAGTCACAGAGCTAAGTAGAAACAAATCTCCTCCCCGGGTCCACATCCTGGGGACGAGCACGCACCCACCCAGCAGAAGTAAATAGCCGAAGCAAGAGAGGGTTAGCACAATATTCCATATAGGAACAGCTAGGAGCAAATATAAAAAAGTGCAGTATAACCGGACAAAGCAGCAATAGTATAAAACAGTTATAACCATGCTCTACTAGATCATCAGCACAACAGGTTTCCATATCCTGAATTATATCGCAGGCATTCACAGCCGCGCACATACCGCAGGCATTCACAGTCGCGAACATACCGCAGGCATTCACAGCCGCGCACACAACCCCTATGTCGACATAGTTTGGACCGCTTCTGTTCCAGCAGGGTAGCGAGCCCCACGGGCCTCACCGATGTGGCCGTCGGTGACATTGGCCAGTCCTGCCACTTCTGGGGGTGATCGTACCGCACAACCCCAGGCCCTAACGTACAACCTTGTGTACTCTTGGATGTGAGCGACATCCAGCGAATCATTTTGGCCGACCAGCGGAGGAAAACCCGACGGGGAATAAAACGGCCGGTCACCCGTGGTACCCATCTCCCTGTCGCCTTGAGTCGTCAACCTTCCCGCACCGGTACGAACGGTCTGTGGAAGGGACTGACCCGCCACTATTCCACCGCAAGCAATTTACAAACAATCAATCAACGCAAACATAATACACACCGGGTCTACGTCGGCCTGCCCTACTAGGCTTAAACTTCGGGCGGCGGCGCTTAGCTCTACTTTCGTCAAGGAGCGTGGGAGCGCATTATTTGGAGCTAGACCTGGAGGAATACCTCAACTCTGGTTATCCCCAACTAAGGCTCAACCTTAAAAAGGAGACTGCTTGTCAGAGCAGGACCCGGGATTATAATAGTAAATTGCAATGAGGATAAATGCGGTGTTTATGCTGCTTATTTAAAGTGTTGTAATGAAATATGACCAGTACAAAACTGGAGTAGTACAGAATTGAAAATACTTGACCAGTACGAGACTAGAGTATAACTGAATTGAAAATACTTGACCAGTACGAGACTGGAGTATAACTGAATTGAAAATACTTGACCAGTACGAGACTGGAGTATAACTGAATTGGAAGTACTTGACCAGTACGAGACTGGAGTATAACTGAATTGGAAGTACTTGACCAATACGAGACTGGAGTTTAATTGAATTGAAAGTACTGAACTGAAAAGAATAAAAGAACAGGACCAGTGCAAGACTGGAATAATCATAAAGAAAATGGTTAGTAGTCCAATCACTCCATCTAGGAGGCTTTAGTTCCATCTCCGTTCCCAGGAGAGATTTTCAGTTCCATCTCCGTTCTCAGGAGGCACATTCAGTTCTATTTCAGTTCTTAATAAGGCTTCATTGGATTACACCCATTTTTAGGATCCGTTTAGAATTTGGTTGCGCCTTATTAATCACGGCTTAATCAGATCAGGGGCTTATCAATAGTTTCACCCTCATTAGTTATCGAGAATAATTCGCATAGCACTACTCGTACTCTCGCTCCCGAGCGTACCCAAATCACCCGAGAGGCGAGGCGCTTGACGGTTTCACGGAATCTCGGAGCACACGGAGTTCGGTCACTTGCCTCGGCCACTCTCGTTG